>OV725079.1:3751238-4951238 GCA_928085145.1 Nezara viridula
TTAGGATACCTCGTTCCAGAATCAATTTACTTTCTATTTTAATCTAAATAAATATGTCTCTCACCACTACACTGAGTTAAAGTGGCTCTTCCCCTCCATTCGAAGACCATATTTCCTAGGTACGTTCCTCTATCAAATCATCAATAATCATCGTCCTTCTTACGCCTACACCTTCTCCAATACAAGTCCTCAGTCCACTCAACAAGATGTCGATCTTCCGACCTTTACATTCCTTCTCACAGATCTGCCTCGTTCCAAAACTCCTTTATTGCTCGCTCTGTTAATTTCTGGAATTCCCTTCCTATCAAAATTCGGCATTCTCGCATTTAAAATCCTCCTATTCCAATCCATGTCCCAAAAACAGTCAGATACCCGCTAACCTTTTATGTAAAATTGCATGTTATTCATAATGATTTATATAATGATACATCTACATATAATCCATCACTTAAATACTGTGAAAATTTTTACTATCTGATTCAGCTTTTTTTTTTTTTTTTTTTCTCCCGGAACACAGAGTTCATTTCTAAGAAGAATGGAACGTATTGTATTTTATTCTAAAATTTTATATTTATATTTTACCACTACACATAGTTTTATGTACCTTGGAATGGTTTCAAGTGTATTGTATATAGATTTTTTTTATATTTTGTATATAGTATGTTTAACTAATATTTTCTTTACTTACTACTATACTTTATTTTAGCTTTTTGTGTTTGTTTATATTTAAGCCAGACATAATATTTGAATTTTATACTTTTTTTGTTATTATAAAGGGACTTTGTCCCAGAATAAAATTATTTTCTATTCTAAATAAAAAATTTAAATGAAAAATATCCTGTTGGAATATAGTTAGTAATATCGTAAGGCGGGTGAAAAAGAGTTATTCTAGATTCGAAGTAATCGATACATCGTAGTGAGTCCTTTCCAATTCTATGTTTTAACCTGGCGAACCATTAATTCAGTCCCAGAAGACCTTAGGAAGAGGGGGGAGGAGAGGGACCGTGCCCCCCCCCCCCCCCACTCTGTCGGTCCCACAACTTGGTCCCGGCTGCTAGGTCAGATAACAAGATAAGTTATGGAATAAAGGATGGGCCATGAATAATTCATGACTGCTTCATTTTTGACTGACCCGAATAATTTTCATTCGAAGTTTCACAATTTCCGTTTGTTATTCAAAGTTTACGAATGCTCTTCTCATTTCTATGCCTGTCCTGCAATTAAGATTCACAAATCAAACATTCCATTTTTAGTTTCTTTTTAGTACGCTTATAAATAACCACAACAGTGAAGTTAGTGACGGTTAGATTTTTTTTATTTTATTTTTTGTGAAAGATAAATGAATATGGTTGTTATTGAGCAAACGTTCGATAACAATAAATTTCTCAATTCTAAAACTAAAAAAAAAAAAACTAGGGTGTATGCCTAAGACTACACGTGACGAGTGAAAACATCAACAAGCCGGGATTAATAATAGAAAATATAAATATTTTCATAAATTATTAATAGAAAAATCTGGTGCACGCAACACACAACTTTCACTTACCGCTCAACTTTGAATAGAAATTATTTTCTGACAATGCTGGGCTATTATAAATTTTTTTTAAGTGCATTTTAAATGGAGCTAAAGCTAAAACTTACAGATAACAAATTATTAAGACCATTCTAATTACAAAAGATCTATTTATTATATCGACGGTAGGCATTAAAAATCTAGTCACTCCATTTGCTTGAATAAACCACACAATTTTAATCTCTGAGCCTTTCAGTTGACAGAATGACTAACTCCAATTTCAAGATTTTTGAGTAATGTCATTTTTGGAATAGTGAGTAAGTTGATTCCGGAGTAGGTAATTGCAGTGTTGAAATATAGATCTATGAATAAAGGTATATATTTTACCACCAGAAACATCACTAAAATTAATAATAAAGAATGTTGAAATTGAAGTTATTCATTTTGTTACCCAAAAGGGTCTTATATTCCTACAGAGGTTTAAAAGAATATTTGAATATTTAATCTATAAATGATTATCGATCGTAGGACTACTTGTAAGTGATACTGTTGGGATCTCACAAAGTGAAAATTCAACAAATTATTCACTAATTTAATTTTATAAAAGGTTATTTGATGATTTTTTTGGAGTAGATGACCAATATATACCAATGATATGACAATTATTTAAATATAATATCTTATGTAGAGTTTATACTCTATAATAAATATATTGGAGGTTATAAACATACATTTTTAAATATTTTTATATTTTACTTCTTCTTTCACACAAGTACAAGTTTTCTGACATTATTATTTATAATGTTTTTGTCACTCGCATTTACCTTCTAGAACTTTCTATGTTAAATATTGTTTTTTTTTTTTCTGAAATTCTTAGCTTTCCAACGGTATATAATACGTATACCTTCTGACTTATATTTTTAGAGATTCATTTTCGACCTGGATAAGTATTTTTTTTGATTTTTTCCTCCTTTATTCAATTATGAAATTCTTTCAAAAGTTATATTTAGCATTTTTTATATATCTGAATAACTTTTGATGATAACTTTTTTTAAATAAACCATATTAAAAATACTTTAGATGAAGAAGTAAAGTTATATTTTTATGAATAAAGTTTAGAATTGTTTTACAATTATTTTTACTGCGTTATTATTTATATTAATATGTAATACCAAATTTCTGTTGCTTTAAAGACAAATAAGTTACAATTATATCTTTTTTAATTAGAGTATGATTATGATTTCATTCATAAAACCATGATTCTATGTATATGTTTCGATTTTTTTTTAATTTCCAAGAAAACAAAATTAAATAAAATTGTTAACAAAGAAAAATCATTTTTTATCGAGTAGAAAATAAAATTTAAGAAAGTATATCCTTTATAAAACTACAATTATTATATAATTAATTTAAATATATCTAAGTAAAAAAAATAAAAATATAATTATAAAAAATTACTATTTATTAATTTGAATTATATTTTAATTTGATTCGAACTTCGATGAAATCATAATAATGTGTTTTCTCTTTATTTTTTATAATTTTAGGAATATTTTATGCTTTATAAATTTTATTTTTCTAATTTAATTGTTATAAAAAATTTATCATAGTTTCTTAAAATATATGCTCATTCTTATATATTTAATTTCCTGCATTTAATTAAACTCATTTTGCTTCTTGACACATTAATTTAAAAAAAATGTAGGCTTTGAAAAATATGAATAGAGGTACTAAGCACAGCTTTGATCTAATTTTACTTAAAAAAAAAAAAACAACAATATAATTAATTGTGGAATTATGAGCCACGAAATAGCTTGAATTTCACTTCAATATTTTTCTTTGCATTGTCTTTCATTTTTTTTGTTTCTATACTTTTCCTACAATTTTCTATGACGGATAGGACTAAACTATGTTAGTTATAAATTTATTTAGATACAGTTAGGAATATTTTCTTACTCGTTTTTAGTTTAACTATTTTGACTAAATTTGCCAAATAACTACCAAAATCTCAAATTATCGCAGCTGTTTTTTTTAATTATCATTAGCAGAGGGTTCAAAAAACATTTTATTACAGTAACATTTTGGCTTGCGTTGGCGCGAGATACTTTCCGATGGAAAAAGGAAATTACAGGACCCGTTGAGTGATAATAATCCTATGAAAATAAGTTTTTTTTTAAATTTATTTACAAATAACTTATTTAAGAACTTATCTGACTCATTTACAACAAATACATAACAAAACGCATCAAATATATTTAATGATTAATAACAAGTTGCAAGGATTAATGTGGCAGAAATAATTACCATATTTTATTGTATGGTACTTTTTACTTATATTTTATTGAATATCTTTGAAACTGATGATTTTATTCCTGCCGAAATCGTTAACTAGGTCAGACATTAAAAACATACGAATTTGAATTGTCATAACTATATTATAATAAAAGGCCTCTGGCCACAGATGCAAAGTACGCATACAGCGTGCATAGCCCTTTTACCTTAAAATGCCCTTAGGCAATAAAAGGAAATAAAAAAATTATATATATATATATATATATATATATATATATATATATATATATATATATATATATATATATTGTATTTTGTAATAAATAAATTCCTAGGAGGTAGGAAAAAAAATTGACCTTGAAATTGACCACTAATGCGCTTAGATGTAATTTTGAATAATATCTCATTACAAAGAGGATAAAACGTTAAAAATTTACAATATGCAAATCTTATTTTTAGTTTATGAGATATTTTAATTAATATACAAAAAAACTCCAGTTACTCGACTGGAAACGACTTTACCCGAGCGTTATACATCGAAGATCTCACGGCTCAGTGTAATTCGTTATCCACAAAAAAAGATGAGCCTAAAGAAGATTTCTAAAAAAAAAATTAATTGTTATTTAGAGGGGAGGGGAGAGTTATTTAATTAATACAAGCTGATAGTTGACAGTTCTGTCAAGAAGAACAGCATGAAGTCGAGCTATGTGATAAATTGTATAGCTGAATATCGACGGATTGGACGAATCCGTTCACCTGTTAATAACTGTCAGGTGGGAAACGCTGCTAGTTTTTGTTCTTTTGTAATATTCAAATACAGACAAAAAAAAACGTGAGGGGGGGGGCGTAGCGGGATGAACTTGCGAAGGCCTTCAGTGAACGAACCGTTCATTATTGATAAAGTTCGCAGGAATTCGGTCCCCTTCATTCCCGGTAACATGAATAATTTTCACAATCTCGCTTCTACTTATTATCCTATTCACTACCGATGTTTTTATCGATACTGATTGTGAGTAAGACAGTAAGGCCATTTTTTATTTATTATCGAATTCTGATAATTCTATGTTGTTAAAATCTATACTTCCTTTCTATTATTTTCACCTAAAACTGATTGCATGTCATTCCGCGAAGTAAAGGATAATATTGGGATATCTCCAAGAATAATATAAATAGCGTACGTTTAATACTGGTTATTAACTTTAATTATTTTTATTTCCACTACATTTGAATTATATTTATAATATCTATAATCATGATATAAGTGGATTCATTTATAATCATTACTTATTATTATACCAATTACTGTATATATCATACATATGTTCAGAGATATATTGTTATATTACAAGTGAATATTCAGTAAGATTCGTTTCTTTGAATCATTTAAGATTCCATGATAAAAATAAATAAAAAATCTGGAGTGTTCACTCACACGACTTTCCTACCTATTTCAGAATAGTTTTTATATCTTTACATATGTTCATGAAGAAACAAAAGAACATTGAATTAGATTTATTTTCCTGGAAATTGATTAAAGAAAAGATTTGAGTAAGATTTATTTGATTAACTAAAGCAATGTAAACCGGCTTGAGATAGATCGGTGTAAAAATTTCAATACTCTCTAATATTGCTGATAAAAAACTTTTTGTCATAGCTTAATTTTGTCAAATAATAATTTCTATTAAAAGTAGAGGAAATAGTGAAGATTGTGTGATGCAGGCAACAGATTTTCCTACTTTCACATAGTCATTTTGTCTCTCTTATTCAGCGGGGCTCTGAAACGAGAAGATCAGTTGAAAACCATATATCGGAAATTTGACCCGATCGCAATTCTTTTCTTACCTAGTATAGATAGGAAAGTAATAAGTTAAAACATCTATAGAAAATAGAATAAGCTGTATCATCGTTAATACTGGTTCGATTCCGATAATTTTGTTTTGTTTTGTTGGTAATTCAATTGCTCTTCAAATGTTTTATTGTAAATTTTACTATGTAATATGCATTTAGCAAGTTACACCCCAAAACATTTTTCTTTTCATTATAACTTTTTTCCCTGAATTTTCTCGGGAATTTAGTCCATATACGATAATTGAAAGGACAATTATTAGAACATTATACGAAAGTTTGATCAAAATCGTTACAGCCGATTTCACGCTACACTTTATAGAAAAACATGTTTATCATTTATTGTGTGCAAGATATAGCGCATGGAGCACCGAATTTCTGTCACAGGCATCAGTAGTCAAAACCCTACAAAATAAAAAAAGAAGCAACAGAATCGATTCAATAATTCCGAGAAAATCTTGGCACAGACAGACAGACAGACCAATGGCCAAAAATGTGTTTTTTGGAATCAAGGGGCTCTGAAACGTAAAAATCCGTCGAAAACCGGATATCAGAAATTTGACCCGATTGCAATACTTTCCTTACCTAGTATAAGTAGGAAAGTAAAAATAGAAAAGCAATATGAGACGGTGATTGTAAAATTTACAACAAAAAAAATATGATATATCTTTACAAATTATAAATAATAATTTTGAAAGAAAAAAAAATATATATATTAAAATCGGCACGTGCTTAAATTACTTCCATCTCTCTTAATCTCAACTCTATTTGAAATCTCAAGCCTTGCTGTAGTTGATCGGCGAATAATTGATTTTTAAAGTTTTTATTAAACTTCAAAATAATTCCTTACAAGTAAGAACTCCTAGTCATCATAGAACGGCCAAAGTCGTCCTTTCCTTTTCCATTAAAAAGAAAAAATAAATTAATTAAAAGTTTAACGCAAAGTCCATTTCCTTTCAATTCATTTCATTTAATTAAATACCGTTAGCTAAATTAACCAAAATTTAGAAAATTAGTATTCAATTTAATCGCGTAAAAAAATTATATTTGCTTTCCATTATGTCAGTAAAATCTTGAATTAAATAGTACACTTCCGAAATATTCATACTGCCAAAATTTTAGTGTAGATTTTTATACTAACATATTTTATTTATTTTTTATTAAAAAAAAACAACTCGTGCGCTCTGTTTGTAGTAGTAACATGTCAAACACGGAATGTTTGATATAGGTAACAAAATGACTACCGTAGTCTTAAAATTGACTAGCATAACTATATAAAATCATTATATATTATTTCTTAGAGGTGCTTTAATTGCCAGTGCACAATATCTTTGTTGATTCTCTATGAATGATCCATCACTATAAAGGTTATATTTTAAGAAAGGAGATGGTCCGGGGTGGCGGTCATAAATAGACTAAATAGTGGCAAAACTATTTTATTAAAAGCCAACGTTTCGACCCGACTTTGCAGGTCTTCTTCAGAGACAAGATATAAAAAGAATTGTGGAAGTTACATAATATTTAGACTAAAAATTATAAACAATATGAATAAGCTTATTAAAATTATGAACAGTTAGTACATTTAAATATAAACAGAGTAGGCTAAGTAACAAGATCCAAATGTACTAACTATTTATATAACACAATTCTCTACATTTTTTTGTATCTTGTCCGTTCTAGCCCTGAAGAAGAGCTGCAAAGTCGGGTCGAAAAGTTGTCTTTTAATAAAATAGTTTTGCCACTATTTAGTAAATTTATGACCGCCACCACGGACCATCTCTTTCCTAAATAATGCACCGGTCAAATATTAAATATTTAATAATTATTTTAAGGATTACTTAATTGCCCTCATCAAACTAAATCATGGAAATCGAACTACCATTAGCAAAAATACGTCTTATTATAAAATTTAAATATTTTAGTTTAAAATATTAATGAAGTTTTAAATGAATTTTCAGTTTCTTGGTCGATTACAATATATATATATATATATATATATATATATATATATATATCAGGCTCTTCCCCTCTTCCTGCCGCCTATACTTCCTTGGAAATTTCTTATACCAAACGATCAACTCCCAGCACCCTTCCTATATCTGTTGTCTTCTCCAGCCTAAATCCTTAGTCCACTCAATAAAAACGAGATCCCGTGTTTCTGACCTCTATATTCCATTCCACAGGACAAAAACCTATGAACGTTCCTTCTTAGCCCGCTCCGTCTTCTACTGGAATTCTTTGCCACATAACATCCGTCATGCCTCTTCCCTGTCAACATTCAAATTCCTCCTTTTCCAATATCTCCTTACATCCCAAACAGAAGATTTACTACCATAAATTTCATTTTATGAACTGAATTTGCGTGAAGTAAATAGTGGTGCCTACTGTTTAAGTTTTAACATAAAACAGCAATGATCTTTGTCACCTAGTTTGACTATTATTTTTACTATTTATTTATTTTTCTCTTCTCCTCAGGTTGTGCTTTTTTTTCGGGTATATATGTTTATATTTTATATCTTTGTCTTTATGTGTGCCAATATGAGAATGTACGTATAAATAGTTCCTTTTATTTATTTTATTTTTCCATTACACCACAAGTATCGTAAGATTTTATTTTATCTTAGTGTCTGCATATCATTATATAAACCACTGTAGATATTATTACATTTTGTATTAAGTTAGTTTTCTATTAGATAGCATATTTTTTATAAATTGTGTAGTTATGTATATATAAATATGTAATTTCTCTTCTTTTTTTTTTCCATCACAATTAAGTAATTTTGAGAAGATTTTATGTTCATTTGTATATATATTTTATATTTTATTTTTTACTGGTTACATACTTTTTAAATAATGTATATAATATTATAATTGTTATAAGTTAGTTTTTGGCCAGATTTGTACTTTGGCCAGATTTGTATTAACTCATCATTGTTATTCTAAAGGGACTTAGTCCCAGAATAAAGTTTAATTTTCTATTCTGTTCTATATATATATATATATATATATATATTCCCTTCTCTAAAAATACATTGATTCACTTATTTCCACATTATCACGCCATTCGATCATTGATAGATATAGTTCATGAATTATTCCCACACGCAAGCTGGTTGTACCTTAATTATGATGATCAGGTGGTTGTTAAAATATTCAACACAGTATGTTCCTAAAACGAATTAGGATAACACACAGTACTGTAGCGAAGAAGACCTTAGTATGATCAAGGGAATTGAGGAAAACAGGGTTTGATGGAAGAGTGTGGGGATTGAACGATAAATTACCTGGCCTCAATAACGAAAGCCTCAGGTGAGTCAATAGGTCCTCCGTCGCTCTTTAATAAAATAAGGAAGTGGGGGTAGGAACGGATAGATCCCCACCTATATATTGAGTGCTCTGTTGTACCTACGAGTCATCGGTAATGGTCAAAAGAGCTTTGTAATGGTCACAGGCAGTATGCAATATAATAACAAGAATATAAGACTTAACTAAACCAAAGTTACGATGCCGACACCACCAATCGCTTATTGCACATATTTATTTATATGCTTTGTCACAGAAAGATAACAAATATTTAGTTTTTTTCTAGTAATCGTAGACCCTTGATACCTTAACTTCTCTACGTGCTCTACATATTACCTTATATATCTTATATGTAGCTATCATATAATCATAATACTTGGTAAGAGATAGCACATGCATTTCCCACTATCGACATAGGAATGTCAATACATACATTTTTTTTTATTCAATTATAATTAACTGTTTATATATATATATATATATATATATATATATATATATATATATATATATATATATATATATATATATATATATATATATATATATATATATATTCGAGTGAAATGAACTCATTGTATCTCTTTTTCGTTCTTCATTTCTAAAAGGGTATGTTTATGTTGTTCAACCCTTATAGAATAGAATAGAAAATAGAACTTTATTCTGGAACTAAGTCCCCTTAGAATCAATAAAAGATGACTTAATACAAAATAAAATGCCAATCTGACAAAAAACTAACTTATAAAAATTTTAACATGATATACATTATTTAAAAAGTAATATGTAACCACTAAGAAATAAACAAAAAAAAAAATATAACATACACACACATATACATATATACACATACATACATATATATACACATACAGACACACATATACACATACATACAAACACATACATACACATACTTACATATATAAATGAACTTACAATCTTCTCCAAATTTACTTATTATTACGATTAAAAAAAAAAAAAGACAGAAAAGAAATTACGTATCTATATATACATAACTGCACAATTTATAAACAATAGGCTATCTAATAGAAACATAATTTAATACAAAATGTAATAATATTTACAGTGATTCATACAATAATAAGGAGACACTGAGATAAAATAAAATCTCAGGAATAATTATATATAATTTTGTTCATAGTTCAAGTGATTCGTTCACAGTTTTATTGTTTTGTTCATAATTTTAAATGTTCTGTACATAGTCTTATCTGTATTGTATATAGCTTGTGCACCTATGGTTTTCTTTACTTTTTATTTTATTTTATCAATTTTATTTATTGTTTCAAACGTTTAGGCCAGTAATATTCTATTATTTTGTACATTATTGTTATTCTGAAGGGACTTAGTCCCAGAATAAAGTTTTTTTTTCTATCTATCTATCTATCTATCTATATCGATATCACTATTGCCATTTTTTGTCTTATCCGTGTTTATTTCAAGCCTTAATTCTTTGTCGGATTTCATTAATTTTGTCAGGGGTGCCCTAAAAGGGAACCATAATAGTTTCATGGCGCCATAAAATATTTTGAGAAAGTATATTTTGACAGGTTTTTGAATTCTTTTGGAGGAGAGGGGTGCAAATTTGGATGGGGTTATAAAGCACGGAACATACCGCAGCCAGTGTAATTGCTGATATCTGTAATTTCTGTTATTGCTCAAGATGGTTTCTTATCACAGAATTATTGATTAATAGAAGTTTTTCATATGATAACGGTTATTTGCATCCTGGTTTTGCCTTTTTTTTTTTAAATTATATATATTTTAAAATAAAATATCTGTTGCATGATAAAAAACGCTGCAAATTAGTTCACAATGGTTTATTATTTCCCAACGATTCTACATCTAAAAGTAACATTACTTACCTTTCTAGCGACAAATTAAAATAAATAAAAACAGCATTCCAATTATTTGCCTAAACATTTATTTTCATCATTAGTTATTTACTAAAAAGGAAATAGCATTAATTCAGTAACGCATTCAAAAATCCAAATCCAAAAGGATTTGAAGAAGAACATAAAAAACATCTGGAGACCATATCTTTGCTCCTAATTGTCCGATTTTAACGATTATTTTTTTGTATTTTAGGAAATTTGGTAAACTTTTATAAAACCATAAACCAAAAAATGTATACTTTTTGAATTATTCGAAATCTAATTTTACCATCCCTCATAACTTTCTTTCCAGCTTCTTTTCGTTGAAGTCGGTTATATAGATAATTTTAAATGGCATCAAGAATAAGATTTTAGCTAAGTTTCATTGAAATCGGTACATTCGTTTAGGCGCTACAGTATACAGCAACGGAGATTTTTTGGCCGCCATTTTGAAAGTAAAATGCGGATAGTAATGTCGATGAAGGAGGATCATCCTCAGGTGACCTCTGATTTTATATCAAAATTTAGAAAAAATCAGTCCAGTAGTTTCGGAGAAAATGCGTGGACGGCGGGCGGACAAACAAATTTTTATTCGCTTTTCGAATTCTACGTAAAACCTCAAATATTGAGAGGGATTAAGTTTTTGAATTTTTTGTTCGATAACAATAGTTTATAATTGAAAATAATGAACCAAAATAAAAAAAATAAAAAAATTGATTCTATTGTTTTTGCTCAAAGCCGAACGAAAACCCTGATGATATTAACAGATAACAGTTTCCCGACGAGGATCGATAA
This sequence comes from Nezara viridula, assembly GCA_928085145.1. Taxonomy (NCBI): domain Eukaryota; kingdom Metazoa; phylum Arthropoda; class Insecta; order Hemiptera; family Pentatomidae; genus Nezara; species Nezara viridula. The sequence continues at coordinate 3,762,879 of OV725079.1, forward strand.
AAGCCTAAGAGACACTACAGACAGCTGACTGCGCTTAGGCAACACTCGTTCAACAAGTTTGCCTTTATTTCCTAAAACAATATTATTGTTGTTTGATAATGTATTACGAAAAGTTTTCTGTAATAAGCGGCAACGTAATCATTTCACCTTCATCTTAAATGTATATTTCACGTTCATATTTGATTTATACTCATTAATAATTATTAATATATATGAACTATTTACAACTTGGTTCGTCCGAAAATTTCTTACAATGGTCTGTGATGAAACGGCGAAATAATTGGAAAATAAAATAATGTAAGAATAATAAAATGAAGGAATCAATTTTTATTTATATGTTATTTTAATCGACCAAGGAAATGAAAATTCATTTAAAACTTCATTAATATTTTAAACTAATATATTTACAAATTATAATAAACCTTATATTTGGTAATGGTAGTTCGATTTCTATAATTTTGTTTCTCTTTTGAGGGAAATTAAGTAATCCTTAAAATAATTATTGAAGTAATCTGAAAAAAAAATATATATTCAAATAAAAATAAATAAATAAAATAAAACAATATTAGTACTGCATCAGCTAGTAGTTTCAATTAGAACTCAATTTAGCCTATAAATCAAAATATTGATATCATTAGCATATCATCCATGTAACACTATATTTTACATAATTATTGTAAAAATTGTGTTTTTTCTTCGGATTCATTCTAATTATAATTTTCATAACTTATTTATGAAAAGTCAATTTGTAAATATCGTCAAAAAATTAAACATTTTTTTTAAATTTACTTCAAATGTTATACATTTGTGTCCTTTTAATACAACAGCCTTATGTAATATCACAGTGGACTTAAAATCAATTTATTTTTGACAAATGTAAGATATCTTGTAAAATTCATCTTTTAATGATGTTTAAAAACATTCCCGAAATTAAATATTATTTTTCTGATTAATTAGATACAATTTTGAATAAAAAAGAAATATGATTCATTCGTTATCGACTTTTGTCGCCTATATTGCTGAGACAGCCCATAGTGCGGTGGTGGGAGGTGTGTAGATGTAGTGATTGGTTGTCGGCATCGAACCTTTGGGTCCGCTTAGCTTTTTATTATTATTATAGTGACTAGATATTAATATATAAAATTTTCATCTTGTAACTTCATCAACCCTCTTCATAGTTGGGAACAATAGAGGAATTTCTTTTCAAATATTTGAAATAGAGAAAATTGCTAGATGGAGACACCTTGGAAAGGTAAAGATGTAGAAGGAATAGCAAACTCTTAATAAGAACGGAGTGTACTTCCTCGAAGGGACATTAACTATTCTGCAGAGCGCTCTGGAACGGACTGTACTCAATGTCCTGGAAGTCGACTTGGACAACTGTCTCATGGAAAGTTCGGCCTCTTCCAGGATTATAATGTTTTCTCTCATTTTTATCATAATTTTAGTTTTACCTTAAAAATACTAGGCATTTTTATATTTAATATTAAAAATACACTAATTACTGATATGCATAAATACTGAATATTACAGCAGAAAAAACACAACCAGTTGTTCAATAATTGTATATAGATTTTGAAAACGCTTATAATTGACCCTCAGAAGCTGAGTTATTCATTTGAAGATGAAGTTGAACTTACCAAAGAGCTATAACAATTATATCAAAATTCAGGGACGGACTGAGGGAGAAGTACAAGTGTTGGGTACATTGTTAAAAATAGTACACTCAAAGAAAAAAATAAAGAAATTTAGTTATTTTTTAACATAATTTGACAATTATTGAATATTTATGTCATTGCTTATACTATATAAATTAAGAATCGGTTAATTTAGCAACCAGTAGTATTTATTTTATAATTTATATATTACCTTATTTCTGAATTGCAGCATAAAAGTTTCCATTACTTTCTTAAATAGTTTAAAAATCACTATTGCTTAGTAGATGATGTTTAAGTTCCGGTATAACAAAGAGGTACAACAATTATTGCGAAGTGCGACGTACAGAACAAAGACTTGACTGAGGTCGAAGTACATGGTGTAGGGTCCAATGTTCAAAGTAGTCGGTTATATGAAAATTTAAAAATGTGTTTATTTTCTTATATAATTTGACCATTATTGAATATGTATGTTCATGTTTGTAGCTTGTTTAAGGTTTAGTTAATTTAACAAGCAGTTATATTTATTTATAATTTGAGTTGTACCTTTTTCCAAAATTATTTATTATTCATTCGAAGATGCAGTTGAACTTTTGATTTATCAAAGAGCTATAACAATTAAATTAGAATTGCGACTGGACTAAGGGAAAAGTACAAGTGTTGGGTACATTGTTCAAAGTAGTGCCCGTATAGAAAAAAATAAAGAAATTTAGTTATTTTTTAACATAATTTGACGATTATTGAATATTTACGTCATTGCTTATACTAAATAAATTAAGGATCGGTTAATTTAGAAAGCAGTAGTATTTTTTTTTATAATTATAATAGTACCTTATTTCTGAATTGCAGCATAAAAGTTTCCATTACTTTCATAAATAGTTTAACAATCTTTAAGTAGTGTAACCATCGATTTCATTCTATCAATGAAATGATACAAGAGTATTAATACTGGCAAGATAGTAAAATTAAGCATAATAATTTTAAAATGTTTTAAATTTTAATTATACATTTTAAAGTTTCTTAACTCAGCGCTGAATTCATCGTTCTAAACTGGGCGAAAAGATGTCACTGATGAGTTCAGCGATGAGTTTAGGAACCTGGCCGATTTATTGTTAAAATTATACACCTTTTGAAATTATAATGCTATTACTATCTTACAAGTATTAATATTCTTGTGTCATTTTATTCAAATACACGACATCGATGGCTGCACTACTTTGAGTTAATGTCATATTTTTGACTAATTTTATTTTTTTTAAATCTTTAACACATACAATTTATATGCATTTTTATGATTTCCAATGGGCATAGGTACAAGGATTTAAAATATTTTTAAAAAAGTTATAATAATATTATTTATTATTGAGGGATGGTAAGGCTAGCATATTGCATCGTCACTTCTGTTCAGTGCCAGCTGTGTACCGATGCCCTTCGTAACAATCATAATAATTTAGATATAACTGCAATATACATATATATATTATTGCTGTTAATAAGAACTTTACAAATTTACAAATCTTTAAGAAAGTAACGAGAAAGCTTATCAGTTATTTCAAAATAAGGTACTGACGAATTTAATAAATGTTTGTTTTTAAATTAACAATATCTGAGTGAATGATATTATAAAACTGATATACATAAATAATTATCAATCCTTCAATGTATTGTTAATAGAGAGAATAAATGCAAATTAAAATATATTCTAAGAAATCATTGTTTAAACAATAGACTGTACATGTCAGTGGCAGTTCGAAAATTGTACTTCGCCCTCACATCATAGTCAGCTGTGAACCAATGCATTTCGCTATAATGAAATTTATTCATTATTGTTTATTTTTTATTATTTTATTTACTTTTAATTCATATTTTTTGGAAATAATAAACCGTTGTGTAATATTTTGCATCGTTTTTAAAATATACTGGTACGTCCGTGCTAAAAATTCGGAGAGTATATTGTTCAGTGATCAAATGACAAATTAATAATAAAATAAAATAATTAAATGTAACATGAGATAAAGAAATCAATTGTTACTTTATCGATAAATATAGTCGGCAAAGGCAATAAACAATTTCATTAATGTTTTGAACCAACATGTTTACAAATTTTTATAAGATGTATTTTCGCTAATATTCCTCCGATTTAGAAGATGTTTATTTTCTTTTGTAGGGAATTTTCTAATCTTTTATATAATTATGGGTATAACCAAGGGAAAGTTGGCAATTTTTGAGTTATTTGCAAATTAAGTTTCTTTCATCCTACAGTATCCTTCAACAATAGCCCTCTTATCCCTGTCGAACAAATCCGATACTTAGGACTCCACCTTGACAAACGACTCACTTGGAACCCCCATACCATACTGAAACGACTAGAAACAGCCCGACGTTTTCGACTACTGCAGCACTTACTAGACAAACGATCTAAGCTTTCAATCAATTATAAACGACTCGTATATATGACAATAATAAGACCTATTCGGACTTACGGAATTGAGCTTTGGGGCTCCACTAAACCATCGAATTCCTCTCGTATCCAATCCTTACAATCCAAAATCCTTCGTAAAATCCTCAACGCTCCTTACTTTGTCACAAATAAAATCATCCATAAAGACCTTAATGTTCCATATGTTTCCGATTTGGCCCAATCCAGATACCTGTCCTTCCATAACAAACTGCAGAACCATCCGAATCCTCTCGTTTCAAACCTTGCTTCCTCCTCGATCCCTGATAACCCTCCGAGGCGTCTGAAAAGAAGATGGCCTCGGGATCTTCTAATATAGAACTTTAATTTGAGTTCTACCAATGGGTAGTTTCTCTTCATGTTGCACATGTCATGTTACCGATTTCACATTCACTTATTGTATTTTCTATGTAATACAGTTGTAAATTCCATTAAAATAATAAAAATAAAATAAAAAGTGTCTTTTCTGTCATAACTTTTTAACCTGAATTTTTTTGCCTGAAGGAGAAGGAAACATTCAAAATTGGAGGCTCAATCTTGTGATTTGATGAAGAATTAACGATGGTATGGCTTACCGACAAAAAAACACCTTTGATAGGGACATCAAGTGGACGAGATGAAACGTATATTCTATGACAGTACTACAATTAAATATGGGTGCAAATCCTTTACCTTGCATTTTCCTGAAAATAGTATGCTTTTCTTTATGTAAGTAGTACGTCTTTTTCTTTAAAATCTGCAAAGCCCAATCTGTCTCGTATTGATCTACATATTTACAACAGTATTTAAGCCTAGCAAAATGTTTATATCGACTTTATTTAGTTTAGGAAAAAAACAAATCGGAGAGTATTCAAGCCCTGTGAAATTCTGAATTCAATGGTACTCCATTCATGATATTTGAGCATCACAGGAGCTTATATTCGGTTCAAAACCGATTTGAAGCCTTATTTTAATTATATATGTGGCGATGTTTACAGAGAATAGGACGGATTGAGGACATGTGTGGAATACAATATACAGACAGGTAATCCAGGTATTTGTAGTAATATCTATTCAGAATCACGTAGGCGGGCATTAATATATCTGCTGAGAATTTTATCAGCTGCGAAGGAATTTATCTCTTTAGTATCTCTAAGGCGGGAATCGATTTTAAACTACGATTATCAAAAACGAATAAATAAACTAAACTATTTTAAATTCGTATCAAATAAGGTACTGTTATGGTACTGTTAAGCGAAGACGTTGAAACTATAAAACTAAATACGACAACGTTAATGAAAGCCGGTAAAGAACTAGGACTCGAAATAAACGTGGATAAAACAAAATATATGGTTAGCTGCAAAAATGGCGATACTACTGGTGATATCGATATTGATGGTAATATGTTTGAACAGGTAGAGAAATTTAGGTATCTAGGTTCTACGATAACTGAAAAAAAAAACGAAATTGAAGAAGAGATTAAGGTTAGACTGAAGGCGGGAAATGCTTGTTATTTTTCTGTGACAAAACTACTTAGTTCGCGCCTCTTGTCCCGCAACTTAAAGATTAGAATCTATAAAACAATTATCTTGCCTACAGTTCTTTATGGATGCGAAACTTGGCCGCTTACATTAAGGGATGAGCAGCGTCTTAAGGTTTTTGAAAATAAAGCATTGCGTAGAATATTCGGACCGAAGAAGGATGAGTTAACCGGAGAGTTCAGACGGTTACACAACGCCGAATTGCGTGAGCTGTATCCGGGTAATATAATTGAGATAATTTCATCGCGGCGAATCAAACGGGCTTGTAAAGTTGTTGGACTTAGTAACGAGAGAATTCCTAAAAGGTTAATATTTGCTGCGCCGAATGGTAAGCGTTAGAGGGTTATACAACCTATCGATGAGGGTAAAGATTTCTGATATAACGATAACAATTTTTTAAGGGAACGAAAAATGTAAAAAACGCAGTGATAAAATGATCGATTCAAATCAAATTTCGACATTGTTTGAAATGTCAATGAAATGAAGAAAACTTCATAGTACATACCAGTATGCGAGAACTTTAAACCTCCCTCCATCTTAACCTCCTTCCCTTTATACAATGAGGCATTGACTGACGAGATTCTTTTAGCAGTTTTTCTACATGCGTATTACATTGAGTTTCTGATCAAATAGTAATGTAATAGCTGGTTAATCATCCTCCGCAGAATTTTTCTTTCTACTCTCAAGAGTCTATTTTCGCAGTCGAGTTAAAGCACAAGTTTAGACCGGCTTTGGCTTGATGAGCGCATGATGGATGGAAGGATTTAGACTACGATTGTTGATAGCATCGACTTTGAACCTTCGGGTTTGATAATCATTTAATTATCATCATGTAAGGTGATATAGATGGTATTAGAAACAAATCGTTTTTACTCTGATATAACAAAGTTTCATTGGAGTTATTATATTAGGACTCTCGCATACCTTGGACTCAGTACAAAAATGGACTTCTTTTTGCCGAGAGAAGGACATTCGATATATTACCTTCAATTATGAAAGGACCTACACTACGCACCTGTAGACAGGTGAGTTGATTGGCAGGCGTGGTGATAGATGGAGCCACGGTGGACAAGCGATATTAACGACCCGCTAGATAAAGTCATCGCTCAACGCCTACCGCGCGCTCTGCTGGCAACTATGGCAACAATCCGGGTCGCAACAACAGTTGACTTCAAGTAATTTCGTTGAGTATTTCTTAGACATCATCCGCATATTGGTTGAATAGTTTCATCAACTAAAAAAAGCTAAATATTTGTCAAACCTTCGATAGTCGTACAGGTGACACATTCAATGAAAAACACATTAGTTAATTCTTCTTTGTGTGATCCCAGACTACTTGTAATATTTTTTAGTGTGTCCGTAACACAAAAGTATATACACGACTTTCCGAACATTTTTTAAAAACTATCTACCCTCATATTCGTTGCTAGACATAGATAATAAAAAAGACTAGATTTCTATATTCGTATCCAATAAAAATTAATTTGAGAAACAAATGTTCAAAGCCAAAACATCAGAAAGTAATTCAATCTATGGTCTTCATAAATAAATGAAATTGAGCCTTTTGACCAATGGAACAGAAACTTTGTCACTGAAAGTCTTAAAACATAAAGCCCTAAAGATCTTTGGAAAAATAATATATAAAAGGTATTTTCGGCTAGTATGCTCAGAGCGTATCTGGTAAATCAGAAAGAGTATAGGGTTTGTTGATCTCATAGGAAATAAGGATATAGTCAGTTTTGTTAAATTGAGGAGGTTAATTTGGATTTATTGAAAGGTTGCCAGGAGGACACATGCCGAGAATGATAATGAAGGAATTAAGGATGATAATGAATGAAGAATGTGAAGCAGGGACTTGTTTTAACTTTGAGGTACTACGTGGAGAAGTTCGCTGGATCGAAGTGGATGAAGACAGATTCTTAGTGTAGCCTATGTTGTTGGACTGTAGCATCGGGTAAGTAGGAATGATCGGCTTACGTGATAATGTTTTATTTATATTAACACCTACGTAGCCAATATTTTTGTTCCTGTATAAATATTTTCAACTTGTTTTTCTTTCCTACATATACTAGGTAAGGAAAGTATTGCGATCGGGTCAAATTTCCGATATGCGGTTTTCGACGGATCTATACGTTTCAGAGCCCCATAAGTCCGAAAAATACATTTTTAGCCATTGGTCTGTCTGTGCCAAGATTTTCTCGGGATCTAGTCAACCGATTTTTTTTTTTTTTTTTTTTTTTTTTTTAGTGTTTTGACTACTGATGCCTGTAACACAAATTGGATGACGCGCAATAAATGAAAAACATGTATTTCTAAAGACTGTAGAGCGAAAACGGATCGCGACTCGCTAAGTATATATCCTATGGTAAAATTTAAAATATAACTTTTGAAGGTTAATATAATTACCAACAAAACAAAGAAGAATCATCGGAATCGAACCATTATTAGCGATGATACAGCGTATTCTATTTTCTATACATGTTTTAATTTATTACTTGCCTACCTATACTAGCTAAGGAAAGTATTGCGATCGGGTCAAATTTCCGATATGCGGTTTTCGAAGGACCTATACGTTTCAGAGCCCCCGGAAAACACTGTTTCCGGAAAACACGGAAACACTGACAACTATTAACGAAGTAATAGCTATTCAATTTCCAATGTAAGATTACGGATTCATATCATTGTGTCAGAAAGAGATGAATGAGAGAAAAAAGATAACTAAGTGAAAGTAAGAAAATCTGTTGCCCACATCACACAAGCTTCACTATCCTCTACTTTTAACAGAAATTATTCTTTTACGGAATTAGGCTATTGCAAAGATTTTTGATCAGCAATATTAAAGTATTGAAATTTTCACAATCTACCTTAAGTCGGTTTACATTGCTTTAGTTTATCAAATAAGTCGTACTCAAATATTTTCTTGATCAATTTTCAGAAAAAGAAATCTAATTCAATTTTTTTTGTTTCTTTATTTACATATGTAACTATATAAAAAAGTTTCTGAAATAGGTATGAAAGTCGTGTGAGTGGGCACACAAGGTTTTTTTTTTTTTTAAATAATATCATTTTATTTTTAAAAATCAAACCATTTTTCAGACGGGACCAATTCTTATTTAGACCAACTGATGCAAACCGCGTTACTTAGATTTGATTAAAAATATCTTTATCTTAACTGTAAAGATCCAGATAGAATGATCAATAAAATATGTATTTAGACTACAAAACTTTAGTACGTTCTAGTTGAGGTGATGTAGTTCGTTCTTATGAATATCACTATTATGTAGTGAGATAGTGAAAATTTTCTAATATATCGTTGCCACCATGTTAAAGTAATAAATATGCGTCTGTCAATAATGTGATAATAATAATATGTATTAGTGTTTTTCTGTTATTGCCCTAACATTTAGAAATCTAAGTTTTAAAAAAAAATATAATTTAATTGTGTGAACTTTACTAGATTCGTAAATATTTATCAGAATTTATGGGTCATCAAAAAATTAGAACGATGGATCCATTTACCTCAATCATTATATATATTATTATTTTTACAACAATTAACTTCTTGTTAACAAATAATTTTTCGCATCATATTTTTTCAATTCTAATTTAACCTTAATGTTATTTAATTATAACCTTAATGTTATCTAATTTAACCTTAACTTATGTTTTTTACTGGTGGGGCTATAATAGAGAAGTACCCATTTCTATATCTGATGCAAAGATATAATGAATCGTCACTAAGTTGGGAAAGCTTTTTATTCGTAAGTTATCAATTTATTATTTAAGAATCGACAGTTTCCACTCACTCACATTGATAAGCGGACACTGAATACTATTCATGGTTTTCCTTAATGAATTTATAAACGGTTTGATGGATTTCCGAAGTTATCGATGAGTTCAGGATCTTGCCTTTTGTGTTACTTTAGATGCTCAATGATTAGTTGAAATTTAAGAAACTAAAACTATTTTGGTTTATTATTTTCAATAATGAACCATTGTGATCGTCCAAACAATTCAAAAACTTAACCCCCTCTCAAAATTTGAGGTTTCACGTTTCAGGATGCGTAGGATTCGAAAAACGAATAAAAATTTTTTTGCACATCCTCCGTCCGCGCATTTTCTCCAAAACTAATGAACCAATTTTTTTCAAATGTGGATATAAAACCAGAGGTCACCCGAGGATTATCCTCCTTCATCGACATTACCATCCTCCTTTTACTTTCAAAATAGCGGCCGAAAAACCTGCGTTGCTATAGACTGAAGCTTCTTAACGAATTTACCGATTTCAATGAAACTTCGCTAAAGTCAATTTCATGACGTCCTTTAAATTTATCTATATAACATACTTCAACGAAAAGAAGCTGTAAAGAAAGTTACGAGGGGTGGTAAAATTTAATTCCGAATACCTCAAATAGTTTACACTTTTTTGTTGATGTATATAGTTTTTTAAAAGTTTACGAAATTTCCTAAAAAACAAAAAAGAAATCGTTAAAATCAGACAATTAGGAGCAAAGATATGGTCTCCGGTTTTTTAAATATGTTCTATTCCAAATGTTATATCCTTTGTTTGTTTTTTTAAATTTTGAATGTGTTATTGATGTAATGCTATTTTTTTTAGCATATTACCGATGGTTATTAAAAAAAGTTTAGTCCAATAATTGGAATCACCTTCTATTTATTTTTCTTTGTAACTATGTAGATAATGTTACTTTAGATGTGTAATCGTCTGAAAATAATAAACCATTGTGGAATAATTTGCACCGTTTTTTCAATAATAAACGAATTGTTTAAAGTAAAATCCGATACCCGACAAGCAACCAATGCCTCGTCCGAAATCCGATAGAGTTCTTGATCAGTTGGTTCCTCGTATCCAGGTAGATAAAGGAACCAAGATAACAGAGTTTGGGACGGCCAAGTGATATCGAAGACGAAGGAAGATGGGTCGGGGGACGAACCCAATCTGACATTTTCATTATTGGATTTGGGGGGGGGGCGATTTTCCACGACCCCCAGGAACCAATTACCAAAAGGGCCAAAGTGAAAAACTGATACAATTACTTTTATCTAATTTTGAGGGAACAAGACAAAAAATTACATTAGTTAATAATATTAAATACTGTAATGTTTTTTTGAGCCTTACTATATTATTTTTATGATGAATGGAAGTAAAAGTAATATACCCGTAAACATAGCAATAATCTAAGTATGTTTTTGTGTTACTAATTTATTTTAAGATTGAGATTTAACATATTATGTTTAATCAACATCTTATTTTTAAGTTATTTATCACTTGAATTCTGTCGCGGTTCAAATTTCAACTTATTTTTCTACGAAAGTTCGTAATTCCAAAAGACAAAGTTATGAAATTCAGTTTGCATTCACCGATTTCTTATATAACAAAATTAAACCCCTATCACGTTGATTTGGAAGAAGATATTTCTTGTGTAATAAGCAAACAGTCAAGATTCTCTAGCTTCTCAAATGTTGGTCCTACATCAAAAAGCTGCGTGTATGATCGACAGTAAATTTTACCGGCTTTAACTTTGTATATAATAATAATTTCGATAAATTTCATAGTTTCGGAGCCATGTATGAAAAACAAAAAGTAGTTCGAAAATGTCACTGGTTTTCGTGTATCGCGGAACGCAATGGAAAATTTCGTTCGGAAACATCAAATTCAGATTTTACATCCTAAAAAACATAAGAACTAATTAGAAACCGACTATTTGAATTTTTCCTCATCCAACTACCATTCAACTGGCCTAATTAATAATTCAATTAAATTGACTGAACATTTTTGATTCTTAAGATAATTTCTTAACCAATGGATATAAAACTTTTCTCCTTTAGTGAGGAGGCACTATATCTTTACATTACGTAAATAAATTTATTGAACAAAAAAATTTTGACCAGACTGAAATCCGTTATAGTTTCGGAATTATATTTCAATTACAATTTCGCTAATATATGCAGTACGCACCGCGCCGCTTCAACTAGAACGTACTAAAGTTTTGTGGTTTAAAGAAGTTTTGTATTGATCATTTGTGAATTTAGAATTTACTAGTTAAGATTTACTAGATATATTTTAGTTATTGCTGAATTAGGGAAACAAGGTTTGCCTCAGGAGGTGCTAAGTAAAAAAAAATGTTCCAATTTAGTTAAAAAAGGAGACGTTATTAAAAAAAAAACCTTAAAATGTTTATAAAGGATTGAAAATTATAGTCATATAGGTTTTAATATAAATTACTATAATATAATATAATAGGCCGATGACACATATGTGCTGTGAGTTAATAATGGTTCGTTAATTGCATTCCTAACTCTTTCCTCACATATTAGAAATCATGAAGAGTAATGTAAAAGCTGGAGAAATAAAACGAATCCAGTTCCAAATTAATTTTTTGTAAACTATTATATGAGAAGGAATTGATCTCGAGGGGTGCTGTCAAATAAATACTAAATTATAGAAATAGTATTATTTAATAATTATGATGACGTTTCGACCCACCTTGCAGGTCTTCATCAGGGCTACAAAAGATACGAAATATAAAAGGTACAAGGTGAAAATAAAATGAATGAATAATAAGTAGATATTAATTAAGAAACAGTTGTCTGATAAAGAAATAATAAGATGACATCAGAGATATAGTGGGTGACAGTATAGTTAAAATATCAAGTATTATAGATTCGAATTTTTAAGTTTCGGGACAAGAGGCGCGAACTAAGTAGTTTTGTCACAGAAAAATAACAAGCATTCCCCGCCTTCAGTCTAACCTTAATCTCTTCTTCAATTTCGTTTTTTCTAGTTATCGTAGAACCTAGATACCTAAATTTATCTACCTGTTCAAACATATTACCATCTATATCGATATCACCAGTAGTATCGCCATTTTTGCAGCTAACCATATATTTTGTTTTATCCACGTTTATTTCGAGTCCTAGTTCTTTACCGGCTTTCATTAACGTTGTCGTATTTAGTTTTATAGTTTCAACGTCTTCGCTTAACAGTACCAGATCATCAGCATAGCCCAGCACGGATGTTGTCCCGCCCAGATCCAACCCTTTCTCGGTTCGCATTACCTCCCTAATGGCATGTTCTAATGCCAAATTGAACAGGACAGGCGAAAGAGAATCCCCCTGTTTTAAGCCCGAACGAACCTCAAATTTTTCGGACAAATTATTACCGATTCTAACTTTATTGAGTGTCTCCGTCAAGCACATCCTGACTAGATTTACTAGTTTTTTGGAATTCCCTGCTCGATTAGAATATTATACAGTTTCTGGCGGTCAATAGAATCGTAAGCCTTTTTAAAATCTATATACAGCTGGTGAACAATACCGTTGTACTCCAATTTTTTCTCTAATATTTGCCGTAAAGAAAATATTTGATCAATTGTCGAACGATTCCGTCTAAATCCGCATTGGTAGTCTCCGATAATTTCCTCGGCGTATTCCGTGATTCGACTAGTTAAGATTAAAGTGAATATTTTATAACATACCGGAAGGAGTGAAATTCCTCGATAGTTATTACAATCCGTCCTCGGACCCTTTTTGTGAATCGGAATAAGAATAGATTCTTTCCATTCTTCAGGTAATTTCTCGTTCATCCAGATCTTTTTAACCAACCGATGTATTTTAGAAACTCCAGCTTCCCCGCATGCCTTAATTAGTTCAGTAGGAATATTATCGATTCCCGCTGCTTTATATGATTTTAATTTTCCGATAGCCACTTCAACTTCCTCTTTACTTGGTCCTTCTATTAACGGTTCAGCACTCTGGTACTCAGAAGGAGGACACAGATCATAATTTCCCGTATTTAAAATATTGTCAAAGTGGTCCTTAAACTTATTCAATATGTCAACCGGATCGGTCAGAATATTGTCATTATCATCCCTAATTCCAGACGTTACGGGCCCTACATATTTACGTGATCTGTTTATACCTTTGTACATGTCTCTTACGTTATTTTCGATTCTATTAGTTTCTATTTCAATTATTTTATTTTTAAGATACTCCCTTTTTTTATTTTTGAGCAATTTTGTCGTTTCGTTCTTTGAGATTCGGAAGTATTCCAGATTGTCTTCGCTAGGATTATTTAGAGCTTTTAATTTAGCGGCTTTTCTTTTTTCACACATGTTTAAGCAATCTTCATCAAACCACGGTTTGTTATTCTTATTTTCCTTTTTTCCTAGACACGAGTTACCGACCGCTTTAATATTATCCCTGATCTCTATCCATAACTTGTCAATATCCTCGCTGTCCTCGTCAGGAAGCTCTAAAGCTTCAAACCTATTCTTAACATCTAACTCGAATTGGTTTCTAATTGATGGATTTTTTAATTTTTCCAAATTAAAATTCTCAAATCGGAACGGTTTTCTTTTCTCTTTTTTATATTAAGTTTTTGTCGAAGTTTCGCGATTACTAATTCATGATCCGACCCACATTCTGCTCCGCGATAAGACCGTACATTGATTATACTGCTTTGCCAGCTGTGTTGTATCAAGACATGATCGATTTGATTTCGTGTTTGCGAATCCGGTGATGTCCAAGTATATTTATGAATATCCTTATGTTTAAACGTCGTACTTTTAATTATCAGGTTTTTCGAGATGGCAAAGTTTATCAGACGGATCCCATTATCATTACTATATTCGTGCAAACTTTCTTTACCAATCGTCGGAATATAAACTTCTTCCCTTCCTACCTTTGCGTTCGCGTCACCTACAATTATTTTCATGTAGTTTCGCGGTAGTTTATCATAAACCCATTCGAGTTTATCGTAAAATTCACTTTTGACTTCATCGTCACTGTCTTCTAATCGAAATCTGTCTTAAAATCGAATCTATAAAACAATTATCTTACCTACAGTTCTTTATGGATGCGAAACTTGGCCGCTTACATTAAGGGATGAGCAGCGTCTTAAGGTTTTTGAAAATAAAGTATTGCGTAGAATATTCGGACCGAAGAAGGATGAGTTAACCGGAGAGTTCAGACGGTTACACAACGCCGAATTGCGTGAGCTGTATTCGGGTAATATAATTGAGGTAATTTCATCGCGGCGAATCAAATGGGCTTGTAAAGTTGTTGGGCTTAGTAACGAGAGAATTCCTAAAAGTTTAATATTTGCTGTGCCGAATGGTAAGCGTCCGAGGGGTAGACCGAAGCGAAGGTGGGAAGATTGCATTAAAGCCGATCTGAAGGGACTGGGTTTGGACGGCGAACGGTGGAGGGAGGTGTGTAACAAGCGATTGGTGGTGTCGGCATCGAACCTTCGGGTTCGCTAAGCCTTATTATTATTATTATTATTATTATTATCAAGTATTTTATATATATATATATATATATATATATATATATATATATATATATATATATATATATATATATATATATATATATATATATATATATATATATATATATAGAAGATACAAGCAAAAATAGAAAATAAATATGAATAAAAATAAAAACAGAAGAGAATATAGTATGTAAGTTAAAAGTAAACAGATTGTGGTAAACGATAAGAAATGAGTGCATAACAAACTAATAAAGATTAAATTTGATAACTGTAGGTTAACAGATAAAGAAACTGAATGTTAAAGAATAAAGAGATTGAAAATTGATTAAGTATTGATGTAGTCAAGCTAAAATAAGAATAAGATAACATAATAAGATATCATTGGATAAAACGCTAGAGGAGGTTACATTTGATAAATGTAGGTAAACAGATAACGAAACTAAAGGTTAACAAATAAAGAAATTGAAAGATTAATAGGATAACATTAGTTGTAATATCGTTAGGATAGATTTATTAAATATATATAACTCTATAAGAAAAAAAATTAGGAACATAAATTTAGAATTAATTATAAATGTATAGTCATCACATGTAATATTTATTAGTTTGTTATTCACTCATTTCTTATCTTTTATCACAATCTGTATACTTTTAACTTACATGCTATATTCTCCTTTGTTTTCTATTTCTATTCATACTTATTTTCTATTTTTGTTTGTATCTTCTATATATATAATACTTGATATTTTAACTACATTGTCACCCACTATATCTCTGATGTCATCTTATTATTTCTTTATCAGACAACTGTTTCTTATTTAATATCTACTTAACATTCATTTATTTTATTTTCACCATGTACCTTTTATATTTTGTATCTTTTTTAACCCTGATGAAGACCTGCAAGGTGGGTCGAAACCTCGGCATAATTATTAAATAATACTATTTATATAATTTAGTATTTATTTGACCGCAACCCCCCCTCCCGCGGTCAACTCCTTCTCATATTATATCACTGTCAACCATCTCTACATCATTATTTTATTTATGTTCTTTCTCTTGGTCGATTGGAACGACAGAGAAAATACAAATCTATTCCTTAATCTCATAGTAAGTTGTATTTTTTATTATATTTTTATTTTGTTACATGTTCACTGATATTGAATTTTCATATTAATTAAATAAATTAAAATTTATTTTTTATTTATTAAATAAATAAATAGAAGCCATAGCTCGGAGAATCCACAGACAAGACGAGTAACCTCAAAAAAGATCCAATTAAAAATACATCTTCGAGTTCAGTTGTTGTTGTATTAGAGGAAGCTGTATTAGACTAGACAGGACACGAGGCCGCAATCTGTTACTCTTCACTCATCCTCTCTTTATCCTTAAATAAACAGGACTAAACAACATCCTCGCGAAATATATCACTCATCCTTTCTTACATCAGCAACCATTGTTGCTTCAGGTTTTCCTTCAAATGTAACACGTTCCGAAATTCTGTTTGAAATCTCTATTAACTGAAATATAGAATTAAGAAAAAATATGCAAACAACTAAAAAGTGAATTTTACACAAGTGAACTATTGTAGCACAATTCTAAACTATTGATTCTAAATATTTACATTCAATGGAAAGTGCGGTAAGATTTCGTTAATAATATTTTTATACATTCGTCGTTTAGAACGAATTATCCATGAATTAACGAACTCGTACAACAGAAAACGCTTTGACACATATATATATATATATATATATATATATATATATATATATATATATATATATATATATATATATATATATATTGACACAATGTTATTGATACTTCTTACAAACTAGCCTTGTGAGGCCTAAACTAATGTTACATGACTGACTTCTAAAGCTGGAATTGTCTGTAGGATATTTTGGTGCTCAATATATAGGAAATGATAACTATTTCCGTGAGAAAGTTGGTTTTTTGTTAAAAGTAATAATGCACCAAGCATGTGCTAACTATAAACTTTTGGGACTAATGAGGTATGCAAAAGCAGGTATCTTTTATGGGACACTATGGACAATATTGTTGTAGCCATAAATTGTAGGATTGACAACATCTCCTGGAGAATGAATAATAAATCTATCAATGGTAAAGGAAGAAAAATTTTAACTCTTTGAGACAGAGGAATTAATAATATTATTAAGAATAAAGAAAGAAAAATAGTAATAATAAATATAGCTATTTAACTCATGTGTCTTTCATTTATTCAAGAAACTACTTCTTGATTTTGGTTTATTATGTTCAATAATGAACCATTTTGATAGGCCAAGAAATTCAAAAACTTAACCCCCTCTCAAAATTTGAAAGTTCACATTTCAGGATACGTTGAATTCGAAACACGAATAAAAATTTTATGTCCTTCCGCCGTTCGAGCATTTTTTTTTTTTCCGAAACTACTGAACCGATTTTTTTTTCAAATTTTGATATAAAATATGAGGTCACCCGAGAATGATCCTCCTTAATTGACATTAATATCCGCCTTTTACTTACAAAATGGCGGCTGAAAAACCTGAGTTGCTATGGACTGTAGCGCCAAAACGAATGTACCGATTTCAAGAAACTTCGCTAAAGTCATTTTCTCGACGCCCTTTAAATTTATTTATATAAATATTTCAACGAAAAGTTACAAGAGATGGTAAAATTAAATTCCAAATAACTCAAAAAGTATACACTTTTTGTAGATATTGCGTATGTTTTTTAAAATGTTTAAGAAATTTCCTAAAAAAACAAAAGAAAAGTTCGTTAAAATCGGACACTTAAGAGTACTGATATTCTCTATAGTATTTTTTTTTATATGTTCTGCTGCAAATGTTGTATCCTATGTTTTGGTTTTTAAATTTTGAATGTGTCACTGAAGTAATGGTATTTTTAATAGCATATTACTAATGATAATTGGAATAAACTTATATTTATTTTTCTTTCAAAACAAGGATCGTAATGTTACTTTAGATGTATAATTGTTAGAAAATAAGAAACCATTGTGAAATAATTTGCAGCCTTTTTTATTATAGAATAATGAGTTAATAATCCTTTCTTCTACATCATCGATAAAAAAACAAAACTTGTCCTATCCATTTGAATATAATAAATTAATATTACAGAGATCCGCAGTTAGGAAAAACTGTGGCTCAACTTTAGCTCATACCAGCAGGATCACTCCTGATAGTCGATTTAATTCTAATTTCCTGTATTTAATCCTGCTTCCTTTGTGACATCAGCAAGCTGCGCCTCAACTTAAGGGATGAGAAACCTCTTAATGCTTTTGAAAATAAAATATTGCGTAGAATATTCGGACCGGAATCAAACGGAGAATTTAGGCGGTTACCAAACGCCGAATTGTGTGGAATATAACCGGTTAATATAATTGGGGTGATAAGGTGAGGTGCTCATGTAAAATTGTTGGGTTTGGTAACCAAAGAATCCCTACAGTCTAATATGCGTCGGGTCGACTTAATATATATTATCTATTTTCCTACAATTCGTATGTATATTTATGTATCCTCATTGCTTCCGTTATAATATATTTGTATTAGTAAAACATACTCAAACCGACGTTGGAGTGTCCTACGAAAAATAACTTGTGATTTTTCCTAGAATATGACATTTTTTATTATTTTTAAGTTCTTTATTTTATTTATTCGGTTATAATAATCTACTTTATATGGATTTGGGAAAAATCTAAAATAAATGTGCATCAATTTTTCAAGAATCGAGACCTGATAATGGAAAAGATTTCGAAAACGTCAATTTATAATTGCAACCTTTTTTTCAATACTTATACTGATATTTAAGAAAAAAATGTTCGTTAAAATTTATTATTCTGTACTGTATTTATAATATAAAATACTTCTCTCTAACTAAAGAAACTACAGAACAGTCATTCAGGAACTTTATTTTAAATTAGGCAACTAAAAAGGTTGCTAAAAGAACAATCATTCTTAAATTTTATTTATCATTCGATGGGTAGACCGAAGCGAAGGTGGTATGATATGGTTAAAGCTAATCTATCAGGGTTGGGTTTAGGAGGCAACCGTTAAATGGAAGTAAGCGATTTGTGATATCGGCACCAAACCTTCTTGTTTATTAAACATGTATTATTATTAATATAACGAGATAAACTGTCTTTCATTTACTATTCTCTAGCAAATATTTAATACATTTTATCATTCAACAAAAAAACACATGTCAGATACCGAGTTATTGTACAAGTAACCAATAAAACAAAATAAATTACCAATTTTTGTTTTTAATTTTTATAATAAAACCATCATTATAATGATTTAATGATCTACACGATTACAACAAAATTCAGAAGTATATGATTTATTTTTTTGTAATCGGTGATCTTTCACTTCCCCTTCCTGGATTCCTGAGGATGTCATTTTAAAGGACACTCACTCCTCAGGACTTCCGGCACAGACCGCTTTATCGCTGTTCGTGCCAGACGGCGATCCGACTCATTTTTACCTTTCGGATTAGCAGTTATCGTATTTATAGTAGTTCACTCATTTTTATATTTACGTTTAAATAATTAAACTTAAAATTAAAATTAACTTAAACTTAAAATTAAACAAAACCTTTCATACTGACTTCCACCTGCCAACATTTGATCAACATATAATCACTCTTTAACCAAATTTCATACTTACTCAGATATACTAACATACTAATAAGAGATGTGTAGCAAACTAAAAAAGGCGCTGGACGAGAGACCTCCTTCCTTAACAAGCCATGGTAATTGAATCAAGCCATTCACCTATGCGCGATATGCTATTATTTTTATTATTTCCACAAGACCTTTTGCCGATTGTCAATAGTTCATCGACAGGTGCAGATCAATATTTGAAAATAAAAAAAAAAGCTTTAATATTTTTGTCCATTTTCTTACAATTCTTATGTATATTTATAAATGCTAAAAACGTTATAATGTATTTTTATTAATAAAATATTCTAAAACCGATGTTTGAGTGTCCTATAGGAACAGTGTCCTAGGAAAAATAAATTGTGATGTTTTCGAGTATGATGTTTTCGAGTATCACAATTTATTTAACCTAGAGTATCACATGAATTAAAAAAAAAAAAAGTACTTTATTTTATTTATTTGGTTATAATAATCTACTTTATATGGATTATAGATATTGCGAAAATCTAAAAAAATGTGCATTAATGTTTCAAGAATCGAGATTTGATAATGGAAAAGATTTCCGAAACGTTAATTTGTAATTCCAACGTTTTTTTCACTATGTATATACTACATATATCTGAGAAATATTTGTAATCTGTACAGTATTTATAATATTAAGTACTACTCACTAACTAAAGAAGCTATAGAACAGTCATTTAGGTACTTTATTTTAAATTAAGCAACTATAAAGTTTGTTAAAAGAAGAATCACTCTTGAATCAAGCAATAAATTGGTAAACTTTTTAATATCAGGATAAAAAAAATCGTTTAATATTGTAATATGAATTTATTCAGACACCCCCAACCAGCAATATTTTTAATGAATTCAATAGAAAGTCGAGATAATGAAAAAAATAAATTAATATCCCTTTGAAAGCATAACATCAATGGATGGACAATGGATGCTAAGCCAGATATTGGCAAGACCCCGATAGAGATCGCTGATAATATAGATTGCTCAAACACAGCTGTTTAATTAAATATTAATATCGAGGAGGCGTCGGCTCCAAGGAATCTAGCGATATAAGTCCTGTAGGTTAGGGCCAGGACTCCAATCTTCCATTATTTAATTAATGGCTGGTATTATTGCCTCCTGGACACCATATTTTATCCTTTTCTTAGCTACACAGGATTCCTTACCTATATTATTAGAGATCTAATCTCCTATAGTTGGCTTAAATATAAACTTATACTGTAGTTACAAGAATTTATTATTTTTTTTAAATTTTTTATTTAGACATATAATATTCTGTCTCGTGGACAATGATTATAGTTATACTGGCCTTCTCCCTTTTAAAACAATTATCTTAATTTATCACTGCAACTAATTCCCTATAGATCAACAAGAATAAATAGATTAGATATTTGACTACGGTAGAATGAAGCAGACCTAGGCAGTATTTCTATACAAAATAAATTACATATTTTGGACTTTGTATTTTAAAAAGTAAAATATAAAACATACTGTATTTGTATTTTAAAGCGGAAAACAAAAAAATAAAGAAAAACATTGTGTACATTTACACTTCGGCGAGTTAATTCCGCACCAGTTTATAATCTCTGAGAACTAAATTGTTCAGACGAACTCAATGCGTTATGTAGTACTAATATTAATATATATATACTGAAAACCATATGGACTTATTGCTATCACATACACACACGAAATTCCTAACTGCGCCAGAACTGTCGGAGACGATACAGCGATTCTAACAAGACATAAAAATCCAACACAAGTCTCACATACTTTAGAACATCATCTAACAAAACTAAACGATTGGTTCAAACTTTGGAAAATTCGACTCAACCAAGACAATCACAACACATCAGTGTCCCACTACGACATGAAATATGCCCTTCTATTTACCTTGACATTGCTGAAATTCCTCAAACAGATAAAACACAATATCTTGAACGGACATTCCTCAGAATAATGACATGGGTCAACATATCAACAAAAAAAGAAAAATTTTAAACCTGAGACTACGAATGTTATACTCATTTCTCTCAAGACGCTCAAAATTGAACCTAAAACAAAAACTGAACACTTACAGTTACCTATTTAAGCCCATATGGACCTATGCTTCACGAATTTATACCAATCCACCCATATACGAAAACTACAACTTTTCAGTCAAAAACTTTAAGAACCATAACTAAAGCTCCATGGAACGTAACCAACATTACTTTACATAAAGATCTTCAAATGTCAAAAGTTAACGACCACATACGAACACACTACAAACGATTACACAATAACTTACATGGACATACTAACACACTTATACAAAGTATGGCTACATTTAACATGCCCGAAAACACACTTAAGAGGCTCAAAAGGAGCTGGATGAGGGATTTCCTCGCTTAAAAATATGCTAAAATCAAGACAGGATAGGAAGCCGCTGGGCACTCCTCTCTATCACGCCGATAAAGCCACTACCTATATTCTTAGCGACAGCAGACCCGCTAATTGTCCTTGCTCATGCTTTATTCTATTAAAAAAAAAAAGTACATTTTTATTTTATTTGGATTAAAGTTGACATTTGTAGCCTGTAACTGCAATACTTAGTCTGCTTTTATGAAAATAGCAGAGTGAATTGAAACATGATACTATTAAATCCATAAGAAATAATCAGTTTTTAAAGATACTCAATTTTTATATTCAACATTGTGCACTGACAGTAATGATATGTACGTTCTACAGATTTACAGTTCATAAAAAAGATGCACTTAAAAATTCACAATTTTTTATTTATTCCAAAAATTTTAATATTAAACAACTTCTAGGCACTTAAATAACAAAACTTTATTTACTGACTTCCGATAAGCAGCACATAAGTAATCTTCCTTTTCAGATTTCACATTAAACTACACGGACGGAACAGAATTATGAACGATATGGCCATACTTGGCAAACTCATCAGGAAGCTACAGAAAAGAGCTGGTTGAGAGATCTTAGATTAATATAAAATTCAATGTCATTAGTACCTACAACGAGCAGATTTGTTTACTGTTAATTTCGTGAAAGGTGAAAATTTAATGGAAAAATAATCACAAAAAAAACAAAAAAAAAATGGAGTAGGGTTCATCAGGTACTTTAAGAAGGCTGATAGTTTGCATGAGAATTCTCTCTTAGTAGTTTTTAAGGTAGATTTTGTTAAATATTTACTGCAATTTTCCTTGATCATAAAATTGAGTGGTCTTAAAAAAAATATACAAAACTTCAATATGGTATCACAGGAATGGATAGAACAGAGCATTTTGTTAATAAATAAGTACGAGACCACCGACAATTTTTTTTTTTGAGGGGGAGGGAAGGAGAAAAACGTGCCCTTTTTTTAATATGAACTTTTATTATTTCCTTTCCCCACTCTAAAAAAAAGGAAAAGACATTTATGTTACAGCTTATAGATATTTTTTTAACCCAAACCTGTCTAAAATATTGAAATTGTTGTAGAGAAGAATATGAGTATAGGAAGTAGAGTGCCTAGTGCGCAATCTCTACCTGTATTGATTTTTTTATTGATTTTTAAACGAGAAGATCCCTCATCCAGCTTCTTTTGAGCCTTCTGAGTATGTTATCGGGTATGTTAATTGCTGCCATGTCTTTAGTATAAGTCTTTATGTAAAGTAATTTTTGAGACGTACCACGCAGCTTTAGTTGTAATTCTAAAAGTTGTTGACTAAAAAGTTTATAATTTTCGTATGTGGGTCGTTTTGGCTGAAATGTGTGCCTGTGAAGCTTAGGTCCAAACGAGTTTATATATATATTAATGAACGAGTTCATTTTCTGTTTAATCTAATTTTCAATTCTTGAGAGAAGTGAGTACAATAGTCACAGTCTGACGTACTTTTTTTTTATATGAAGGAGAAAATATTTAAATTATATAAATTGGTATGGCTTCAATTTTATTATAAATAATTCAGAAATTTTGCTGATTGAATTACAAAATTTATTTCCAATCAGCTGATTTAAAAATATTTCCACTGTCATATAATCTTATAATTTGTAACAATCAGAACTTTTAAAATTAATTATTAGTAAAGCGACATTTGATGAAAAGTATATTGTTATTTTGTAATTAAAATACAAAATAATTTTACAATTTTGTTATTGAAATACTTTTCCTCATATCAATTTAAATATTTTTTAATTAAAATACAGTGTAAATTTTGAACTAATAATTAAAATAATTTTTTTCCTGCTCTATAATAAGGATGATTTGCAAATTATTATTTAAAGATAAAAAAGAATGAAAAAATATACAGAAATAACATTACGATATTGGAATATTTAAAACTAAACCCATCAGCTTGTTAAATAACAGTTTTATAACAAACTATTCGTGTTCTGGTTTGTTAAGCCTCTCCCGTGTGGTATTCCACTTGTAAAACTTATTACAGAAAAAAATTGAAAAAGTTTAAAATTTATGTATGAGGTTCAACAACTATCCACGCCACACACACACAAAAAAAAAAAATGCAAACATGATTTACAAACTAAATCATATTTCACAAAACTGTAGCTTCTGAAAACTCTCCGTAAAACCGTATATTGGCAATTAGATACAATTACTTATATAACTACAACAGAACGAAACATATAATTTTAAATTAACTTGTACTAACAACTCAATCTATTGAGTCGGTTTTAGTAACATTTTTCCTTTGATGTACTATATGGTTAATTTAAATATTTTATTGTTAATTTGTATTAATATTCGTTATCATATACTTATATTTAAACATTGAAAATATGTTAAATAAGTAACTTATATCGATCAACAAATCAACTTTACGTCTATTCAGGCAATATTAGTACAAGCCTGATCAGCTGTTCGAGTATAATCTTTCTTCTATTTTGATATATGTCTTGGAATATATTTTTAAGTTTCAAATGCTTTGCTTAATTATTGTTAGAATTTTATTTGGTTATTGTTAAAATTGCCATCGAAACGATAAAAATAAAAGTTGTTGCACAAATAAAACAAAGAGAAAACGATAAGAAAAACACATTAAATCGAAAGAAGAAATATTAAAACAAAATAAAATATTATATAGCTATATTTACGGACAGAAATCAATATTTATGTTTATAACCGCTAAGATAGTCTGCCAAGTAAGGTCAGTATAGCTTCCTCACTGTTTTCATTGGCTGAAATATTAAAATATTACAAGGTATAAAATTTTTCGTATGAGAAGAAAATCTCTGGTAGAAGCCGATTCGGAAATACAATTACCCTTCAACATGGTTTGATATCCACGAATTTCGTTTATCAGCTAATATTAAAATGCAAAAGAGTGTCGTATTTGAAGATTCCATATTTGATTATCCTTTTTGAATAAAACCTAAAATTTTATAACCCCATAATAATATTGTAATAACCTAACTCCCACTCCATATGATCAGTGCCTTCAACATTTCGCAGCCATTATATTGTTAACAATTATTTATATTAGTTTTGATTATGTAATGGAATTCAATGAAATTGATAATATGTAATTTCTATACTGTTCTCTAAAGTTTGGGTCAAATCGAATGCGCCGTTTTCACACTATAGGCATATAAAATAACAGATACACTGATCTGAAATCGTAACTATTTTTTTGGGAATATTAAATAGAATTTTATAAAATTGATGCATATTTCATTTTACGTTTACCAATCCCTAAATTCCCTCAAAATTTGAGCCAAATCGAACTTGCGGTTTTAGAGATATTGACGTATCAAGAAAAACGCGTTTGGGCATATATAAGATAAAGGAGCGGATAGAATTCGATAAAATTGATCCTATATTATTTTTTCACAAATAACCACCTTTTATCTAATTTTGAGCCAAATCGAACGAACCATTTATGAAATATTGGCATATCTACAAAAATGCGTTTTCGCGTGCATAAGCGGAAGTGCTAGTTAGAATTTAATGAAATTTATATGGGACCGTCTAGGCACCAATCGTCATAATCCCTGAAAATCATGAAAATCGAATGAACGATACTAGGTGATATGCCCGTTAGATCGATTTGACTACAGACAGACAGACACCGAACAAAATTTGATCCTTGATGTCTGAAACGTAAAACGCGAGAGAAAATTTTCAATTCTGAGGACAACATTTTTTTTAACCTCTCGCACGAATACAATACTTCTCTACATTCGGTAGTGAGGAAGCAATAGATTCTTGTGAATATATTTTATAGTCAATAAAATACAGCACTCATATAAATTTTTAAGTATAAATGTAAGATTTGTAAAAACAAAAACATACTGATTCTGTTAACTTTCTCCACGCTTTTATTACGACGTAAATTGCTAGCAAACAAAAGCATTTTACGACCTGCTTTGACGTATGGCGTATTACTTCACACATCTTACTAAAAGAACATTGAAGAACACTTAATGTAACCAGATTAGTATTAAATAAAAATCACTAGGTCAACATCGTTAAAGAGACCAAGAGTATAACAACTACATGCCATATTTGAACTTTCGATGATCGAATAATTCATACGAAAAAATATACCGGATAATGATAAATTTTATAAATCAGAAATATCATTTTTTTAAAAATCTATGATATATTTTGAATCCTGAATATGATGAAGGTACCAGTTATAAGCCGGCTTAAGGTAGATCAGTGTCACAATTTTAATACTCTCTAATATTGCTAATCAAAAACTTTTGGCCATAGCTTAGTGTTGTAAAACAATAATTTCTGTTAAAAGTACAGGAAATAGTGAAGATTGTGTGATGCGGGCAACAGATTTTCTTACTTTCACTTAGTCATCTTTATTCTCTCATTCACCCCTTTTTGACGCCAGATTATGAACCCGTAATAGTCGTTAATACTGGTTCGATTCCGATTATTGTTTTTTGTATTGTTGGTAATTTAATTAGCTTTCAAAAGGTTTATTATAAATTTTACCATAAAATATGTACTTAGCGAGTTAGGTCCCAAAATATTTTTCTTTTCTTTATACCTTTTTTTTCCTGATTTTTTTCCGTAATTTACTCCATCTACGAAAATTGAAAGGACAATTATTAAACCTTGAGAGTAAAGTTTCACACAGGCATCAGTAGTCAAAACCCAACAAAATAAAAAAATAAGCAACAAAATCGGTTCAGTAGTTTCCGAGAAAATCTTGGCACAGACAGACCAACAGCTAAAAATGTGTTTTTCGAACTTAGGATGCTCTGAAACGTATATATCCGTCGAGGAATGCATATCGGAAATCTGACCTGATCGCAACACTTTCCTTAAATAGTATAGGTAGGAAAGTAAAAAATAATTATCGATTTCAAAACTATTAAAAAAATCGTTACAATTCAAAATCATGTAAGTACATACATAATTTTAATTTTATTATTATTTTTTTAAATATCTTTTATAAAATTTCCTGAGATTAAATAAAATAATTATTTTTATTAACTTTAAATATATTTTACGCTTCTATTGTGATTGTTGTGATTGTTTTTGAAAACCGATCTGGTTACATTGAGTGTTTTTCATTGTGCTTTTAGTAAGATGAATGAAGTAATACACTATATATCAGCGGGTCGTAAAATGCTTTTGTATGCTAGCGATTTACGTCGTAATAAAAGCATCGAGGAAGTTATATATCTTATATTATAACTTTAAATATATAATAAGTAATAAATAAATAAATGTATTTTGTAATGCAAATAAAATAAAAATTCTGTGGAAAATAAACTACGCATAACTAACAATATCATATAAATATCGTATAAAAAGTACTATTATGAAAATAATGAAGAGAAGGATAGTTAAAGTGATCAGTCAGAAATAAAAAGGTCAAAAATAGATAATAATATTATTTATTAGCATTTGCCGACGTTTCGACCTGAAGTTTAGGCCTTCATCAGGACTCTTCGAAGAGATAGTTCGAATAGAATATTCGAATAAACCATTCTATTCGAACTATCTCTTCGAAAAGCTCTGATGAAGGCCTGAACTTAAAATATTAATATTAAAATATAAACAAATATTAAAATAAATATTATTTATTTTTGCCTTTTTATTTTTGACCGATTCCCCCAACCATCCTTCTCTTCATTATTCATGACAGTCAATCATCAATCCAATATTATATAAATAAATTATATAGACAAGTCGCTGAATATATGTATATATATATATATATATATATATATATATATATATATTTAAACATAACCATTAAATTGGGTATAAGGTCAATTATTAATTATTCATTAAACTACTAAATGTTCATTTCCTCTGTGTTTATTGACGTTTTGATCCCGGTATTTTTCTTTTTATAAGTTAACAATGGTCGATTAAAGAAAAGTTTTAAATATATATATGTATATAAAAATATGTATATATATATATATATATATATATATATATATATATATATGTATATATATATATATATATACATAGTTATAGTAGTAATGTAAAGGCCGCAACGCAGAGAGCGAAGATAGTAAGCGAGGGCAACAAAGGTAACGACGGAAGACAAATATTTGTGAACGGAAATAGCGAGCTGCAGATTATTTGTGGGGCTGGAATAGAGCAATATCCAGATGGCGGGGGTCTTATTTTTAGTTTACCGTTTGCTCTCTCTTTTCGAGGGCGTGCTCTACTGGCCTAGTGTCTGAGGGGCGGCAATTATAACGGTTACAAAAATCGAAAAAATAACCTGTTATCGGTAACATGTTTTTTTATTTATACGAATTTTATTATTTATATCGCTGTAATCATTATATAAGTAGGTAAACACAAATCGGTTCAGCCCCTTTTACTCCTCTATTATTTAACCGATTTTCTTCATTCTTTTTTTGTTCAATAGATATTGACGAGCTTTAGTGTTATCAATAAATAAAAATATTAAATAGTATGTGAATGAAAATATAAATGGTAGTTTGTTCAAAACAGTTTATCTCCGAAAATTTTTCACCGATTTTTTTTTTTTTAATTTTGACACAACGTCGCAATAATATTTAGAATTTTTTTTCTATACGTTTCATTATTATCGGGTCTTTCCTTTCGAAATGGAGGCCGATAAACGTGATTCGCTTTAGACTGTAGCGCCAATACGGCTTAAACGATTTCAATGAAACGGCTAAAGTCTTCCCTTGAAACCTTTATAATTTTTGTATATAACATACTTTCCCGAAAACAAGCTGCATACATTGTTATGATGAATTCAGTATTTTATTTGCGAATATTTACTCGAAAACTTTTTTGATTTCCTAAAAAATAAAAATAAAAGACTATCGAAATCTAAAAGAATCAACTCCGAAATGAAACAATTCGTAACGGCCAAAGGAGCAAAGTAGGTTCAAATATTTTTTTAATGAGGAACGGAGTTGAGATTCTTCTTTCGCATCTTGACGAACCCTCAAATATGAATTTTCATTGCAATCCAAAAATAAAAATTTTTACCTCAAATTTTCGTCAAGGCAGGAGCCTTCAATTTTTTTTTTTTAAATCACAAAAGTTGTCTTAACATCCATATAGCTCAAGATATTTAAATGAAAAAAAATCATGCATTTAGTGTACTATAATATAGACGAAATGGCATAAACCAGAGGTCCGTAAATAAATTAGGCTTGAAGAAAAAAAATAAAAACCTGTTTCCAGTTTTCCTTTATTTATTGTTATAATAACACACATAAATTAAAATGAAAATTAAATATTTTTGAATGAGTGTATTTTGTATTACTTATAAATAATTTTAAATGACTTGAGCTCGATTTTTAATTGAAACTGAAACTTTGTTTGTATTAATGAATGAGGATATTTTAATCGTGATTTACTCTTTATTTATTTTTTATTTAATTATACCTTTTCCTCAATTTTTTAATGGATATGGTCGAATTTAGACCACTGGGCGAACACTAGTCAATATAATTGAATATTAAATAATACTAACGAAAACATTTATGAAAACCGCATATGTATATGAACATAATATTGTCGGAGTCAGTATTATATTAAGCTCATGTTGCTATGAAAGCCTGTTCTAATCTTTCGTGGGAGCTCGGACGCGCTCGTATTACTTTGGTCCCTCCATTGCAACTATTCTCCGTTACGATTTCTTATTTCTGTTTTATTTAATTATTAAATTCTTTCATATTTCATATTTATCTTTTTTTTACTATAGAGATAAATGATAAATAGTTAATTGTTTCATATAAAAAATACGCTGCAAATTATTTCACAATGATTTATTATTTCCAAACAACTCTACATCTAAAGTAACATTACCTTCCTAGTTACAAAGAAAAAACGTCTGCCAAGTAAGGCCAGTATAGCTTCCTCACCGTTTCCGTTGTATATTACAAGGTATACAATTTTTCGGATGAGAATAAAATCTCTGAGAGAAGCAGAATCGGAATAGCCGATTACAGTTACCCTTCAACATTCAACAACAGAGGGTCGTATTTGAAGATTCCATACTTGATTATGCTTAATAAAAAAATAAATAAATAAAAAAAAATGCATACTGAACATGAATTTCAATACTGTTAGTTCAAAAGGCCTTATGTATAAATTTATTTATTGTTTTACAAGAGTACATAAAAACTCAATATTTCTTTATGCTTTATTAGAATAATTTCATATTCTATTTTCATCTGCTACTTTCCATAGTAGCAGACTACTTATATCAGTTGCAGACTACAAAATATCACCTTTAATACACATAGAATTAAAGTTGAAAATTATTACATACGAACTTATGCTCTAATAATAGTATATACATTACCGAATCAAGATTTAATTTTGGAGGAGAGGCTTCAGCACGAAAGATTTATATATATATATATATATATATATATATATATATAAAACGATAATTAATTTGAAAAAAAAACCACTGCAAATTATTTCTCTTTGATATATTATTTCCAAACAATTATACATATAAAGTGACATTAAATTCCTAGTTATAAAGAAAAAAAAATAAAAGGTGATTCTAATTATTGGACTAAAATTTTTTTTAATCATTAGTAATATGCTAAAAAAAATAGCATTACTTCAGTAACACATTCAGAAATAAAAAAAAAGATAAACCTTTTGAAATAGCACATATAAAAAAAACTAGGGACCATATCTTTGCTCCTAATTGTCCGATTTTGACGATTTTTTTTTTTTTTTTTTAGGAAGTTCCGTAATCTTCTAAAAAACCATATACAATATTGACATAAATGCGTATACTTTTTGAGTTATTTGGAGTTTAATTTTAGCATCCCTCGTAACTTTTTTTGAGCTTCTTTTCGTTGAAGTATGTAGTATAGATAAATTTAGAGGGCGTAGAGAAAATGACTAGCGAAGTTTCATCAAAATCGGTACATTCGTTTAGGCGCTACAGTCTATAGCAACGCAGGTTTTTCGGCCGCCATTTTGAAACTAGAAGGCGAATAGTAATGTCGTTGAAGGAGGATGATCCTCGGATGACCTCTGATTTTATATCCAAATTCGAAAAAAATCGGTCTAGTAGTTTCAGAAAAAATGCGCGGACGGCGGACGGCGGATTAGTAGTGCACATATAAGAGAAAGTGTTGGACACAATTCAATGAAATAGACACTACATTATTTTTTCACCAAAGTCTACCTTTTATCTAACTTTGAGCCAAATCGAACCAGCCCTTTCTGAAATATTGGCATATCTAAAAATATACGTTTGCGCGTGCGTAAGCGGAAGTGCTGGATGGAATTTGATAAAATTGATATGGGACCATCTAGGCACCAATCAGCATAATCCCTGAAAATTTCATGAAGATTGGATGAACGGTACTAGGTGATATGCCCGTCACATCGATTTGACTACAGACAGACAGACAGACACCGAACCGAATTTGATCCTTGATGTCTGAAACGTAAAACGCGAGTGAAAATTTTCGATTCTGAGCAAAATTTTTTTTTAATCTCTCGCACGAACACAATGCTTCCCTACCTTCGGTAGTGAGGAAGCAATAAATAAAAGGTGATTCCAATTATTGGACTAAACTTTCTTTTTTAATCATTAGTAATATGCTAAAAAAAAATAGCATTACTTCAGTAACACATTCAAAATTTAAAAACCATACAAAGGATGTAACATTTGGAGTAAAACATATGAAAAAAAAAACTGGAGACCATATCTTTGCTATTAATTGTCCGATTTTTAGGAAATTCCGTAAACTATTAAAAACCCATCAGCAAAAAATTGTATACATTTAGAGTTATTCGAACATATGTAATAATAGTGTGACCTCTGACCTTGATTCTAAATTTGAAAAAAATCGATCCAGTAGTTTCGCAGAAAATGTGCGGAAAATACACAACAAATTTTTATTAGTTTTTCGAATTCTAAGCATCCTGAAACGTGAAACCTCAAATTTTGAGAGGGTGTTAAGTTTTTCAATTTTTTGGGCGATCATAATGGTTGATTATTGAAAATAATAAACCAATATCAAAAGTTTTTTAGGGGAAGATAATATTGAAAAATAGCCATTTGAGCCCGGTTGAAGAACATCAATGAAAAAAAACGTACATTAGATAAAATACTACCCATAAATGGGTATTCGTAAATAGTAATTTATTTAACTTTAATAAAGACTTGCTTCTTAAAAGATATTTGTTTGAAATTTTGACAGGATTGTCTATAATTCAATTAAAAATTGGAAAAGTAAAATTTAAAATGTTTATACTCCGCGATTAGTGTTATCTGTTAGAGTTGATCGGTGTTATCTTTTCTCGGGATGAATATTTTTAGAAATAATTTATTTTCGAATAACTTAAGTCGTTAGTCTTTTCTAAATACGTGGTCACGATTCTCATACACAAAGGATAAAAGGAAGATAACGAAGTTGCGTGAATTCAATCTCTTAAGTGAGGCGATCGCTATCAGAAGTAGATGTCTTTATACTTTAGTCCTCAATGTGATATAAAATAAATTATTTTTACACCATTTGGAAATATTTCGTTTGCTTAAGAAAAAAAATATATATTCCGTTTATTGTTAGATGGATGTAATATATTTGTTCATGTACTTGCCAAAAAGGCGAAACGAGTTTTCGTTACTTATTTTGTTTTATTCTTATACCATTATAATGTCCACAATTAGTACATAATCTGAACTATTATGCAAACATTTGAAATATACAATAAGAGAAACTGTTGGATTAGTGTAGGGTCGATAGTCGATAGTACTATCGATATATCGATAGTTTAAAACTATCATTAGCCCTATCGATATTCCTAGTGACAATCGATTGTTCGTATCCTACCCTTTGAACAAATTATTTTAAAACTGCATTCGCTTAAAGAAATAACTTTAATAACACGCCTTCATACTTCTACCCATTCATTGATGTACGAGATAGTGATAATATAAAAATGTAAACGCCACATTAGGAAAATAAATGGATGGAGGTGTGAAAACATGTTTAAAGCAATTCTTATAAATTTATAAAACTGAAATAAAATTGATCAAGAAGAAGCCTTCATGATAAAAATTAATTTAATCTCAAATTACTTCCTTAGATATAAATATTATCACACCTCTAGTTGTACCGATGGAAAAAAAATGTTACATTTACTTCACCTTTTTTATTAATTTTTTAAAGGAGTATTTGGACTACAGGGGCTTCACTTAACCATCGAATTCCTCTCATATCCAATCCTTGCAATTCAAAATCATTAATGCTCCCTACTTTGTTAGAAATAAAACCATCCACAATGACTTTAATATTTCTTATGTTTCAGATCTGGCCTAATCTAGATACCTATCCTTCCATAATAAACTTCAGAATCATCCCAAACCTCTCGTTTCTAACCTTCCTTCCTCTTCTATTCCTGATAACCCTCCGAGGCGTCTGAAAAGAAGATGGACCCGTGATCTCCTAATGTAGACATATCATTTAGGGTGCTACCATTCGGTAGTTACTCAACAAGTGTTTTCACGTCATTATATCCATATGTTCAAATTTACAAAATGTATTTCTTTAATACAGTTGTAAATATCATTAAGAAATAAAATAAAAAAAAGGAAAATTATCTTTTCATAAACAATATATTTATAAAATCTACAAGGATGCCATTTCAGTGTTATTATATTTTAAAGTAATTAATAATAATAATAATAATAAAAGGCTTAGCGAACCCGAAGGTTCGATGCCGACACCAACAATCGCTTATTACACACCTCCCTCTACCGTTCGCCGTTCAAAACTATTCCCTTCAGATCGGTTTTAATGCAATCGTCCCACCTTCGCTTCGGTCTACCCCTCGGACGTTTACCATTCGGTACAGCGAATATTAACTTTTTAGGAATTCTCTCGTTACTAAGCCCAACAATTTTACAAGCCCCTTTAATTCGCCGAGATGAAATTACCTCAATTATACTTCCCGAATACAGTTCGCGCAATTCGGCCTTGTGTAACCGTCTGAACTCTCCGGTTAACTCATAATTCTTCGGTCAGAATATTCTACGCAATACTTTATTCTCAAAAACCTTAAGACGCTGCTCACTCCTTAATGTAAGCGGCAAGTTTCCCATATTTTAAAGTAATTATCAAAATAAATTGATAAAATTAATAGACATAAGCATTTCTCGCATCCTTTTTTTACGAAATAGTTTAAAAAATACTTATATTTCTTATTTGAATTCAACAATCAGTGAAATAAATGCAATCTATTTTTCTATGTAAATATTTTTTAACGCTAATAATTTTTTAAATTATTTATTTAATAACTTTTATTAGTGCCTTAACATAAATCTTAAAGATGATGCAGAGATGGTTGATCGTGATATAATATGGGAAGGAGTTGGTGGAGAGGGGAATTGTGTGGTCAAATAAATACTAAATTTTTAAAAAATAATATTTTTAATTGTTACGCTGACGTTTCAATCCACCTTGCAGGTGTTCATCAGGGCGTGGATTCATGGAATGGCCAGTCTCATGTTTTTTTTATCAATTGCTTCCTGCAGTGCCACATGCCAGGCCCTGACGAAGACCTGTAAGGTGGGTCGAAACGTCGGCGTAACAATTAAAAATACTATTTTTTAAAAATTTAGTATTTTTTTGACAGCAACTCACGACCAACTCTTTCTCATAAATCTTCAAGGATATATCCAATATAAATTTTATTTATTATAAAGTTTATGCAGTATTTTAAATTAAATAGCCAAATAATACAGTTTAAATAAATCCTCTGAATGTTTGTGATGGGAAGTTACTAAACTATCGATACTAACGATAGTTTTTTTCGATACTATCGAACCATCCCAAGAAAAATATAAAATACTAATTCTCAAGAAAAGACTTATTTCCTCCCTCTCCCCCCCCCATTTTTCTTTAAAGGTCGTTATACATGGTCAAGATTCTCATCCATAGTTGAATCAAAACATAGGCTTAATAGTTTCCACTTTTTCAAGACCACCACCCCGGACCTCAAATTCGTCGTTATGAAAAATCGATATTCAACTCCATCAAATCAAGTGACATATCCATACCATCCATTATATTTCCCTCCATTTTGTTATTAAAGGTATGAGCTCTCAGCTGGCGGCCTCATAGGCCCGGTACCAGTACTGCTAGCTTCAGAGGATGTTATTAATGGTCGAGGACTCCCGGCCACAACAACCCAAGACTAATGGTTCACTCTCTCTCTTTGACTGCACCTGCTAGATTTATATATTAATAATATAAATTATAAAGTTACAACTCCTTTTAGATTTATTTATACAGATTATATTTAGTGAAAGATTAATTTTATAAATTCATCAAGATGACAATGTTGAAACTAGCTATATAAAGGATCATACAACACAAGATATAACTACCGTAGATAATCATGTGTATAACGAGTTGAGTTTACCGTGTTGTTGATTGGCTGCCGTTGACGCTTAAAGTTGTGTGTAAGTGCCGGTTCAAACATCGTTAACGCTATAATAACAGCTGTCACCCGCAAAACTTCTTCCTAACTTGTGATTTCAATCTCCCGACAACTAATTAATTCCTAAGTTATATGAAGTAGGGCATTAAGACTCGTAAATAATTTATAAAGTTCGTTTCAGATAATATCAGATATTTTTTAGTGGCTAAGTGAATGTTTGTAACTCTCTAATGTCTTTTATTATGGTATTATTGATCGATACTAGCTCTCAGGCTATCCCATTGGCAGTTTCATACAGTTAACGAATCGGATGCAGTAAAGCCTTTATAAGTAATATTTTTATTCTATATAGAGAATAATACTATGACCTAAAATAGTCCACTCCAGGTCTCCTACAAAAGTGTGACTTCAATAATCTAACTGCAAGAGAGATTAGTCCAGAAGATCATGGAGGTAATAAAACCAGGAATAGCAAGAGAATGAAGGGAAGTCGGAAGTTATCGATAATTGATATTGTTAAGATGAAGTCTGTAAGAAAGAGACCTTTTGCTGAAATCTGTTATTGTTCTCTACGTTTTGATAATGTGTCTTGTGTCCAGTCGATACATTCTAGATAACTATTTCTAAGCTGTCATAGATACCTTGATCTGGCTATTTAGAGAGAGAATTATCAATCCAATACATGATTCACCAATTGGCATATTTAACGAACTCAATACTACAAATAAAATAAAATAAATATTATTATTTGTTACGGATTAAGTCCGTTCCGTAACTATATAATAGTCTTTCCTGTCGCGTTAGGTAAGTTCTGATTTTTCGCATGTTTTGCACATTTTTTGTGGAGAGTGAATTAGATTGATCCGACAGATTTTGTTCGGCATTAACGCTCGGGTGAAGTCGGCTAGAGTCGACTAATTCAAATATTTTTTCATATGGATTAAAATATCTCAGAAACTAAGCCTGTAAATTGTTCAGCGTTTCATTCTATCTGCAATAAGCTATAATTCAAAATTTTATCTTAACGCGAGGCCGTATTAGCTAGGCGAAAATGTAAAAAAAAAAATGTCGAAAACCAAATGACAACGAGTTTGAATATATGAATCAAAATATCTCAGATACTAAATATCAATTGTTCAGCATTTCATCCTCGTTATAATGAGCTATTATTTATAATTTATATTTGATAAAGTCTGGCACCAGGGACTTTTCTTTAAACTCAAATCTATCCTACCTAATACATACTATCTCTTTCATCAGTCTTTCCTTTTTGACAGATTCTTCAGAGTTTAGAAATTTCCTCAATTCGACCAATATCAGCAGTGCCTCAAGGATCAATATTGGCACCTTTACTCTACATTGTCTATACTCATGGCATGCCTACCAACTCTGAAACATTGACTGCTACTTATGCTGACGATACAACAATTTTAACAAAACACCACGACCCCAGACTAGCCTCATTAAATTTACAAAATTGGTATTCACTTTGGAAAATTAGATTAAATCACAACAAATCACAACACATAACATTTACGCTTCGACGAGAAACATGCCCACCAGTTTATATCAGCAGCAATCCAATTCCTCAGACGGACACTATACGCTACCTCGGACTGATATTCGACAGAAGGATGACCTGGGGCCCACACGTCAAAATGAAAAGAAAGACTTTGAACAAGAGACTGAAAATATTATACTACCTGTTTTCTAAATCAAAATTGAAAATTAGACAAAAACTAAATACATACACTTACCTGCTCAAACCCATTTGGACATACGCCTCGCAGATTTACGGTTCAGCAAAAAAGACTCACTTACAAAAACTACAATCCTTTCAATCAAAAATTTTAAGAATAATAACTTGCGCTCCCTGGTACGTCAACAACAAGACTTTACATACCGACCTAAGACAACCAACCATTGACCAGCACATATGTACTCTCTACTCACGATTTCATTCTAAACAACACGGACATCCCAATGGACTTATCAATGACATGGCTACGGCTGAAATGTTCATCAGGAGGCGACTGAAAAGGAGCTGGATGAGAGATCTCCTTTCCTGATTTTAGGATGTAAACAGACCAGGGAAGAGGTGCTGCTGGGTTCCATTCTTCGTCATGCCTATCATGCCATTTTCAACTTAACAACAAATCTGCTAATTGTCACTACCATGACAGGTGCGGCTGAAAAATTAAAGACAAAAAAACATATATATTTCATATCATTAATCTCGCTTTGTTGATGTTTTCACTTCTATAATACCTTACTTTTTTTTTTTGGATCTGTAGGAATGGAATAAGAATATAAATTAAACGATAATAATACTTATAAATATGTATCAAAGTAATCACAAGAAAATATACCACAGTAAATATGGTGATACACAATATAAATATTAAGTTTCGTAATGGCGCATATTTATTTTTTTTAATGTATCTATCCTATAGATCCTATCTTATTGTACAACGTTAGATCTTGTCCTTTCTAGCCCTAATGAAGACCGCATTGTTGGTTCGAAACGTAGCTCTAGCAAATAGTTTCCGTGTTTTATTTTTGTTTTAACACTGCCGAAGAAGCTTTGTATTTATTTGTACAGGTGGTATAATTAAAGAGGTCTGCGCTACCATTAATCCGATTTCGATGAACGTTTCAGGAATTGTGTGATTTGGTACCAAGA
Organism: Nezara viridula; assembly: GCA_928085145.1. Taxonomy (NCBI): domain Eukaryota; kingdom Metazoa; phylum Arthropoda; class Insecta; order Hemiptera; family Pentatomidae; genus Nezara; species Nezara viridula. The sequence continues at coordinate 3,801,087 of OV725079.1, forward strand.
TTGGTTCCTATTATTTTCGTCTATTAAAATAGAAATTTTTAGTATTACTTCTTTAATATATACAGGGTATCCTGTAAGTAAATGGAAATTTATATTATTAATAGCTGACGTTAAGAGCTAGAAAAAAGTATATATATAAACATTGGTAAAAAAACCTGCAGAAGAGTAGAAAATAAAAGTTTTTTTTAAAAAATTTTATGTAAGTAAAATTTTTCGTTAAATAGGAAGCGATAACTAAAAAAATATTTAACTGAAGTAATTAACGACTGCTTCACAGTAAACTAAATAAAAATTACAACAAATAGAAGTAAAACACTTATATTATTATTACTTATAAATACAGTTCAATTGGAGTAATAGTGATCTTTGTAAAAAAAGAAATTTATAACCAGTTTGCATAAAAAAAAAATCATTATTTTTAATTTATTATTTTTTTTTTTTAGAAAAAGAGGATTTAGGCAATTATGTTTATCACAATAGATACCAAATTATGTAAAAACCTCACGTTTTAACCCTGTAAACCACAAGTTATTTAATATGGACTTAAAGCTTATTATACGAGAAAAATGTTCTTCAAGTGGAGTATCTGTAGTATAGTTTAGGGATGATGAAAAAAATTGGAAATAATTTAAGATATAATGATTTTAATAAGGACAAATTTTATTGTACTTTCATTTGATATAAAGTTTATCTTGTTTACAGTGAAATATTTTTTAAATACTGAAATATAATAATGCCTATTCCTCCCTTTTTTCCCAATCCGTTGGTGTTCCTCAAGGTAGTATCCTAGGTCCTATCCTTTACACAGTTTATACAGCTGACATCCCAACCCATCCTAACACTGTCATTGCCACGTTCGCCGATGATACATGTGTCCTATCAGTTGATAACGACCCAACAATTGCATCCCAAACCCTTCAATCACACATCACAAACCTTGAAGAATGGTTTCAAAACTGGAGGATCAAAATAAATTCCAATAAATCCCATCAAATCACCTTTACCCTTCGTCGTAAACCTATGCCCTCTTGTCCTACAATATCCTTTAATAATACCCCACTTATCCCTGTTGAACAAATTCGATACCTTGGACTCCACTTAGACAAACGTCTAACGACGTTTCCGACTACTCCAGTACTTACTACATAACGCTCTAAGCTCCCAGTCAATTACAAAAGACTCATATACATGACTAGAATAAGACCTATTTATTTGGACTTACGGAATTGAGCTCTGGGGCACCACTAAACCATCGAATTCTTCTCGTATCCAATCCTTACAATCCAAAATCCTTTGTAAAATCCTCACTGCTCCTTACTTTGTCACAAACAAAATCATCCATAATGACCTTAATATTCCTTATGTTTCTGACCTGGCCCAATCCAGATACCTTTCCTTCCATAACAAACTTCAGAACCATTCTAACCCTCTCGTTTCTAGCCTTGCTTCCTTTTCGATCCCTGACAACCCTCCGAGGCGTCTGAAAAGAAGATGGCCTCGAGATCTCCTTTTGTAAATATATTTTTAGATTGCTACCAGTGGGTAGTTTCTCAATAAATGATTTCATGCTATTATATTCTTTTGTTCACATTTACTGAATGTATTGTTACTTGTAATACAGTTGTAAATATCATCAATTAATAAAAAAATAAAAAAAAATACTGAAATGATAAAGTTTTTTTAGTTATCACTCCCTATTCAACAAAACGCGTAACATGCTTAAAAAAACAAAAAAAAACTTTAATTTCGTATACTCCTGCTCAAAATATTTATAATAACATTTTTGTAGCACTTTAGAACAGCTATCACTATTATAAATATTTCCCTCTATTTAGCATCACATTCCGTATTTTAATGAAAAAAAAAATTATCGAGAATTATGATTAATCGATTTATATGGATTGACCTATATGCACTGCCTGAATATGGTAATACATAATAAAGAGGAGTTAATCCATAATCATTGTGATGCAAATCATAAACCGTCTTGGAATATGGAACAACCTGCAAACACATCATTTTCAGCTCGGAAATATTCAAGAATTCTAAAATATTCTTCAAATCACCGACCTACATCCGTTGCAATATGTGTAGGTCTCCGCGTCTTAATGAATGCAATGTAAATTATCGAACTGAAAATCTGATTCAGAAAATCCCATAAATATTGAATTAAGATACAAAACATAATTAACTCAAATGGAGATACTACTTACAGATTTACAGTTCATTATAAAAGATTTTGAGTCGAAATTTTTAATTTAAAAACTAAAAGAAAGAATAATTTGATATTAAAATAAAATAATAATAGCTAAAAAGTAAAAAAGGCAGTCTTTTCTTACTGTAGGGGCTTCATATAAATACCTAGCTCTGATATAAATACTGTTACAAAAGTTGAACTTTGTTTACATTCTTGGGTATTATTTAGATAATCCTTACCTCTATCAGGTTATTTTCCTTACATGTCAGGATCATAATTAGTTTTTACTTTCGCTCAGTTAACATTTAGTGGGATGATAAAGAAAGCCGAATAGCTGTGATCGCCTTACACAAAGTTGGGAAATGTAGGTCAGAGATTTTCAACATTTTGAAACCTTATGGTTTCAGCCATATGTTCGTGTACTGCACTATAGAATGGTAAATGCAGTGAGAGCAGTGGCTGATCAAATAATAACATATCCCATTGGAAAATAATAAATCATGTCTCAACCAATGGCAATCTCTGTCAGATCAATGTCTCGCATAATAAAAAGTAACCTTAGGATGGCTGCATTTCTAGAAATGACATGACAAAAGCTAAACACTTTCCTAAAAAAAAAATAGAGTGGATAGATGCAAAGTGCTGCTTGGCCGTTACACCAATGGTCTTCATCTAATTGAACGCACACATCTCAGATAATCAACCAAAACATACATACTGCTTATAACCGTTTCATAAAAAATTTTCGAACTTATAGAAGAATAAAAAAAAAACAATATAGCAACGACTGTACGAAACATTCGTAATTGATATTGGAACACAGAAATACAAAGTAATTCTTGATTTTTTTTTTACCAGATTCATTACGAATAAGATTTTTTTTTTAGTTCTGCTTTATTTGATTTTTTTTAATCAGAATTAATTAATCCACCCGGCTTCATTTTCAGGGTTTTAATAAATGAATTCTACAATATATATTCAGAATAACAGTTGCTGACTGTATCGCTCCCGTAAAATACAGTAGCGAGAATCTACCCTGTACTTTATTGATGGTTGTGATCACTTTTCATAAAATTTTTCTCTCTTTAATATAAATACTTAGTAGTCTGATCATGATCATTATAGTAATATAGTTAAATTTAATTTAAGTCCTATATTATTTTTGTTATTATTAATCACGTAAACTTAAGTTGAAGATAATTCTCGATTACATCTTGCCAGAGTTTCTTGATTTCTTGATTTGTAATTCTACAAATCAACTTTGACTAACTTAAGGACTGACGAGTTTTATCAAATAATCTCGACAAAGAAATAATCAAAATTATTTTTATTTAATTCCGATCATATAAGTTCTATAATAAAATACATTTTAAGATATTTTCTATTGCATCTGTGTGCATTTATATGGAAACGTAAATTTTTACAAAGTTAAATCATTATTAATACAAAATAAATTTAGTTCTAATATACGACTGCGTGACCTAGACCCTAACTAGCATCCTTGAAAGAAATGTTGAAAGATTTAAGAGAAAAAATCTCCGCAGGATAACCGTAGCGATCAGAATAGTAACGAATGAGAGATACCACTAAAGAACTACTTACAGTAACTTGCCATTCAATATTCCATGATATAAAGGCACAGAGGTTAATATTGGTGGGTCATGTAGTTCGTAGGAATCCATCTGGAAGCCTCTACGTAACAATATATACCTCAATAGAAGGCGAAATACTACGTGATTGGCCAAAAAGCAGATTGATAGATAAAATAAATAAAAATATGCAATACAGTAGGTTGCAGGTAACTGAAAAGAAATAGTTTAAGATAGGCAGAGATAGACAAGACTGGTTAGTGAGGCAAAAGATCTACATGCGAACAAAAAAACATTAAAAACTGGCCCGGTGCACGCACCACACAACTTTCACTGATCACCTTCTTAGCAGAAATAAGTATTTTCAGACAAAGGGAAATTGAAAGTAAAAAATATAAACTCTATATTGATATATATTTCATTGACGGTATTTTTATTTGTGTAAATACCCTTATATAGACAAATTTTAATATTTATATCGCTCTAATCTCTACAATTAAATATTATATAATATCAAGAAGAGCATTAATGAAAAACGCATATGTATATTTATATAATATTGCCGGAGTCATTATATTAAGCTCATGTTACGTATGGAAGCGTGTTTTAATCTTTCGCTTGAGCTCGGATTCCTTCGGTTCCTGAATTTCAACTATTCTCCGTTAGGTTCTCTTATTTCTCCTTTCATTAATTATTAAATTATTTCATATGATACATTTAACTATATTTTATATTAGAGATTAATATGAAATGGTGAATTGTATAAAAAAAAATAAAATATAATAAATTTAATCAAAATCGTTAGAGGAGAAAATCAAAAAAAGGTGTTGAATCGATTATATAAAGTACCACTTCCGGTTTGCCAATTTTGACGATAATGTTGCTGTAACATCTAAAGATTATGAAAACCTCAAATACGAAATTTCAGTTTCGTACGGCTTTTCGTTTTTGAGCTCGGCTGTTCACACATACCAGCCAGTTTGAGGGACTTGGTTATATGGACTTAGGGTCGAAACGATTTTCTTGATAGATTTTCTATTATATTTTGTTTAATTGTAAAAAAAAAAAAATATATTGTCCTCAAAGGTATACATTTTCTAGAATTAGGTAATATATAAGTGAAAATACAAAGGAGTAAAAAAATAAAAATAATTCAGTAGCAAGAAATCCATTGTGATTTTTTCAATAATTGTTTTTGGAATATTTTTTGTTCAACTATTGAAATTGGAAAGTTGGTTTGGTTCTCCTGCAATCCAAACATTGTTATCAAGAGGTGTATTTTTTTTTTCTAATTAGTTTATTTGTAATTGATATAAGTTGTGATTTAACTTGTATTTGATAACAATAATACTGAAAAAAAGTGGCACTTCCAGTTGCCCGAATTTAAGTAAAAAGTTGCTGTCACATCTAAGGTATATACCTATTTTAAATACGTAATATCAGTTTCGTAGGACTTAGGATTATTCAGGACTTGGTTAACAGGACTCAAGGTACTCCAAAACGTGTATTTCTGTTGAAAACTCAGATTTAAAAATTTTTACGATCGCAATACTTACTCTCGCAGTATTACATATATAGGTAAGTGAAAGTAAAAACAAAAAACTAATGTTAAGATTTTTTTTCTCTCCGAAATAAGAATATTGTACACTTATATAACTGTTTTTGACATATAATTAATATTGTGTGGCCATTGATGTGTATTAGTATTGACAAATATTACCGAAGTTCGTAATAAGTAATTTGTTAAACGATAATAAATACTAGCTTCTCAAAATATTTTTGTTTGAAATTTTGATAGGATTACTTAAAATTCATTTAAAAATTAGACAGGTCAACTTAAAAATGTGAATGCCCGGCTATTAGCGGTGTTATCTTTCCTCGGGATGAATATTTTTAGAAATAATTTATTTTCGAATAACTTAAGTCGTTAATCTTTCCAAAATAAGTGGTCACGATTCTCAGACACAAAGGATAAAAGGAAGATAACGAAGTTTCGTGAATTCAATCTCTCAAGTGAGGTGATCACTATCAGAAGTAGACGTCTTCATTTATACTTTATACTTTGGTCCTCAAAGTGATAAAAAATAAATTATTTTTACACCATTTAGAAATATTCAGTTTGCTTAAGAAAAAAAATCGTTCCATTCAATATCTGATGAGTAAAATATATTTGTTCACGTGCTAGACCAAAAAACCGAATCGGGTTTTCCTTAATTATTTAAAGAAACATTTGAGACATATACCCATATAATTTCCATCTTCAGCACTCAATCTGAACTATTCTGCAAACACAAATCAGAAGCATTGCAAAGTTAGGCCAATTAAAACAGGGTAACCGAATTGATAAAGATAGCATAATTTAAAGTTTTCGGTCGTCATTTCGAAACGTGAATTTGTTTGCATATTAGTAAGAAAATTTTTAAGTAATCGGTGAAAAATTTATGGAGTTTAGCAGTTTTTAAAAACTGATATTTACAATTGTATTTATATACTCTGTTTTCATATTTTTTTTATTGATAACACGTCAAACGCAGATCCAATCCTTGCAGTCCAAAGTCCTTTGAAGAGTAGTCCATACTCCCTTTTATGTAACCAAGAAAATCCTACATCATGACTTAAACAACCCATTTTTCCTAGACCTTATCCGAGGAAAATAGTCATTAGAGTTTTACTTATCATCCAAATCATCTTTGGATAGCACCTCCCATTCCTATAATCCTCCAAGAATATTAAAACGGCAGTGGCCCTGCGACCTTTCGTAGATTGTACTCAATGGTTGGAGAGACAAACCTGCCTGAGACAAATAAATCTAATGTATAAGGCTGTATTTAAAGCATACATTTGGAATGAAGCCTTTGGTTATCCAATTGAAACCGATTTTTTATTTTTCGATTGTTATTTTCCTTCGATAATTTTATTTATTTTTCGGTAAAAATATTGTGTACGTATAGTGTGAATGTGATCTTACCTCAATATAGCCATCGTTCAAATGACAGAATGTTGTAATATTCAATAAATAAAAAATAAACAACATTTTTCGGACGGTGACAGGATAACATTGAATAGCTCAGCTTATAGTGAACGTTTAAGCCTTTTTATTAAAAATGATTAGATCCCTCCAGTATTTGTTGATGCCGACTAATTTCAAATATATATGAAACTATTAATGCAGATCCGTCACTCGGGAAAATATATGAACAAGATTTCTGTTAATAATAAAATTGTGAAAATTACTCCAGAAATTGAGTGCAAAATGTGCAATATTAAAGAAAAATAAAAAAAATTAATCATATATAATTTGAATGTCTAATTTACAGTAGTTTAAGGTTAAAAATTTAATAGTGTATGGAAAATCTTGATGGGATACAATTATTTAAGCCAACCAGTGCAGAAGATATGAGAAAATTATATTTTTTTATCTCAAATTATGGAGAATTGGTAGGGTAATCTGGAATACTGTCCTCTGCATATGGCGAAAATTCCATATAGCACATCGGCATGTACTCTGTCTAGGTTCTTTTCTCTTAGGTATAGGTTAAATCTTTTAATTTCATTTTAAAACATATTTTAATATTTATTTTTTAAAAACTTATTTTTGAAAAATATTACAATCTGTCTCAAGGTCATTTATAATAGTGTTCAGAGATCACATTACACTTTATGTACAATAAATAAAATAAATTATACAGAAAAATAATATATATACAATTAATAAAATAAAATAACGTAAAAAATAAATAAATAAAAAGAACACATACCTATATACAATATTTTAATATTAATGTTTAAAAAAATAAATAAAATGTATTTATTTATTTATTTTTGTTATTGTATGTATATTGTTGACAATTATAGATTTGATATTAAATTTGATGATTGGAACTGTTTTAAATGTCTGATTTTTACAGAATGTGATTTTGAGTTTATACTTAAGAGTGTTGTAATATCTGTTATGTAGTATAAAAAGGAATGAATTCGTATTTCCATAAGGATAATAATGTTCCTTATTTTGTGGTATACTCCATTTGTATGAAAAAATTTGGACTAAAGTTTGTCCAACGTAGTTGGACTAAAGAAATAATGAGAAAATGGTAATGCACTATTTTATGTTTGCCTATTTATAAAATGATATTTCTACCAATAATCTACATCCAATAATTTCTACACTTTGTATATTAGTTTTCTCGATTCCAATAGTATAACCAAAGGCTGCATCCTAAATCTATGCTTTTCGATTTAAATACAGTCCTGGAAAACTGGAGGGGGAGGGGCGAATATTCGGCACTACTACTAATGACCGAACAGACCGCGACGATCGCTAACGAACGCTTTGATCGCCAATTAGCAAGGCCTGGAAGGGGGGGGCCTAAATTAATATTTCCCCGAATGTGCTGCCCCCAATCAGTCGCTCTGCCAGTTAATTCCACCCAGCTCCTCGGCCTTTACTTCGTTTAATATTCAATTTCCTTCCTCCCCTCCTCAAACTTTTTTGTTTGCTAACACTGAGGGCAAGGGTTCGGTAGCACTCGATCCACTGTTATTATTTCATTAAAAAATTTCATATCTTATATATCATTTCTTAAATATATACTCATTTCCCGGCACTCAGGATTGATGGTTTTTGACGAATGAGGTCTCAATAGAAATATACATATCACGCAGAGTTCGCGAATCGCGTTTTGATTCATAATTTTATATAAGAACTTACAAAAAAAGTGAATGTAAAAGTGGGAGGTTTCAAACCATATGATGGTGCCGTCTCAAAGAATCGAGACGTTACAAATTAATTCATAATTTGCGAATAACTCGAAAAGGACGCAATTTTCAGAGCATTATTCATATACGCATTTGAAATCTTATTAAATTCCCTATAGATAGTAAATAAAAACCAGACGAAATCGGACGATTTGGAGCAGAGTTATAGCGCTCTTCAAATTTAATATTTGTTGTACTGCAAATATTGTTTTACAAATGGCAATTCAAGATTTTGGTATTTGCCCGTTTATAATGCGTTAATTATTAATTATTTTTATTTATATGAATAAGTTTGCTTAAAATACATCTTAGTAAATTTACTGTTTTCTGAAAGAGAATTTTGTCTACTTTACGATGGTGTACTTAGAATTTAATTATCTTGATAATTTTTTAAGCGTTTTCTTCTCATTCAATAAAAACAATTTCCGTTCGGAAACGGCGCATGCCAATTTTCAGATATAGGGAGTTTTCTCATTAAACTAATCAATTTAATTAGCATCTAAAAGCTCATAAATACTCAACTGCCTATTCCACTAAATACTCAACTGGATATGAAATACAATAAAAAACTTTTTTATTGTATTTCAAATTCAGGTAGTTCACAACAACCTCGTTACTTTGACTGTGGTGGAGGCCACGCCAAACAGCTTAATATTTTTGTAGGTCACTTTAAGTCTCGATTTTGTGATAAAATTATCTTAGGATTCAAGTGGAAAGCAAATGAGTGTTTATCAGTTATTAATACTTTGATAAATAGACAATTTTGAGATACTTCGTAAATAAAATATTTGTAGATTAGGATGAGATGAAGCTATTTACGAATTTTCAGGTAGATGTAATTAATTCGAAGAGAAGGAGTCTATACCGCGTACTATGAATTTAATTAAAATCGAATCAATGGTAGTAGATTTTATACTGGACAAATTAATTTTGTCACAAAAAGACATGTAAACTAACCGGGAATTCTCATGAATACACTATTTGGAAAGTAAGTAAGCAAAAATATTTCCAATATATCGACAGAGGAGAATATTTACACTTTGGTGACAGATATATCGAGTGCAGTTCGGATGAGGTGAAGATTAAATATGTGAGAATCGATGTTGGGCAGAGCTATCGACTTTGTGATGGCCTTTGTGAGCTACCGTGTCTCCATCTTGCGTCCTACCTTCCAACCAATTAGCTTGCGTTTCTGCCCCTTTTGTCACCTTGTTACCCGAGCCTTTTAGCACTTTTATATTTTATTTTTTAGCCTTTGTTTTAACTTGAAGTGAATATTAACTTAGCCTTGTTATAGCTCTCTTTATATTAAAATAAGGCAACTTTAAACACAAAATAGCTCTATCATGCATTATAATTTTTACTAGAATTGTTAAATAGAAAGAACTAATTTTAAATAATTTAAATTAAACTAAAAATAAAACCTTACTGAGCATATTCCCGGAATATCATTTACTCATTCTGTTCATGAACATATACTATCCTTATAATTTATTATTCATTATTTGTACATTACTTTTTAGTTTCACTTATGTATATATGTAATATATAGTGAGGGTAAGTATTGCGATCGAGAAAATTTTTGAATCTGAGTTTTCAACGGAATACACGTTTTGGAGTATCCTGAGTCCAAATAACCAAGTGCCGAAAAATGGTCTGTGAGTACGTGAACACTCTAGCTCGAAAACGAAAAGTCCTACGAAACTGATATTACGTATTTAAAATAGGTATATACCTTAGATGTGACAGCAACTTTTTTCTTAAAATCGGACTACCGTGCCACTTTTTTTCAAGACCATTATTGTAGATCAAGTACAAGTGAAATCAAAACTCATATCAATGACAAACAAACTAATTAAAAAAAAAAAAGGTTCACCTCTTGATAACATTCTTTGATTGCAGGAGAACCAAACCAACTTTCTGAAGAATTGTAATACTTGAATAAAAAATTCTCAAAAAATTGATTGAAAAAATCACAATGAATTTTTGATAGAAAATTATTTTTTTTTTATTCCTTTGTATTTTCACTTATAGATTACCTAATTCAAGCAAATTTTGACCTTTGATGATAATAATTATTTTTGTTTACAATTGAACAAAATATAATAGGAAATCTATCAAGAAAATCGTTTTCTGCGGAATCTGGAGTAAGATCTGGAGCTTTAATCAAACAATTTTTTGATTGGAAAAAGATGATCTATTGTCGATTGGATAATTCAGTTGAAGGATTAAAAAGCTCTCTTGTTAAACCGAAAAATATATAACACAAAATATCTTTCTCTTAAGCTCAAAGAATATTGGTGAAAATACATTTGATAATTCAAAAAATTCCACATACCTTGGAAGTGATATCGAATGTTAAAATAAAGTAGAATAAGAATGGGAGTGATTTTAGAATAAAAAACTTGAACTTGGAGCTTGGACAACACCAAGATGAACTTCATTGTTAAAATACTTTTCTGATGGAACTAAGCTTTTTAGAGTATGTTATTGTGAATTTCAATTTTATTTATGAATTAAAATACATAGAAAATACAATAATCTTATTTTGTTTCAGAAATATACAACGAAGTTTACTATGTTTTGATTTCACCGAAGATAAATTCATCAAAGTATTTCATTTTATTATGGGAATATGAAGCCGATGATAAGCAGACCCTTAAGTTATCTGAACGATGCGTACGATAATAAGTAATAATGACATAAACATGATTATGGAAAATAGAAACATTCGAAGATTTATGAAGTTCCAGAGAAACAGCTCGTCATGGTATTTAAAGAAAAATCACCAAATGTCTAAAAAAAAAAACGGGAAAAATAATAAATAAAGTAAAGAATAAGATTCGTAAAAATGAATATTAGTTTGATAAGGTAGAGCAGGACCTCAAAAGAATCGCAGTGAAGTTCTGGAGAAGATTTAGTTCTTAATCGGCAAGTCTAGCACAGGATTACGAGAGAGTCCGAAATCTATCTTGGACTGTAGAGTTTCATTTATACACAAAAATAGTGTTCACAATAATAAGTATTAACGTACTATACCTTTAGTAAGAAAAAACTTGAAAAAAAACTCAGGTGTGTGGTTTAGACTACACAATAGAAGTGAAAATACCAACAAGGCGAGACTAATAATAAGAAATGTAAATTATAAATAATAGCTCATTACAAAGTGGTACTTTGTAACTTAATAAAGTGGGTCAAATGATGAACAATTCCTCCCTAATAATATGCAGTTCTGATTTTTAATTTGAGATATTTTCAATAAAACTTGATATCATTTGGTTATCGGCACTATTTTTCTCTTTTTGGCTCTCTAACAAGGTGTAGCGTTAAGATAAAATTTTAAATAATAGCTTATTACAAAGAGGATGAAATGATGAACATTTCTCTTGCTTAAGGTATGCAGTTCTGATTTTTTGGTTTCAGAGATATTTTAATTCATATGCAAAAATACCTTAATTAATCCGAACATTACACTTTAGAATATTGCAGCTCAATCTAATTAACAAAAATGTCCAAAAAAACACCTAAAGAAGTTTTCATAAAAAAAAAAAAAAAAGTGAACTAAAATTGTTCGAGTGGTTTTATACGAATATATCATAATGTTATATGACCACATACCTACGTGTACCAAAAGTGATTATTTAGAACTAACAGGTATTACCGTAACAGTTAAACAATCCACATTTGATTTAATTTCTAAAAAGTACCCCATAGAATAGCGACGTTAGGATAGAATTCCGATAATAAATTTAACCGTAATCAGCAAGATTCAATAGGGAGGATCATACAATGGCGTATTAGCTGAAGAAAATGGGATTAAATCCTTAGAGGAGCGATCTCTATCGAACCTTAGATCACCAACAATGGGCAGCTTAGCAGCTACCTCGTCCTACCTTAGGCGGGCTCTGGTCGAGTTGAGCTTAATTCTAGTTAAAATATATAAAATACAATACAACACTAAAGCTGTATGAATAATACTTGGTGTGTGAAAAAGTAAAAATAAATTGAAAAACCTATGTATTTATTAAGCATACAGTGGCTCTCAGTGAAATTAATAAACGCTATTAACAAAAAATAAGGAAAAACTTAAATGGTTACAGCAAACCAGTAAGATCAGAAATTCTTTAACAGATTTATTTTTAATCTCAATTTAAATATGTATAAACTGAATAAAATTAAGGGTGATAAATAATCAGGACGCAGTCTTTTTTTTAAAAAAAGTTTTAATTTTTTATTTATACCAACGTTTCAACCCAACCATGTGGGTCATCTTTAGGGCTGAAATGTTTTTTTAAAATACAATCAGAGATTTAATATTATACGATCTCCCCCCCCTGACGTTTTCACTTACCTACCAAATGTGTCAGTACTTGAACACCCTCAGTGCTCGAACCACGGTTAGTAAGAGAAAATATTACAAATTTATATAAATAGATTACATAAATTAATTTTTAGTTTGTATAACTATTTATATATTTCATTTTTAATATGTGTATTGTAATATTAGTTAATATTCGTGTACCATCTATCACTATAGTTTATTATTAACCATTATCGATCTTATAATATCATATCTCTGATGGTATTTAAAAAAAAAACAATTCAGCCCTGAAGATGACCCACATGTTCCGGTTGAAACGTTGGCATAAATAAAAAATTTAAACTTTTTAAAAAACAAGTTTATTACCCATGATATGAAGAACAGTCCACTAACTTCTTTCAATAATTCAACAAAATTAAAATATTCAACTGTGTAGAATTTAAAAAAGATTAACAAAAAACAAAACTAGATAATTTTACCTCACAGTCAAAATGATTCATCTCACTTCTTATTAACGTTTCAATAATATTTATTTAGTTCAATATCTTGGAGGCAAGTGGCAATGAAGAAAATAATTAAGCAATAATGTTACTAACCGATCCACCTCCGTGGCAATATCAATTCCACTTCAAGATCATCAAAAATATTTGTGCAGATAGAATATTTGACCTACTAAGTCCTTTGATAGATAGTACACAATTCTCTAATATAAATGCCTCTTTCTCTTTTTTAAATATAGTTATATTTATTTAAAACTTGAAGAATATTTTTGTATACATTTCAAACGAAAAAAGAGATTGACTTAAGAGCTCTCATTTGATTCCGACACGAGATAAAAAAATAAATATTGACCTGTAAAAGGTACGTGGGCGCTTTGTAAGTTTTCAGATGAGATTTAGAGTTGGTGGGGGGGGGGAGAGAGAGCAATCTGTGGTCTTTGAGTAGCTTTTCAAATGTTTAATTATAAACGGAAAAAAACATATTATTCCTACCATCCCTTTAAAATATGTGTGCTTCTTCTTTCTACGGTATATATTTACATGGTTCAGTAATAATTTCGGATTCATTATTAACAAGTTAAAATAATTACAGTGGTTTATTATATTAAATTACAGAAAAAGTGATATTTACTACAATAAAAAAAATCTGGTGTGTCCACTCACACGACTTTCCTACCTATTTCAGAAAAAAATTTATATCTTTACATATGTTCATGAAGAAACAAAAAAAAAAAATTGAACTAGATTTATTTTCCTGAAAATTGATCAAAGAAAAGATTTGAGTACGCTTTATTTGATAAACTATAGCAATGTAAACCGGCTTAAGATAGATCAGTGTAAAAATTTCAATACTTTCTAATATTGCTGATCAAAAACTTTTTTTCATAGCCCTTTCTGACAACAGGACATGAACCTGTAATCTTAAATTGGAAATTGAATAGCTATAACTTCGTTAATAGTTCATCAAAATCGTTAGAGCCGTTTTCGCGCTACAGTCTATAGAAAAACGTGTTTTTCATTTATTCCGCGCAAGCTATTGGGCATGGAGCACCGAATTTCCATCAGAGGCACAGGCCGAGTGTTTGACCGAGAAAATCTTGGCACAGACAGACAGACAGACCAATGGCTAAAAATGTGTTTTTCAGACTCATGAGGCTCTGAAACGTATAAATCCGTCGAAAACCGCATGTCGGAAATTTGACCCGATTGCAATACTTTCCTTACCTAGTATAGGTAGCAAAGTAATAAGTTAAAAAATGCGTGAAAAATAGAATGAGCTGTATCATCGCTAATACTGGTTCGATTCCGATGATTATTTTTTTGTTTTTTTGGTTATTGAATTACCTTTCAAAAGTTTTACCGTATAATATATACTTAAGGAGTTAGGCCCCATAAAATTTTTCTTTTCTTTTTAACTCTTTTTCCTGATTTTTTTTCGGGAATTTAGTCCATATATGGAAATTGAAAGGACAATGAATAGAACATTATAGGAAAATTTAATCAAAATCGTTAGAGCCGTTTTTGCGGTATAGTCTGTAGAAAAACGTGTTTTTCATTTATTGCGCGCAAGCTATTGCGCATGGAGCACCGAATTTCCGACGTAGGCATTAGTAGTCAAAACCCTACAAAATACAAAAAAGAAGCAACAAAATCGGTTTAGTAGTTCCCGAGAAAATCTTGGCACAGACAGACAGACCAATTGCTAAAAATGTGTTTTTCGAACTCTGGTTGCTCTTAAACGTTTAGAACCGTCGAAAACCGCATATCGGAAATTTGACCCGATTGCAATACTTTCCTTACCTAGTATAGGTAGGAAAGTAAAAAAGAAATACTTTGTAACAAGGTAATAAAAAATATTTTTCTAAACACAATTAAAAATCATAAAATGAAAATGAAGAAAAGAATAGTTGGGGTGGTCAGTCAAAAAAGAAGGAAAAAATAAATATTATCATTTATTTTAGCCTTCTTTTTTGACTGACCACCCCAACTATTCTTCTCTTCATTATCCACGACAGTCAACCATTTACCAATTATAAAATGAAAATGCATTTAGTAAATATTTTAAAAGTAGTGCAGATTCAGGTTGTAAAATGGTTATATAAGTATAAGTATGTATGTTTGAAAATGACCAATGGGTCAATACGTAACAAGCATATGTGATGATAACTAAATAAAAGATTTTTAATATTAATAAAGGGTGCCTAGAGACAGAGCCTAGAGAAAGTCCTGACGGTTCAGAGGAAAATTCTTAGGAGGATTCACGAATACAAAATAACCCAAGAGGAGAAAAATCCAATGAAGAAATATATAGAAATATGAAAGATCTGGAAACAGTCATCAGGGACAAAAGAGTGAGGTTCTACGTGCACGTGGTCAGAAAGAACGATGAGAGGTTAAACAAGAAATTTTTTAACAAAGTCTGCAGCTATAAAAGTATTGAGGGATATGTAAAACAAATAAAAGAGACATTTGGTAGGCTAAAAATCACGGATAAGACTGCTTGGATAGAGAGATTTTTGGAAAAAAAAAACTAAAAGAGATTGGGGTTCTTGTGAGGAGGAGGGAAAAAATGGACTAAGGAAGTGCAAGAGGAACAGTCCAGAAGGATGAAAGAGTATTGAAGTGGAAGGAAGGTGTGTAGAAGAACAAGAAATGATATTCGCATGGCCCTTGCTAAACGATTCGTGTAAAAAAAAAAAAAGACCATTTTAATTGTTTTAGACTTCTGGAATAACAAATAGGTATACAAATTTGTTAATTGTTATTAATTAACTGTCCATAAATTGAAAATAAATATGTTTGTATATTTTCGTTTACTCTATTAAGGCATATTAAAATACATTAATATGTTTCAGTATCTCGAATATCCTTTGATGATGATGATGTGAGTTATCATCAGAAATGTTGTTTACTCCTCATGCTCTAGATGTCACGACATCCTATCTTTAACGCAACAACCCCTAACCTTCAAATACGAGGTTCTTTCAGTCAATGGTGCAGTTTCAAGATATTAAATAAGTAAAACTATTTTTTTATTAAAGTTGGAACTATCCTGGAATGTTAGAACGTCTAAGTTTTTTCTCATAGAGAACTCATTTCCAAGTTAAAGGGCCATTTATTATAATCGGTCTCAGTTTTTGAAAAATGTGTTAAAAATTAGCGTTCGTTGACTGTGGTTATTGGCCATATGACTTATAACCAAATAATTAGGTTTAGGTACTGGTTCGACGCACAATTTAACGTTGTTTAATTTCTTAAAGAATTTATTTTTCGCTCCGATGCCCTGTTTAGTAGCCATGATAGGATAGTTCCTGGATAGATAAAAACTTAGGAATACCTCATTAATTAAAATCCCGGGGAGTGCACAAAACCGAAACGGGATCCTGCAGTTTGTGCTTTGTGCCTTGAAGGACATCCAGCGAACTATAAAGGCTGTCAGATCTACAAGAATATCAAATCAAGATATCAAAAATCCCGGACCCAAGAAGAAGCAGAGGCATCAAGAAGAGAACCTAACGCATCAAGAAGAGGACCTTCAAAAATAATTGACCCAACGGTGTCTTTTGCACACTTATTAGGAGGTAAGAATGATATTACTTATTGTGAGACCCTGCCGCAACAACAACACATGCCTCAAAATTCTCAACCCCACCCTCAACATGTTAATCAAACTTCACCTAATCAACAGTTTTATCAACACCAAATTCCCCACATTCCTCCTCCCTCAAACAACACAGATCTTACCAGTTTATTTACATCATTCCTCTCTGAATTCAGATCCCTTGTTACTCCTTTGATATCTCTTCTCACCAATCTTGTATCACATTTTATCCCTCCCGCTAAAAATCCTTAAATGACTTCCAATAAACCTTTATCCATTCTCCTTTGGAATGCGAATGGTGTTAGGAATCATACAAACGAACTAACTACATTATTACTTGACAAAAATATTGACGTGGCACTAATTACTGAAACTCGACTAACCACTAAACAGCACTTCAAAATACCACAATACCTGACATATCGTACTGACCACCCTGACGGAAAAGCACATGCCGGTACTGCTGTCATTGTACACCAATCCCTCTCCCACCACATACTCCCGTTAGCTACACATGATTTCCTACAGTTCACCGCTATCGTGATAAAAACCTTTTCCTTTCCGGTTACCCTTGCATCAGCGTATTGCCCTCCTAACCGATCCATATCCAATGCCCAATTCCGTTCTCTCCTCGACTCCTTAGGACATCACTTCATCTTTGGTGCTGACCTAAATGCCAAACATCAACAATGGGGTTCAAGAACCACGAATACTCGTGGCCGAACCCTGCTGTCTGCACTCAATTCCCAACGTTTTCACCTCCTTTCCCCCAACTCTCCTACCTATTGGCCCACAGATCCCAACCGTAATCCTGATCTCCTTGATTTCTTTATCCACAGTGGCTTAAGTCCCCTCAATTGTTCCATTACACGTCTAAATGAACTTTCCTCTGACCATAGTCCTCTAATCCTTAATGTTTCACTTGAACCCGTTCCCAAACCTTCTCCACCGTCATTTATTAGGGGTCCAGTTAACTGGGACCTTTTCCGCCAAATCATCTCCGATAAAATTGATCTTAACATAACCCTCAAAACTCCCGATGACCTTGATAGTGCCGTAAATTCCTTTACTACCACAATCCAACAAGCTGCCTGGACTGCCTCCTTCCCTAAAGACTCCTCCAGAATTCCTAAAAAGACCATTCTACCCCAACACCTCCTTGACCTAATCCACACCAAACGCCGTGCCAGATTATTGTGGCAACGTACCCGACATCCTGCCGACCGCTGCTCCTATAATTATTACTGCAAAAAATTAAAACTGGAATTAGCCACCTTCAGATCACATTCCTTCAACTCCTACCTATCCTCCCTCTCTTCTCGCGACAATTCCCTTTGGAAAACCACAACCAAAATCCTAAATCCTCACCGCATTTCCCATCCCCTCCGACGAGATGATGGCTCCTGGGCAGCATCTGACGAAGATAAGGCTGAGGAGTTCGCCATTCACCTATCCAATACATTTATTTCACATCCGGAATCCCATCCTGCCCACACCGTAACAGTAGAAGAACTCCTTACATCACCAATCCCACTTTCCTTGCCCCCAAAAGCTATTCATCCTTCCGAAGTGAAATTTCAATTAAAAAAACTAATCCCCCGTAAAGCTCCTGGACATGATCTCCTTACCCCTCAAATCCTTCGACAACTTCCATCCAAAGCAGTCATATTCCTTACATATATCTACAATTGTATCCTACGCACCACCCACTTCCCTCTGCTATGGAAACACTCCACAATTATCCTTTTCCCAAAACCAGGCAAACCTCCCAATATCTCAACATCCTATAGACCAATTAGCCTACTCCCAATCCTTTCAAAAATTTTTGAAAAGATCCTTTTGAAACGAATCCTACCCATTATAGAATCCCAAAATATTCCTTCCCATCAGTTTGGTTTTCGCTCCCAACATTCTACTGTTCAACAAGGACTCCGAGTTGTTGATCATATTTCCTCAGCCCTAGAAAACAAGGAATACTGTTCGGGTGCATTTCTGGACATTGCACAGGCATTTGACCGGGTATGGCACTCCGGACTGCTCTTCAAGCTTAAAATCCATTTACCTCAGTCCTTATACCTAGTCCTCCGATCCTACCTCTCTGACCGCTCCTTCCGAGTTCGCTGTGGAACAGAATTTTCCAATATCTACTCCGTTAAAGCCGGTGTTCCCCAAGGCAGCGTCTTGGGTCCCGTGCTTTACATCCTCTTTACTGCTGACATCCCTGTTCATCCCGATACTTTTCTTGCAACATTCGCTGACTACACCGCAATCTTATCATCCAACTCTGATCCCAACATAGCATCCTAAAATCTCCAAAACCACCTCACCTTGATTGAGCACTGGTGTAATAACTGGCGCATTAAAGTTAATGAATCTAAATGCCAACATATTACCTTCACACTCCGACGCAGTTCCTGTCCACCAGTACACTTTAATTCCATCCAGCTTCCTTACTCAGACACAGTCCGGTATCTTGGTTTTCATTTAGACCGAAGACTAACGTGGAACCCACATACTAGACTCAAAAGACAAGAACTCAACCGACGATACGGCCAGCTATACAGACTACTAAACAGAAAATCCAAACTTTCTATTGAAAACAAATTACTTATCTACAAGACAATACTGAAACCTATATGGACATACGGACTTGAACTGTGGGGGACAGCAAAAGCTTCTAACATCAAACGTATTCAATCCTTTCAATCTAAAGTCCTTCGAACAATAGTTGATGCTCCGTTCTATGTAAATAACAAAATCCTACACCATGACCTTAATATCCCATTTGTCCTAGACCTTATTCCAGAAAAATTCTCCAAATTTCACCAGAACCTTACCTATCATCCAAATCCCCTTGCACAATCTCTATCCAGCACCACCCATCCTTACAATCCTCCTCGAAGGTTGAAGCGGCAGTGGCCCAGAGACCTTCTGTAAATAAGCATCTATTGGAGTTTTGGCAATGGCCAGATCCTCCACTCAAGCCCGAGTGTGTATGATTAGGTTAGTTCTTTTGTTTATATACATTTATTTTATTTTATTGTATTTATTTTTATTTTATTTTATTGTATTTATTTTTATTTTATTTTATTGTATTTATTTTTATTTTATTTTATTGTATTTATTTTTATTTTATTTTATTATATTTATTATTATTAAGTTTCTGTATTATTATTATTTTATTTATTTATTGTAAATAGAGTGTGAGTGTGTTCTCTGAACACTATTACAAATGTCCTTGATGTGACAGAATGTGATATTTCTAAATAAACAAATATAATATATAAAAATTAAAATCCATCGCTCCAGAGAGCTACAAAATGAATCTATATGCAAGTATTATATATATCTTCAATACATGACCACAACCAAAACATCCGATAACACCCAGTAGGAGCTCAAAAGAAGCTGAGTGATGGATCTCCTCCACTAACTATAAATATTAAAATCAAGACAGGGAGACGGACTCCTTTTCCTTACGCCTCCCGACGTCTTACTCCATAATATTTTTCCCGATACAACATATATAGTATAGTATAGATATAAATCAGTAACAAACTAATGAAGATACAGAAGAAAAATTTTAGGTTATAATTGGAAAAAATTCCAAACACATAGCCTTATGTCTACAAAATGCAGGCAAAGAAAAAACCCTCTAACGTTTCGTCAATTCAGGAATCATCAGGACAGAAGAGCACAGCAAACTAAACGTCACTCTAATACATCCAATCACATACAAGAAGGAAGATAAGGAAACACAGTAAGGGAAGGTTATTATCAAACAGCTGATCATGGAATATATCGGCTGATAAAGATTGTACAAAATGCAACCAAAAAATCATAAATAAATTTCAAAAGATAAATAAACTGAAATAAATATTTTTTTTCTTATAAAACTTGTTTATGATTCTGGTGGTATACGTGGTACTGACCCATTTTTATCAAATATTAACCTCCGCCTGAAACTTCGTAAATTGCTTCATCCTATCGTAACCGAAAAATATTTTATTTACGAAAACTCTTGGAATTGGGTCGTTTTCGGTCGGCAAAGTTTGTCTATCTAATCAGGTACTAAAAACTGGTAAATATCCATTTGCTTACCACTTGGATCGTTAAACACATAATTGAGAAAAAGGTGACCTACGAAAATATTGTAGGTCATTATGCTTTATGTTACAGCAACTTTTTCGTCAAAAACTGCTAACCGGAAGTGGTACTTTATATCATAAATTATACACATTTTCACCATTTTCTTGAATAGTGTTCTAACGGTTTTGATTAAATTCATTTGATTAAGGTCTAAGCAATTTTAAATAAAATATAGGTTTTATTCTGATTGATGTTCTCTAACAGGGCTTAAATGGCTAATTTTAAATATTAGCTTCCACTAAAGCACCTTTATTTATTTTTTATTTGAAACAATTGACCATTTCGAGTTAATCTCTAACATAAACGATAGTTAATATAAATTTATATAATATAATATAATATAAAATATGAAAGGATTTGATAATTAACTAAAGGAGAAATGAGATATCGTAACGGAGAATAGTGGTAATTGAGGAACAAAAGGAATCCGAGCTTATCCAAGCTCGCTCGAAAGATTAGAACACGCTTCCATATAATGACTCCGACAATATTATGTAAATATACATATCCGGTTTTCATAGATGCTTTTATTGGTATTATTTAACATTTAATTGTACTGTTCACAGCGATATAAATATTAAAATCTGCATATACATGAGTACTTATACAAATAAAAATACCCACAACGAAATATAAATCAATATAGCGTTTATAATATTTATTTTTACTTATCCTTTGTCTGAAAATACTTATTTCTGCTTAGAAGAGGTTGGTAAGTGAAAGTTGTGTGATGCGCGCACCGTACCAGATATTTTTAGTATGAGTATGGATATCATGTAGTGATGTTCGATTATTTATTTTTTTCAGTCCGGATAATGCCTGAATCGGCGAAACGTTGATTATTTTTCTTTGCCTACATTTGGAGACATAAGGCTGTGTTGTTAGAATTTTTTCTAATTATAACTTAATATATGTATAGATTTATAATGAAACAATTACTGTTTATTGAGAAAAAGAAACTGAGGGCGTTTCATAAAGATCTGGGTACAAAGAGGAAGAGTATTAAGTAACATGAAGTTTCATTCCGGTTTCAAGTATTCCTCGCCATCTTACCTACCGAACGGGAAAGGCAATGAGCTGCTCAAAGATCAGAAAAAAGATGTGCCAACATCATAACTAAAGAATTTGAACATGAGCTTTATTGAACGAAGAGGAAAGGTTAAGTTGATATAATCGATACTAAGGTGTTAGGTATCACTCGTTTAAACAACATCGACCATAAATAACATTATGTAATTAAAAACACGGCCAAGGGGGAGTAATAGCGAGCTCTAGGAGAGAGCTCTATAACTAACCGTCGCGGCTTTCATTACGTCTGGCTTTGAGTTCATAAAGTTTTTACTGGCATCAGCTGTAGCCTGCAATGCCATCTAAATTATCATTATCACTAAAAGCTAAGGTTACTGAAAGCTATAGCTTCATTTTGTAATGATTCTTTAATATATATTTTTTCATCAATGACATCTAGAATTCTTTCTTCGTTTGGTGATATAAACAATATAGAATTTTATCCGCACGTCTTCTTACAGACATATTGTTTGCGGAGGAACAGACGGCCGTGAGTCTGTTGTCCAACCTGAAGTTATATTTTTTTTTCGGTTACCCATTATCTACTAGTCCGTGGTACAGACCCGTTTTTATCAAATTAATAACATCCGCCTGAAACTTCGTAAATAGTTTCATCTCTTCTTAACCGTCAAATATTTTATTTACGAAAATTCTCGGGATGGGGGCGTTTTCAATCTGGAGGTCGGCAAAGTTTGTCTATTTAATTATGTACTAAAAACTCATGAATACCCATTAAATTTTCATTTGAATCAAAAGATAATATGATCACAAAGTTGTAAAATAAAAAAAAAGTGGCCTACTAAAATATTTGGCTATTTGGCCTCTATAACCTCATTATTTTGACATTTTGGGGGTAGAGGTCACGTCAAACGGCCCAATATTTTTGTAGGCCACTCCTTTTGGTAATTTTGTGATCGTATTATCTTACAATTCAAGTCGAAAGCGAAGAGGTAAACATAAGTTTTTAGTATCTAATTAAGTAGACAAATGCTGTCGATCTCCAAATTTAAAATGCCTCAATTCCGGGAATTTTCTAACTTACGATGAGAAGAAGCTATTCACGCAGTTTCTGCTGGATGTTAATAATTTCATAAAATGGGTCTGTTCTATGGACAATTAACGCTTTTGCCCTTTTAAAATTAGAGACTGCAGTTAGATTAGGCAGTGAAAATAGAGTCCGCAATATATTTTTATATTTTACGGTTATATTATTTTTATTTACCAGTAGGCCCGTGCGAAAATTCTTCCAGTATATTGTTCAGTTATCGAATAATAAATTAATAAGAAAATAAAATAATGCAACATATCATAAAAGAAATCAACCGTTACTTTCTCGTTTACGGTTACTTGTTATTTTCGCTAAATATAATCGACAAAGAAAACAAAAATTAATTTAAAACTTCATTAATGTTTGGGAACAACATGCTTACGAATTTCAATATCCTGCATCTTTGCTAAAAATAGTCCGATTTCGATGATATCAAAAATTCGAGAAAAAATGTGGCCTTAAAAAATATTGAGCCGTTTGGCGTGACGTCTACCTCCAAATTGTCAAAATAACGAGGTTATATAGAACAAACGGCTCATTATTTTAGGCCACCTTTTTAAACGATTTTGTGATCGAATTATCTTACGATTCAAGTAGAAAGCAAATGGGTATTAATGAGTTTTTAGTACCTAATTAAATAGACATAATTAGCTCCTCCCCAGATTGGAAACACCCCAATTTCAAGAGTTGTCGTAAATAAAATAGATGTATGTTACGATGAGATGAAACTATTTACGAAGTCTCAGGCTGATGTTAATAATTCGATAAAAAGGGGTCTGTACCACGGACTATATCATTTTAGAAATACGGGTAGGATGCGAGATTGTTATCGAGGGACAACCGAACGTATTCTAACTGGAGTGGGATGGTCGAGATCCATTCTCTGGATTCACTGGAATTGGGTTTGTTAAATCGAGCTGCAGTCAAACGAGCTCAGTCATCAAAATCTCAACAAAACCTTATTAGGAAGTTTCTTATTTATGTTTAAGTCAATCAATACTTTGGAGAATGATTTACACATTTATTAGGAATAAAAATAATATTTATTCAAAGTGAAACTCTATGAATCATGATGAAATAAGTTCTTAGGGCCGATATATCGATGTTTAGTAATAGTAATATAAATAAACAGATAACTTTAACAATCTGGATGAAATGAAGTCATCAGACCGATATAACTTGATGATTCATTGACTCTTTCATTCAGCAATTATGAGAATTTTCTATGAGATATCGTGCTGAACTATACCCATGGAAACGAATGACCGAAATGCTGAAAAAGAGGTTAATCGATCTTTAATCTGTCAAAATTTGTATATAGGCCGATGCGTAGATGGTCTATTTATTCATTTACCTCGCCATAAATGCCATGTGAAACTACAGAAACTTTGACGAATAGGTGAAAAAAATGCCGATATATATCTGCCTTGGAAATATCGATTCCGGCCAAAATTTCGGTCGATCTAGTAGGAACCATAGTTTATTGTATTTGAATGCATTACAGAAAGTAAAGAAGGAAAAACAAAATGTAGATATTTATTTTTTAAATAAAGGACAATCAGAAACAACTTCAAGGCTAGAAACGAGAGGATTAGGATGGTTCTGAATTATACTATGGAAGGATAGGTATCTGAAAATATTTTGAATATTAAGGTAACAAAGCAAGGATTCAGGATTTTACGAAGGATTTTGGATTTTAAGAATTGGATACGAGAGGAATTCGATGAATTAGTATATCCATATGTCCAAATATGCCTCATTCTACCTATTGCCAAGTATTGGTATATGAGTCTTAAGCAAGGATTCAGAATTTTACGCACGATTTTGGATTGTAAGGACTACTCTCGTATCCAAGGGTTTGATACAGGTTGATTTTTATTATCGATAAAAAAAAAAACACTATATGCCATGAAAATTAAATTAACTCTTTTATACATAACATTTAGTTACAACTAGCGGACAATTTTCTCATTTCCCTTAGGAAAAATTCTTTAAAGTTTTTAATTATTTAATGTTATGAAAGGTCACTTAATGATCTTTTGCATTTAGGCGATGATATATTGTTCAAATAGTTACAGCGGTTTTATAACAAAGCAGGGTAAAGTATAAGTGCTCTTTTAAAGAAATATTAGTAAAAGATTGACACAGAGGAAGGAGTATAGGATTTCGAAAGAGGTAGAATAAATGATGAAGGAATTGTCAAATCATTTCTAAGGGAGCGTATATACAAATGGAAAGGATGGGGTTCTGTATTCAAAGGGTCAATTCAAGGAAACCTTATCGTCAAGAGGTCAAGCATGTGGAGGAAAACATCTCCACAAAACAAAAAATCGCGATATCTCTGCTAATAGTGCTTCGATTTTTTAGGCAATTTAAATACCTTTGAAACATCTTATCACAACATTCCCAAAAAAGTGTATACTTTTTGAGTTATTCGGAATTTAATTTTACCATCCCTCGTAAATTTTTTTCAGCTTCTTTTCGCTGATGAATGTTATATAGATAAATTTTAAGGGTGTCGAGAAAATGACTTTAGCGAAGTTTCAATGAAATCGGTACATTCGTTTAGGCGCTACAGTCTATAGCTACGTATTAACTTATCAAATTCTTTCAAAAGTTATATTTAGCATTTTTTCATAACTCTGAATAATGTGAAATAATTATCTTTTTAAAATAAACCATATTAAAGGTACTTTAGAGGAGGACGTATATGAACATTGGGCATTTAAGCCCTGTAAAGTGACATCAATGGGGATAAGACCTAATTTATATTAAATACCACTTAATTATACAATGATACACCGAGTTTAATCAAAATCGTTAGAGCCGTTTTTGAGAAAATTGTGAAAATGTGTTTCAGCGTTGATATAAAGTGGCACTTCCAGTTAGCCGATTTTTAGTAAAACGTTGCCGCCGCAACTAAGGCATATACCTATCTTAAATACGTGATCAGTTTCATAGGACTTTTCGTTTTTGAGCTAGACTGCTAACATACAACCACACAGACCATTTGTCGGGACTTGGTCATTTCGACTCAGGGTACCTTAAAACGTATAAATAGAAAACTCAGATTCAAAAATTTTCTCGATCGCAATACTTACACTTACTATATTACATATATACGTAAGTGAAAGTTAAAAGGTCTACAATATTGGAAAGAAAGAAAGAAAATATTGTCGGTGGAACGTAAAAACAAAGATATTGATACTCGCTATATTAAAAGTATAGGTACTTATATACCACAATAATATATTAATTACGAACGAATGATATCCTGCATATATATATATATATATATATATATATATATATAATTATAAAACTTGCATTTATATATATATATATATATATATATAAATGCAAGTTTTATAATTAAAAACTATTAATCATTCGTCTTAACAACAACTGCCTTATCCCATAACAAATCCGCTACCTAGGACTCCACCTGGACAAACGTCTAACTTGGAATACTCATACCAGACTAAAAATACAAGAAACCGCTCGGCGTTTCCGACTACTTCAGCAATTACTAGATAAACGCTTTAAAATCCCAATTACCTTTACCCTTCGTCATAAACCAACGACTGCCTGTCCTACAGTTTCCTTTAACAATACTCCACTTATCCCTGTTGAGCAAATCCGATAACTAGGACTCCACCTTGACAAACGACTAACTTGGAATCCTCATACCAGACTGAAACGACAAGAAATCGCTCGACGTTTATGATTACTTCAGCATTTACTAGACAAAAGCTCTAAACTTCCCATTAATTACAAAAGAATCATATACTTGACTATAATAAGAACTATTTGGACTTACGGAGTTGAGCTATGGGGCTCCACTAAACCATCGAATTCCTCTCATATCCAATCCTCACAATCCAAAATCCTTCGTAAAATCCTCAATGCTCCTTACTTTGTCACTAATAAAATTATCCATAAAGATCTTAATGTTCCTCATGTTTCAGATCTGGCCCAACCCAGATACCTATCCTTCCATAATAAACTTCAGAATCATCCCAACTCACTCGTTTCTAACCTTGCTTCCTCTTCAATTCCTGATAACCCTCCGAGGCGTCTGAAATGAAGATAGCCCCGTGATCTCCTAATGTAGACATATGATTAGAGTGCTACCATTGGGTAGTTACTCAGCAAGTGTATTCCTGTCATTATATCTATTATGTCCAAATTTACTAGATGTATTTATGTAATACAGTTGTAAATGTCATTAAGAAATAAAAATAAAAAAAATCACAATTAACTGCATATGATTAATATACGTGACCATAATAAGGCCTATTTGGGAATATGTAGATGAGTTTTGGGGCTTCACTAAGCTATCGAATTCCTCTCCTATCCAATCCCTACAATCCAAAATCCTTCGTAAAATCCTCAATGCTCCTTACTTTCTTACAAATAGAATCATCCATAACGATCTCAATGTTTCATATATTTTTGATTTGACCCAATCCAGATACCTATCTTTCCGAAATAAACTACAGAACCATCCGAAATAAACTACAGAACCATCCTTTGTTTCTAACCTTGTTTCGGTTCCTCATAAAAAGAAGGTAGATCTGAAAAGAATATGGCCTTGTGATCACCTAATTTAGATACCTTATTAGAGTGCTACCAATGGGTATATTCTTTACAAATCATTTCATGTTTTTTTTGCATTTCTCTTTACGACCTGTATTAGATGTATATTTATTTTTATACAGTTGTAAATTTCATGGTTTATAATAAAAAATAGTTACACAACGCCGAATTGCGTGAGCTGTATCCGGGTAATATAATTGAGGTAATTTCATCGCGGCGAATCAAATGGGCTTGTAAAGTTGTTGGGCTTAGTAACGAGAGAATTCCTAAAAGGCTAATATTTGCTGTGCCGAATGGTAAGCGTCCGAGGGGTAGACCGAAGCGAAGGTGGGAAGATTGCATTAAAGCCGATCTGAAGGGACTGGGTTTGGACGGCGAACGGTGGAGGGAGGTGTGTAACAAGCGATTGGTGGTGTCGGCATCGAACCTTCGGGTTCGCTAAGCCTTATTATTATTATTATTATTATAATAAAAAATAAGTCAATTATGACTTAAACTACACGCCATTGATTACTAGTGAGACAGAAGTTTTGATAAATAGATTTCCACTCGCATGTAGAATCTGATGTGGTTATGATAAATTCTTAAATTAAATAACAGTCGAGAAACTGTAAAGTATTGATATACAATATTTTGATATGCTTCCTTAGTGTCTAAAGAATTAGAAGTGTCCAGAAGGAAGTTTCACGGTATAAGTTACGCAATCAAAATTTTAGGGGAGCACATTTTTATTGGATTATAATTTTCATGAGAAGCACATTTTGGAGGATGAAGATTTTTCGGAGTGAAAATGTTTCAATCCAGGGAACAAGGATAAAAATATGGACGATATTCTAATTCTACTTTGGCTGGAACTTTTTTTAAAAAGAGGGTTGAAAAAGAATCTTAAGAGGGAGAAGTTTATGCGCCATCGACCTGGGAGGGGATGGGCATCCCTGTAAATAATACATTAAAAATTTAACTAACATCACATTTTGAAAATATTTTTTAAATACCAGAGACGTATTTGAAAATAAAAGCGTTGAAATCTCCTGGAAACTATTTTTTTTTCAGAGGGGAAGCTTAGTTTGGAGTTTATCTGGCTTATGTGGTAAATGATTATTTCACTTTATTTATTTTTTAAGTTCATTTTATTTTTATATTTCCTGTTACTACCTTTTACATTTATAATATTCCTATAAAGTTACTTATTTATTTATATCAACTCTAATTATGGTATGAATATGCTTTTTTAATAATCTTACGAAAATTTTAGAGAGAATAAAATTCTATTAAAAATGAATAAAACCGGATTAATTATTTTTTTTTGCATTTTGTAAAATTGTGATAGCCATTGATTAACTAAAATAATGTAATAACTTAAATAATTTTCAAAACAGGACAACTTTGAAAAGATATATATGAAGATGTTTTAAATATTTCAGTGGTGGGTCGATACAGAAACTTTGAATTATTTGTTTTGTTTCTCTGTTTGTTGCGAACAGTTTCGAGGAACGCCGATTTAATGAAAAGTAAATACATATTTAACTGACAGAAGCTACGGGAACCAACACTTGTTAGGATACTGATCAAAAAGTAACTTTAAGTAAGTAAATTATTTCAACTAGAGTAGAATATAGTTTAATACCAGGAATTGACTTCAGGAACCAATGCACTTCTTACACCATTTAATCAACAAAACTCACAGAAAATACTTTTATTCTCCTATAGATAACAATAACATGAACAAAAAATTCAAGTACAGTTTAACTTATCCAATCTGACCTTTCTTGTTTACAACAGCTGAACAGTGTTGCCCATTAAAATACATTAACTTTACAGTGAGCATAGGAAATTTTTAATAAGTATTTTGATATATTTATTGTTTGAATATTGAGGTCAAAGAATTACGAATAGTAACCTGGAAATAAAAATCTTCCGCAAGATAATTGGGTGGCCTGAGATCACTAACGTATGTAGCGTTGCTTAAAGAAATTAATTAATCACGTGATGTGAAGGCAAGGAGGTTGAGATGAGTGCGGAATGTAGCTCAGAGTAATCCATCCCAAAGCCTTTAGAAAACAATGAATACCTCAATACTATTCAAGAAATCAAGTGCAAGACCAAAAGCTAGATAGATTTATCGAACCAACAAAGATGTAATAGGCTAGCTAAAGATACAGAAAACTGGAAATAATAGAGTCAGGCAGAGATGGAAAAGAACGATTATGGCGCTAAAAGGTCTAAAATGCCTGTGATACCAACGGAAAAGGGGTATGCTTAATACTTTGAAAATATATATGATGATATGGTAAGAAGTAATATGTATGTATATGTATATGTATATGTATATATATATATATATATATATATATATTATATATATATATATATATATATATATATATATATATATATATATATATATATATATATAACGAATGCTAAACTACAGAATTGTTAATTTTGCAGTAAGCTTATCTAATCATTTGTCACTCCTAGAGCCGGATTTTATTTTATTATTTATCATTATATATTATAATCATATAATCTAAATCATGTATCACATAACAATAGAGTCCAGTACAAATATTACATCATATCTAGTATATAATATAATATTTGTATAAATATATTAAACAGCATTTGAATTTTACGTGAAGTAGAAAACATGCTAGGGGCTCCTTCTGTAGGGCACAAAAAAAAAGCTTTGGGACGACGCCAAAATATAGTTGTCTGTTTGTTGACAACTTCAGGATTCGTTGAAAAAATATATATATTGTTCAACTACGAAGAAATAGAAAAGCACACTCACATTCAGACGTATAATATATTATGTAGAACTTTTGTGAATTAAGATGTACAGGTTGAATCTTGTGAAGCGTTAAAAAAAAAAATGTTATAAAACAGAAAGTTCTAGCGAATTTTATAACTAAATTTGATAAACTTTTACTTATTTGAATTCTTAAAAAAGATATTTCCTTTCACTGAGAAAAAACCTTAAACAGGCTTGCTTACATAAAAACTGTAATTTATTTTAAGTGGATTAACTGATTCTTGATTGTCATTTGCTTGATTAGTTAAGAATATAATGTTGAATGTTTTTAGATTGGTCTGCTGCCAAAAAAAAAAATTATTCTACGGAACTCAAAATATAAACATTATTTTATAAAAATACTTATCAAATAAGTACATTTCTCAACGAGTGGACAAGAGAAATTACGAAAAAAATGAAAGATAATTCGAATGCACAGTGGAGATTAATGTCGCTCAATCCAAGACCAAACACGAAAATCGAGCTTAATACCACGAACTATATGCAATATCTAACCAAAAATCATGAATAAGTTTCATAAGAAAAAAAAATATTTATTTTAGTTTATTTTTCTTATGATTTTTGGTTGAATGTTGCATATTTTTTATCTGTCGATTAATTCCATGATCAGCTGTTTGATTATAATCTTCTCTTAGTGTGTTCTCTTACCTTCCTTCTAGTATACAATTCGATGTATTGGAGTGATGTTCGATTTCCTTTCTCTTCTGTCCTGAAGATGCCTGAATTAGCGAAACGTTAAAGGGTTTTTTTCTTTCCCTGCATTTCGGAGACATTAGGCTATATGATTATATTTTTTTCCAATTATAACTATGATAATTATAACCTAACTGTTCTGTCTATTGGTTAGTTGGTTACTGATTTATATTTATACTATACTATTATATATACAGGCTGTTTCAGTGAAAATGAACTAAAGACCTCAAAACGAAAAAAAAATTCCTCTGGAGGTATGTCCGCAAACGCTTTATTTAGGAGATATTCACACCCTAAAGATTTTAGTTGTTATGAATTATTTACGTTATATGAAAAAATGGTCGGATGAAATTATTTACAAAGTTTCAGGCAGATGTTATTAATTTGATGTATGTAATATATTAATTGCAAAAACTACATTAAAAGAAATCGAAAGCCTTAATAAATTAAAAACTAATGAAATAATGATTATTCTTGGGGCGTTAACATCTGTTGCCCCGAAAATAAGATAACAACTATACCACTCTTATTTAGCGACACCTCCAGCCTGATTATAGATCTTCGACAAAGAGGAAATCGATTAGTTGCAAGTGAAAGTGGTCTAATGAATTATTCCGATCGCGAACGGCAGTGGTCGTGGAAGTAGGCAGGCAGTTTCTCATGTTACTGAATAGTAATGAATAATCAAAATAACAGGTTACAATGTCACCGTGTAATTGGAACTGGTTACTATCATAGGCGTATTTATTAACGGAAAAACATTGCGATCTCCCGAGGAAAATTAATTAACGATCGAACAGTATAGGAATTTTAACCGATACCTAAGCACATATCAGCCTATTGTTTTTTTTTTTCTTTCCTTCGATTTTGGCGCTATTTACTTAGAACATTCTCCTATATAATAATATATCGACCTGGTAATATCATTTTTATTCTGGTAAAATATAATAAATGAACTATCCAACTCAATTAAATCCCAAAAATGGAGAATTAATAGTAATGAATATCTACTCTGAGAATTAACTGAATTCATTTTTAATGAAAGGATAAATATTAACTACATTTTCGTTCTTATAAAGATATAATTTATTTTATTAAAAAAAAAAATAGGTATTTTGACGATTGAGCAGTTAAAAAACAAGAATGGGAAGAATATTGTGATACTATTATATACACTTGAAAAATGAGTAAAACTAACAGAGAAACGAAATGTACGCCAATAAATTAATATAATATTCGTGATTATAACCAAACGAAAAAGATAAAACGTATTTTTTTTTTAAGTTAACTCGCAAACATGAACTATCTTTAACTGACTATAATTGTTTCATATCACTTTATACATATTAAAAAGTATCGTTTCTTCTAAAATGAAGAGAAAATGTTATTCTCGAATTAAGCCAAATTGTTTTCTTCACTGTAAGATACTAATTCGATTGTCCAAATTTTCAACAGCTAATTTCGAGTTAATCCTAATCGATCCACCCATTAACTATAAAATACAATGTAATAAAATGAAAACAAAAGACTTTTTCTGCACCGAATTATTAATTTTTTGTTTGCGTTAACATCTCTAGACTACATACATTGTTTTGTTGTCCAGTATATTTCTAAATTAAAACTATTACTCCTAAAAACAAAAGCTCATTGGTACATTACTTACAAAGTGACTCCATCGCTTAAGAGAAGCTTTCTGAAAATGCCAACATAATTATTCAGAAAACCTCAAACATTTATACAAAAGGGGTTAAAAGGTGTTGGATGACAGTTTCTATAGCATTAGAATGAAATGAATCAAGATTCTAAAAGATATGTTGCTGAAAAATGTCTTTCTTGAATACGGCAATTATATTGTTTATTATTTAGATCGAAAAATCCAATAATGACTAATATTTTGTATTAGAAGTAAATAAAAAAATTAATGTTTAAAGTTAAAATATGTATATATTTATATGTAGTGAACTATAATTGTGTTTATAGAAATTTTAAAATCTCAGGAAAAATATTTATTCCGCAATTCAAACAATATTTTTAGAAGAAGACACCTAAATTAAACACAACAAAGGAGGTAATATTTTTATCTATTAACAAAAACTTGACCGTTATTGAATAACCAGAGAGATGACAATTATACTTGTAACGTTCTGTAATGAGCCGCATTTCATAAATCAATGAATTGTCTAAAATATATTGAAAAATATAATAAAGACAACAGTTACTGTCAGAAGTCAGGTAATAATAAAACTAAAATACTGTAAGGTTTGTACGATACATTGAAATGTACAACAGTTCTAAAAGATAAATATCTAGTTGGTAAAGCGATAACTTTCTTTGTAGTAAGTTCTGCTAAAGAAAGACACGTGCAAATTACAGCTATTTAAAAATCAATCGCTTATTACTATATAACTATTATTGCTGCCCAAAATCAGTCTTGGTCTTGCACTTTGCACAATATATATATATATATATACAATTATAGTCGGATAATATGTCATGAAATACCCTTGAATGAGCTAAAAAAACTTCTGTTAATTCTTTTTATTCAAACGTTTCGATCCATATTTTTTAACATAAATAATGGGATGCTCTTCAGTTCTGGAATAACAACACCTATCATTGGTACAACAATTAAAAGTTTTCATACATTTCAACAATAATACTAATTTTGTTTTCTATTTTTTAATTGAGCATCGATACCCCTATGTACCAATGATAGATATTGTTTTTCCAGGACTGAAGAGGATCCCATTATTTATGTTTAAAAAAAAACAGGGATCGAAACGTTTGAATAAAAAGAATAAACAGAAGTTAGCTTAGCTCATTCAAGTGTATTTCATGACCTATTATCCGACTATAATTTTTATCTTAAGTTATAATATATAGAGGTCAAATTTGAATATATATATATATATATATATATATATATATATATATATATAT
Source organism: Nezara viridula (assembly GCA_928085145.1). Taxonomy (NCBI): domain Eukaryota; kingdom Metazoa; phylum Arthropoda; class Insecta; order Hemiptera; family Pentatomidae; genus Nezara; species Nezara viridula. The sequence goes on from OV725079.1 coordinate 3,835,362, forward strand.
ATATATATATATATATATATATATATATATATATATATATATATATATATATGTGTACGTCATCAACACCTGTTGGTTTATTTGGATTTACTTGGTATCTGTTCGTTATCCACCAGCCCTAGCCCGACAGATCACCAACGAAAGTCGGCACCAGCTGGAGTTCAAAAAATCAGCTCATCAGTGATTTTTTTTTTTTGAGAAAAAATTGTTTTTTTTATTTTAGAAAAGGTCACTGAGAACGTTTTCGATGGAACTGAAATTTTAAAAGCGTTATTGTGAATTTTAAATAGTTAAAAAAATATCGAGAGTGCTTGAAAATGGCAGAAACCTTTTATATATCAAATATAGTTACACCTAGAACACAGTATTCTGATTTAACGAAGGGAAAATAGATCAAAATTCTTATTGATTTAATATTATGAAATATTGATCAATGCCTTCTAGCAATTAGCAGACGATATTAAAAAAAATATGGTGCGGTATCCGCATCACACAACTTTCATTTACCACCATCTCCTTAGCAGAAATAAGTATTTTCAGACAAAGGTGATGTGAAAGTAAAAAATCATAAAAACTATATTGATTTATATTTCATTGTGGATATTTCTATTTTTTTGTGTATCCTTATATATACAAATTTTAATATTTTAACATTTAGGAAAACCGTATATGTACATACTAATCTTGGATCAAGCTCGTATCCCTTTGGTTCATTACAACTATTCTCTGTTCCGATCTCTTACTTCTCCTTTAGTTATTTATCAAATTCATTGATGTTTTATATTTAACTATTTTTTATATTAGAGATCAATGTGAAATGTTTAATTGTTTCAAATAAAATAATTAAAGGTACTTTAGCGCAAGCTAAAATTGAAAATTAGCCATTTAATCCCTCTTAGAGAACATCCATAAGAAAAAAACGTAGCTGTAATATCTCAGGTATATTCAAATCTTAAATATGCAATTTCACTTCCACACGCCTTTCTTTTTTGATCTACATCTTTTGCGTATATACAGAAACAGTCACAAACACAGAGACCATTTTGTGGGACTTAGTTATTTGGATTTAGGAGACCTCAAAATATAAATTTTCGTTGAAATCTCAGATTAAAAAATTTTCACGATCACAATACTTATCCTTACCATATATTACATAGGTACATACATAGCTAAGTGAAAGTAAAAATTATTATTTTCAGCTAATTCTCTCAATCGAAATATAAAGTTATAACTGATATTACTTCTGAACCGTTGAAGATAAAAATAATAATATAAATTCTTGAAAGAATTTCGTTTTAATTTGCTTCCTCGTGATTTAACTGGATAATTATTATAATACTGACCTATACTATATATTTCATATATAGGTAAGAGAAAGTAAAAAAAAAAAATCCCTTTGGCATTAAATTTACTGACAATAACTATTTACCTAAGACAAGGATGATAAAAAAAAAAATATAAATCAGTTTATATCAGCGCGAACCCTCGAGAAACAGTGACAAATCTCTTTACATCGCTTAATTCAGAGTGAGCAATATGACAGATCATATTGATGAGTTCACTGTCACCATCAGAAAAGAACATATACATTCTTCTTCCCTCGTACGGTATTTTCTTGTCTCCTGCCAATTCCAGGGTCCAAATTCTGTCTGAGGATTTGATATTAAAGATTTTTGTAATTAATGTTGCCCAAAATTGGTCTTGGTCTTGCAAGGCCAAGACCAAGGCCGCCTAACTGTTGCAAGACCAAGACCAGGACTGGTAAAAAAAATCGATATTTTAAATAAAAATTACGGCAAAATAGTTACTAATACTTGACAATCTTAGTTACTATAAGTTAATAATTGGTATAACCAATATAATTTGGCATTTAACTCTTCTAATTTTTCTTTCGGGCTTAGTTAGGTTTCTCCTATCTAAAAAATTACAGTAATATCTCTATAGTAATAAGCTAATAAGTAACTGCAAGACTTTTGCGAGACTCTTGCGCAAGACCAAGACCATGACCAAGACTGAGTTTGCAAGGCCAAGACTCGTCTCGGTCTCGCATTTGGACAACACTATTTGTAATAGAGTATTTGTCATCACATAGATATAATGATGTATTTAGGTATTAAATCAAATAGTAGTGTTATAGGCTAGTTTCTGTGAAGTTGAATCACACTAGTACTTTACTAGCGTATATATAATAAGAAATTTCATGTAGAAGGTGGCTCAGTTCTTAATGGCGAAGCTCTGGAGTCTGATTCTAGAAAACATTTTAAACAAAAAAGTGTATTTGTTTCTGAAAGAAATGCATATAATACGGTAGCATTGATAAATTTCCCTGCCTAAGGAGCGATAGATTTTGTAGAGTGAAAAGTATCAAAGTATTAAACGATAGTGAAATTTACGAAGAAGTGACAAATAATTTTTTTTTTTTTTGTCTATAACAAATATATTTGCGCCTGTCAAGTCAAAATATTGTTGACAATCAGCAAATGTGATGACGATACAGGAAATAATGACATGACAGGCATGGGGAAGGAAAGTACTCAGCAGTACCTCTTCCCTAACTTGTTCCAATTACTTAGGTTGTCTAAGGAAGGAGATCAGGAGATCCCTCATCCAACGCCTTTTTAGTCTCCTGCTCATGTTCTGAGGTATGTCAGCTGTGGCCATGTCTCCACAGAAGAATGGACAAAGAGCCTGCAGTCAGCTGATTAGCGGCCATTTTGTGGATACATGGCTTGAGTCACCTGTGCAAGCTGTTGGAGGATACTAAACAGGGGCTGTATGAGGGAGTTTAAACCATTGAGTAATTGGAGCAATTGAGGTGGGGCATTATTTTCAGCTGAAGGTGGCTGCTGAGTAGTTTCCCGCCTCATACCTGAACATGATGGTTTGATGTGAGCAGATGTAGTAGCATTTTCTCTTCATGTCATCTGGTTTCTTGATGGTTCCTGCAGCTGAGCTGGCGTAGCTTTCTGCAAAGCATTTTTTTGTATTGGCTGCTCTTTTCGCAAGGGCTGCTGAAGATAATAAATTCAAAAGATAAAACTATACAGTTACAATAAAAGTCACTGAAAAAAAGAAATAGAAGGTTTCAAAGTTGACGGATCGAGACGAGATAAATTGCGTTCTTGAAATATTTTGAACCTGCCTTTTTAAGCCAAAAAATGTCCGTTTTCGATATAGGTGACAAGATGTCAAATCACACAATTTGATTACTCAACTTGAGGTGAATCTCAAAATTTTCCTTAATAAACTTCATATAGTGATGCCACTGGGAGGGAAGCGGTGATTCTCCAGGCTGATATATGTAAATATTGTATATAGTAATGAGTGTGACGATTTTTCAGAGAAATATTAATTACAGAAATAATTAACAGTTGGTAGGAGGAAAAAGATAAAGGAATATCAGTTCTCGCGGTATGCATACCAACTCATTGCGGAATTTTAGGAATGAAAAATCTGATAATGCAGCCCATTTAACAAGAATCGGAGAAGAAGAAGTGGCAGTGATTAGATTGAAATATATCACTTAAGAAGACTGGATATACCAAACAAAGAAAAAACAACTGGCAGAGTGGGAAAAAGATTGGAAAATCAAAGAGTGTAAGCTAAAAGAAGTGAAATCTAATTCCGATAAATGGCTCACTAGCAACAGAAGGTCCAGGCGTGAAGAAATTATACTGTGCCGCCTAAGGATTGGGCACTGCCAGTTCACTCATAGCTATCTTTTAAGAGAAGCTCCTATTTGCGTAAAATGCAATAATACATCTCAAACTGTGAAAGACAAAGAAAAAAAAAATAGATCTAGGAAAAACACTAAAATATATTCTACAAGATAATGAAGAGCTAGTCTCTATCGTGTTAAAATTTTTAAAGATTACAAATTGCCATAATAGAATATAAATTACTAGTAGGCTCGTGCGAAAAATTCGCACAGCATATTGTCATCAAATGCTAAATTAATAAGAAAATAAAATAATGCAAGTATCAAAAGATAAAGAAATCAAATGTTACTTTATCGAGAAATATAATCGATAAAGGAAAAAAAAATTAATTTAAATCTTCATTTTTGTTTGGAACCAACGTGTTTACAAATGTCAATAAGCTGTATCTTTGCTAAAAAATGTCCGATTTCGATGATTTTTGTTTTCCTTTTGTAGGGAATTTAGTAATCTTTTGTATAATCAAGGGCATAACCAATGCAAAAGTGTGTATTTTTTTAGTTATTTTCAAATGAAGTTTGTTTTCTTTCATAACTTGCTTGCCTGAATTTTCGGGGTGATTGGACTATTTTGGCCGCCTGAAGGTGAAGGAATCCTTCGATACTGGTGGCTCAATCTTGAGATTTGGTGAACAATTAACGATGATATGCCTTGTCGATCAAAAACACCATCCATAAATAATATAAACTCCTCCTCTCTCGATCATAGAGGCCTCAAGTCGACGAAATGAGACATGTATTCAATGACAGTTCTACAATTAATGTAAGGTTGTGCGGATGCGAACCCAATGCCTTGCGTTATCTCGAAAATAGTACTTTTTGGGCTTAAAACGCAGGATCCGATAGTTACGGAGGAACTATCCGGGTCTTGCTGTACGTATCAAAATCTTCAAGGTCCAATTTGTCCCGTATCGATCTACAGACTACAACCGTTCCAGTATTGAAGGCTAGCAAAATGTTTGCACTGACTTTATTTATTTTAGAAAGAAAGACAAAAGTGGAGAATACGATTCGCTAAACCCCCGTGAAATTCTGAATCCAACGGTACCCCATTCATGGTATTTGAGCATGACAGGAGCTTAAATTTGGTACAGAACCGATTTCGAGCCTTACTGTAATAATATATGTGTGGATAGAAAACGTCAATGACCCTTTAGGGTAGAAGCGAATAAAAGAGGAAAAAAATTACTATTAAATGTTTTTCAGAAAAATAATTTATCAATTTTAAATCTTGGTTGCCATGGAATACTTATCATTTTTTTTTTTTTTTTGTCTATAAAATATGTATTTGCGCCTGTCAACAATAAGTTGACAATCAGCAGATGTGATGGCGATAATGATATAATGACATGACATTCATGGGAAAGGAAAGTACTCAGCAGTACCTCTTCCCTAACTTGTTCCAATTACTTAGGTTGTCTAAGGAAGGAGATCCCTCATCCAACGCCTTTTTAGTCTCCTGCTCATGTTCTGAGGTATGTCAGCTGTGGCCATGTCTCTTATAAGTCTGGTATTATTTCCATTTAAATTTGTGTAAAATCGTTGATATAGGGTCGTTATATGTTGGTCAACTGTTGGAAAGTGGAGGTCAGTATGTAGAGTTTTGTTAGTCACGTACCAAGGTGCTTTTGTTATGAGTCACAATAATTTTGATTGGAACGTTTGAAGTTTTTGTAGGTGGGTCTTTTTAGCGATGCCGTATATTTGTGATGAGTATGTCCATATGGGCTTCAGTAAGTATATATATGTATTCAGTTTCTGTTTTAAAATTTTTCTTTAGATTTAAAAAATTAGAATATATATGGTTATTTTCCCAAAAACAAAATCTATTAAAAATGTAAATGGAGGAGAATAACCGTATGACACCTGGAACACATCGGGTATAGAATGAGAATTTTAAATATTTACAATAAATAAAAAAATAATATCCAGGTTATGGCTTCTGTTATCTTGGTTAAATAGAGTCCTTTAAACTAAGGCCGCAAACAAACAGGTCTTAATTGAGTAAAATATTGGATTAGTTTAACTTCAGGGCTGTGTCTTATTGCCTAACTATTAAACTGGAGAGACATTTTCCATTGAGACAAGATTATTAAGTGCACTTTCTTGATAAAATATGAAGTATCATTAATTCTATGTTTTTAATAGACTGTCTTGAAAATATTATATTTTATATATGAATAAACATATTTCGCTAAATTAATTTTATATTATTTAAAATCTGAAATAAATTTTAAATGGCTCAGTTCGTACTGTTTTATGAATGCATGTTTATAGCAATATGATTTAAGGATGTATAAAGTTATAATAAAAAATATACAGAATAATTACACCCTGCCTGGCACAGCCTTCTAAATCCTGGCTCATATTTAATGAGGATAAATATTTTAGGCAACTGGTACATCCAGCCAGAACTCTCGCCTTAGATATCTTTCCTTATTATCCTTAATATATTACAAGTCTGATTGATTTTATGTTGACATTTTATTTATATAAGCAACAAAATAAAAGAGCTCAAATGTGCAGTCAATGTTAAACAATGGATATGGATGACATTATATCGAGTTTTAGAGAGAGCATTCAGTTTAAATAAAACAAAAATATAAATACATGGAATAAATTTGTTTGTTTTTTAAATAAATTTCATTTGTAGAATGAACAAGCATTAGATTAAAGGCCCACAAAATGAGACGAGGAATAGTGTTTTTGTATTAGGTGTACCAAAAATGAATGTTAAATGAAATCATAATATAGAAAAATATTTTCATGGTTAATTTTTTGTTAGTGTGAGTGTGCTCTTTGAACACTATTATAAATCTTCTTGATTGTGACAGAATGTAATATTTCTAAATTAAAAAAAATATTTTTTTTTGGTTCATTATCTTCAATGATGAACCATTGTGATTGACCGCAAAATTCAAAAACTTAACCCTCTTTTAAAATTTAAGGTTTTGTGTTTCAGGATAAGTAGAATTTGAAAAACGAATAAAATTGTTTTTGTCCATTCGCCGTCCGCGCATCTCCGAAACTACTGGACCAATTTTTTTCAAATATAAAATCAAAGGTCACTCGAGGATGATCCTCCTTCATCGACATTGCTATCCGCCTTTTACTTTCAAAATAGCGGCTGAAAAACCTGCGTTGCTTTAAACTGTAGCGCCTAAACGAATGTACCGATTTCAATAAAACTTCGCTAAAGTCATTTTCTCGACGCCCTTTAAATTTGTCTATATAACATACTTCAACAAAAAGAAGCTGGAAAAAAAGTTACTAGGGATGGTAAAATTAAATTCCGATTAACTCAAAAAGTATACGGGTTTTTTAAAAGTTTACGGAATTTCCTAAAAAAACAAAAACACGTTCGTTAAAATCGGACAATTAGGAGGAAAGATATGATCTCTAGTTTTGTTTTTATATGTTCTGCTGCAAAGGTTATATCCTTTTTTTGGTTTTTGAATTTTGAATGTGTTACTTATGTAATGATATTTTTTTAGCATACTACTAATGATTAAAAAAAAAAGTTTAGTCCATTAATTGAAATCACCTTTTATTTATTTTTCTTAATAAATTACCTTATGAAGGTAATGCTACTTTAGATGTATAATTGTTAGGAAATAATAAAACATTGTGAAATAATTTGCAGCTTTATCACTTTTTATATGAGTATATAAAATCATTGTTGTCAATTATGTTTGTTAGTTGTTATTGTTGATGACATGAGAATGAGAAAATTAGCTCGAAACGTCGTTGAAAATTGAATAAATGTTTAGTGTATAAGGGCTTATGTATTCCTTAAATACACTATATATATAAGAACATCGAGTACCCTCAAAAAATACTAAGTAGCTAAATATTATTGCCAATATTATCTCAGTTTCATAAGAAAAATGTGAGTGATAAAGATTAGATTGAAAGGGACGCTGAGGGCACTGATATCAAATAACATGATGACAGAGTTGGACTGAAGAAGACCTCTTGGAAAACATCCATCACCTCGCTCAGAGCGGTTCGTTATCTAACCTCTTCTCTGACAGGAGCACCACTTTTCATCATCAAATAGATCGTCACTGGAGGGTCACGGGAGTTCCAGCTCCAGAGCGATGTATATTCCAGCCTGGATATTGTTACCGTCGCTCCATCATCCTGGAAGCTAGGTTTAGAGTTACCTGGAGGTCGAAGGTGTCCGGTTTAGTCGAGCTCTCGATCACGGGTAGGAATTATATTCATCAAGACACATCATAATTTATTGTTCATTTTTTTTTTTATACGACAATATTGACACATCAACACCATTAAAACACGACTAAACTACTTTATCTCCTTTTTTAAACCTTCGAAATTGAAGTTGAGAAGAAAACTTTTGTAAACCGAGTAAGTTTTGTAAAAGTGAGGTATCTTTAGGGTAATTGGCCAATGATAAAAAAACATCTCGAATAATTTAGGTCATTTTTAAAAATAGAATTTAAATTACAACAAACAACTGCAGGTGTATCAACTGCTTCCTGCAGTGTTAGATGCTATGCCCTGATGATGTCCTGTAAGGTGGGTCGAAACGTCGGCGAAACAATTAAAAATACTCTTTTTTAAAAATATAGTATTTATTTGATCGCACTTACTGTTTATAATTTTAATAAGCTTATTCACATTTTTTATAAATTATGTCTAAATATTATGTAACTGCCACAATTCTCTATATTTTTGTATCTTATCCGTTCTATCCTTGAAGAAGACCTGCAAATTCGGGTCGAAACGTCGGCTTTCAATAAAATAGTTTTACCATAATATGACATATTTATGACCGCAACTCCGGACCATCTCCTTCCTTTATAATGCAACGGTCAACTATTAAATATTCAATTAGCTTGTTACTTTTCTTTGTCAAAATTACTTAGTTGTCTCGCCTAATGTTCCGAAACTTAAAAATTAGAATTTATAGAAGCATTATCCTTCCTGAGGTTTCTTATGGATGCGAAACGAGGCCGCCTGACATTAAGGGATGAGCAACGTCTAAAGGTTTTTGAAAATAAAGCATTGCACAGAATATTCGAGCCCGGAGAATTCAGAAGGTTACTAAATTGGACGAACTGTATTCGGTTAATATAACTGAGACGATTGAGTTAAGGTGAATAAAATGGGGATGTAAAATCGCAAAGATTAGTAGGAAAATTCTATTTAATTTCCTTGGAAACATGTAATTTAGATCAAACAATGTTAATTTTTGGAAATTATTATTTATATTATTTTCATCGCTTTCCGTTACCTTCTAAAACTTTATTTATTTCATATGTTTTTTTCTAAAATTCTCCGCTTTCCAACGATATATTATACGTATAAATTCCGACTGTTCCTTCAGAAAATTCATTTTTAACCTGGATAAGCATTTTTCTCTTTTCATATTTAGTCACTTTTTATAGTTACTGTCAACAAAAGAGAGTTGATGTTTTTTAATGATCCATATTAACGGTACTTGAGAGAAAGACATATATGAACATTGGGTATTTAAGCTCTGCAAAGTGACATCAATAAGACCTGAATGTTATTTAACACCACTTAATTATACAATGATACACCGAGTTTAATCAAAATCGCAAGAGTCGTATTTTGAGAAAATTGTGTAAATGTGTTTCAGCGTTGATATAAAGTTGCACTTCCGATTAGTCGATTTTAAGGAAAACGTTGCTGTAATATCTGAGGCATATACCTATCTTAAATACGTAACGTACGGCTATTCGTTTTTGAGGTAACACACAAACAGACCATTTTGCGAGACTTGGATATTTGGACTCGGTGTACCTCAAAACATGTATATCCGTTGAAAACTCAGATTCGAAAATTTTCACGATCGTAATACTTACCCTTAGTATATATTATACACATACATTAGTATATACACATACATAGGTAAGTGAAAGTAAAAAGAAAAGACATTTTGTTACAACTATAATTATAATTAGGTTTTTTTTTTTACAATAATTCTTTTTGTAAACCTGATATTAAAATTATATATCCGACTAAATAATAATATAAACTAAGGTATAATGATCTAATTGAAGAAATATATAACATGGTGATTAAAGGAAAAGCGTTCCGTATAAACTTAACATGGCGGAGTTTAAGTTCAGTGGATAATGATAAAGGTAAGTACGCCTGAGAAGATAAAGTACGATAATTGGATTGCTTCAGTTTACTAACCTTCTTCCTCAACTTCCTCAAATACATTGAGGTAAAGGATACCATAATATGTCCGAAACAACTTACAAAAAAATCATAATTTATCAATCTACTATAATAATATCCTGAATTCCAACAAATGATTTTAAATACAGTTATACAAATCTTGCAATACAATTTATTTTATATCTCGTATGTCAGTATTAAGGTCCATTATTATGATATCAAAGAATATTTCTGAAGTGAAAACATCAGTAGGATTTGTTTCTAATTTTTTTATGGAGAGTGATTTAGACTGAGCCGTCAGATCTCCGATGTGTAACCGTCTTATAAAGTCGACTAGAGTCCACTAATTTAAGTGTTTTTTTTTGTTGCTAGTTTTTTTTTTGTAAAAATTGAAATATCTCAAAAACTGAAAATCGGACCTGCGTATTGTACGCAAGGGAATTGTTTAGCATTCCATCCTCTGTAATGGGCTATTTTTCAAAATTTTACCTTAACTCGATGTCATATTAGGGAGAAAAAGAAAAAAAAAAAAATTGATGAAAACCAAGTTTTAACGAGTTTCAATTTAAATTTCTCAAAAACTAAAAATCGAACCTGCATACTGCAAGCGAGAGAAATGTTCAGTATTTTATTCTGTTTATAATGAGCTTTATAATTTATATTTCATATTATTAATCATGGCTAGTTGATGTTTTCGATTCTATTGGGTGATCTGTTATTTTTTTTTTCAATATTTAAATCCATTATAACATGGATTTTGTATTATTACGTGATAGTATCTAAAAAAAAACTACATCTGCTATAACAAATGCCAAATGAAAAACTCATATATCGAATTAATCAGTTAAGTAAAAAAAAAAATCATCGATACACAATTGTACAATCTTAAATTCTATATTATTATATTGCTAAATACCGTACCGTTAAGTAAACGGTCACCATATTTTTTAATGAAAATTATATCTCTAATAAAATAGAGGTGTAACTAATAAATAAGTACGTGATCATAAATTTAATAGTATTTTTGAAAGCTATGCCTTTTATAACCTAAAAAAGTCTTTCTCATATAAAGAAATAATGATTGAGTAGTAACATCATGAACAATTTTTAATAAATAAAAAAATATCATTTGTTAATAGTTATTAAATTAATATTTTGATTATTTGTTTACACTTTTCTATGGATCAACAGTGATGCGATTAAGAGATTAGCGCAGGAGAGACCGGTATGGTTGGGAGTTTCCGAGCTGATTGTAAATAGTTTATATAAGTATGTTTGTGTGATTGTACTTTTTATTTATTGTGTATAATTTAATGATATTTAGTATTTATTTTGTTTCTATTTTATTTTATTTATTTACATATTTTTGTAAACGCATTCCCTTCTATATCCATATCATCGAAATCGTCGCTGTTTTTGCAAAAATATTATATTTATACTTCAGTTGCACGTTACAAAGATCCGATCCTCGATTAAGTCATAATTTTTTTCAGCCTTTAGTTCTAATAATTATGCAAATATTAAATTAAATGCTTAAAAAAGTGATTTTACTTTTTTCATGCTTACAGAAAATTACCAAATAATTTCCGATAATCCAAAAATATATGGACTTTTAAACATTTCTTAATCTTATTCTATTTCTTACACTATAAATTAAATGAAACTCATTTTGCTTTTTATCCATTTTATAAAAAGTCACTACAAAAAGTACAAAAAAAACATTAATATTGAAGATACAATGGTTCTACTACTTTGACTAAGGAAGCTAGGATTTATTGAGGAAGTGCGACAACACTGGACTAGTAGATGTGGCAACAATGGGAGACTTTAATTGCTTTTCAATGACTGAAAATAGAATATTTAAAATCAATATATTTCTTTCAATGTTGAAACTAAAAAATTATAATGATGTAGAGATGGTTGGCCGTTGATATAATATGAGAAGGAGTTTGTCGGGGGTGCGGTCAGATAAATACTAAATTAAAATATAGCAATTATTTTATTTATATTTTGCCGACGTTTCGACCCACTTTGCAGGTAGTCTTCAGGGCTAAAAAAGATACAAAACATGTTGAACATGTTTGGTCGAAACGTCGGCAAAATTAAAATAAAATAATTACTATATTTTAATTTAGTATTTATCTGACCGCACCCCCGACAAACTCCTTCTCACCTAAAAAAATATAATTTTCATAAATAGCAAAAAGAATAAAATATGATCCTATCATTATGTTCTATATACACTTATAAATATAAAAATATATTTGTATATACATACATACAATTCAGACCAAATTTAATAGAAAAATCTATCAGTTGATTGCATTAAACCGGGTCCAGAATTCAATTTTTGAATGCTTCAGCCCAAAAGCTTTATATATATATATATATATATATATATATATATATATATATATATATATATATATATATATATATATATATATATATATATAATATATAAAGTAGCAATATTTAGTTTTGAAGAAAAAGAAAGAAAATAACTAGCTATATAAAATGGTGTTTAAGTGATTCTTTAAGTCCTATTAAATGTAATTACACGAACAATAATACTTTTTTAACAATAATTTTTTTATGTTTTTTTATTAGACATGGTTATAACACAACTTTAGAGCCCACCTCTTCCCTCCCCGTAACAGCCTTTGCTATTATTTTATAAACTTTGTTTTATATATATATATATATATATATATATATATATATATATATATATATATATATATTTATTTTATATATATATATATATATATATTTATTTTATATATATATATATTTATATATATATATATATATATATATATATAGTTTTCAATAGCTAGTACCAATTTATTTTTTACAAATAAAAAAAAAAATACCAATAAAAACTAAATCAACTTATCAGGCAGTTATAAAATGGCGAATAATAATTAAATTGTTTGCATTTTAATGTTGACTAATTTTTACAACGACTATCTGTTTAATTTAAATGTAAGCTAGCCAATTGCCAACTCTGACTTGAGGATATACATGTATACATATACGAAGTTTAGAATAAATATGATAACATCATACTGATAGAAATATTGAAGTATTGTCAACAGTGGCATCCAGGCTGCTGTCAGCGATTACAGGAGACATAGTGCATAATTAAGACAGTAACGTTGTATTTCCTACACGAAGGGCCTCCCCTCTCCTCTTGTCCAGTTAAATAATAGACACTTAGCGTTGACAAATTGTATTCTTCTCGACTGTCAACACATCAACATTGAATTTTGATAACCCCAAGGCAGGCTACATAGCTCGATAGTTCCTGTTAAGGAATAAGAACTCGATACCACCAGCCATTTTGTTACAAGTATTTGATAAGTCCTCATATTTTTACTATCCTGCCTATACTAGGTAAGGGGGCTTTGAGTCCAAAAAACACCTTTCGGAAAAAAATAAACAATGCAATTTCCTACAAAACTATATAAAAATCGTCCATTTTTAACAACTATTAACGAAGTATTCAACTATTCAATTTCCAATGTAAAATTACGGGTTCATATCCTGCTGTCAGAAAGGGGTGAATTAGAGAAAAAAGATGACTAAGTGTAAGTAAGAAAAGTTGTTAGTCGCATCACACAAGCTTCACTATTTCCTCTACTTACTATTTACTCTACTAACGAGATACGCATATAACCCTTCAATACCGTCTCACTAGATCTCGTACCTCCGACCTCTATCCACCTCCCCACCGAACTACAGCGTTTGACAAATCCTTTACAATTCAAGCCGTCTCCTTCTGGAATACCATCCCTCCGATATCCGACATGTACAATCAGTTTCCTCATTTAAATCTCTCCTTTTTAACCACCTATTTCTTTCTCAACCCGACTGATCATGACATGTAGATAAGAGAACTTTTAAAGTTCTCCCAGAAATGATTTTCTTTACTAATGCTATTTTATTTTCCCACGTTTGTATTATACATATCAGAATGTTTTTAGTGTAATAGTTCTATTTTTTGATTTATTCTTTTTTCAAAATCTTAATCTTAATAATAATTGTAAATAATTAATTTTATGTATTGCCACACAGCCACTTATTCTGTATCTGTAATTTGTCCAAAAGGGACAACAGTCCCAGGATAATAAAAAAATATTTTCATTTCATTTCATTACTTTTTACAGAAATTATTGTTTGACTAAATTAGGTTATGGAAAAAAGATTTTGGTCTGCAATATTAGAAAGTATTGAAATTTTTACACTGATCTACCTTAGGCCGGTTTACATTGCTTTAGTTTATCAAATAAATCGTACTCAAATCTTTTCTTTGATGAATTTTCAGGAAAGCAAATCTAATTAATTTTTTTAAAATTTTTTATGCACATATTTAAATATATAAAAACTTTTCTGAAATAGGTAGGAAAGTCATGTGAGTGGACACACCAGATTTTTTAAAATTATTCTAATGTTATTCAATTTAAAAATTTAATTTTCGAAAATTCTTCTACTCGTGTTTGTCGAATAGACTATCTTAATCATATTATAATGTATGACATCAATCCAAATTACAAAGCTATGAGTCTCCAATATACATATGAATAGTTCATTTGTTAACGTTTCGCTATACGCTAAGATTTTCTTTTTTTTACAATTCCGCCAGCAAGTACCACGCGAATATCATTTCTTGTTCTTCTTCAAACCCTTCGTCTTCCATTAACTCCAGTACTCTTTCAGCTTCCTGGACTGTTCCTCTCGCTCTTCCTTAGTCCATTTTCTCCCTGCTCTCCACCAGAACCCTAACCTCTTTTAGTTTTTTCCCAAAAATCTCCCTGTCCAAGCTGTCCTTATTTGTGAATTTCAGCCTAACCAGTTCCTCTATTATTTTATATAGCTTTATATATCCTCCCCCCATACTTTTACAGCTGCAGACTTCGTTAAAAATTGAACAAGGAAATTTTTAACGAAGTCTCTCATCGTTCATTCTGACCATGTGCCTGTAGAACCCCAATCTCCTGAACCTGATGACTGTTTCCAGATTTTACAAATTCCTATATATTTCTTCATTGTTTCCTCTCAACCTTCAGCACTTCCCCTGGACTGGGAAGGCCGACGGTTCCCATACGATACAGGTCTTACTGCTGTATTGCCGTACCTTATTTACACTAATTGAAGTGTTTTTGCGTACGGATTAAAATATATCGAAAAATAAGAATCGGATTTGCATACTGTTTGCGAGAGAAATGTTTATCATTTCATTCTCTTTTTAATGGGATATTATTCAAAATTGTAACTTAAAGTAACGCGGTAGCGAAAAGGGAAAAATAGAGTCGAAAACCAAATGATAACGAATTTCATTTAAAATATGGATTAAAATATCTCAGAAATTGAAAATCGAACCTACAAACTATAAGCGAGAGAAATGTTCAGCATTTCATCCTCTTAATAATAAACTATTATTTATAATTCATATCATTAATCTCTCCTTGTTTTAACTTTTTTTTGTGTGGTCTAAAGCACACATCTTAGTTTTTTTTTTTTTTAATGTAATGCATAATTACAAAGTTATGTAATGAGGACGCAAAAGGTTAGATGTATATAGATAATGGAAAACGAACTTGTAAATAGTACAAAAGAGATGGTGCTTTTAAAGCTACCGAGCTAAAATTAACCGTATATATTGAATGCTCAATCCAGGTTACATTAAACTGTATTTTCCTGTTTAATCTAGACCAAGCATTTCAAATGTATATTTAATGCATGACAGTTAAATTAGCTTATAATGATGTCGAGCACAGAGGTGTTTTGAATATAACGATTTCTAGGAACATCTTGGTTCGATTTTCAAACTCCTGTGTAGTAACTTTCCTGAAACAAACTTTAATTCGCCTTCGTACGATCTTCTGAGGTTTCCTTCTCCACATAACTTTCTGAGAAATGGTATAGGCTTAACTTAACTTGTCTATTTACTTAGCTTTCCTTTAAGTTGAACCACTGAAATTCCCGACATATCAGAGTTTTATTTATTTTTCCTATATTCTTACTATCATAAGAGAGCGATTTTCGAGGTTTGTGTAACTTTTCTGACCTACTAAGAACCGAGAGATGAAGTAGTTTTACTTAAATAGTGTAGATGAAAGAAAAAACAAAAGCTGGTTTCAAGATGGTATAGCTTCGTCGTAAACCAATGACTTGCCGTCCTATAGTATTCTTTAATAACACCCCACTTAACCCTGTAGAATAAATCCGTTACCTAGGACTCCACCTGGACAAACATCTCACTTGGAATCCTCATACAAGACTGAAACGACAAGAAACTGCTCGACGATTCCGCTTACTTCAACACTTACAAGACAAACGCTCTAAACTTATAATGAATTACAAACAAGTCATATACATGACTATAATAAGACCTATTTGGACTTATGGAGTTGTGCTAAGGGGCTCCACTAAACCATCGAATTCCTCTCGTATCCAATCTTTACAATCCAAAATTCTTCGTAAAATCCTCAACGCTCCTTACTTTGTTACAAATAAAATAATCCGTAATGACCTGAATGTTCCATATGTCTCCGATTTGACCCAATCCAGATACCTATCCTTCCATAATAAACTTCATGACAATCTGAATCCTCTCGTTTCTAACCTTGCTTCCTCTTGGATTCCTGACAACCCCCCGAGGCATCTGAAAAGAAGATGACCTCGTGATCTTCTCATGTAGACAAATTATTAGAGTGCTACCAATGGGTAGTTTCTCAACAAGCGTGTTTCATGTGATAATATTCTTCTGTACACATTTACTTGATGTATTCATACGAATACAATTGTAAATATCATAATAAAAGTTAAAAAAAAAAAAGATGGAATAGGGTTATCTTACCAATGATAGACATTGCTAAGGGTTTTTTTGGCTCACGCCGCCGTAATTATTATAATTATAAACTTCTCCGTTGGACATTTAGAATCTCTAGGATCTCGTTTTTATATTTAACGCTTTTTTTGTCTATAAAAAAATGTATTTGCGCCTGTCAACTTATTGTTGACAATCAGCAAATGTGATGGCGATACAGGAAATAATGACATGACAGGCATGGGGAAGGAAAGTACTCAGCAGTTCCTCTTCCATAACTTGTTCAAATTACTTAAGTTGTCTAAGGAAGGAGATCTCTCATACAACGCCTTTTTAGTCTCCTCCTCATATTCCGCTGAGGCCATGTCACTTATTAGTCTGATATTTTGTCCGTTTAAATTTGTGTAAAATCGTTGATAAAGTGTCGTTATATGTTGGTCAACTATTGGAAAGTTGAGGTCAGTATGTAGAGTTTTTTTAATCACGTACCAAGGAGCTTTTGTTATGAGTCGCAATAATTTTGATTCGAACGTTTAAAGTTTTTGTAGGTGTCTTTTTCTATTCAACACTTTAAAATTGAAAAAAAATATTCAGTTATTAAAAAAAAAAAAATACCTAGTTTTGCAATTGTGATGGGCACCCCGAAATTCTAGTGATGGACGGGGGGGAGGGGGAGGGTCAGTACCAGTAATGGAGATACCTAAGAAAAATTCTAAAATCTTTATTTAACTATAAAGATAACGATTGATATAAAATAAGATAAAAGTTCAACTTACTCTTAGCAAATCTGTTAGTAGGAAGGTATGAAACACGCTGAGCTCAAGAACGATATAGAAACAATAATGATAGGCATTTTAAAATCTACTTTTGGGAACTTCGTTCAGGCATTTGTCAATAGAGGACATTATTCTTCAATATAGAAAAAAACTGAATCCTTTTAATCAACAAGGAAGCTTATTATTAACATTTTAAGTCAAACTTGTCCATTACTGGAGTCTCTGTCCATAACTCGTCCGATCACCATAATTGTTTGAAAACTTATTTTGTTTTTATTTTTTCAAAACAATTTCATGATTAACTAATTATATGTTTGTACTTTATATTACATTATATTATACCTGATCTGCTAATTGTCATTACCATGACAGGTGAGGATGAAAAATTGAAGACAAAAAAAAAATATATATATTATACCTTTAATAAAAAATTAATAATTAAAAAAATTAAAAAATAAACATCAATTTTCACAAAAATCTATATCTAACAAAGTGAACGCACCACTTATGGACATGTTGGACTTTAAATGTACCTAATAAGCTTCCATGTTGATTTAAAGGTTTCAGTTTTTTCTAGATTGAAGAACAATGCCCTCTATTGACAACTGTGTGAATAAAGTTCCCAAAAGAACATTTAAAAATGTTTTGCTGTTTGTCTATAGTGCTCCTGAGATAAGTGTGTTTCATACATTTCTGCTAATAAATAAATAAATAAATAAATAAAATTTTTAATATATTAGGTTTATAGTTAAATAAAGATTTTAGAATTTTTCTGAGGTATGTCTCTTACTGGTACCGAACACCTGTCCATTACTAGAACAATTTAAGTCCAGTGTGTCTCATCACTAGTACAAAAGGGTGTTTATTTTAAAGGGAGATTATGCCTGCATAACTGAACATTATTTTTTAAATTTCGAAGTACTAAATAAAAAATCTGGTGAGTGCAACACACAATTTTCACATACTGCTCAACTTTGAATAGAAATTATTTTCTGGCCATGTTGGGCTCTTCTAAAATTTTTAAATTGCCTTTTAAACTGAGCTAAAGCTAAAATATTGCAGCTAACAAATCATAAATACCATTAAAATAACAAAAGTCCTATTTATTATATCACCGCTTGATTATTGATTGTACGATTCGTTGATTATGGATTGTACGACAATTAGATATTAAATTGTTATTTTCCATTGCAAAGTTTATTAAAACTTAATTCAGAGATTAGCATTGTCTGTCATAGACAGGTCAAAAGTTGTCACACTAATTGTAAATGGATTCTGTTGGAATTTAGCAAAGTGGAAATTTATCAAATTATTCACTAATTTAATTTGCTAAAACGTTAAATGATTATTTTTTGGAATAAACGTACGATAGATACCTAATTATTTAAATATAATGTCAGATCTAGAGTTATTAAACTGCGGTAAATATATTTAAGGTTATAAAGGTTATATTTCACTTATTCTTTCACACAAGTACAATGAAATAGTATCTTAAACAATGTAATTGCCTTGAATTCGTGGGTTTTAAATACTTTTTTAAAGTTTAAGAAACTTTTAAAAGTTTACATTTAGTAAGAAAATTTCATTTAATTTACTTGAAAACATGTTATTTTTAATATTTTTTTCGTCACTCTTCGTTACCTTCTACAACTGTCTATATTAGATATTGTTTTTTTTTTCTAAAATTTATGCTTTTCAATTGCTTCACAATTGTTTGGAAAGTCGTAAATATAAATTTTTGGCTGTATAAAGATTCATTACCTGGGTTAATGATACAGCCTAACAGATTGCGAAAAAAATATATATAAAATAAAGCTGTAAATAATGAAACAGATTATTGCCCCCCCCCCTTTGATTATTATCTCATGAATTATAAATAAGACACTTATCTTAAAAATCTTTTACTTTTATTTTTCTAATTTAAAAGAGCAATGGATTAAATTTATTCTGTTATTTTCACCTACGAAAGATCGAACGATGAATAATCTCATTAAATATAAGTGAGAACCGAAGTGAAACAGCTAATTACGAGATATAATGGTTTACGTAGTATATTTATCTTCGAAATACATTCACACATTTTTGTCTCAGTAAAGAATGTTGTTTGAAGGTATCGATAATTCTGTTAAAAAATTCCTTTTTTCCATGGTAAAAAAAAATAAGATCTGTGTTTTAGACCACACAAAAGAAGTGGAAAATTGAAAAAGGCGAGATTAATAATATGAAATATAAATTATAAATAATAACTCATTTTAAAGAGGTTGAAATGCTAAACATTTCTCTTCTTATAGTATGCAGGACCGATTTTTAGTTTCTGAGATATTTTAATCCAGATCTTTAATAAAACTCATAATCATTTGTTCTATAAAACTCATCGGAAATACTCATCAATTCATTCCATTTCCAACGAGCTATCATTCAAAATCGTATCTTAACCCGACGTCGTGTTAGAGGTTAGAAAAAAAAAAAAAATAGTGTCGAAGACCAAATGATGTGTTTTAGACCACACAAAAGAAATGGAAAATTGAAAAAGGCGAGATTAATAATATGAAATATAAATTATAAATAATAACTCATTATAAAGAGGATGAAATGCTAAACACTTCTCTTCTTATAGTATGCAGGTTCGATTTTTAGTTTCTGAGATATTTTAATCCAGATCTTTAATAAAACTCGTAATCATTTGATTTTCGACACTATTTTTCCCTTCTAATCTCCTCTCTAACACGACGTTATGATAAGATTTTGAAAAATAGCTCGTTACAAAGAGAATGAAATGATGAGCATTGCCCCTTTCTAACAATATGCAGATCAGATTTTTAGTTTTTAAGATATTTGATTAAATATACTGATTTGATTACTCGAATCCAGCCGACTTTATTTGAGCGTTACAAATCAGAAATCTGACGGCTCAATCTAATTCACTCTTCACAAAAAAGTTCCAAACGCGCCTAGAAAAGTTTTCAATTCAAAAATAACTTTAAGTGATTGTTTTTATAAATAAAACCAATTAATTAATCACATCGTCGACACTATATTAAAGTAATGAATGTGAACCAGTTTAACGTAGCATGTTCATTACTTTAACATTCTGCCGATGATATCCAACTGTATCAATAAATGTACCAAATGTAATAATAAATGTATCACTACTGTAAAATAAATATTAAAAGAATAATTATGAAATAATATAACAAGTTTTAAAAATTTGTTTTGTAACAAGCGTCGTTTTTACTTCACTCATTTTAAAAATTATGTTTTCGTTGTAAAGACAAGCTTAAAAAATTAATATTTTTTTTTTTACTTTCTTTATTGAATATTAATACATTCTGCCACATTGAATGGCATTAATATTAAGGCTACATGATTCTTTCACACAATATGTACATACTATTAATATTTAAATAATATAGAAAAAGAAATATAAAAAATAATATAAGTAAATTGATAATAATCTTTTAAATACAAACTTTTAAAAGATTTGCTCCCTAATAGATAAACCCCTACTCCACAAGATACCCTGCTCTCTTCTTACCCTCAACAAATTTATATTTTGTAGCTGACAATATATGTGGAGTAAGAGCCCTTCAAGCAAACTAAAAGATATTAAAAACACATCAAACCGTCCTATCCGCAGAGAAGTGGTAGTCATAAACAGAGAATAGGTCATACCAGTCTTACCCACTCACATCTCATTAGTAATCAGCCACCACCAAAATGCCCAAACTGTAATAGTACACTTACAGTTAGTCACATTTTTCAAGAATGTTTTTTTTTTTATATCTCAAATTTAACCGGTTTCGGACTCAAACATTAAAATTCAAACATCTTTAAAAATGACGAAGATACAGTAGAGTTAGTGTTGAATTTTTTAAAATTTAAAATTGTTTTAAACAATATTTAAAAGTTAAAATCTAAATATAGTTCAGCGAGAAACAAAACTAAGCGTTGGTGGCCTAGATGTTTAACGCCTAAATAAACCTCAGTAAACAACTACAACGTAAAAGCCTATACTTTAAATAGCAATTTACAACCAACTTTGGACCAACATATACCTACTCTTCAATCCTGAATTTCCTAATAGATTACCCAGACACAACAAACTTATAAACAACACGGCCACGACATGCGTATCAGAAACCGACTGAAAATGAGCTGAATAAGAGATTTATTTTTCTTAAGGAAGTAAATAAAGACTAGAAATAGGTACTGATGTGAAATATCCTTTCTCATGCCTAAAATATCAATTGCTTTTGTAGGTGTTTATTTTTACTTCCACTGACCTATATATATGATATATAGTAAGGGTAAGTATTGCGATCGTGAAAATTTTTGAATCTGAGTTTTCAACGGTAAAAAAACGTTTTGAGGTCTCTTGAGTCTAAATAACCAAGTCCTGCAAAATGGTCTGTCTGTGTGTGTTAACAAAAGTTGTACAGCAACTTTTTCGTCAAAATCGGCTAACCGGAAGTAGCATTTTATATAATGGACTAAACACATTTTTACGATTATCTCGAAAACGGCTATAATGATTTTAATTAAATTCATTATATCAGTGTAAAATTAAGCAGTTTTAAATAAAATGTGTTTATTATTCTGATTGATGTTCTCTAACTGAGCTTAAATGGCTAATTATAAATATTAGCTTCCTTTAAAGTACGTTTATTTTTTTTTTTTATTTGAAACAATTAACTATTCCACATTTAACTCCGTTATAAAAAATAAGTAAGTGTAAAATATGAAAGAATTTGATGAATAACTAAAGGAGAAAGAAGATATTGTAACAGAGAATAGTTGTAATTGAGTAACCAAAGGAATACGAGCGCACCCAAGCTCGCCCGAAAGATTAGAACACGCTTCCATACGTAACATGATATTAATATAACATTAAATAAATATACATGCGTGGTTTTCATAAATGCTATTTTTGGTATTATTTAATACTTAATTGTATAGGTTAAAGCGATATAAATATTAAAATTTGTATATATGAGGGTACTTATACAAATAAAAATACCCACAATGAAATATAAATAAATATAATGATGTAGAGATGGTTGACCGTTGATATGATATGAGAAGGAATTAGTCGAGGGTGCGGTCAAAAAAAATAAAAAAATTAAAATATATATATATATAGGCAAAATATATATATATGGCAAAATATATATAATATATATATAGGCAAAAATTAAAATTATTTATATATTTTAATTTTTTTATTTTTTTTGACCGCACCCTCGACTAATTCCTTCTCATAAATAAATATAGATTATTTAATTTTTATTTACTTTCATTTCATTTTGTCTGAAAATACTTATTTCTTCCAAGAAGAGGGTAGTAAGTGATAGTTGTGTGATGAGCGCACCGATCCAGAGTTTAATGATTAAAACATTCACCTGTTCTTATCCAACTAGTATGCGCTTGTTGATATAATGAGTTAATTAGACTGAACTAATTTTTTTTTTTACTGAAACTTTTGCACTTTTTTTGTGGAGAGTGAATAGATTGAGCCGTCAGATTTCGGACGTGTAACGCTCGGGTAATTCGTTTGGAGTCGACCAATTGAAGAAGTGCTTTGTGTAAGGATTAAAATATCTCAAAAACTAAATATTATAATCAGATAGAATTTATAGTTGTAGTAATGTCAGATCTTAAGAGTAATTTACTACAAATAATATTATAATTAAATTATTACAGGACGATTGCATTCCTCTACTTTTGCAATATTTTATTTTTCTTCAGTCTTCAGTAAATGGATAATGTATAATTAGTACTGAAATAAATGCTATAACACTTTCATTTAGAAACAAAAAAATATGAAATATAGTTAATCGATTTCACATGTAAGTGGCTCGTATAATAACGAATATATTACAGTAGTTCAAACAAGTATATTATATTGCGTCCACAATAATCTCTAATATATAAACATACGGTATTATGAATAAAATCAAATATTTTCACGTTTATTATAACTTGGATATTGCGATATAATTTTTTTTCTTAGCAATAAACTGATGCGAACTTAAATATAATGCGCAATCTAACCAAAAATACATATTTTATATTAAATATGCATTTATAAAACACTTTTATACTCTATAATATTGTTGTTTTTTTCTATTTTGCATCATTTTATATCGGTTTCATATCTCACATTCAATGTTATTTAAATATTTTTTTTAAATATATATAATTTCTAATTAAGGACTAGTTTTAGTTAATTAGAGTGATGCATCTACAATTGATGAAAAAGGGAGAGTTAAGATGCTAATTGTGGTGCACTGTTTTCTTTCATGGCTTATCAAAACTAAGAAATTAATGTATTCTTATTTCTTGTAGTATTTTCTCCTAATTTATCCCTTGTTTTTTTTATAAATTAAAAAAAAATGGGTAATAAATAAAATGAAAGGGGACGAAATGGCCTGGTAAAATAAATCGATTAATAATTACTATAAAATAATTCATAATATATTTTTTTGGCATACTTCATATTAAGAAAACCTCTCATTTAGATAGTCGGTAATGTACACTTATATTCACCGTAATATTGTTTCATAATTTTTCATTCCTTTTAATTTTATTTAATTGCATACATTTATAAGGATGTTCACTTATAAATATCAGATTTTCTAGGTTAATTGAAAATTATAATGAGGAAATTACACAATATATTGTGTATTTATTTAAAAAAGTCATTAAGTAACATTTTAATAATTAAATTATTTTTCGTGTTTTTTTGGTCTAAAAATGTGGTCAAAATTCAGTAAAACTTACCTAAAAGTATAGGCATCAATAAAAATGTACTTATTGACTTTTTTCAATAAACGGACGGTATGTTATTTTTTAAGGCTAGTTCAGTCGATAGCTTGTACAATCTTTCATTCACAAATATGCTCCTTGTACAATATCATATTGTTTGATAGAAGAGAATATTGATTCCTTTTCATCATAAAAAGATACAATAAATTGAGGCATGCACATACTTTAAAGTCGACTCCATTACACTCTGTACAGGATTGAATGGACGTGGATATCCAACACAGTTATGCGGCACAATATTCGTCTTTTTTTTTTGTTGTTGTTTTATCTTTTTTTGTTCCAATAAACTTCATTAACATAAACACAACACACACTAGGGCACTAGATGCAGGGTGACAACACATAAAGAAAATAAAAAAGTGAGATATATATATACAATAAAATAAAAATAAAAATAAAATAAAAAATATATAAAATAAATCGAGATATAAACGTAAAATAAACTGGATAGGGGATATACTAACCATGCCGTACATAAGATATAAATTGTTACGACATGTAATCTGTGTGTGTTGGTGTACCTGGTGCTGACTGTAGGAGCGCGAGGGGCGGACTGAGTTAGGGGGGGCGATTCTGTCTGGTGGGGGCACCCCCTCCTACCATCTCTCTCTCTTTCACTCTTATATTCAGGCTACTTCTTATTCTACGGGCGCATATAATATAATATATTATAATATAATAACATTTAAAATATCGTCTAAATAATTATTAGTAGATTTTTTTTTCTTAAAAATAATACTCATAGGGATAGGGTGGGTTTCATATTTGGAATTTGCAGGTTTGATGATCTCAACAGGCACTTGAAGTAACAATAACATTTTTTTTACTTTCTCTTACTATATATGTAATATATACAGCTAACCTTTTATGTAAAATTACATTTTTTTTTTCTTTTTAGTCACATCCTTCGTATGTAAGTACTCCTTATGTAAGTAAATCCAGTCCTGTATGAATGCCCTATTGAAGAACAATACTTTCTTAATACCGTCTGCAAATAGAGGTATATAAATCGAAAATAAAAAAAAAATTAAATTAATTATATCTATTTTTAATTTATTAATTATATATTATAATTTTAAGAAACGGAAAACGACATTCTTTGAAATAAAAGAATGAATTAGGACGAATCATATCGTAATGACAAATTTTAAAATAAATTATGGCGCGGTGCATGGTAGGTGGATGATACAAGTTTATTGTCTGAGGCTATACTTGAATGGTAAAAAATAAATTAATATTTATATTTGCAAGTTCTTGAAAATGGCTCCTGAAGCCGAAACGTTGAATAAACATACAGGAAATAAATAAATAAACTGTGTTTTTTTTGGTGACCTATGGCCTAAAATAGACATACGTTGAATTATTTTTTTTTTATTTTATGATCTCTCAACTCTTCTCAACAGATTTTACTGTTAAGAAGAATTTACATTTATTTTTTTTTTTTTTGTATTTTTTCTAAAAGGGTTTATTTATATTTTACCATTGTACATAGTTTTAAGTATCTTAGTATGGTTTTGAGAGTTCTGTATATAGATTATTTTATTTTACTTTGTATATATTATGTAGAAATAATTTTTTTTTTTGTTTTTTTACTGATTTATCTTTATCTTTACTTTTTATGTTTGTTTTTAGCTGGCCAGATGTAAAATTTTAATTTCTGTACTTTTTTGTTATTCTGAACGGACTTCGTCCCAGAATAAAATTATTTTCTATTCTATTCTATTCCATATAGTAAGAGAAAGTATTGCTGTAGTGAAAATTTTAGAATTTCAGATTTCAAGGTAAATACATATTCTGAGGTCCTCTGAGTTCTAATAAGTTCCGCAAAATGGTATGTGCGTGTGCGTGTATGTATGTGATCAGTCAAGCTCAAAATTGAAAAATCGTACGAAACGGATAATGTTCAGTGCTTTATTTTCCTTAATATTTATTTTACAATAGTAATACATTTGTAGATAGAAGTGATGAACGTGCTACGTTAATCTGGCTCACATTCATTATTTTAATGGTGTCGTTTTAATTGATTTTATTGATAAAAAACAATCATTTAAAGTTATTTTTGAAGTTGAAACTTCTCTGGGCGAGTTTGGAACTTTTTTGTGGAGAAATAATTAGATTGATCCGTTAGATTTCTGATTTGTAACACTCGGGTAAATTCGGCTCGATTCTCCTAATCGAGTCGGTATACGGAATAAAATATCTCAATAACTAAAAATCGGTTCTGTGTATTGTTAGCAAAGGAAATGCTCAACATTTCATTCACTCTGTAACGAAATATTATTCAAAATCGTATCTTAACGCGACGTCGTGTTAGGGGTAGAAAAAAGAAAAATAGTGTCGAAAACCAAATGATTACGAATTTTATTAAAGATCTGGATTAAAATATCTCAAAAACTAAAAATCGGTTCTGTGTATTGTTAGCAACGGAAATACTCATCATTTCATTCCCTTTGCAACGAGCTATTATTCAAAATCGTATCTTAACGCGACGTCGTGTTAGAGGGTAGAAAAAAGAAAAATAGTCTCGAAAACCAAATGATTACGAATTTTATTAAAGATCTGGATTAAAATATCTCAAAAACCAAAAATCTAATCTGTATATTGTTAGCAAGGGAAATGCTCAACATTTCATTCACTCTGTAACGAAATATTATTCAAAATCGTATCATAACGCGACGTCGTGTTAGAGGGTAGAAAAAAGAAAAATAGTGTCGAAAACCAAATTATTACGATTTTTTTTTAAGATCTGGATTAAAATATCTCAAAAACTAAAAATCTAATCCGCATATTGTTAGCAAGGGAAATGTTCAACATTTCGTTCGCTCTGTAACCAAATATTATTCAAAATCTTATCTTAACGCGACGTCGTGTTAGAGGGTAGAAAAAAAGAAAAATAGTTTCGAAGACCAAATGATTACGAATTTTATTAAAGATCTGAATTAAAATATCTCAAAAACTAAGAATCTGTTCTGTGTATTGTTAGAAACGGAAATACTCATAATTTCATTGCCTTTGCAACGAGCTATTATTCAAAATCGTATCTTAACGCGACGTCGTGAGGGAGAGAAAAGAGAAAAATAGTGTCAAAAACCAAATGATTACGAATTTTATTAAAGATCTGGATTAAAATATCTCAGAAACTAAAACTCGGACCTGCATACTATAAAAAGAGAAGTGTTCAGCATTTTATTCTCTTTATAATGAGCTATTATTTATAATTTATATTTCATATTAATAATCTCCCCTTGCTAAATTTTTCACTTCTATTGTGTGGTCTAAAACACAGACCTTTTTTTTGGCACACTTTTTTGAGTATATAAAGCTTATTATCGATTGAAGAATTGAAACCTGTTTATTACTAGTACATTTCTTTAAATTATAAAATCTCTGGTACTCGTATCAGGGAGCCGGCAACCCTCCTTATCTCTGGCGCCTCGGAAACTATAAATCATTTCGAAATTAATACTAATAATTAAAATTGCATGAAAATGATGAATGGCAGGTGGAGTGATGAAAAGAGAGTGGGAGAAATTCAAGAGGAAAACTAAGGCGTCGATACTATTTTACTAACAATGTTCTGATTGATGAGAAGTTGATGAATTGTAGGTTCTGTCGGAAAATAGAAGGCGGCGGGAACAATAAGGAGAAAATTATACTTTTTTTAAAAATCAATTTAGGAAACAGGAACAGGTGAGGAAAATGTCATAATGTAAATTGATTGATATGATCTATTTTCCATAGTAGCAGACTACTTATATCAGTTGCAGACTACAAAATGTCACCTTTACCACAAATAGAATAATAATAATAATAATAATAATAAATAATAATAAAAGGCTTAGCGAACCCGAAGGTTCGATGCCGACACCACCAATCGCTTATTACACACCTCCCTCCACCGTTCGCCGTCCAAACCCAGTCCCTTCAGATCGGCTTTAATGCAATCTTCCCACCTTCGCTTCGGTCTACCCCTAGGACGCTTACCATTCGGCACAGCAATAGCACAGATAGAATAAAAGTTGAAAATGTTTACATACCACCTTTTGTACTAATAGTAGTGATATACTTAATAGGTACGTTTTCACTCGTTAAATGGATGAAACTAGAAAATCCATAGGAAAAATTCATCTTGTTGTTTGTTCGGAGTTAACGGGACCAATACTTTTCTTAAGTCAGAACAAAACAAATCAAAGTGGAATAAAAAAGTGTGAGTAAAGTAAAGTTCACACAACTTCGATATTTAAGAAGGAAATCGAGACCAAGACGAACTGGTTGAGCTTCAATAAAAATTAACACAATCACAAATAACACGTTTTTTATTGTTTACAAATTAAGAGTAAAAATTACTTCAAATTTGCTGAAAAGAAAACGAAATCTAAGTAACGGTAGTAAGTGTCATGCCAGTAACGTTTGGAATTGACTAAACAATTAATCAGTATTAATGCAGTATCAATTAATTTTGAATAAAATTTCATAACCCCATAACAATATTGTAATAACCTAACTCTCACTCCACATGATCAGTGCCTTCAACATTTCGCAGCCATTATATCGTTAACAATTATTTATATTAATTTTAATTATTAATTAGAATTCAATGAAATTGATACTAAGTAATTTCTATACAGTTCTCCAAATTTCTGCCGTTTTCAAACTATAGGCACATTAAACAACACATTTCTTGATCTGAAAGTGGTGTTAGTATAAAGTATAAATTAGTAGCAAAACGTATAATAATAATAAAAAGGCTTAGCGAACCCGAAGGTTCGATGCCGACACCACCAATCGCTTATTACACACCTCCCTCCACCGTTCGCCGTCCAAACCCAGTCCCTTCAGATCGGCTTTAATGCAATCTTCCCACCTTCGCTTCGGCCTACCCCTCAGACGCTTACCATTCGGCACAGCAAATATTAACCTTTTAGGATTTCTCTCGTTACTAAGCCCAACAACTTTACAAGCCCATTTGATTCGCCGCGATGAAATTATCTCAATTATATTACTCGGATACAGTTCACGCAATTTGGCGTTATGTAACCGTCTGAACTCTCCGGTTAACTCATCCTTCTTCGGTCCGAATATTCTACGCAATACCTTATTTTCAAAAACCTTAAGACGCTGTTCATCCCTTAATGTAAGCGGCCAAGTTTCGCACCATAAAGAACTGTAGGCAAGATAATTGTTTTATAGATTCTAATTTTTAAGTTTCGGGACAAAAGGCGCGAACTAAGTAGTTTTGTCACAGAAAAATAACAAGCATTTCCCGCCTTCAGTCTAACCTTAATTTCTTCTTCAATTTCGTTTTTTCTAGTTATCGTAGAACCTAGATACCTAAACTTATCTACCTGCTTAAACATATTACCATCTATATCGATATCACCAGTAGTATCGCCATTTTTGCAGCTAACCATATATTTTGTTTTATCCACGTTTATTTCGAGCCCTAGTTCTTTACCGGCTTTCATTAACGTTGTCGTTAAAAAATGTATAAAGTCACAGAAGTATTTCCTTGTTTTTCGAAATAGAAAAAAATATAGGTACCAAAAAGAAATTCCTGATTGACAAAAAGAAATTTTCTTCTTGTCTAGATAATATTGACTACTAAAAAAAATGTTCACCAATGAATTTTAGACATGTTGTATAAAATAGATGGAAAAGAAATGTTTGAAAATGGCCAAAAAGGCCGAAACGTTTCAAAATAAATATGATGAAGTAATCAAATAAAAGTTTTTAATTTGTTTTTTTTTTTATGACATTTGGAATATAAATAGGTTCTAGAAAATATAGTTAATTGCTATTAATTAACTAATAATATAGAAATTATAATCTTTATTCAAATAAACTGCTTCTAGTCAGAATTCTAGAAAAATCTAAATTACAAAGCTTGTGAATCTCCAATATTCATATGAATAGTTTATTTGCAAACTTGTCGCTAATTCAGGTATTATCTGAGATGCAAAATATTACATACATGAAGAATTAAAAAATTAAATAAATTATTGCAGTAGACAACTTACGAAACCTTCCAGATAGATACTAAAGGAAAGAGAAGGTTATATGGAACAGTTGATTAGCAAGAATACAAAGAAAACAACTTTTAAATTATTATTATTACTTAATTTAGCTCGTTTTGTATAATTATATTTTAGTTATGCGTAGTGTTTTCTCCTTGTATTGCTGCTAATCAGCTGTTCAACATGACCTTCCTTACCTGTGTTAATAGAACCTTCTTCATCTATTTCCTTCAGTATCTATTTGGATGGCTTCCTGAGATGTCTACTGCAATATATGTATATATATAAAACCTTATGTATCTTTTCTAGCTTATGCTTATTTTAATTATAATATATATATTCGAATAAACGTGTCTCGCATCTGGGAGTATAAAAGTTATCTAATGTCAGAATTATTCACAAGAGATTTAGTTTTAAGAACTTTAAAGTTAAAATATGTTTTCATCAACAGGTAATAATAACAATGTTTAAGTAAAACTTAATATTGTCACTTGACAAAAATATCGCTGAAATGGAGCACAAAGAACTAAGTCGCCGAAAGCTGCTTTATTTCAAAGTTCAACCAAAGGTAAATGATTTCGATGGAACATCAATTTACCCTTAAACGTTATAAAAGAGAATAAAGGAAAAACAATAGCTGATGAACTTAAATGAAGCTGTTCGCTTCAGTGGTAAGTTCAGTCAGTATCTTGAATGGCACCGAATAAATCTCTTAAAGGATTTTTATTTCCTCAATCAGAACGCAGCAGGTCTATTTACAGTTACCAATCACTGTAAAATTACCAGTTACAGTAAAATTGGACTAAGGAATGGAATTTTTTTTTTATTAAACAATAAATATATTGAAACGGAGTGTAAATGATACGATTTAAAAATTAAAAGAATAATTAGTATATATATGAGAATGGATTTTTTCATTTTTGAATTTTAAAAAATTGACTTACGTAGCTTTATTATACGTCACAATAATTTCTCGGGTGAAATCATCTTTAATCACCTTTTTTTTTCGTACAGTACAGAGCGAAAATTATTTACTATTTATTTGTGCGATCTGACTAGATAGAATATCAATAAGTCCCAAAATAACTTAATTTTTATTTAAAATACAAACTTACTTTCACGTTACCGAAAGTAAGAATGCGTTATATTTGCAATATGTCGAAAATTGATTGCATTTATAATCGAATTTCCATTAGCATTTTATGTTTCAGACGTCGAAGAAAAAATCTAGTTTCGCATTTTTCTGGCGGTAGTAAAATACATGGGATGGCTATATCGAGACAGAAATTTTCCTTTCCAAAGTTTTAAGTCATTGTTTTACAGAACAAAAGTCTATTTAAAAAAAAAATCTTTTATTCTAATCTACAAACGAATAAGAATCAATTATTTATTTTCTTCTTTCCATGCTTCTCGGCAATAAAGATATTTTATAAGTTCGGTTTCCCTCAGTAGTTGGACTCTTATTGCTTCAAAAACGGTGAAAGTCATGATGAAATCCTCGACAGTTTCCGGAACACTACGACAGGGACACAGAGAGTTAATTTCCTTCCTAATTTCATGAAGCTTGACGCGAATTCCCTCTTGCCCGGTGACAAATCAGAATCAAGTAATTCAATTAAGATTATGAATCTAATCCAAGCCAATTACTGTTAAATTTCTAATTTACTTTTTTAAATATCCATATAAATAAAATAAAGATTTTGTCTGTACATTGTATAGAATCAACCCGTTTTATGATATCTTTCCGTTCCATACATTACAGACACCAAATCCACTTTTAAATGCTTTTTTGTCTGTCTGTATGTCCGCATTGCAACGAAATTTCGTCAGGGGTAAGCTCAGCAATGGCTTATTTGAAATTTTGACATTATATTAAGGTTTGCTTGACTTAAAACATAGGCTATAAATGAAAACAAAATATTGAGTAGAACCAAAGTTATGAATTCTTGAGTAATTTGTCTAGAGATCTCGGTTAATGTTGATAATAAATGTTAATAATTAACATATGTTTATAGGTTACAGATCATTATTGAATAAACTCTCCTACAGCATTGTTTACATTTAAATTTGATTATATTATACAGACCAAATTCTTTTTTTTTTTCTTTTTTCTGCAGACAAATTGTGTGGGATTTTTTTAAATTCTTTTTAAAATATTTTGAATGATTTGATAAAAATGCAAAAAAATATTTAAACTCGATTTCCAAAGCAGCCGAACTTCAATCTATCTCAAAAAAAGGTTCTCAAATTATAACTATACGCCCGTCAACGACGGGTACATCAGCTAGTGTTAAATAAATAAAAGTTAAAGTTTTATTAGAAATCTAGAACATAATTATAAACAAATTCTATTATTTTAATAACTTTTTTTTTAAAACTTTCATAAAAACTGTTAAAATGGACTGAGAAGTGCCATTGTAATTTGACTACGATACATAGTAATTATGATAACAGTAATTGAGATAAGCACTAATTATATCTTAGAGATCATATCATATTATATCACAGAGATGCAGAACAATTAGGCAGGAGAGAAGATTGCAGATAACATTGTGATTGTGTAGGCCCTCAGAGCGGTAAGTGTGGTCGTTGATAGCATTGTCCCTCCGCCATATCATGGTGTGCTAAGGTCTAAAGGCACAGAGGATCGTGTGATCTCTTGTTGGTCATTGATAAACCTCTTCTTGCTAGAGCTAAGGAGAAGAAATGTTAGGAAAAGGCTTATCAAAATAGAGATAGGCAGTTGAAAACAATGCTACACAAACTAGAGGAAGAGGGAGGTTATATTAATACAGCTGAAACACGTTATCTATAACCTTTTCCAGCTGTTAATGTTATCTCAGTGAGGACATATTGGCCTAGCGAATTGGGGTATGGGTCTCAAAGCTCCCTATTCTGAAAGTTTTGGGTTCGTTCACACCTGGCTAGGTCTATTTTTATTTCTCAGTGGCCTCAAGAGATGTATCTTAACATTCCTACTCTTGTAACGCGGCGGCAACCTCTATGTTGGCAGAAAGGAATAAGATAGGGCCCATTTGCTGGGCTAGTTCCTCCCTCCCTCCCCACCAATACCAGTACCAGTATCTCAGTTAGAATATTTTCATTCAAACTTGAATATATCGTCAATTTATTGAAAAAAGTAATTAACTAACATATTAATGAATTTGAAAGAATCGAATTTAAAGTTTCTGATTCGTTTTCTCAGTCAACTAATTATTGAATTATTTTATGATAATTGAACGATTGAGCAAACAATTTTCTTTTCGATTGTAATTGTATAGATCGAGTGCAGCGAGAATGTAGTTTTTACCCACAACCAATAAGTTGAAGTAAAACAATAATTAAATTGATAACAAATGAGATACACGAATGAGTACAATATGTAAACAAAATTAATTTTAAAAAATCGACTTCCTGGCTAGATGAAGGTCTATAAATAGGTAGCTAACTATTTTATCACGACCTAAATATTGCTATTATTTAAATTTCCATTTATATTCAGAAATGATAATATAGAAACGTGGGTGATAAATATTCAGGACGCAGTCTTTTTTAATTTTTTTTTTATTTTTGCCAACGTTTCAACTCAAACATGTGGGTCATCTTCAGGGCTGAAATTGTTTTGTTTTTTAAAATTACAATCAGAGATATAATAGTATCTCTCTCTATGTACTCCCTCAGTACATGAACAACCTCAGTGCTCAAACCACGGTTAGTAAGAGAAAATATTACAAATTTATATAAATGGATTATATACATTATTTTTTATTTTTAGTTTGTATAACTATTTTAATATGTGTATTACAATATTAGTTAAGATTCATGTGCCCTCAATCACTATAGTTTATTATTTATAATTAGCGGTCGTATATCTCTGATTGTAATTTAAAAAAAAAAATTTTCAGCCCTGAAGATGACCCACATGTTTGAGTTGAAACGTTGGCGAAAATAAAATAAAAAATTTATGATATGTAGAACTGTCGACTAACTTCCTTCAAGAATTATATAGAAACATTTCCTAGGATGTTATGATTCATTCACCTCTCATGTGCGATTCAGTTTTCAGGTGATTTTTTATACATTTTCTACGATAAATTTAGAAATATATATATATTTAATAATTATAAGCCTAAATGTATTTTCTATACATTTTTAAATAACTAGTTACACTGTTAAAATATTGTATTTTTATTTAGAGGTTGTACTAAGTAAGAAATCAAAAATATTTTTTTGTTTTTAACATTATTCATTTTTAGCAGAAAAATTTCTATAAATATACCCATGATTATAAAGTCCCCTTCCTTATATCTTTAATGGATACAAATTTTAATAAATACAGTTATTTTTTTAAGATATTTTCAAGTATATTTACATGCACATAAAAAAAAATTTACATCTTACAAACAAATATATAAATTTATGTTTAAATATTTAATATTATACCTGTTTATTCTACAATAATTATGTTGAACTTTACTACTGATGTTAGCTTTAGATCTACTTTTTTTTTTGTTTTACTTCTTATTTTTCTTATTTTATGTTATTTTCTTTAATTAAAAAAAAAACACATAGCATAGATAAAATATGAGCATAACATTCATACATATAATATGCGAAATCGCATGGTGTATGTAAACTTTTGCAAATAAACTCCCCTGCATAGGGTTGTTATGCAAGAGAAAAACAAAAACAAAAATAAAATAAATATTTAAATAAAACAATGACACGAGATTATTTTATTCTTTTTGTTATTCATGGAAATCCTAAATATTTAGCTTAAACATTGAAAGAAAGTTCTCGACTTGCAAGTTTGATTTTTAATATTCTATTTTCAATCATTGAAAAGCAATTAAAGTCTCACATTGTTGCCACATCTTCTCTTCCAGTGTTGTCGCTCTTCCGCAACAAATCCTGGCTTCCTTAGTATTTTAATTTATTATCCTAACTATTTTATCTTCCCTCGCGCGGGCTCATTACCGCGTATGGGGAGCGTCCCACGGGTGGCGGATGTGGGGATGGTCGGTGGAAATTCCTTGGAAGTTCCTCCCGGCTAAGTCCGATGGACTCGCTGACCAACAATGAGAGGGGCCCTCCAGACTTGCTGGAGGGAGGGGACCTCCAGACTTGCTGGAGGTAGGGGCCCACCAGACTTGCTGGAGGGTGTGACGTAGGATTGAACGCCCTACTCACATATCTTTAGTTCACCAAACACCACAAAAAGTCATGGATCTCCCTAAGGTAAAACGCTCATTATCCGGAGGTAAACTAGTCCCCCGTTCGGGTCTCCGGGTGGGGACTGCTTTAGGGGATTCATGCCGCAAGTTGAAATATAGGGATTTAAATATTGGTACGTGGAACGTAAGGAGTTTAAACACAGCAGGTGGGCTAAAATCGGTCGCGAATGAGGTAAATGGGTACAATTTGGATGTCGTGGCTCTGCAAGAGGTTCGCTGGCCAGGGGAGGGCTCGATGAGGGAAGGAAAGTACACTATTTGGTACGGAGGAAGCGGGAATCATTGTTTAGGTACCGGGTTTCTAATCAGGAGTAGATTACTATCCGCTTTGAGGGACGTACAATTCTTTAGTGATAGAATTTCGGTAGCTACATTTCAGGGGCGTTGGTTTAAAATCGCATTAATAAACATACATTGTCCGACCGAAGACAGTGACGATGAAGTCAAAAGTGAATTTTACGATAAACTCGAATGGGTGTATGATAAACTACCGCGAAACTACATGAAAATAATTGTAGGTGACGCGAACGC
This sequence comes from Nezara viridula, assembly GCA_928085145.1. Classification (NCBI taxonomy): domain Eukaryota; kingdom Metazoa; phylum Arthropoda; class Insecta; order Hemiptera; family Pentatomidae; genus Nezara; species Nezara viridula. Next base: position 3,871,469 of record OV725079.1, read on the forward strand.
AAAGGTAGGAAGGGAAGAAGTTTATATTCAGACGATTGGTAAAGAAAGTTTGCACGAATATAGTAATGATAATGGGATCCGACTGATAAACTTTGCCATCTCGAAAAACCTGGTAATTAAAAGTACGACGTTTAAACGTAAGGATATTCATAAATATACTTGGACATCGCCGGATTCGCAAACACGAAATCAAATCGATCATGTCTTGATACAACACAGCTGGCAAAGCAGTATAATTAATGTACGGTCTTATCGCGGAGCAGAATGTGGGTCGGATCATGAATTAGTAATCGCGAAACTTCGACAAAAACTTAATATAAAAAAGAGAAAAGAAAACCGTTTCGATTTTGAGAATTTTAATTTGGAAAAATTAAAAAATCCATCAATTAGAAACCAATTCGAGCTAGATGTTAAGAATAGGTTTGAAGCTTTAGAGCTTCCTGACGAGGACCACGAGGATATTGACAAGTTATGGGTAGAGATCAGGGATAATATTAAAGCGGTCGGTAACTCGTGTCTAGGAAAAAAGGAAAATAAGAATAACAAACCGTGGTTTGATGAAGATTGCTTAAACATGTGCGAAAAAAGGAAAGCCGCTAAATTAAAAGCTCTAAATAATCCTAGCGAAGACAATCTGGAATACTTCCGAATCTCAAAGAACGAAACGAAAAAATTGCTCAAAAATAAAAAAAGAGAGTATCTTAAAAATAAAATAATTGAAATAGAAACTAATAGAATCGAAAATAACGTAAGAGACATGTACAAAGGTATAAACAGATCACGTAAATATGTAGGGCCCGTAACGTCTGGAATTAGGGATGATAATAACAATATTCTGACCGATCCGGTTGACATATTGAATAAATTTAAGGACCACTTTGACAATATTTTAAATACGGGAAATTATGATCTGTGTCCTCCTTCTGACTACCAGAGTGCTGAACCGTTGATAGAAGGACCAAGTAAAGAGGAAGTTTATGTAGCTATCGGTAAATTAAAATCATATAAAGCAGCGGGAATCGATAATATTCCTACTGAACTAATTAAGGCATGCGGGGAAGCTGGAGTTTCTAAAATACATCGGTTGGTTGAAATGATCTGGGTGAACGAGAAATTACCTGAAGAATGGAAAGAATCTATTCTTATTCCGATTCACAAAAAGGGTCCGAGGACGGATTGTAATAACTATCGAGGAATTTCACTCCTTCCGGTATGTTATAAAATATTCACTTCAATCTTAACCAGTCGAATCACGGAATACGCCGAGGAACTTATCGGAGACTACCAATGCGGATTTAGACGGAATCGTTCGACTATTGATCAAATATTTTCTTTACGGCAAATATTAGAGAAAAAATTGGAGTATAACGGTATTGTTCACCAGCTGTATATAGATTTTAAAAAGGCTTACGATTCTATTGACCGCCAGAAACTGTATAATATTCTAATCGAGCAGGGAATTCCAAAAAAACTAGTAAATCTAGTCAGGATGTGCTTGACGGAGACACTCAATAAAGTTAGAATCGGTAATAATTTGTCCGAAAAATTTGAGGTTCGTTCGGGCTTAAAACAGGGGGATTCTCTTTCGCCTGTCCTGTTCAATTTGGCATTAGAACATGCCATTAGGGAGGTAATGCGTACCGAGAAAGGGTTGGATATGGGCAGGACAACATCCGTGCTGGGCTATGGTGATGATCTGGTACTGTTAAGCGAAGACGTTGAAACTATAAAACTAAATACGACAACGTTAATGAAAGCCGGTAAAGAACTAGGACTCGAAATAAACGTGGATAAAACAAAATATATGGTTAGCTGCAAAAATGGCGATACTACTGGTGATATCGATATAGATGGTAATATGTTTGAACAGGTAGATAAATTTAGGTATCTAGGTTCTACGATAACTAGAAAAAACGAAATTGAAGAAGAGATTAAAGTTAGACTGAAGGCGGGGAATGCTTGTTATTTTTCTGTGACAAAACTACTCAGTTCGCGCCTCTTGTCCCGAAACTTAAAAATTAGAATCTATAAAGCAATTATCTTGCCTACAGTTCTTTATGGATGCGAAACTTGGCCGCTTACATTAAGGGATGAACAGCGTCTTAAGGTTTTTGAAAATAAAGTATTGCGTAGAATATTCGGACCGAAGAAGGATGAGTTAACCGGAGAGTTCAGACGGTTACACAACGCCGAATTGCGTGAGCTATATCCGGGTAATATAATTGAGGTAATTTCATCGCGGCGAATCAAATGGGCTTGTAAAGTTGTTGGGCTTAGTAACGAGAGAATTCCTAAAAGGTTAATATTTGCTGTGCCGAATGGTAAGCGTCGGAGGGGTAGACCGAAGCGAAGGTGGGAAGATTGCATTAAAGCTGATCTGAAGGGACTGGGTTTGGACGGCGAACGGTGGAGGGAGGTGTGTAACAAGCGATTGGTGGTGTCGGCATCGAACCTTCGGGTTCGCTAAGCCTTATTATTATTATTTATTATTATTATTATAACTATTTTATCTTCAATATTAATGTTTTTTTTATTGAATTAGATCGCAGCTTTGATTTGATCGCTAATCTGATCAAGGGATGTATTTTCAGATATTTAATTTTTTTTTAGTTAATGGGGCCGAAAAAGAAAATGAGTTTAATTTAAGGTATGATGTAAAAAACATGTGTAAAAGTGCATATCGCCGATTTATTGCAAAACGTCACTAAGTAACAGTTGAACTTGAAATAATTGAATTTGAAGTATCTTAATCATTAAAAAAATATTAAAATAACAATATGGTTATTTATTTTTGTTATTTGTAATTCTAAATTATTTAAATACTATATATATATATAAATAAAATTTAAAATTATTTTAATATAAATTATTGTGACTAGGTGCAAAATGGTGCACCGCTATAAGTAAGTTTCAATTTTTTATATACATATTGTTGGCTTTTTAATGTTATTTTGAGTTTTATAAATTAGCTAATGGCTACTAGTAAAATCTCTGAAAGAATTTTTATATATTGATTCATTATTTTTAATAATGATCCATTGTAATCTACCAAAAAATTCAAAAACATAATCCCCATCCCAGATGAAAATGCACAATACATTGTAAAAACATAATTTATACATGGAGATGCATGAAGAGGCGAAAATTTGAATAAATTAAAAATATATATAAAGTATTATAATTTAAGTATAAAATACTTAAGAATTGAAGTGTTTTAATCATTGAAACTAAAAAGGCTTTTTTTTTCTACTGCTATTTATCAAAGTATCTTTCCCAATACCATATTTTAAAATATATATTAGACAATAACTATAGCAATTGTTTTATTGTTGTTAATGGAAGTTTGTAGTGAATCAGATTACTGTCAGATTCATTATACAGGCTGAAAGGTATCGAAATAATATTATCAATACATTTTATTAATTATATTCGTTCTACTTGGAAAGCGTCCCATTAATTTTTCCCCGTATCAATAATCCCAGATTCAGTAAATAACATGCCTTCCTCCGAAAGGGTTTCAATTGAGTCCAGCAGCAATAAGAGGAAATTAGTTTAATTAAATATATTGATTATCGAGGCAATATCCCAAGCTGGTAAACATAGGTTTATTTATTGAATATTCAACGGAATGCAGCTAATGAAAACATAACCATATATCAGTACAATATCTCCATTACGCTAAGGAATTTGCATTTCAATCTAAGAGTGGCCAGAATTTAATGTTTTCGTGGAATTATATATCATTAACTTGCTAAGAAATATTACCGGATGCCACATTGCTTTCATGACATATATTAATTTTACTTTCACTTACTTATGTATGTAATATAGTAAGGGTAAGTAATGCGATCCTGAACATTTTTAAATCTGAGTCTTCAACGGATACACGTTTTCAAGCCAACTAGTCCAAATAACCAAGTTCCGCAAAATGCCTGTGTGTATGTGTACAGCGTAGCTCAAAAACGAAAAGTTGTACAAAACTGAAATTGCGTATTTATGGTTTTTATATATTTCTAATGCAGTAGCAACTTTTTGGTTAAAATCGGCTCACCAGAAGTGCTACTGTATATCAACGGTTAAAAGCATGTTCACAATAAAGGACAAATCCTTTATAATTCAAGCCGTCCGTCTCCACCTGAAATACCATCCCTCCCGATATCCGACATGTACAATCAGTTTCCTCATTTAAATATCTACTCTTTAAGATCCTACTTCTTTCCCAACCCGATTGATCATGAAAAATAGATAAGAGAACTTTTTAAGTTCTCCCAGAAATGATTTTGTTTAGTTATGTTATTTTATTTTCACATATGTGTATGTATTTAGTGTTTTTGTTTTATTTCTCTTCCAATATTTTAATTTTAAAGAGTATTGTGAATATTTAATTTTATGGCCTCACAGGCGTTTCCTCTATACCTATAATTGGTCCTAAAGGGACAATAGTCCCAGGATAATAAGAATCTATTTTTATATTATTTAAAAAAAAAAATTATATCGAGAACAATTGCTGAAGGGCGAATTGGTGAAGGTGCGGATTCCGATAGCGGTTAGAGCTCAGAGGAATAGATCGACTGAGGACATGATTCGATCCTGGAAGTAGCCTAGTGTAAATAAAGCCCTCAGCCCCTCAAACCCCAGAAGGCGCCTACCTTCCCGATCAAAGAGGCATGTTAACGCTCCAGCGAACCGATTCGGTGCTCGATGTCAATCCGCCGAAGAGACCTTGAAGAGAGAGTCGGATTGGAATAGCTACATCAGGAACTATCCTAATATTAATAGAGTATAATGGAGAGAAGAATAGTTGGGGTGGTCAGTCAAAAAAGAAGGCAAAAATAAATGATAATATTTATTTTTACATACAATATCGGTACAATATCTCCATTAAAGTAAAGAATTTGCATAAAAGTAAAAATAAATATTATCGTTTATTTTCGCCTTCTTTTTTGACTGACCACCCCAACTATTCTTCTCTTCATTATCCACGACAGTCAACCATTTACCAATTATAATAGAGTATAAGTTTGCGTAGAAAAATGATTTTAAATTATAGGTACATTGCTTTATTGCCGGTCTCTACATTCTAGCTTTGCATCCAAGATAGGCAGAATTGCCAAAGAGCAAATCTAGGAAGCCTTGAAAATAATACAATCTTCTTCTTCATTTCTTTTTTTTATACTTGTTAAATAGCGGGTAGCGTTGAAACCTTCGTTGTTATCTAATCTTATTTCACATAACCTCCCTTCTTAACTTCTCTAATCTAAGTTATTTCATTGTTTATTTTTAATTTTTAATTATTTAATTAAAGTCGTATTTAATTATGGATGGTGTTACCTTGTGGGAATTGCCGTCTTCAGAAGAAAATAACAAATATTTTTAAGACGCCGGGATAATTGCACAGGAGAAATATTGCGATGAAGGTCATCAAATGAAGTTGGACGGGAAGACAAAATGGAGATCCTTTCGTGATTGTAACAAAACCGTTTCTATGAGGAAAGGGACTTGGTCAAAAGTGTTCATAGTTTTTATATCGTCTTTTTTTTATGTACATATGTTCTTTATAGTCTTCATAATGTTTCGTTTTTATGTACTGTTTAAGAGTTTTTCATTATCTGATTTATTTTTGTCTATTTATTGCCTATTTTGCAATGATAAAAAATGCTCCAAATGTCTAAAACGCCTCATTTTTTGACCCAGATTTCAAATTTGACATATCTACTGAAAATTTGACAGAAATCTTACTGAAGAAAACACTTCTCATATTCGACAGCTTACCTGACCACCCGTATCATTTAGGCAGGTGAACTGTTTACTCAATGCTTTATAAGGTTTTTTCATATATATCGCAAATAAAATATTGTTATTTTTGAAATTTTCTGAAGTGGTTTTGTTACAAGAAAATTGATCAGTTTTTTTTTCTGTTTTACCCGAATCTTTGTAAAACTCCTTTAGATAAAAAAGAAATTCAAGTTGAAAGTCTTTTAATTGAGGAAATAACAAGTTACTGAAAAAAAAAAAGCTGTTACCATAGGCTCTAAATTCAGGTTGGCGATGGGAGTGATCGTCCTTGAAATAAAAATGTTGAGGGAAGAGATTATCGTTTCGCTCCCTGCTCCCCCCTCCCATAATAATTTAAGATAAAAATAAATTAAAATCAATAATAAATAAGCTATACGAATGAACAAAATGTGTAAGCTAAAATCGATGGTTTAGTGGAGCTCCATAGCTCAACTACGTAAGTCCAAATAGGTCTTATTATAATCAAGTATATGAGTCTATTGTAATTAACTGGAAGTTTAGAGCGTTTGTCTAGTAAGTGCTGAAGTAATCGGAAACTTCGAGCGGTTTCATGTCGTTTCAGTCTAGTATGAGGATTCTAAGTTGGTCGTTTGTCCAGATGGAGTCCTAGGTAACGAATTAAAGTAAATCTCATCAAATCAAGAAATTAATAATAATTATTTCAAACTGAGATAATTTTCTTTGGAAGATAAATAGTTAATCCTTCCGAACTATGATGAAGTATGAAACGCTTTGAAAACTCTTGAGCTAATTTCTAACCAAGCCAGCTTCTGATGACCAAGGTCTTCTGAGAATTAGGATTCGCTAAGACAATCTGTTACTGGAGGGTCCTTGATTAAAACTCGGCTTCAAACTTGATATCGAGTGACGGCGACAGTCCGAACCGCAAGTCCGAGGTCGATGCAACTTCGAGGAAGGCCAAGGCGAGAGGATAAAGTCAAAGCCAGATTTCGACTTTTAGCTTAAAATTATTTTTATTTCATATTTATTACTACAATATTAATCTAGAAATAATGATGTGTTTATGTTTATTGATTTGACTTACCCGTATATGAAAAATATAATAGGGAACAATATTTTTTATTTCTTTATTTATACATGATATTTACAATTGTGTTAAATTAAAAATACATCTAGTAAAACTGTACACAGGAATGATACAATCACATGAAAAAGCTTGTTGAGAAACTAGCCATTGGTAGCACTCTAATAATATATTTACATAAGTAGATCATGAAGCCATCTTCTTTTCAGACTCCTTGTAGGATAATCAGGTATCAAAAAAGAAGCAAGGTTTGAAACAAGATGGTTTTGAAGTTTGTTATGGAAGGATACGTATCTGGATTTGGCTTAATCGGAAACAAATGGTACGTTAAGGTCATTCTGAATGATTTTATTTATGACAAAGTATTGAGGATTTTACAAAGGATTTTGGATTCTAAGAATTGGATACGATAGGAATTCGATGGTCTAGTGGAGCCCAAAGCTCAACTCCGTATGTTCAAATAGGTCTTATTGTAGTCATGTATATGAGTCTTATATTGAATGTTGATGTTGAGTCTTATATTGAGCCTTTGTCTAGTAGGTGGTTTCCAAGTGAGTAGTTTGTCCAGCTGGAGTCCTAAGTATCGGATTTGTTTAACAGGGATAAGTGGGGAATTGCTAAAGGAAACTTTAGCAGGAAGTCATATAGGTTTACGACGAACCATTTTTATGAATATACAGGTTTCAAGATCACACAAGTAAAAATAATCAAGTCTCATATAAAGGTCTATGTTTCCGTGTGTTTCTGATTGAAAAGTAGTAAGAAACTGAAAACCTTAAAAGCACTAGAAACCCGTACAGTCCACCTCGACGAGTACGTAGGCGGTGGCCAAGAGACCTGCTGAACTGAAATATTTCCTGGATGTATGGAACGCTGTGAAGCTGCCAAAAAATTTTATCATTGCAAAGAAATATAATTTTGTATGTCCAATCTTATGTTAATAAATTAATATAAAAAAAAGTATTTAAGCTAGAAATATTAACCAGGAACGTCGCAACAATTTCTTCGTCAAAATCGATTGACCTGAAATAGCACGACGTCATATGGTCGATTAAAAAAAATTGTAAGATCCCATCCATATTTGATATGAAGCCATTCATATGCATAGTGTATATTATAATATATCACAGGAAAGGTTAAGTTTTTTGACTTTAGAGGTTTTCTGCACTTCAATTAGCACTGGTTGCATGAATACCCACAATAGACAATTTTGCTAATTTATATTAATTTTCATATGTTTGTATTTATAAGAACAATATACTTACGGTTTATAATTTTAAAAACAAAACAATTTCTACTGAATGAAATTAAATTTTAGGTTCGGCTGGAACGAACTTAAAGGTAAATATGTGTACCTAAAAGACAATACATAAAACAATTTGATAACAGAAACCCACTCGGTGTTTTCGAAAATTCATTCTGGATTCCTATTCAGTCCCCTTTAATTAGAAACAGGGTGGTTTATTGGAATAGTTAGTTTCGAAGCGTGGGCATTCTACCCATTAATGTATTCAATTTAAATATATTGTGAACCGCGGAGTAATATTGTATTATATTTCGCAATTATGGTAGTGCGACCCAGTGGGACCTCCTCAGATAATTTATACATACCTCGATAGATTAATAATTTTACATTATTTAATATATACAACTATTCAAGCAATAATAGAGTGAAAAAAATGCTCTAATTAAATACTTTAACTATACACCCCATTCTGCCAACTTCCCAAGATCTTCATTCAAATGCTATGCATACTATTATACGGGATGTTTCTTAATTGCACGGTACTATTTTAGGTATGTGTTCACTAACACAAAATAAATAAAAAAGTTCATATTAACATATATCTCAAACTAATTTATTAAATAGTTATCAAAGGTTAAAGATTTATTATTTTTCTACTACATTAAGACAGACTGTACAAAATTTAACGTGTTTTATACTAAATAACAGGTTTTAATCACCTGATAAACAAATGAACGATAAGCAATGACAGTAGTTGCTCATCTGTTTGTCTAGTTCTGTGTGTTATAGTGTGAGTGAATACTGTGACACATTACAATTTATCATAATCATGGGAGACACCATAAATTTATTCACTTTTGAAGAACAAACAGTCATGCTTTTAACTTATGGCGAGGTACATAGAAACGGTGCTGCTGCTAATCGAAGATATCTTAAAAAATTTCCTAATCGAAGAATACCAAATCACGTTTGAAGCCATTGAAAGACGCTTTTGGTATAATGGCACGCTAAAATCTATACGATGTTGTAATAATAATAAATAATAAATCTTTAACCTTTGATATCTGTTTAATAAATGAGTTTGAAATATATGTTAATATGAACTTTTTCGTTTATTTCGTGTTACTAAGCACATAACTAAAATAGTGGCGTGGAATTACTAAACACCCTGTATAATAAATACCAAGTAATTTCGATATTTCTAGAAACAAAGGAGCTGATCTAGTAAAGGAAGATTATCTTTACAATCTGAGCAGTCTGTAAATATGAGCAATCTGACATAAAGATAATTTTTAAAAATGATAAACTAAGATAAAATTAGATCGTGGGAGAAGTCTCGTACAATATAAACTCACCTTAGACTAACTTTGAAGAGTTTCAGTGGTTTACTTCAGAATCCTTAAAAAACCGGACTGTTTGAAAGTTCATCTATCATATACACAATACGGCAAAAGAGTGTACAATGTACCGAAAATTCATAACTCTGCAAAAATGTGCCTTATTAAATATTTATATGGAGCCGTGAAACGCCTTTCTTATGGTTAATATGCCTCAATGACGACATAAAAAAATGAAATAAAATATCGTTGAGTAATATCCTCATGAAATCGCATTTAGGAGGAAGACTATTGTCATTTTTTCAAGGAGACGTCAGTTTTTTTAGTAATAAGATTCTCATGAACAAATGTTAAGGAAATATAGAATACCAAATATTATTTTACAAAATAAACAAATAAAAAAGAGAAATAATGCATATAAAACAAATACAAGAAACTAAAGAAAATTTAAATTTATACTTAAAATAAACGATTTTATTTCAGTGTCTAAACATAAATTACAGCCGATCCAAAATCAAACAGCCAGTAGGATTAAAAGCGAATTGAAAATGATTTTATGATTGTTTTGTAAAAAATAAAAATCTTTTTTTTGTATTTAGGTAAAAAAAATATTTTATTGAATTTAATTGCTATGCTGTAAAATGGAAAATCAGGTTAATAAAAAAGCTTTTACGATTATTAATATAAATACATTTTATCTTCGAGCCTACAGTATAAATCAGCCCAAATATAACATAAGTCTATGTCTATGGTACCCGGGCATAATGTTTTAAATGCAAAAATTATATTAATGGAAAAAACGCAATTAAATGTTTGGAATTTTAGTTTATATATGTTATCAATTTTCGGAGTTGAAAACAAGGAGGAAATATTGAACAAAGCATATGTATTTATCTCAATCTACTTTCGCTTGAACTGTTTTTAAGAAAAGAAAAGCAATAAAATTTCTTTGAGGAATCGATAGGATGGACCACGCAGTCGATAGGTGAAAGTTTGAATCCATGATTAGTAAAGGAATAATCATCTCTGTAATAGCTGCATAACGTCCATTTTACATTACAGAGAGAAAAATTAGCTTACTGGTCAGATAAAAATAAAAATAGCACCTGAACATATTTTAAAGATCCCACATATAATATATGGCATAACAAGTATAATATAAGTCTAAATATGAATACATTAATACATTAGCAGAACGGTCCTTCCCCGTTCAATGTCAAAGTCACAAGGCCTTCTGCCACATATGTAACCTTTAGCTATCCCCAATCCTTAAAATGCCCTCGGGCAGTGGAAGGAATTTATTACATGTTTATATTGTATTATTGTATACTATATATGTAATTGTTTCAATAAACATTTTGGAGGGTAAGAAAAAAAAAAAAAAAAAAAAAAAAAAAAAAAAAAAAAAAAAAAAAAAAAAAAAAAAAAAAAAAAAAAAAAAAAAAAAAAAAAAAACATTAATAATAATTTATAATTTATAATATTCATATTAATTGAAGGAATTTATTACATGTATATATTGTATTATTGTATACTATATATATATATAATTGTTTCAATAAACATTTTGGAGGGTAAGAAAAAAAAAATACATTAATAAAAAATAAAAATAATATGGCGTGTCCACTCACACGACTTTCCTACCTATTTCAGAAAAGTATTTACGTATTAACATATGTCCAGGGGGCTCTGAAACGTATAGACTCGTTAAAAACTGCATATCGGAAATTTGACCTGATCGCAATACTTTCCTTACCTAGTGTAGGTAGGAAAGTAATAATTTAAAACATGTGTAGAAACTAGAATAAGCTGTATCATCGCTAATACTTATTCGATTCCGATGTTTTTTTTTTGTTTTGTTAGTATTTTAATTACCTTTAAAAGGTTACTTTGAGTTAGGCCCCATAACATTTTTCTTTTCTTTATAACTTTTTTTCTTTAATTTTTCGGGAATTTAGACCACGTACAAATACTGCAAGGACAATTATTAGAACATTATATCAAAGTTTCATCAAAAGTCATTTTTGAGCTACAGTCTATAGATAAACATGTTTTTAATTTATTGCGCAAGAAGAAGCACCCAATTCACAGGCATCAGTAGTGAAAAACCTACAAAATAAAAAAAGAAGCGATAAAATCAGTTCACAAGAGAAAATCTTTGCACAAAGAGACAGACCAATGGCTAAAAATGTGTTTTTCGAATTTAAGGGGCTCTGAAACGTATAGATCTGTCGAAAACTGCATATCGGAAATTTGACCCGATCGCAATACTTCCCTTATCTAATATAGGTAGGAAAGTAACAAAAGTATGGTTATTCGCGATTTGAGCACTGAGTGCATCGGTCAAACGTCTCTATTAGAAATCTTGCACAACAGTTTAGGATTGTTGACATAACACCCTTCTCGCAGAAATATCACCATCTATATCCAGAAGTGGTCGAAGAGAAATCATATCGGATTAAGAAAGCGAAGAGAATACCCCAGGAGCATGTTAATAACCAAAACAGAAGGGATAATAAATGTTAACAGCCCGGGTCGGTTATTGTTAGCAAAGGCCTGAAGAGAGGTTGAGAATAGAAAGTAGTTGAGTAGCGACGACGTCCAAGTTCGCTGTCATCAATATTCCGCCGGCCGCGGTACACAACCGGTCCGCGGCAGTTTGAGTTGGCTTCCTTCTCAGTGTCCAGCTCAAACCACGAGTCCTCTTCTGATCTCGCACATTTTTATTTATTTAATATTTTATATTTCTAGTCTACTTTTAATTAAAAATTTCGTAAAAAAGAAAGACTCTTGTATTTAATACATAATTCGAAGGGAATGAAAGCATTTACTGGTTAAGAACCTTTCGAATACGAAGATTTTGAGGATATTTATAGAAGTTGCGAAGCAAATACGCAAATAAACACACTTCACTACTTTTTTTTTTTTAAATATTTTATTGAGAAAAAAATACATTTTGCCTCAATTAAGGACATTAGTATTTAGGATGAATGAAACAAACATACCATATATACAACAAAAGGTAAACAAGATTATAACAAAATAAAATAAAACTTGGAATAACAGAATAAATCAAACATGAATAAAAACACATTCATACTTATTTACAATATTTACAGTCAGCTGAGGGAGCTCCGAGTCGGGGCTTTTCCCCTACGTGTGGAGGACAAGGCAATACTCCAAGAGATCCCAACGCTTCTCTGTCAGCCGCATCACTAGGATCGGAATCCAGTGGAGACTAAGAGAGGGCACTAAAGCTGCATACGCTCATGGCTTGAGTGGGGAAGCTGGCCATCGCCAGGACTCCAATGACGTCTTAACAAAGGAAAACGAAAGAAAGAACGGACTAACGCGTGTAAAAAGTACCCGTTTTACGACAACCTAGAAACCGAAGATAACTATTCGATTCATGGTGACAAAGACTTTCAACTCTGGCATTAATCCTCCGCGTTTTCCTCGTACCTGGGAAAATCCACGCAAAGGCTAAAAGGCTAGGCAGAGGAAAAAATGAAAGAAAGATGCCGGTGCAGCCTAAAGCGTGCTCAAAATACGCGTTGTCCGACAATCTGGTAACAGAAGATTAAGATCTCAAATCTCGGTGCCGTGGGACTACGAACTCTGGCGAAAAAGGACTTTTGAACTCTTGAATCAATCCTCCACCCTCTCCCCTGACTCGAGGAAATCCTGAATAGCAGAAAAGGCGAAGAAGGGGCGACAAAAATAAAGTTTTTCAGGTTAAGATGGATCATATCTATTGCCAACGGGATAGTCCTCTGAACCACCCCGTTTCCAAAATATTGTAGTTTTGAATACTGGTCCAGTAATTCTACAGCCAAAAATTAAAAATATGAAAGGATATATTCAAATAAAATCAGCAATTCTCTCTATATATATTTGAGGTAGTTCACACCTACCGAGAGTATGAATTTATTCCGTGTAATTTAATCAGAAATCTGTGAGTGGTTTTTACAGATATTTAGTACATGATATGAAAAAAAAGATTCAATTTTATTTTAGATTAACAAAACAAACAATACCTAAAGTTTTACCAAACTTACCAACATTATTCCGAATAAAATATAATCCTACAAATCGCGTATCACTTATTTCACTAAAAGTGGAGTGCTGAAATTATCGCAAAATATAGATATTTTATCCTGTTTCCTCCTCAGCATTTCGGTATTTTTTTTCTTTCGTTCCCACTAGTTTTGTCCAAAATCTGTCTTGGTATTGCAGAGAGCAAGGCCAAGAACAAAGCCGCCTAACTGTTGCAAGACCAAGACTAGGAGTGGTAAAAAAAAAAATTAAAAATAAGAATTAAAGGAAAATAGTTACTAATACTTGACAATCTTAGTTACTATGTGTTAATAATTGGTATAACCAATATACTTTTGCATTTGAATCCTCTTATTTTTCATTCCCGCTTAGTTAAGTTTCTCGTATCTAAAAACTTAAAGTAATATCTCTGTATTAATAAGCTAATAAGTAACTGCCAGACTGTTGCGAGGCTCTTGCGCAAGACCAAGACCATGACCAAGACTGAGTATACTAGACCAACATTCCTCTCGGTCTCACATTTGAGCAACACTAGTTCCCCCAATTTTGATGAACTAAATTCGAAAACCGGTTATAATAAATTCAACATAACAAAGAAGGTTCAATAATGTCAGCAGTTGAATTAATTTTATTTTTCCTTAAAAAAATAAGAGTAAAATCCGACTAGTGACGCCCTTTTATTCAAAGCTTTTTAATTTAATTCCGGCTTTGTAAAACTGTTTTGTTTCACTTCCAAGAATTATCTACGCCTCACACTTTCCTATGGGACCTCCTGATCATGTTACATTCTGATATATATATATATATATATATATATATATATATATATATATATATATATATATATATATGGGTTCAATATTATATAAAGTATTTTTTTGAAGCCTTGTGTTTTCCCTCGTTATATCTCTAGATGGTGTAACTTCGCCTTGGGAAAACTATCTCAAGAGAATATAGTTTTTTGGCATCTTGTAGTTTTATTTTCCAGGTCTCGATATAAGACTGTTCTCTGAATAACGGAGAGATCCATTATTCCACCCAGAAGAAATATTTGTATTCCCTAGGACCGAATTCAGGATTCAATTAATGTATCTTCTCCATGATATTTTTTATGAAATATCCTTATCGAGGATTTCTTTCTCATTGACCCATATACTTCTATAAGTAAATTATCTCCTGAGGGAATGTTGCCAATTTTAAATGTCAAGAGTCTCCTCCATCAGTTGACGGGCAAGTTACGAAAGTACACATTTTCAATTATCTGTTTGAAAATTATGAACATACATGGGAAACAATACTCCTAACTTTTATCTATATAATATAAAATTGTAAATGACTTCTCTAAATAAATTAAATAAGATCAATATATATATACCATCAGATAATGCCACAAATTCGTCAAAAAGAGAGGACACAGTCAGCGGGTCACCGATTTAAATTATTTTTATTCCTAATGTTCCCTACTTTGTTACAAATAAAACCATCCATAATGACCTTAATGTTCCTTATGTTTCAGATCTGGCCCAATCCAGATACTTATCCTTCCATAATAAACTTCAGAATCATCCGAACCCTCTAGTTTCTAACCTTGATTCCTCTTCAATTCCTGATAACGCTCCGAGGCATCTGAAAAGAAGATGGCCCCGTGACCTCTTAATGTAGACATATCATTAGAGTGCTACTAATGGGTAGTTTCTCAACAAATGTTTTCATGTCATTATATCCATATGTTCAAATTTACTAAATGTATTTCTTTAGTATAGTTGTAAATAGGATTTTTAAGCGAAAACTTCTTTAGTAAATTAGATTGATTCATAAGAATTCCGAAGTTTTATGCTCGGGTAAAGTCGGCTAGAGCCGACTAATTGAAATATTTTTACAATAATCATGGATTAAAATATCTCAAAAACTAAAAATCAGGCCTACATACTGCAAGTGAGAAAATTGTTTAGCATTTCATCCTCTCTTTAATAGGCTATAATTCAATATTGTATCTCAACGCTACGCCATGTAGGGAGCGAAAAGGAAAACATAGTGTTGGAAACCAAGTGAATTGAAAAATTGAGTATATGGATTAAGATATTTCAGATATTATAAATCGGACCTGTATAGTGTAAGCGAGAGAAATGCAAAATTGTATCTTAACCCAACCTACCATGCTAGAGGGTAAGAGATGGAAAAAGATAGTGTCCAAAACCAAATGATAACGAGTTTATGCTAATATATATTACAAATGCTAATATTATCACAACATTGAAATTTAACTTTGACAACATTATTAACAATACATAAAAAATAAAAGGAGAAATGATATAAATTTTGCTGTATACTGTAAGCAAGGGAAACGTTTTATATAACCATTTTATAATCTTTATAATGAGCTAATTAATAATTTATACTTCATATTATTAATATCACCTTTTTGATGTTTTCACTTGTTTCGTGTGGTCTAAAGAACACGCGTTATTTTCTTATTTTTTTATATTTCGCATATCCTTCTGGGATTATTCCTTATTTTAAATCTAAACCACATATTATTTTTCCTCACTTTACGCCTATTATACTGACTATATCTATAAATGACATTTCATAAAAGTAGTATTCCTGTATTTATTGGTGCAGACTCTCTATTTTGATTCTAATTTTAGGACAAAAAAATAAAATAAAAATGGCGGCAGTTCGGATTGTGTAGTTTACCTAATCCAGTTATCTTTCATTCCATAATAAACCCAGAACCATCCTAATCTTCTGGTTTCCAGCCTTGCTTCCTCCTCAATCCCTGATGACGCTCCTAGGACTCTGTTAAGAAGATGGCCTCGTGATATTCTAATTTATATATTTAATTAGGGAGATACCAATGAGTAGATTCTCTAAAAATATTTTCATGATATTGTATTTCTCTATACCACTTTTACTAGATGTATATTTATTTTTATACATAAATAAAAAAAAAATAAAAATAACATTATCTGATATTAGTCCGTGGTACAGACCCCTTTTTATCGAATTATTAACATCCAACTGAAACTTCATAAATAGTTTTATCTCATCGTACACCTACAACTATTGTATTTACGAAAACTCTTGGAATTGGGGAGTTTTCAATCTGGAGGGAGGCAAACTTTGTCTATTTAATAAGATACTAAAAACTAGTAAATAATCATTTGCTTTCTATTTCGATCATAATATAATCACATAATTGAGAAAAAGGGTGGCATTCAAAAATATTAAGCCATTTGGCGTGACCTACACCCCCAAATTTTCAAAATAACGAGGTTATATAGGACAAACGACCCAATATTTTTGCAGGGCACATTTTTTCTCGATTTTGTGATCAGATTATCTTACGATTCAAGTAGAAAGTAAATAAGTATTTACGAGTTTTTAGTACGTAATAAAATGGACAAAATTTGTCCCTCCCCCTCCAGACTGAAAACACCCCAATTCCATGTGTTTTCCTAAATAAAATAGTTGTAGGTTACGATGAGACGAAACTATTTACGAAGTTTCAGGCGGATGTTAAAAATTCGATAAAAAGGGGTCTGTACCACGGACTGTATTATATCTTGTTCTCTCAGCTCTGATGAGAAGATTATGAACCTAAGGAACCAAATTAAAATACATTAATGTTTTCTGTTAACTCAAATGGTCTCTTTAATGTAACATATGAAAGAAAAAGTTAATTAAACATCCTTATGGCAGAGTTTGTATCTATTTACATATCATTTTGTTTTAATTGCACACACTCCTTTGACAGTTTATTTCCTGTTTCTAAACAAATAAAGCATGTATGATTTTACAAATTAGAGAATGTTCTGCAGGAGATAATAAATATTTAGTCAAGAGAGAAAACAAATAAAGGAAAAAAAAATATTGAGGAATTTAAAGTTGAAAAGTCCTCCTACAATAAGTCTAAGCGGAAATTCAAATTAGATTTTACAGGGATGTATAAAGTTGTTTCATCAAACTATTTTCTTTTTACTGTTCATTTCATGATGAGACATGCCATTAGGAAGTTATTTTGTTATATTCGCATTATTTTATTATATTAACACGATATCTTTATTCACGCTTAAGGCAAGAGAGACATAAGAAAAAAGTTCGTTTGGCTGGCAGGAAGTGGCAAAATGTGGAAGAAAATATATGCAGGTGTATGTGCACATATATATTCGTAATTGAGTTCTAGGAAATAAAATGCACTTCCACAGAAGAACTTCGGTATAAAGTCTATCATTATGTGAAAATATAGGGGTAACAAATCGACCAAGTGGGCGATTTATTTTTAAACTAATCGATATAGAATAAACACAAACATTTAACTATCTAACTATGGGAGCCATTTCTTCATCATTAAAGAGTTAAATTGAAAATAAAACATTTATTGCAATGCCATTAAATTGTTATTGAATAAACTTTGTTAGTCATTTATTCTCTAGTATGAACAGCTGGGCTATCAAGTATAGAGGGTATTCTCTAAGTAGAGGACAAATTTTATAGGAGCGAGAGCTACAAACAAGTTTATATTAACAAAAGACCAATTTTCAGCAGAAAGTATCAAATCCAAATTTTGAGTTTTATTCAAGATAGTCGTGTTTTTTGTTGAATCGATAACAATAACTAGAGAAATATTTAATTTAAGTAATTAATAATAATTATTTATAATAATTAATTATAATATCTACTACCTCAATCTCCAATCTTTCCTTTTCGACAGAATTTTTTTTGTTCGTTGTCTAGAAATTTGCTCAATCCAACATTGTTGGCAGGAGTACCTCAAGGATCAATATGCCAGTATACAGCAGACATACCTATCAACTCCGAAACATTAACCGCCACCTTCGCTCATTACACAAAAATTTTAACAAAACACCATAACCCCATTGAATTTACTAAATCACTTACTGACTTTACAAAAAATGGCACTCACTTTGGAAAATAAGATTAAATCATGACAAAGCACAACACATAGCATTTACACTTTCACGAGAAACGGCCCATCAGTTTGTTCAGGAAAGATCCAAATTCCTCAGATACAGTATGTTACCTGGAACTAATATTCGACAGAAGAATTACCTGGGGCCCACACCTAAAAATAAAACGACAGACTTTAAACAAGGGACTGAAAATACTGTAATCAAAATCGAAATTGAAAGTTCGACAAAAACTAAATATATACACCTACAGAAACCCGTTTAGACATACGCCTCTAGGATTTACGGTTCGGCAAAAAAAGACGTACTTACGAAAACTACAGTCATTTCAATTCAACATTTTACGACCTATAACAGGAGCTCCCTGGTACGTCAACAACAAAACTTTACATAACGACTTACGACAACCAACTATAGACCAACACATACTTACTCTCTACTCTCGTTTTCATCTCAAATTAGAGGGACACACAAACAGACTTATAAGCGACATGGCCACAATGACATGCCCATCAGGAGGAGACTAAAAAGGAGCTGGATGAGAGATCTCCTCACCTAAATCAAGGAAGTAAATAATGACTAGGAAGAGGTGCTGCTGGGTACTACCCACCCCCATGCCTATATTGTCTATTCTTATTTATCACAACACATCTGCTTATTATCATTACCATGACAGTTGCGGGTACAAATTTGAATAGAAAAAAATAGTAATTGGTTTGTTGTTAACTAGATGAGATTTACTTTAAACGGAAATATAGTTTTTTGAATGATTTTTTTAAGTGCGTTAAAAAAACTTTGTAAAAATATTATCTTTAGTTTTCCTTACAAGGATGGCACAAAGAATTAAGAAACAATATTATTTTGTAGTAAAAAATGAGCTCAGATCACTTAAGGTATTCATATCGTTCAAAAACTCATCGATGAAATTTAGCGAGAGAATCATAGACGAATCAACTGTTCCATCAGCTGTTTCGTGGATCTGCTAGATGGAACCTCATTGTTGGTATTTCTCAATTAACTTTATATATTCACATTTAGTTTGATTTATAACTATATTTATTTCTGTTAAGAAATTTAACTATAGGCACAGATTACGGTAAGAGGTTTGATAAAAAGGTTGAGGGGAAAAGAATATCGTTTGGTCCCCCTCTCAATGATTATAAGTTAAAAAAAAATTAAAATTAATAACAAATAACATACATAAATGAACAAAATATGTAAACTAAAATCGAATAAGAAAATCGACTAGGATAAAGCCTTTTGAGTAGGTACGTAACTATTTTAACACCACATAAATATTCCTATTATTTAAATTCTCATTTATGTTCAGCGATAATAATATTGAAGCATTTCCTAGGATTTTATAGTGCATTCGTCTCTCATGTGTACGTCTTCGTTTGCACGTGATTTTCTTATACAAATTTCTACGATAAATTTGGAGAAATATATTTAACAAGTTTACGAATATTTTATAGAGAATATTTTTATAGATATGTTACATAACTATTCAGACGGTGAAAACATTGTATTTTTATTCTAAGATCGTGTAAACTGAGAAATCAAAAATATTTTTCGAGTGCTTAATAGTTTTAGCTGGAAAAGTTATAGAAATGTACGTATGTTATGAAGGGCTCGTTTCACAATAATTAAGTTGAATTTTTACACTTAATAAAAACTATTGCGTTTTTATTTTGGTCATTCTTCGTCCCCCCCTAATCAAAATGGAAAGCCTGCGCCTATGAATTCAACAATTCACAAGGCCGTTGTTTCCTTAATTTTCCTCTGAATTTTCTCTTGATTTACTTTCCTCTGAAATCAAACAGGTCGTTTCTAAACTCAGCACTTAGCTCATCGATGTGCTAAACGTTTCAAGAACTTGCCCATGCATTGAGGCTTGTAGTGTTGCCAATGTGTCATCCAATATGTCAATAGAAAATGGCTTCGCGAATGGAATAATAACGAAGCAGACACTTTCACCGTATTCACTGATTCACTGTAAACGTCGCAATAACTTTCGTTGGTCAAGAATCCTGCCCAATGCAACCGAGGTTTACTAAAACTACTTAAGATTGTTCCTTATTAAGTTTTATATGTATTATGGGTGATAAATATTCAGGAAGCAGTCTTTTTTTTTAATTTAAAATTTTTTATTTGTGCCAACGTTTCAACCAAAACATGTGGGTCATCTTCAGGGCGTGGTTTAAGCACTGAGAGTGTTCCAGTACTTTGGGTTGAAGAAAGACTGTAAGACTGCTTCCTGAATGTTTATCTTCCATGATATGCAGAACAGTCGACTAACTTCCTTCAATATTTTATATGTATTGTTATTATGATACGATATACGTCTATTATGATATGAAGGCAAGGAGGTTAAGAATATATAGTTCGGAGTCGAACAGGAAGACTCTACACAAGAATGAATGCCTCGATAGTAGGCAACAGACCACAAGGAATGTTAAGAGATTGACCACTTTGGATAAGAATAGTAAAATTAAAAAAAAATATATATATATATTTCTCTTAGAATTTTACAGAGCTAAAATAATAGAATTATATTGGTATTTTTCATATAACGAATTGGTTTTGTGAAAAGAAAACTCAGCCTAACGCCTGGAAGTTATATTTTTTTACAAAAAAAAAAAAATACTGCTCTTATTCATAAGTACAATAAGGAAATTTTCCCAAAATAATTATTTTTCTATTCGTATAATTAACTTCGAATCTTCTGAAACTTTGAAAATATGTTTCCAGTAAACGCTTTAATTCCTATTTTATTTTGATAGTATTATATTCTCTATGACAAAAACATTGAATATGGTAAGCTGACCCTTATTATTTTATTTTACAGACCCATAAATTGTTCACAATGTGTTCCGTTAAAAATAATTATATTTAGATATAAACTATGGTTCATTTTAGGCAGAAAATTTAAGTTTTGTATCTTATAAATTAAGTTACATTTTTGATGAATGAAAATAGATAACTAAAAAAATATTTAATTTACGTAAGTAACGATTGCTTCAAAGTAAATTAGAAAGTAATGTACTTTAAACCAAAGTAGAGGTTGTCATTGTTAAAACAATTTAAAGGAGTAATCCGTGGTACAGAGCCATTTTTTATCAAATTATTAACATCCTTCTGAACGATAATATATAAAAAGGTGGCCTAAAAAAATATTAGGGTGTTTGGTCTATATAATCTCGTTATTTTAACTTTTGGGTGGAGGTCAACCCAAAAGCCCGAATATTTTTGTATGTCGCCTTTTTTTCGACTTTTTAATCATATTATCTTACGATTCAATTGGGGAAAAAACGACTATTTACGAGTTTTTAGTACCTAATTATATAGACAAAGTTTGCCGATTCAGATTTAGGAGGTCCCAATTTCGAGAATTTTCTTAAATAAAATGTTTGTAGGTTATGATGAAATCAAGCTATTTACGAAGTTTCATGCGGGTCTTGATAATTTGATAAAAAGAAGTCAGTACCTCAGAATAAGGATTTTGGGCGGTTAACATAACTTTGCTCTGTTTATCCACTTAAATGTCCTCTTTTAATAATTTGAACAATGATAAACTCTACTCAAATTAAAAGGAAATTCTGTCCAGTTCACTGTGGAGCAATTATTAGTTACTTAAATCAAATATTTTTTTATTTATTGCTTCCTATTTTTATATTATGTTTTTTATAGTTCTTATGGTTTACTATCATTTCTTACAACACTTGTTAATTATATCTGTATACTAAACAGTAATTTAATAAGTTTGTAAAGTATCGACAATTTCAGGCTGTTGTAAAAATATACCTAAGCACAAAATAGGAAATAATACTCATTTAGATAAATAATAAACGCATATAATAAAAGTAGAGAAATACCTACTAAAATTAGCCTAATAAAGTTATAACATAATACATAATAACATATATATATATATATATATATATATATATATATATATATATATATATATATATATATATATAATACATATATAATACACAATACATATATAACATAAACATAAGAAAATAAGAAAAGACTTACAGCTTGGCTGGCAGTGACAATCGGCGGTAAGCCAAGTTCAAAACCACTTACCTGAAAATAAAAATTAATGTATCATTAAAATATTTAATAATAAAAATATTTCAAAAATTAAGTAATAGTTGTCTGCATGTCAGTGTAAGATATTAAGCATTCTTTACCGACTGTTGACATAAAATCAAAGATCTGAAATTAGAACTACCTCCTTAATCATAAATAATGGAAGTTGTCAAAGAGGACGAAATTATATTCGCTTTGACTATTGGAAGAGTCAAAGCATATCAAATGTGAAGGTAACTTCAAAGACATAGCTAAATCGATTAAATGTCAGAATGAGTGATCGATTATGAACAAATCGATTAACACAAAGACATGATCATCTTAACTAGAGCAGATAATTTTTTCTTTCATGATTATCGAGAGAAAAAATCTCTTATCGTAAATATGTATGATTTATAAAATGTTTACATACCTATATATGAAATAAATAAATATTAAGGGAAAGTATTTTGACCTATTGAGTGACTCAATAGAAATGAAACCGACAACATGTGGGTAAACACTTAATAACTTAAAGATAGAAATGACGATCGGGTTACTGGTTATTATGAGAAGACACATGTAATTCACACAAGAAGTATAATGGACTTGGAAATGGCTCGACGAGCCGAAACGTCGTAATAAGATTATGTAGTCATTAAGTTTACAAAATTAAAGAGGTGTAAACTGGCTTAAAAATCAATAAATTAGAAACGAAAAGTTACTTGTTTTTTAAATACAGCTTCGAAAATAGTTACGCTGATTGTAAGTGTATAATGTGATTACGATTCATGATATGAAGGCACGGAGGTTGAGATGGGCGAGGCATATAGCTCGTAGTAATCCATCTGGAAGCCTCTACGTTACAATAAATGCCTCAATGGAAGGCAAAAGACCACGTGGAAGGCCAAAAAGCAGTTGGATAGATAGAATAAACAAAGATGCAATAACTGCGTGCAGATAACTGGAAAGAAATAGCCCAAGACAGGCGAAGATGAAGCAGGCTCGTTAATGCGGCAAAACATCTACATGGTCTGTAATTTCAACAGAAAAAAATGTGATTTCACAAAGTTAATTTTTACTTTCACTTACGTATACATGTAATATATACGTAAGGGTAAGTACTGCTATCGTGAAAATTTTCGAATCCCAGTTTTCAACGGAAATACACATTTTTGAGATTCAAAGAGTCCAAATAACCAAGTCATTCAAAATAGTCTTGTGTGTATGTGTCTTCGTGTGTCTTGTTAACAGCCTAGCTTAAAAACGAAAACTAGTACAAAATAAAATTGCGTATTTGAGATTTTTATAAGCTTGAGATGTTACGATAACATTTTCCTTAAAATCGGCTAACCAGAAGTGCCACTTTATATGAACGCTGAAACACATTTTTCTCAAAAACGGCTCTAACGATTTTGATCAAACTTGGTGTATCATTGTATATATATTTTTTTTTTATGAACAATTTTTATTGAGAAAAAAATACATTTTGCCTCAATTAAGGGCATTGAGTAGATTGTATAATTAAGTGGTCTTACATATCATTTAGGTCTTATCTCCGTTGATGTCACTTTACAGGGCTTAAATGCACAATGATCATATATGTCTTCCTCTAAATTACCTTTAATATGGTTTATTTTAAAAAGTTAACCATTTCACATTTGGATAAATTTAAAATACACTTTTTTAATTGTTCACTAAAAAAAACTTTTTTCTACAGATATTTAATAAAGTGTCTTTCCTAAGAACATCTTTCATAAGAAATAAGTACCTAAATTTATACCTTTATTCTCAGTTCTATATTTCAACACTGCAATCACCACTTCCGGAATCAACTTACTCATTGTCTGCATAGATAACTTTTTCAACTAAAAATATCACTGAAATGACATCACTCAAAAATGTTGAAATCGGAATTAGTTATTCTGTGGTTTATAAAAGCAAAGAAAGTTGTGTGGTTTATGAAAGCAAATGGAGTGACTAGCTTTTTATTGCCTGTTGTCGATATATTAAATCGACATTTTTGTAATTATAATGGTCTTAATGACTTGTTATCTGTAAGCTTTAAACTTTAGCTCTGTTTAAAATGCACTTCAAAAAATTTTATAATAGCCCAGCATTGCCAAAAAATAATTTCTTTTCAAAGTAGATCGGTAAGTGAAAGTTGTGTGTTGCGCGCACCAGATTTTTTTTTTTAATAAATCGACAATGTGTAACTTGTTAAAATATAGTATTGGATCTAGAGTTATTAAACTACAGTAAATATATATAAGGTTATAAACATATGCTTTATACATCCATGAAATATCTTTATATTTCACTTCTTCTTTCAGACAAGTATAATGAAATAGTTTTTTTTAACAATGTCATTATCTTGATTTGGTTGATTTTTTAGCCTTTTTTTCAAATTTAAAAATAATTTTAAATGTTAACATTTAGTTAAGACATTTCGTTTCATTTCCTTGGAAACATGTGGTTTCCGTTAAATAATATTAGTTTTCAGAAATTATTATTTATAATATTTGTCACTCTCCATTACCTCCAATAACTTTGTATGTTAGATGAATTTCGTCTGGGTAATAGTGAAGCAATTAGTAAAATTAAATAGTTTTCTTAGTTATCACCTCCTATTCAATCAAAAACGTGACACATAAAAAAAATACAAAACATTAATTTCCTATTTTCCTGCTGAGAATCGGCCTATTAGTTAAATAAACTTTTCTGTAACTCTTGAGATCTGTCAACACTTCTTTAAATACTTATCTCTATTTAGTAAACACCCTGTATAAGTTAGTTAGGTCTTAATACGACTTAACTTCATAGATGACTAAATTAGAGCTTAGAAAAAAAAAATCAGGTGCGTTCGGTTGAGGCATAATATAATTAAATATGCCAATAATGAATGATATTTTCTTCCATATTCACAGCGTAATAGCAAATACAATATACAAGCTAGTTTCAACAAGAGTTAACAGATATAGTTGTTGATCTGATAACATATTACAAACTGGGTAAACAACACACCTTAGGGATTAATTCATCAGATAAGAAGTGTATGATAGTAACATAAAATTAAAAGAAAAACCGAAAGGACTTATTTTCCAACCAGTAGTTAATACTTGATAATTGAAGATGTAGAATGTTAAGAAAGACATTCTATCGACATGTATTCCTCGAGACTGTTTCCAAGGACCCCTCCATTATTTACCTTTATCAATACTTTATCAGCTTCGATCAAGGCCCTTTTTCACCTCCGTTCCAGCAATAATTGAGTCTACTTATAATTAACTGAGATTGGAACTTTAAGACCTATATCAAAGAAGAGAACTATATCATCCTAATATAGAACACATACACCACTTTTAGAAAAAAAATTACATTCGATAACCTTTGATATACTAAATAAGTTGAAGTTTATTAGTCAAAAATTTGAGATTCACCTCAAGTTACAGAATAAACTGAAGTGATTTTTAATCTTGTCATTTAAAGTACCCATGTTTTGAGCAAAAATTAGTGGTAGAACTAACTGTTGCAAAGCTTACTTCTTGTTTTTGCATGTCCTGGGATGTATTATAATAATCATTATTGCTTAAATTCATTATTCATTTATAAATAAACTAGCTTTACAAGGCCACGCGCTGCTGTGGCTTAGCCTGGCAAAATGAAAAAAATAGAAAGCACATATGAGTAGATTAATAGCAAAGGGCAATTTGTCTGTAAAATGGCTTCAATTGAAACTAATTCTTATTGTTTTTTTCTCATGATTCAAATTGAACATTCATAATCATCTGAGTAAATACGGCGTCATTCATAATAATCAGAAACAGTCTGAGTTGAACTTATAAAACTAAATTAAAAAATTACTTTAAAAAACGTATAATAGTATTGACCTACATAAGGAGAATTATATAACTTCTTCAAATGATAATTTCAATTACTGTAGTAATTATAAAATTTTCCATTAATCAATAAATAAAAAAAATGCTAGCGACCTTCGGTAGTGAGGAAGCAAAAGGAAATGGCCTTTTCTGAAGAGAAAGCAGTAAATGTTTAAAACTCTGCAACAAACCGTCCGAATTCGATTACATCTTTTTTATTTTGTCGGCAAATCAGGAATCTTTCAAATAAATACGGGTATTATCGATCAAAAATTGTGAACTTTTTTAGCTATCGGCAAATAGATTATTGAATTCATCATAACATTTTTCAGCTTGTTTTCGGGAAAGTATGTTATAGACATAAATTAAAAGTGTTTCAAGGGGAAGACTTTAGCCAAGTTTCCTTAAAATCGGTAAAGCCGTTTTGGCGCTACAGTTTATAGCGATACATTTTTTGCGGCTTTGAACAGAAAAACATTTACATTTTTATTTTTTTTTTACATATATGAAATTATCGTAAGACAGAAGTAATATGCCAGAAACCTTCATAGGAGTGTACAGAGCATCTTCCCAAAGTTTCATGGCGATCGGTTGAATGGTTTAGTAATGCACGAAGGACAAACAGACGGACAGACAGACATACATTCATTTATATATATATATATATATATATATATATATATATATATATATATATATAGAAATAACGATTTTTAAAAATATTTTTAATGTAAAGTGGTTAAAAAAGTATATTTTTCCACCATATCTCTGTAATATAAATTAATCCGTATTCATAAGTGACAATCTTAATATTTCTTTCTAATCTTAAAGTTTTCATGTAAACAATTGGAGCAATTACAAGGTTATTTTAAACATACATTTTTGGACTAGAAACAATAGTTATGTCATTTAGAAATACTGATCAATTTCTATTACAGAGATCAGGTAGAAAAATATTTTTAAAATAATCTTTTTTTTTTAATGTTGTTTATATTTATAAATGGAAAATGTATTTAGGCATCAACGTTTTATTATAATACATACCAGAACATGGAAAGACAAGATGTTAAAGTTCTGAAACAGTTAATTGTAGACATTTTTCTTTTTTTTTTATAATTCACGTAATTTTCCTACGTGAAGTGAATCTAAAGTTTTGGTTTTATAAACCTCAACTTACTTTAGTACATTACAACTTATCAAACAATAACTTTTTTTTCTAAAATTGGAATATCTGTTCTATATTATAGATTCTATATTCTATACATTAAATTTGTGATTTAGAAATACAAATCAATTCCTATGGCAGAGATTTTGGAGAAAAAGTAGCCTTCGTAATGGAGTTTATAAAACTGTATTTTTTCTCCAAACAATCCCTATCTTTTTTTTTATTAGAAGTTTCCACTAATAGTGGATTTCCCTAATCTAAACCTTGGATGTCTTCTTTTTGTAATATCCTATCTAAGGTACATTCTTCCCGTAGATCATGACCCATCATGGATTCCTCCACTTCGTTATCCCAGATCTTCCTTGGTCTTCTTTCTCTACTTTTTCATAATTGTACTTCTTTGGGTAGTCTTTCTTCAGGAATTCTTTTCAAATGTCCATACCACTTCAGGCGTTTTATCTCAACCTCTTCCAAAATCGTTCTTTTAGCCTCCATATTTTCTCTGATGGTCGTATTTCTGACTTTATCCATTCTGGATATTCCCGCCGCTCGTCACCAGTAGTCCCTTTCGGTGACTAGAAGTTTCTTCCTGAGGTTGCTTTCTAAGGTCCAATTTTTTGACTCATATGTCATAACGCTCAGTACTATACTATTGTAAATTATTTTTTTTTTGTTTTGGGTATAATGTTCCGGTTCCATAATACCGAGTTGAGCATCGATATGGTCTTTTTGCCGTCTGATTTTTTTCTTTTTATTTCCACAACACATGCACTTCAATTATGGAACCAAGATATTTAAAATGTTTAATTCTTTTTAGAACTCTTCCTGGATTCATTTTTATATCCTCATTACTGTATGTCATGTATGCCGTATGCCGTACGCCGTATGATTTCTTGTTATAATACTAATAGTACTGTTATAAAATTATATTATAAACAAATCCAGTGCTGGAAATTCGTTCTTCGTAGAATTGAACATTCTGAGATATTGAAAAAGTTCTTTCCCTGAAAAAAAAAAAACTTCGCCACTGCAGTTATACAACTTGACTTTACATAACAAATATCAATTAAAGCGATACTTACGCAATAAACTCAGGCAAAGAGCTTTGAAGGGGTAAAGTAAAGGAAACCCCTGCAATAAGGAAGAAAAGGAAGCCGCTCATTGGCTACAGCTGATTGGGTAAGTCATGGCTAACTACGTCACAGTCAGTCACTGTAACTTTGTTCGAAACTCATTACTTCTATACTCGAGAATTACACTTCTAAACATCGTTTGGGTCTACTGAGCTGTTGGTAAGGTAGTTGTGATATATAAAATATTGTCATAAAAGGACCCACTAAAACGAACTTAAGTTTCTTGTAGCAACAAGAAAAAGAGAAATCCGGAAAACATGGCCTAAATTACACTGTTCTGCATCAAAATTCTCCCTTTGACTGAAATTTTATTTTTCATTGTCAAATTTTAACAACGGCTTTATTCTCTCAATGGAAGAACTCTTCAATAAAAACAGATACGTCTCTCTCCAGGATAATACAAACTGATGACGACCAATTTGATAAAAAAAAAAATATTTACAGAAACTAAACACAAATACCTCGGACACACAACCCTTTATACAGAACAAAAACATATAGTGACGTAGGATGTGCAGTAATACTGAAAGAGTGTCTCAAATTCAATTTGCCCCAATTGAGTCTTCACAGGCGAACTATTCGCCATATATCAGGCCTTGTTATTACTAACAGAAAAAAAACATAAAAATGGTCTTATGTTTACAGACTCTTTAAGCTCATTAATGGCCATTGCCGAAGGGAAAGCCTACAATGCCATTTCAGGAAAATCAAAAACTGCCTCTGGGAAATGAAGGAGACGCCGGACAGAGACATGGTCCTCGTATGGGCACCCTCACATTGTGGCATATCTGGGAACGAAGCTGCAGACAGAGCTGCGAACCTGGCAAGAAGAAAAACTAATGGAACCACAATGATCAATTGAACGACCACTGCCGACAGGAGATTGGAATGCAAAAAAATGCTAAATGAAAAATGGCAATTCAAGTGGAACCAATCTACGAATAAATTACAAGAAATTAAAAAAGATACCAAACGGTGGACGACCTCTTCCATAAAGAACAGAAAAGAAGAAATAATTTTAACTCGGCTTAGAATTGGACATGCAGCCTTTACCCATGGCTACCTAATGAGGTACTATTTTTGTAAAACATAAAACATGAAACACATCACTTACATTGAGACATATTGTAACAACTTGCAGACTATACTCTGACACCAGAACAAAACATAATATACCTTCCAACATATCTGACGCACTTTCAGATGACGAAGAGAAGATACAAAAAGTATTTGAATTCATAAAAGACATTAATTTTTTTCACCTCATTTAATTCCATCTAAAGCCGCTAATGAGCCGCTCGGGTAGATGCGAAATGTAACAATAAAATAAAAATAAAATTATAATGGCTAAAAAATAGTTGTGGATATTAGGAATATTCTAGAAAATAAAATTATATAAACTTTAATTAATTAATATCCAACATACATTATGGCTTAAATATTGCTACGGTAAAATCATACATTCACAGCAAATACAATTTATTTTACTCTTCAACCCGAAATCAGGAAAGTCCACTCGTTTTATCAATATGCATATTAAAAAAGAAAATTACTCTGAGATCGTCTGCTCCAATAATGACTAAATCTTTATAATGGTTGAAAATACTTTATTTTAATTTATAAATATCTACTTATTATCACCTTAAATATATATTCTTCTTCTATTCCTACAACTATCACCTTCCATACGAATCTTCCATTTTATAAAACAGCACTTTTCTCTCAGCCCCTTCAGTATTCGTTTTGGTTTCTCTTTCAGCAAAATTGTGAACCAATGATGATTAATAGTTTGATCAAGTAATTAAGTTCTATCCCAGGAACATCGAAAAAAAAATCATCGTTCGTTTAAATCTTCATTTGCTTATTCCTTCTTTTTTTTTTCTCTCTAAGCTTCCAGTGCATGGATTCAGGCTATGTTTGAGTGCCATAAGTAAAAATCCACTACTCGACAATCTACATCAAAAGGAATAAGATTTGAGTCCCTTAAAGCTATGAAAGAGAAAGATGTACGTGTCCTTAAGGAACTGACAGAACAAGACTTCATTATCTGCTTTAGACATAAGAAAATTCTCATGAAGAGTTTAAGGAATAGAGGAGGAGTATATATTGAAGTTGATAACTATATCTATGTTGACGCCAACATGAGTAAATTTATTTTTATTTGTGACCATATCAATAAATGGGGGTCATTTTTATTTTCCTTATAAATACCTGAGCTGTTTTTATTAAAATTAATTTTTAATAAGTTTGTTTGTTTCCATACCATTGCATGGCAAACCATTTTCATCTCATTTAATTATATATTTCGTACCACGAGACGACCCAGCGACGAAGTTTCGGAACCGCCCACATGCACACACATTGTGTATTATAATCTTAAAGCAATTAATTTAACATTGGGATTACTTGCAGTTTCATTAAATAAAAGTAATTAATTATTTTAATAATAAAACAGCCATAGAACATTGTAAATTTAATTTCTCAGTTTGAGGTTGTTTTCCTTTTGTTTCATGATTTAAAGTAAATTTGTTTTTCTCATTAATTTATTATTATTATTTTGTGCTAGGATTATTAATTTTAAATCGTTTTGTAACATGCCTTATTTCGTTTATTATATATCCACACATATATTATTACAGTAAGGCTCGAAATCGGTTTTGTACCAAATATATGCTCCTGTCATGCTCAAATACCATGAATGGGGTACCGTTGGATTCAGAATTTCACAGGGGATTAGCGAATCGTATTTTCCGCTTTTGTTTCTTTTTCTAAAATAAATAAAGTCGATACAAACATTTTGCTAAGCTTCAATACTGGAACGGTGGTAGGTCTGTAGATCGATACAGGACGAATTGGACCTTGAAGATTTTGATGCGTACAGCAAGACCCGGATCTCGCGTTTTTAAGCACAAAACGTACTATTTTCGAGATAACGCAAGGCATGGAGTTCGCATCTTCACAACCTGACGTTAATTGTAGTACTGTCATTGGATACATGTCTCATTTAGTCGACGAGGAGGAGTTTATATTACTTATAAATGGTGTTTTTGATCGGCAAGCCGTATCGTCGTTAATTCTTCACCAAATCTCAAGATTGAGCCACCAATTTCGAAGGCTTCCTTCTCCTTCAGGCGGACAAAATAGTTCAATCTTCCAGAAAATTCAAGCAAAGAAGTTATGATACAAAAGAAACTTTATTTGCGAATAACAAAAAATTACACACTTTTCCCTAGGTTATTCCTACAATTATATAAAACATTACTCAACTGTCTATAAAAGGGGAAAAAATCATTTAAATCGGTCAATTTTTCGCAAAGATGTAGCTTATTGAAATTTGTAAATATGTTGGTTCCAGAAAAAAATGAAGATTTAAATTAATTTAGTTCCCTTTGTCGATTATATTTATGGATAAAGTAACAATTGATTCCTTCATTTTTTGATACGTTGCATTATTTTATTTTCTTATTAATTTGGCATTTGATAGCAATATGCTGTGCGAATTTTTCGCACGGGCCTACTAGTTTTTTTTAATATAATTTTTTTTCTATACGGCATTTTATTCATACATATTTATCCTTAACGGATTTCATTGTTTTGACAGTTTAAAATGAATTAATTAATAAAGCTCTACATTGCCTAAGGATTAGATAGAGCAGAATTGGCTATTCACATTTTAAAGTCCGCTGCCTCCACAGCTAATATGAAATTTAAATGAATCGTTTCACAACTGCCTTATTATTATCACGGAAGAAGCTTCGCTCTCCTCTTAATTATGATCCTGAAAGAGACTTTGAAAAACAACTAATACAAAGCCTGAAAAATGGAATGAAAGAGTCTTAGAAAAAAACAATAACATTTCAAAAGAACACCGACAAAAGTCTTGCATTTAGTTCTAACAGCTGTGACGGCTAACGCCTTTGTTCAAAGGCTACTCAGTAATTTCTTTCAATTTTCAAATGGGATTTCGAGACCTGTGAACAAAATAAGTTAAGTGTTCATTCAGTTGTTTACAACCATAAAACCGATATGTTATGACCAAAAAAAAAAAAAGATAAATAAAAAGGTAATAAAGTAAGTTTTAGTAAATAGCAATTTTTATTTGTTGGACGCCTGGCTTACCAGCCTTTCATCTCTAAAGAGATAAATCTAGAAAACATAAAGTACTTACTCATTATTTGGCCATCATTAAATATTTATCCTACCATGCTAGCTCAGGTGAGAAGGGGTTAGGTTGGATATTTTTATAAAGAAGCAAAAAAAAAGGTTAGGAGATCTATTTACAGAAAGAAACATTTAGAGAATTAATACTATGTACAATAAAAAGAAATAAAATACACAGAAAATGAGAGAATTTCAACATTATTACTATATAAAATGAAAGATAAATAGAAAGATATTAAAGATAATAAAAATAACAAAAAAAAATAACTTACTCTATATACAATAGTATGGCATGCCACATCTAAACATCAAGAAAAGATAGTCAAGATACAATAAGATGTTAGAGTACATGCACATGCTAAAATATGAATTAATAATCAGGCATAGGAAACAAAATAGAGAAGAGTTCTAGTTTTTTTTTTCCAATACTTCCTTAATCTTGGTTAGAATGTATACCGGCGAATCATAATAGATATCCGATAATAGATGGCGAACAAAGTTCTGTTCTGTATTTCAAAATAGGTCTAATGTTACAGGATGTATGTAATTAATTGTGTGGAAATATGTATAACGATATAACAGCACTAAAATCTTATCTCAACGAAATCACTATTAAATATAATATAATATCCCACAACAGACTTTTTTTTAATACCATTTACACTGTTCACATCAATATGAATTTAAAAAAAAACAAAAAACTTTTGCCTATTTACAACATATTTGATGAAATTGTTGTAATTAATCATTTGATTAATTGTTTTACGTTTCAGGATACGTAGAAATCAAATTAACGTAGAATAAATTTTTTCTGTCTGTCCGCTCCGCCGTCCGCGCATTTTCTCCGAAAGTACAGGACCGATTTTTTTTTTCAAATTTAGATATGAAATCAGAGGTAACCCGAGGATAATTCTCCTTCATCGACATTACTATTCGCCTTTTACTTTTGAAATGGTGGCCGAAAAACTTGCGTTGCTATAGACTGTAGCGCCTAAACGAATGTACCGATTTCAATGAAACTTCGCATGAGTCATTTTCTCGACACCCTTTAAATTTATTAGTTATTAAATAAGATGACTGAATAAGTATATACTTTTTTGTTGATATTTTCGTTTTAAAGGTATTTAAATTTCATAAAAAATGAAGAAGGTTTCTTCGAAATCAGAGCACTATTAGTGAAGATATCGCGGTTTTTAATATTTTTAGTATTTTAAAAGTTTACGAAATTTCGTTTAAAAAATCGTTAAAATCGGAAAATTAAGAACAAAGATATGGTCTCTAGATGTTCTTTATGTTCAACTGCGAATCCTTTGTTTTATATTTTGATTTTTGAATGTGTTACTGAAGTAATGCAATTTTTTTTTTTTTTAGTGAATTACTAATGATGAAAAAAATGTTTAGGCAAATAATAGGAATTAATTTTTTATTAATTTTTTTTTAATTTGTCATAAGAAAGATAATATTACTTTAGATGTATAATTGTTGGAAAATAATAAACCATTCTGAAATAGTTTGCAGAGTTTTGGTTTATTATTTTCAATAATCTACCTTTATGATCGACCAAAAACTTCAAAAATTTAACCCCCTCTCAAAATTTGAGGTTCACGTTTCAGGATGCGTAGAATTCGAAAAACGAATAAAAATTTGTTTGTCCGTCCGCCGTCTGCCGTTCACGCATTTTCTCCGAAACTACTGGACCGACTTTTTTCAAATTTGGATATAAAATCAGAGGTCACCCGAGGATGATCCTCCTTCATCGACATTACTATTCGCCTTTTACTTTCAGAATAGCGGCTGAAAAAACTGTGTTGCTATAGACTGTAGCGCCCAAGCGAAAGTACCGATTTCAATGAGCTAGTCTTCTTCTTGATTTAAATTTATTAGTTATTAAATTAAATAACTGAATAAGTATACACTTTTTTGTTGATATTTTCGTTTCAAAGGTATTTAAATTTCACAAAAAAATGAAGAAAGTTTCTTCGAAATCAGAGCACTATTAGTCAAGATATTTTTTGACGCGGCTTTTAATATTTTTTGTTATTTAAAAGTTTACGAAATTTCCTTTAAAAAATCGTTAACCTCGGACAATTAGGAGCAAAGATATGGCCTTTTTTTTTTTTTTTTTTTTTTAGCGAATTACTAATTTTAGCACATGATGAAAAAAAAAATGTTTAAGCAAGTAATAGGAATCAAAGTTAATTTGTAACTCGGAAGGTAGTGTTACTTTAGATGTATAATTGTTGGGAAATAATAAACGCTTGTGAAATAATTTGCAGCCTTTTTACTTTCACTTACGTATATATGTAATATATAATGAGTGTAAGTATTGCGATCGAGAAAATTTTTTAATCTGAGTTTTCGACGGATTTATACGTTTTGAGGTACCCTGAGTCGAAATGACCAAGTCCCGACAAATGGTCTGTGTGTCTGTGTGTTTGTATGTTAGCAGTCTAACTCAAAAACGAAAAAACCTATGAAACTGATATCACGTATTTAAGATAGGTATATGCCTTAGATGTGACGGCAACTTTTTCCTTAAAATCGGCTAACCGGAAGTGCCACTTTATATCAACGCTGAAACACATTTTCACAGTTTTCTCAAAAACGGCTCTGACGATTTTGATTAAACTCGGTGTATCATTGTATAATTGAGTGGTCTTTAATATAAATTAAGTCTTATCCCCATTGATGTCACTTTACAGGGCTTAAATGCCCAATGTTCATATACGTCTTCCTCTAAAGTACCTTTGATATAGTTTATTTTAAAAAGATAATTATTTCGCATTATTCAGAGTTACGAAAAAATGCTAAATATAACTTTTGAAAGAATTCGATAAGTTAATAAAGGAGTAAAAAAATAAAAATGCAAAAAAACGTAGCTTTAGACTGTAGCGCCTAAACGAATGTACCGATTTCATTGATACTTTGCTAAAGTCATTTTCTCGACATTCATCAGCGAAAAGAAGCTGAAAAAAAGTTACGAGGGATGGTAAAATTAAATTCCGAATAACTCAAAAATTATACACTTTTTTGGCAATGTTGTGTTCTAAAAGTTTATGGAATAGCCTAAAAAACAAAAAAAAAAAAAAAAACGTTAAAATCCGGTAATTAGGAGATAAGATATAGTCTCTAGTTTTTTTTTTTAATACGTTCTGCTGCAATGGTTAAATCCTTTGTTTCGGTTTTTGAATTTTGAATGTGTTAATAAGATAATGCTAATTTTTTTTAAATGTATTTAAAATCCACCTAAGCAAGTTGATGTCATTGTTAAAAAAACTATTTCAGTGTACTTGTGTGAAAGAAGAAATAAAATATAAAATCATTTCATGGATGTATAATTCATGTGTTTATAATATTAAATACATTTACTGTAGTTTAGTAATTATTTATTAAATTTTAAATTGGTCCATAATAGTCCTATCTTTTTGGCTACATTCAAGGACTTGGTGTGTTATATATGTGTGAGATGTTATATTCCGTTCCTGGCGTTTGAGAATTTAAAGAGAAAAAAGGATTTTTTTTTTATTTTGGGAAAGTGTTTATTATGCTATGTCTATTGTTTAATATGGCTTATTGTTGATAATTTGTAACAGTATTGTTATGAAGGGTGAGAAAAAACAAAGAAAAATATAATATAAAATTAATGTCCGTATGGATTGATAAGTATGCTGTGTACGAAGCAACCCTATGTAGTAGGGCAGCATTACTTTTAATAAAGTATTTCTCTATAAATAATTAGGTGTTAAAGTTAATTCCAAAATATTGTCATATAACTTATTAAAAAACTAAATTAGTGAATAATACGATAGATCTTCTCTTTATGATATTCCTCTACCATTTCATTGTACTTGTGTGAAAAAAGAAGTGAAATACAAAAATATTTCATAGATACGTTTATAACCCTAAATATATTTCCTGTAGTTTAATAACTCGAGATCTCATAATATATTTAAATATTTAGATATCTATCGTCCGTTTATTCCGAAAAATCATCATGTAACCTTTTAGAAAATTAAATTAGTGAATAGTTTGATAATTCTTCTTTTTGCGATATTCCAACAGAATCCACTTACAATTAGTGTGACAACTTTCGACCTGTCTATGACAAACACTGCAAATCTCTTAATTCCGTTTTAATAAACTTTGCAATGGAAAATAACAGTTTAATGACTTATAGTCGTACAATCCATAATCAATGGATCGATCAATCCATAATCAAAGAATCGTACAATCCATAATCAACCGGTGATATAATAAATAGGACTTTTGTTATTTTAATAGCATTTGTGTTTTTTTAGCTTTAGCTCAGTTTAAAATGCAATTTAAAACATTTTATAATGGCCTAACATGGCCAGAAAATAATTTTTATTCAAAGTTCAAAGAGTAAGTGAAAGTTGTGTGCTGCGCGCACCAGATTTTTTTTATTGTTTTAATCAAACCATCCCAACCACCCATGAAACCACCTCTAACAACCCCTAACTAGAAATTAATAACAGTTGTAAAATAATATACAATTATAATATGTGGCCAATAAAATACACCAGTAAAGCATGTGGTGAAGAGAAAATTTTATTTCTTACCTTTTAAAAATTTATTTTATTTCTTACCTTTTAAAAATTTATTTTATTTTATTTTTATCTCGTTGTAACTCGCTTATTTCTCTATGGTATAACTATTTTTCTTAGCTAAGTCAATAATATCGACCCCGCATCTCACACTTTCAACTTATTTTAGTTGTCAAAGAGCAAAACCTTCAGGTACAGACATTAATCTTAGATAGGTTAAATATTTGGTGGATTGAATAGGCCCGAAAATATCTCGGTCTTGGCGAACGAACTACAGAGAGCGCCCCGCCCCGCTGGTTTCAACATAGCTAACACGGTTCCCTCATACATCCAATTCGGCGACCACTGCTAGCTTGAGAGATGAAGTGTTCTAACAATACAAGTTTGATATTTCGAGAACAAAACTAGAAAATACAGATTTATTTTAAACGTACAATAATAATAAAATGATTAAAGAACCTGAAGGTTCGATGCCGATACCACCAATCGCTACATATACATCTCTATCCAAACACAGCCCCACTTGATCAGCCTTTACGCAATCCACCCATCTTCTCTTTAGTCTACCTCTCGGAAATTTACCAGTTGGCACAACACATATTAATTTGTTAGGAATTCTTTCGTTACAATGCACAATAATCTTTATTTTTTTTTTTTACGACCCATTTTATTCGCCGCAATACAACTAATACAATTATATTAACCGGGTTTACTGATGATAATTACCCAGAAATGTTTAATAAAAAAATAGTAGAATAAATTTGGATCTATAATATATTCATCGGTCCAGAATTAATTAATTGGATTTCTTTTTTCAAAGGCCGTTTTGTGTTTATTATGCTTTTTAATTACTCACATTACCTGTCAAACGATTCATTAAAATTTCATATTGGTATAGTTATCTACTTCAATATATACTCCGCACGCGTCTCTTTCTCTTTCATAGCTTTAAGGGGCTCAAATTTTATTTCGTTTTATTCAGATTTTTGAGTAGTGGTTTTTTAGTTATGGCCGTCAAACACAGAGCAAATCCATGCACTGGAAGCATGGAGAGCAAAAAAAGAAGAAATAAGCTGCTACGTTTTAGGATGTTTAATTTTTATTTGGGATGCCACTCCGTAATTAATGATGATAATTACCCAGAATTGTTTAATAAAAATTAGTTATAAACATTTTTTTTATCTATTTATTGAATAATAATACAATCTCTAAGCATTATCAATAGCAACTAAAAGTTCTCATTCATACAATATATACAAATAAAAGAGAAATAATATAAGTAGTAAATATATAATACTGATGAAGAAAGTAAATAAAAGAAAAAAAAGTAAACAGTAACATAAAATAGAAACAACATAAAATAGAAACTAAACACAATCATACCTATATACAATATATACATTCGCCCAGGAATCTCCAGACTTTTTCCTCCACATGTGAAAGGCAAAGCAAGACTCCAGGAGATCCCAGTGCCACTTTTCCAGCCGCATCACTAGTATTAGAAGCCAGTGGAAACTGAAAGAGGGCACTAGAGCCACAGACGCTCAGGACATGAGTGGAGAAGCTGGCCATTGCCAGGACTCCAGAAGCATATTTACAAGAGATCTCTGGGCCACTGCCGTTTTAACCTTCGTGGAGGATTGTAGGGATGAAGGGAGCTGGATAGGAATTGAGTTATAAACAATTGGTAAAATATATTTGGATTTATAATAAATTGATTTGTCTATAATTCATGAATTAGATTTCTTTTCTCAAAGGCTGGTTTGTGTTTATCTTGCTTTCTAATTACCTACATTACCTGTTATCATCATGATATAAATATGTGGCAGGAGTAAAATAACTTCTACTAAAAAACTTAATGTATTTCTATGTTTAATAAAAAATGCATACAAATTATATTTACGAGAACAAAATACGTGATTCAATGAATTTAATAATTAACTGTGAAGACATGATTTCAAATGGACTGTTTTAAGAATTTTCGCCATGAAATATAAGGATTGGGAATTACAACTTATCTATTGTCTATGAAGTGGTGTAAGTAAAAGATTTCATCGCTGCATCTGGAGATCCGAGGTCATCGGTCAATGACAGGTTCAAAACTTATTAGTTTCTACAACCTCAAAATAAATAAAAAACGTTTTCACATTCTGACTAGTTATGTGAAGATTTCTTTGAAACATCCACTATAAAATGTATTTTATATCTATAAAATATATAGTTATATTTGCAATTATTAAATATATTTTTCAAACTTTATTGCAGAAAAATGATGATTCATAAAATTGAAGTATATATTTTCAAATTTTATTTTTCCAAAGACGACTGAAAATTTCAATAGGAATATTTAGGTCGTGATAAAATAGTTATGTGCCTACTTATAGCCCTTAGTCAAGCCAGCTAGTCGACTTTTCATAATCGATTTCAGTTTATATATTTTATTCATTCATGTAGATTATTTCTTATCGATTCTATTTATTTTTACTTCAAGTTAATAGAAGAAGGGGGCGGGCTAATAGATATTCTCGCCCCTTCGACATTTTTATTGAGCGTTCGTCAGGGATTGCCGCAAGATTTTAGGAGGATATACTAAAAGGATATGGATTTTATTTTATCCACGAAATCATTTATCAATAAATTAAATGTTCAAGTAATCCGAATATTTTGATAAAACTAATTTTCGATTTATTAGGTAATAACAATTTACATATTAAATGCAAAGTAAAAAACATGATAATGCTGTCATTTTCTAAATAATATTAGAGGTTGCTTAATAATAGAAACTTTTAACCACGCTCTACCTTACCTATGCGAGTTGGGATTTTCCTTGTTAGTAAAAAAAATAAAAAGGAACAAATCTCTAATAATCTTAACAGATTTTTATTTTCACTTTACATGAAATATATATATATATATATATATATATATATATATATATATATATATATATATATATATATATATATATATATATATATATGCGATCCTGAGAAGTTTTCAACGGAATTACACCTTTAAATAGTATATGTGAACAGCCTAATTCAAAAACGAAAAGTCGTATGAAAGTGAAATTGCATATTTAAGGTTTGTATATAACTCAGATTTACGTGAACCTTTTCTTCAAAAAGGGCTAACCGGAAGTGGCACTTTACATCATCGATAAAACACATTTTTATTATATTCTCGAAAACGACTGCAACGATTTTAAATAAAATCATAATATCAGTGTAAAATTAAGCAGTTTTTAATATTATGTAGGTTTTATTCTTATTGATGTTAACTAACAGGGCTTGTTGAATAGCTAATTTTTAATATTAGCTTCCTCTGAAGTGATTTTAATTTTTTTTTTTATTTTAAACAATTAACCATTTCTCATTGATTTCTGATATAAAAAACAGTTAAATATAAAATATGAAATTTGATAATTAACTAAAAGAGAAATAAGAGATCGTAATAGAGAATAGTTGAAATGAAGGAGCCAAAGGTATATGAGTGCAACCGAGCTCCTCGAAGATTAGAAAAGGCTTATTCATACGTAACATGAGCTTAATATAATACGGACTCCGGCAATATTATGTAGATATACATAGGCGGTTTTCCTAAATTTTTTCGTTGGTAGTATTTAATATTTAATTGTATAGATTACAGCGTTATAAATATTAAAATTTGCATATATAAGCGTAGTTAAACAAATGAAAATATCCATAATGAAATATGAATCATTATATCGTTTATAATTTTTTACTTTCATATCTCCAGTGTCTGAAAATACTTATTTCTGCTAAGAAGGTGGTGGTAAGTTAAAGTTGTGTGAAACGGGCACCGCACCGTATTTTTTTTTATTTGATTTAAAATTCTACTTACCATGAAAATTTTTTTTTTTTAATCTTTTACTGTTTATCCGAACCTGTCATCGTATTGACAATCAACAGATGTGTTGTTGCCATAATGAGGTTGGCATTATAGGCATGAGAAAGGATATTACCCAGGAGTACCTCTTCCTGGTCATTACTTTGATTTAGGTGAGGAGATCTCTCATCCAGCTCCTTTTTAGTCTCCTCCTGATGGGCATGTCAGTCGTAGCCATGTCGTTTATAAGTCTGTTTGTGTGTCCGTGTAGTTTGAGATGAAAACGAGAATAGAGAGTACGCATGTGTTGGTCTATAGTTGGTTGTGGTAAGTCGTTATGTAAAGTTTTGTTGTTAGCGTACCATGGAGCTCCTGTTATAAGTCGTAAAATTTTGAATTGAAATGACTGTAGTTTTTGTAAGTGCGTCTTTTTTGCTGAACCGTAAATCTGAGAGGCGTATGTCCATTTGGGTTTGAGTAGGTAAGTGGATTTATTTAGTTTTTGTCGAACATTCAATTTCGATTTAGAAAAAAGTGAGTACGGTATTTTCAGTCACTTGTTTAATGTCTGTCGTTTCATTTTGATGTGTGAGCCCCATGCCATCCTTCTGTCGAATATTAGTCCCAGGTAACGTACTGTGTTTGTCTGAGGAATTTGGTTCTCTCCTATATAAACTGGTGGGCACATTTCTCGTCGAAGTGTAAATGTTATATGTTGTGACTTGTCATGATTTAATCTTATTATCTCATATTTGAGGGTTTTTTTTTTCTTTGTTGATTATTGAAAATAATGAAACGATAAATATCTCACACTTTTTTGCTACCACACCATCAGCTGTGAATAACCTTATTGGAGCGGGGATGGGCCGTACATTGACTTTCAGAATATATTGTGATATCCAATATCTTCTTTTTGCTATCCGATGCTTCCTTTTTTGTTCTCATATATTTTACTCCCATTCTCCTCTTGCTTTCTTTGTGCCGGTCCGTTCAGCTCCTTATCGCAGAGGATCTTATGATTATATGGAAATAGATTTCAGACATTTTCATAATTTGACAGTGATGGGTTCTATGTATTTCGTATAACATAAGAAGGAATTGAGATCTTTGAGTGACGGTTATATTGGTAACTAGTATGTTTTTCGTACTTAAAATATTCGTAACTTAGTTTTTACTTTACATAATCGTTAGGCTTTGTAATATTCATT
This sequence comes from Nezara viridula, assembly GCA_928085145.1. Lineage (NCBI taxonomy): Eukaryota > Metazoa > Arthropoda > Insecta > Hemiptera > Pentatomidae > Nezara > Nezara viridula. The sequence continues at coordinate 3,913,919 of OV725079.1, forward strand.
AAAGCAAATAATAATCCTTGAATGTAATGTGGATACACTATGTATATATTGTGTACGCGTTTATTGATTAATTTTTATCCATGGTGTGGTTGTTTAATAATTATAGAGCATTTTTTTCGGACTGTACTAAACGATATTTAGATTTTTCGACATAGTAAAGTTTCATTGAATCAGTGACTTCACGTACGTAAGCTCCTTTTGTAAATTTAACGAGTCTACCACACGCTAGAAGTGAAAACAAAAGTGAGATTAATAATATGAAATCTAAATTATACATAATAGCTCACAATAAACAGAATGAAATTTTGAACATTTCCCTCGCTTACTGTATGTAGATCCGATTTTTAGTTTATGAAATATTTTAATCCATATGTTTAATCGATAAAAACATTTCAGTCAATCGACTCTGCTAAAATAACAATGGAAAAATTTTGCTTCATATACTTTTTTAAAATGTTTAAGTCATCTGAGGGCTTTAAGTAGTATTTTCTGATTTTGATGAAACTCTCATTGGTTGTGAGAATGAGTATCGAGATGGCTCTATGTCATTAAATTTCATCAATTTCTTTCCCTTATGATTAGATGTATTTTCATGAGACACTATTATTTTAATGTCAGATTTGGCTTGAAGTTAGAAGATAGTTGGAGGTGAATAGAAACGCATGTAATATAAGCTAATTTCGATGGGCTTAAGTACTTTCCTTGACATTTCTATATTTAGAAAACAGCTTAAATTCAATTTGATTAATTCAATATGGTTTAAAGTTAGAGGTAAGATAGAGACGGATATAAGCATAGTCCAGTATCAACTTTATCGAATTCTACTGAGGTATTTATACTTAATACTAATCTACTCAACTTGCACACAAGGTTCCCTTGATCCCACTACATTTGAAATAGTAATCCTGTTTGATCCTGTAACTTACTATCCTGCGCCGTATGATTTAGCTTCAGGATTAGAGGAGTATATAATCCCATGTTTCCAGGCTACACCATTGAGCTCTTTGGCGACGTATATTGTTTCAAGAAAGTTGACATATCCTGTAAGCTTGCGGCCTATGGCATCAATTCCAATTCAACCGGGCACTAAGTACATTGGTCATTTAATTTTTAAATATTGTGTAAAAAAGTAAAACAGAAGTTGTCAGTTCACTAATAGGATTGCAAAGGAAAGATAATTTGTAAAGAAATGAAGAAATACTATGTAGGGTTTATATAGTTCCAAGTAAACCCATAAGCACATAAAAAAAAAGGTGTGTGGTTTAGATCACACGATAGAAGTGAAAATATCAAAAAGGCGAGATTTATAACATAAAATATAAATTATAAATAATAACTCATTATAAAGATGATGAAATAATGAAAATTTCTCTGGATTACAGTATGCAGGTCTGATTTATAGTTTCTGAGATATTTCAATCCATATCTTCCGTAAAATTCACTATCATTTGGTTTTCGACCCTACTTTTTCTTTTTTGCCTTCCTAACATGGCGTTGCGTTAAGATACAATTATGAATTTATGATTTGAGTTCTACCAATGGGTAGTTTCTCTTCATGTTGCACATGCCATGTTACAAATTTCTCATTTACTTATTGTATTCTCTATGTAATACAGATGTAAATTCCATTAAAATAATTAAAAAAAAAAAAAAAAAAAAAAAAAAAGAATTTATAGTCTATTCCAGAGAGGATGCAATGCTGAACAATTTCCTCGCTTACAGTATGCAGGCCCGATTTGTAGTTTCTGAGATATTTTAATTCGTAAAAATATTTTAATTATCGACTCCAGCTATCAACATCAATTCAATCTCCACAAAAAAGTACAAAACGAGCCTATATCACTTAAAAATCATACAACTTTCTAATCATTATATTTGTAAATATTTAATATTATACTTGTTCATTTCACAATAATTGAACATGTAGACATAATTTAAACTTCAGCCTTGTATTGCAATCGGGTCAAATTTCTGATATGAGGTTTTTGACGGATCTATAAGTTTCAGAGACCTCTGAGTTCGAAAAACACATTTTTAATCATTGGTATGTCTGTCTATCTGTGCTATGATTTTCTCGGAAAATAATGAACTGATTTTGTTGTTTTTTTTATTTTGTAGGGTTTTGACTACCTAAAGTAATGAAATTCCCTACAAAACTGTATATAAAAATCGTACATTTCGGAAAACTATTAACGAAGTTACAACTATTTAATTTCCAATGTAAGATTACAGGTTCATATCTTGATGTCAGAAAGGAGTGATGAGAGAAAATAGATGACTAAGTGAAAGTAAGAATATATGTTCCCTGCACCACTACTTTTAACAAAAATTATTATTTGACAATATTACGCTATGGCAAAAAGTTTTTGATCAGCAATATTAGAGGGTATTGAAAGTTTTGTGCTGATCTACCTTAAGCCGGTTTGTATAGCTTTAGTTTATCAAATGAATTTTCTAACATCAAACGTATCCAATCCTTTCAATCTAAAGTCCTTCGAACAATAGTTGATTCTCCGTTCTATGTAACTAACAAAACCCTGTACCATTTATTTATTTATTTACATTCCACCCTACCTTGCCTGATGGGCCATACGGGCGAAAACCCTGTACCATGAGCTTAATATGCCATTTGTCCTAGACCTTATCCCAGGAAAATTCTCCAAATTTCACCAGAACCTTACCTTTCATCCAAATCCCCTTGCACAATCTCTATCCAGCACCACCCATCCTTACAATCCTCCTCGAAGGTTGAAGCGGCAGTGGCCCAGAGACCTTCAGTGAAGAAGCATATATCCGAGTGTTGGCAATGGCCAGATCCTGCACTGAATCCAAGTGTGTGAGGTTATAGCGCCTCTAGTCAGCCTCTACTGGTTCTTAATACCATTAATGCGGCTTAGTGCGAGGTGCTGGGATCTCCTAGAGTCCTGCCTATCCTTCCACGAATGGAGAGAAAGGCTTGGCTCGGAGTTCTCCTGAGTGAATGGATTCTGTAAATATTGTTTAGTATGCATGTGTTTTAGTTGTTATTTTGACTAGTTTAGTTCTTTTGTTTATATACATTTATTTTTATTTATTCTAAATAGAGTGTGAGTGTGCTTTCTCTGAATACTATTATAAATGTCCTTGATTGTGACAGAATGTAATATTTATATATAAACAAATAAAAAAAAAATCATACAACTCTCTAAACATTATATTTTTAAATATTCAATATTATTGAATTATTCACAATAATTATATTGAACTTGCAGACATAATATAAACTTCAGCCTCTATTTTTTTTTTTCCATCGTCTCCTCCAATTAAAATGGAAAGTATGCACCAATGATTTCTGGAATACAGGTAGTAGTTCTAAAGTGAAGACTAAACTTCTTCTGACCAGGGTGATAGGAATTCCGACATTGCAGTCCATTACAAAATAAATTTTAACTAGCCCAGACTGGAATCGAAACAATGCCGCTCGACATTTCCAGAACGATCAACTTGTTAATGGAAACCTTAAGAACATTTAACCTAACTCCATTCCCAGATCGAACAATCTTCAGTATGTTGTCTTCGGAAGCCGAAATACACAGGCCTGACTACACCTGATGATAGCTAACACTAATATCCTCACCAAACACAATGACAATACATCACAACCCCATTAAAGGCATATCAATATCAATCACCATTTGATAGAGAGGGGGGGGGATAGTGATTTATCATTTATCATATCGACCGGCTGCCGGATCAACACGCCATTGTCCGTGAGTCAGACGAAATGTCCATTTGCGACTCGGGCCGGTGTCATTTGATTTACAAAACTGACGCCACCCTAATGGCAGCCACTCGTGTCATCTGTCTCAAATACGTGGTCTAACTTCATTATAGTGTTGCCAGACCGAGAGGAGTCCTGGTCTTGCAAACTCAGTCTTGGGTCATGGTCTTGGTCTTGCTCAAGAGTCTCGCAACAGACTTGCAGTTACTTATCAGCTTATTACTATATAGATTTTACTGTATTTTTTAGATAGAAAAAACCTAGCTAAACCCGAATGGAAAATTAGAGGAGGTCAATGCAAAATTATATTGGTTATACCAATTATTAACATATAGTAACTAAGATTATCAAGTATTAGTAACAATTTTGCCTTCATTTTTATTTTAAAATATCTGGTGTGTCCACTCACACGACTTCCCTACCTATTTCAGAAAACTAGATACATTTACCTGAAAATTGATCAAACGCAAGATTTGAGTACGATTAATTTGATAAACTAAAGCAATGTAAACCGACTTGAGGTAGATCAGTGTAAAAATTTCAATACTCACTAATATTGTTTATCAAAAACTTTTTGCCTTAGCTTAGCATTGAAAACAATAGTTTCTGTTAAAAGAAGAGGAAATAGTGAAGATTGTGTGATGCAAGTAACAGATTTTCTTACTTTCACTTAAGTCATCTTTATTATCTCATTCGCCCCATTCTGCTACCAGGATATGAAACCGTAATCTTACATTGGAAATTGAATAGCTGTAACTTCGTCACTAGTTGTCCAAAATGAACGATTTTTATATGGCTTTGTAGGGAATTTCATTACCTTTTAAACAACAGGTTTTTGTTTTTCGGACTCAGCGGGCTCTGAAACGTCGAAAACCGCATGTCAGAAATTTGACGCGATTGCAAAAGTTTACTAGTCCCCGAGAAAATCTTCGCACAGTCAGAAAGACAGACAGACCAATAGCTAAAAATGTGTTTTTCGGATTCAGAAGACTCTGAAACGTATTGAACTGGAAATTTGACCCAATCGCAATACTTTCCTTACCTAGTATAGGTAAGAAAGTAAAAAGTTAAAAATTGTGTAAAAAATGGAATAAGCTGTATCATCGCTAATACGGGTTCGATTCCGATGATTATTTTTTGTTAGTTTTGTTGGTAATTTAATTACCTTTTAAAAGTTTTATTACAAATTTTACCGTATAATATATACTTAGGGAGTTAGGCCCCATACCATTTTTCTTTTCTTTATAACTTTTTTTCCTGATTTTTTTCGGGAATTTAATCTATGTATGGAAATTGAAAGAACAATGATTAGAACATTGTAGGAAAGTTTCATCAAAATCGTTAGAGGCGTTTTTGCGCTAAAGTCAATAGAAAAAATGTTTTTCATTTATTGCGCGCAAGCTATTGCGTATGGAGCGCCGAATTTCTGTCACAGGCATTAGTAATCAAAATCCTACAAAATAAAAAAAGAAGCACCAAAATCGGTTCAGTAGTCCCGAGAAAATTTTGCCACAGACAGACATACCAATGGCTAAAAATATGTTTTTCGGACTCAGAGGTGTCTGAAACGTATAGATCCGTCAAAAATCTCATATCAGAAATTTGATCCGATTGCAATACAAGGCTGAAGTTTAAATTATGTCTACAAGTTCAATTATTGTGAAATGAACAAGTATAATATTAAATATTTACAAATATAATGATTAGAAAGTTGTATGATTTTTAAGTGATATAGGCTCGTTTTGTACTTTTTTGTGTAGATTGAATTGATGTTGATAGCTCCGTCAAATTTTAACGGTCGGGTAAAGTCGGCTGGAGTCGATAATTAAAATATTTTTACGAATTAAAATATCTCAGAAACTACAAATCGGTCCTTCATACTGTAAGCGAGGAAATTGTTCAGCATTGCATCCTCTCTGGAATAGACGATAAATTCATAATTGTATCTTAACGCAACGCCATGTTAGGAAGGAGAAAAAGAAAAAGTAGGATCTAAAACCAAATGATAGTGAATTTTACGGAAGATATGGATTGAAATATCTTAGAAACTATAAATCATACCTGCATACTGTAATGCAGAGAAATTTTCATTATTTTATCATCTATATAATGAGTTATTATTTATAATTTATATTTCATGTTATAAATCTCGCCTTTTTGATATTTTCACTTCTATCGTGTGGTCTAAACCACACACCTTTGTTTTTATGTGCTTATGGGTTTACTTGGAACTATATAAACCCTACATAGTATTTCTTCATTTCTCTTCATTTTCTCAGGAGGCTCTGAAACGAATACGGACAAACGGAGTTCATCTTTGGGACTCGTCTAAACCATCGAATTCTTCTCGTATCCAATCCTTACAATCTAAAATCCTTCGTAAAATCCTTAATGCTCCATACTCTGTCAGAAATAAAACCATTCATAAAGACCTTAATGTACCATATGTCGCTGATTTAGTCCGAGCCAGATATCTATCCTTTCATGATAAACTCCAGTCCAATCCAAATCCACTTGTTTATTTGTTAATTAATATGGTAGGAAAATATCTGAGCTTGAAAAATATGTCGCAGATTAGTTTCAGTTAAGTGAAGGATCTTTATCGCTTAGTTATAATCATAATCATATTAAGCTTGCTGAAGAGTAAACTTTATCATTAGAATAATATTATAACATTTTCGGATCATTAATTACGAAAAACAAGGCATTATTGAGTGATATATTACATTAAGTGATTGAGAGTGAGGGAGTCGCAATCTAGCGGGACGAAATTCTAGAGGCGATGTGAATGACAATTAAATATATCATCCTTATCCAGACTAATCCATTATTATTAAAAACAAGTCATTGAATGATTTGTAAACCTTTTTTTTTTTTTTTGTCTTAGACTTACTTATTTTTATGTTTCATGAAAATTTCCCAAATTCCAATATAACATTTCTACAGTGAAGTTACACCTGGACGGAGATAGATTTATTTTTCATTGTCTGGTATTAAATACGTTTTTGTAACCAACATTGCAATCAAATTCATAAGATTCACTTAAGCCTCTACTCTTATATGATATGACTATTTTATAATTAGTCCGTGGTACAGACCCCTTTTTATCAGATTATTAACATCCGCCTGAAACTTCGTAAATAGTTTCATCTCATCGTAACCTACAACTATTTTATTTACGAAAACTCTTGGAATTGGGGCGTTTTCAATCTGGAGGGCGGCAAACTTTGTCTATTTAATTAGGTACTAAAAACTCGTAAATACTCATTTGCTTTCAATTTGAATCGTAAGATAATTTGACCAAAAAATCAAGAAAAAAATGTGGTCTTTAAAAATATTGAGTCGTTTGGTGTGACTTACACCCCCAAATTTTCATAATAACGAGGTTAAATAGGGCAAACGACCCAATATTTTTGTAGGCCACCATTTTTATTAATTTGGTGATCAAATTATCTTACGATCAAAGTAGAAAGCAAATGAGTATTTACGAGTTTTTAGTACCTAATTAAATAGACAAAGTTTGCCCCCTCCAGATTGAAAACGCCCCAATTCCAAGAGTTTTCGTAAATAAAATAGTTGTAGCTTACGATGAAATGAAACTATTTACAAAGGTCCAGGCGGATGTTAATAATTCGATAAAAAGGGGTTTGTAACAAGGACTATAAATAATAGCGCAACATGGTTAATTTCGTTAAAACTAGGCGTATGGAATGATTAGGCCACGTGGTTAGAATGTACTACAGTAGGATGTCTTATATGGCATTGTTCTCTACAATGTATGGCACAGGAAGAAAAGGAAGACCAAGGAAAAGATGGCTACAAGATGTTGAGAGTGACCTTAAAACACTGGGTATGAGAAACTGGAAAACAAGTGCTAGCAAAGCTGCGTGGTAAGTAAGAGAAATATACTTCCATATATACTTTAATATTGATTGATAGATTAAGGTAGATTCAGGTAGATTGATAGAGAAATCTATATCTGCGTATCTTTAAACTTGCTGTAGTAGTCGGTCGTCTTCCACTACATATTATAGGTCCTAGAAAATAGATTTCGTTCCATGCATTCTTCAATATCCTAAAGAGTCATGTGTTTCTTTAGAGGAGTGTTAGACCCCCTACAACCACAGAAACTCTAAATATTCATAGATGTCGATTTCTCTATCAATCTACCATCGATTGGTAAGTACAACGAATAGCTAATCGATTATTTTTGAAACAATCACTCATACATTTCACGATATTTTTACAAACGACCATCTGCCTTTCACAATTTCCTGGTTGAAAAATACTTAATTAAAGTACTCGGATAACTTTTCATACTTTTCCTTGTGTATTGTTACCTGAATCAAATAAGGAAATGTTCTCCTTTTAAGTAATTACATTAAAAAAAAAATGATTCCATTGATGAAATGGTATTCAACTTTTAAATGAAAAGAGAAAAAAGGAATACAAAGCTTAAAGGAAAAAGATATATACATTTTTTAAATCAGATTTCCATAGAATCAGATACAAGACGAATGTTACTCCGATGATGTTGAATTGGCTGGACGTTGACTGGTTAGTTTGTTTTATCTAAATTTTAGAGAATCAAGAGTTTGTGTATCTATTTTCCAATTTAACTTATTAATTAATAAATACAGTTTATTTATCTTTTAGTGTATTTGCTCATTTATACTTCTAAAAAAACATAACTTAAAAAATTGTTTAAATTACTTCTAAATAATTTGATTTAAACCACAAATTGTTAATTTAAGAAAAATTAAATCAGTTTGAAACAGAGCTATTTTTTACCACTGTTTAATAATGTGAATGTTTCTTAAATTGTTTGAAAATTTTATTAAAAAATGTTTGAATTCTATTTGGTTTTAATGGTCAGAATTTTAAATTCTATCAATAATCAGTTAATTAGATAGATGTCCTTCCGAGAAAGGAAAAAAAATAAGTTTTTACTAATCGTGACCCTCGATGATTTTAAATTACCACTGCAAAGTATGAATAAAATACAGTAACATCAAAATGAACCCTAGTTCATTGTAAAATATTAACAATTATAAATAATATCCTAATTTATTCTAGCCATATCCTAATTTCTAGGTTCCGGGTTCGAATCTGGCTGATGGTGGGTAATTACTTATTCTGTTTCATAAAACATAGATCGACCCTGGAGAGAGCAAATCATCCTGAAATACACCCAGCCTTTATTAAGTACTTACTCTTAATTAAATAATTAATCAAGGGAGAAAACGAAGTGTCTTAGCGAGATCCAGACCCGATCACCTACTTGCACAACTATCAGCCTTGAAACCATACTTATACAGTATTGAATCCAAGATCCGTCATCTCGTATATATGGTGCAGTTTTTTTTTTTTTATCTAGTCATGTTAAATACAATATATATATGCAGTAAGTAGAAGGAAATATTTAATAGGCTAAAAGTAGACATTGAGATTTTAAAAAAACGTTAATATAAAGTATTTAAGCGAGTCACGTGTTTTGTTCAATTGGAAGCGATCAATACAAAAAAATTATATTAAAGTAATTAAACATTACTCCATAGTAAACGAGACAAAATTTACTTTAAACGGAAGTAGAGTTTGTCATTGTTAAAACTGTTTAAAGATATCAAATTATTTGTGATTTTTTTTTTATCACCCTAAAACTTTACTAAATTTGGCCCATTTTAAGAAAAACTTCCTCATTTAATAAGCTTTGAGTCTATATTAATTAAGTGGAGAATTATAATAGAAAATTTTTTAGATTCATCTCAAGTTGTAAAAAGAAATTATGCGATTTTCTATTCAGTGACTTAAAACAGTTTTACTGTAAAACCGACTACAATTAACTGTCACAAAGCTTTTATTTCTTGTTTTTCCGTGATATTGGGTGTATTGTTGTAATAAACCTATTTGACTAAAGAAATATTTTATTTTTTTAAATAACATATTTTAAAATGATGATTTTCTCTCAATTTTCATAAAAACATAAATATTAGGGCTAGGAACAACCCAAGTGTCCCCAGACATAGAGGTGAATAATTAACTTGTTAGAAAAACAAACATCATCTATATTCAGAAAAAAATAAAATAAAAATATATTTCTTTAGAAATCTCACGAAGCCATCTAAATAAAATACAGCCATACTGAAGAAAAAAGAATATTCTATGAACACAGCTAAGGAAGATTAGATACCATAGATGATGCCAGAATTGGCGAATTCATTAATTTGTTATTTTATTTTATTTAACACTTATTGTATTATTATATTTTAGTTGAGCATAATTTTTGTTTTCTTCCTTGTATTCCCACTAATCAGCTGTTCGATATGACCTTCCTTACCTGTGTTAATAGAAACTTCTCTTTCCTTCAGTATCTATTTGGATATATATTTTCAATATATTTTCTATTTTAATTTTTTCCCTCTCTGCATATAATTGATCTTTGTTTGTATGCCTTGATAATTTCGGAATTTGTTACCTATTCACCTGTATGTTGGAGACGCATGGCTTAGAAGTTTATTTTTTTCCATTTAAATTTCCATATCTTTCTAGTTTTATGCTTATTTTACCAATATATATATATATATATATATATATATATATATATATATATATATATATATATATATATATATATATATATATATATATATATATATATAGAGAGAGAGAGAGAGAGAGAGAGAGAGAGAGAGAGTGAAAAATAAATAGGTCCCTTGAGAATAACAATATTGTTCATATAAATTAACAATAAATCTGGCCATATGACCAATTATAATAAAGAGTAACAACAATCTAAGTAATAAAATGAGGATATACATAGTTTTGGAGGGTATATTAAGGAAAGCGGATGGGTATAACGGTTACAATATTATAATATTGTTACAAAAAACAACAACATACTTATAACTAAATAAAATTGAAAAGAAATACTAAATAAGTTTTATAGGTAGCCAATTTTAGTGTTACAATATAATAAAAAAAATAAGAAAATAACTAGAGTAAAGAAATGATTTATACATGTTCCTTAAGATTTTTAAGTGAAAACATATATATATATATATATATATATATATATATATATATATATATATATATATATATATATATATATATATATATATATTATATTATATTATATATTACATATATAAAAAGAGCACTGTTAAACTAATTAGCATCCTAGGAAGAAATATTGAGCGATCTGACTAGAAAATCTTCCGCAAGATAACCTGAGGGATATGATCTCTGGGATCAGAGAAAAAATAACAAAAATAAAAAATATTCTTGTAAATTATTAATTATTATATCACGTTCTATTATTAAACTAGCTACATTTTTATTTATAGTTTCAATACAAATAAATATTATCTATTCAGAAATAAGGATACATTGCCAAGAAAGACAAAACACATTTTCAGCTTAAAAGATGAAAAATATCAATATAACCACTTAGTGTGTTTCAACGAAAGCTGCTCTGCATGATTTAGGCTTAGCGTAAGACAAACAAACTGCTCCGGCATTCAAAGTGATGTATAAGTAAACACTTTGTCAGGCCATCAATTTTATATCAACCACAAGAAAAAGTCCGGCAAATGTCAACTAAAAAAGAAGAAAAATGTCAACAAAAACAAGTAGTCATTCATAAAAAAAGTAAGAATATTGATCAATATTGGAACTGTACTAAAGCAGTCTATCACTTAAGGAACTAATGTAATAACCCTAGCCCAAAGATCGACCTCATCGCATGCAAAAAAGGTTTGATTGTAAATTACGAAAGTGTATGTTATTCTAAGTAAAAAGAACCTTTTCTGCCATTCCAGAGCCGCTGTTTAAACAAATGGCGGCTGATTTAAAGAATATTAGGCCAGTGACTTAAGGATCGAAAAGGGAAATCCATTTCGAAAATGTTAGAAATTTTTTTTATTTTTTTAACTTGTATATATGGATTTAGACATAAAAAAACAAACAGAATTAGTAAGGCGAGCTACAAAAGGAATACTTTTTACAACCAAAAAAGTCAATTTTTTGGTTTTTTCATCTATAACTCCTAATAGTCCGAGTGTACAGTCCCCTTTTTATCGATTTATTAACATAATTTTATCTCATCGTAATCTACAACTATTTTCTTCTATCAACAATTATAAAGTCTATCAATATGTACAGACAAAGTATGAAATAATAAAGAGTTAAAACAGAGAAAAGGAATGAAAGGAAGGAGGAGAGAAACTGAGAAGGTTGAAATAAGAAAGAGAATAAGTAAGAGAAACGATAACAACCTGACTGCTCTAAGGTAAATAATAATAAGATAAATAAGGCTCTAAGGTAAAGGCTATTGTAACAACTTCATTTTACTGTAATTTTTATGTTTCTCATACCTTGTTATCTGGTTCTTTTCTCAGCCCTGATGATGGCCTGAACTTCAGGTCAAAACGTCGGCATATGTAAAAATATAATATTATCATTTATTTTTGACTTCTTTTTTGACTGGCCATCCCAACTATTCTTTTCTTCATTATCTACTACAGTCAACCATTTACCAATTAAAAATTGTTACATACGGACCAGCGGCGAAGTAAAAGACATGAAACAAATTATTCTCCTCGTAGCTTCACCGCTATCTTGTAATTAACAAATTAGTAGGCACTTAATTCGATAAAGCATGTAAAGACATTAAACCCCACTTTTAAATATCGAAATAGTAAAGCAAGTTGATGATATAGAGACATGTTAAAATAATCAATTAGCTGTGTAACATAAAGATAAGCCCACAAAAATACTATTGTTGTTGGCATTATATCAAATTGTTATTGTACCTGTAATAATATAGAATTGAATGTGGAAGCTATAAAAGTGTAGACAGTGGTAATATCCAGAAAAGTGTCAATCTTTACAACCGCCACCATCTTTACAACTGCTGACGTCGTAAAATATAACAAGGAACTAGCCATTAAATATTTATTAACTCACTAAAAGCCTCAATGGCTGTTCTTATAAAGAAAAGGGTCGGATATTACGGCTATGGCCAATTGTTTTCAGGATTAATTCTTTATTGAGCATTAAGTAAAATTAGATAGATAGATATTTTATTTCTTTTGGGGGGGTTCCCCATACAAATAGAGCCTAGCTTGGCTATTGTCCAATAATATGGTTTTATAAATTACATACATATCATTTAAATATAAATAAAATTTACAATATTTTACGTTTAGAATGGGTTTCACAAAACATTAATAACAATCCGTACATATATTATTAAAGGAAGGCTCGAAATCGGTTTTGTACCAAATATAAGCTCCAGTCATGCTCAAATACCACGAATGGGGTACCGTTGGATTCAGAATTTCACGGAGGGTTAGCGAATCGTATTCATCACTTTTGTTTTTCTTTCTAAAAAAAATAAAGTCGATACAAACATTTTGCTAAGCTTCGATACTGGAACGGTGGTAGGTCTGTAGATCGATACGGGACAAATTGTATCTTAAAGATTCTGATGCGTACAGCAAGACCCGGATAGTTCTTTGAGAACTATCGGCTCCTGCGTTTTTAAGCCGAAAAACGTACTATTTTCGAGATAACGCAAGGCATAGGGTTCGCATCCACATTACCTGACGTTAATTGTAGTACTGTCATCGAATACATGTATCATTTCGTCGACTTGAGGTCTCTATGATCGAGAGAGGGAGAGTTTATATTATTCATCGATGGTGTTTTTGATCGGCAAGCCATATCATCGTCAATTTTTCACCAAATCTCAAGATTGAGCCACCAATTTCGAAGGCTTTCTTCTCCTTCAGGCTGGCAAAATAGTCCAATCACCCAGAAAATTCAGGCAAACAAGATATGAAAGAAAAGAAACTTTATTTGCGAATAACTGAAACATTACACACTTTCCCTTTGGTTATGCCCATAATTATATACAAGATTACTAAATTCCCTACAAAAGGAAAAAAAAATCACCGCAATCGGACAATTTTTAGCAAATATACAGCTTACTGAAATTTGTATACATGTTGGTTCCAAACAAAAATGAAGATTTAAATTAATTTTTGTTTGCTTTGTAGATTATATTTATCGATAAAGTAACATTTGATGTCTTAATCTTTTGATAAGTTGCATTTTCTTATTAATTTGCCATTTGATAACAATATGCTGTGCGAATTTTTCGCACGAGCCTACTACTAAAAATTAAAAACATAAAACGATTACTGCATAATAATAGTTATATGAACCTGTTACTATGATAGAAACAATAAAAAATAAAAATATTTATAAATATAAACAAGATATTAATTTTAAGATAAACTAAAAACAAATTTAATAGAACATTGGCTATGATCAACAATTTTGTGTATGCACTTCGAGTACTCCCATCATATAATAGTAAACTTTATTTAACTTATCTATACAATCGATATTCAATATGGTTTCGATGTTGCGGTTATCAGAAGATTCTGAGATGAAGTTTTGAAGGAATTTTTGTCTATAGTCATTGTACGCTGGGCAGTGAAGGAGAATGTGATGTAGACTATTGTAGATAAATTGACTGCATGATATACAAATTTCTTGAGACTCAATCGAAAAAGTTGTGTTTTTTGCATAAAATCTAATTTGTTCTGGGTTCGCAACTCTTAATTGACTGACACATCTCAATTTCTTTATGTGGACTTTGAATGTAAGATACGTTTCAGGATCGGGAGCATTGTAACTGCATAGCATTCTGTATAAAGAGTAGTTCGTGGAGTTTAAGGTTCTTTGTATGTCGGCTGAGAAATAATAGTTGTGTGCTTTTTCAAGGATGTCGTCTTTGTATCGAAGAAGTCCATTTGTGGGTTGAACAGAAAGCTCTTATGCAAAGGGATTAAGCTCGGCTATATAAATTGAGACACACAATTGAAGTCTACTTCAGGCTTATCTAAAGATTTAAGTCTATTAAACACAAAATTTTGGGAGTCGCTCTTCTGGCATGAACTCGAGCTTGGTCCATAGATTTATCATCTTTTTCATCACTTTCATGCTTAATGGTTCTCTTCCTGTTTTGAGCGGATATGTAGTTTTTGTATTCAGGGCAAGCTAACACATTTAACTTTAAAAATTTAAGTTGGACCGTTTCGATTGCCTAATTGTATTAAGTAAGATTATAAAATAAAATATAGCAAATTCTGAAAAATTATATCATGAATAAAATTAGTTAGGTTATCATTTTAAAAAAATACAAAAAAAAAAAAACAGCTAAATTGTTTCCGAAATATAGGTGATAGAATAAAAAAAAAACTTTAAAGTTTCGCTAATTCAAGCAACATCAGTACAGAAAATAAAACAAATTAAAGATCGCGTTAGGGCATGACATCTAAATGCATACTCAAAGAAAGGTTATGTTCAAACAGCTGATCAGGGAAAAAAAAGAACATATGGAAAAACATATAATATTCAACCAAAATTTAATAATAAAACACAATTTTTTATAACAAATTAAGAGGAGAAGAGAAATAATAATAACGAAAAAATAACTTTTTTCTGGTGGCTTACCTCATCTCTGCTTATCTTGGGTCGTTTCTTTTAAGTTATCTTCACGCAGCATATTGCATCTTTTTTTATTCTATCTATCCATCTGATTTTTGGCCTTCCACGTTGTCTTTTGTCTTCTATTGAGGTATTCATTGTTACGTAGAAGCCTTCATATTGATTGCAACGAGCTACATAACCTCCATGCCTTCATATCATGGAGTATTGATTGACCAGATTCTGTAAGAAGTTCTTTCTTGGTCTTTTTCATGTGTTACTCTCATTTCTGATCGCTTCGGTTATCGTGAGGAGGATTTTTCTCTTAAATCTTAAGCCAATGAGGTTATTGTTATTTGAATTTATCTACTCTCGGAAATGATTTTCCTTCTATGAATATCCTGTTATTAGGGTGGAATTTTCGGCTTATTATTATATATTTCGTCTTCATTTACTTATTGTCCGATTAACTCTTCCTCTCTTATCAGTCTTAGCGAATTTCTCATTGTCCTATTGATTATTTTCTAGGACAGCTATACCATCTGCGTATCCAAGGATTTTATGATTCATTCCCACGTGGAGTTAAAAAAAAATATAAAATGCACATCAAAGAAATGTTATTATAAAAAAAAAAAAAAACAGCAAGTTATTTTAACTTTTAACTTTGCAAGGCAGGCAAAGTTAAAAAAAAAATTAGCCTGATTTATCAGACTTATCTATGATGTTCAATAATTCAAAATAAAAGTTATTCGAATGTATAATGCCATTCGTAGAGCTGACATAAGTAATTTACGTAACTTTTATCCTGAAATATTGGACATCTAGGATATGTCTAAAACATTAATTGAGCTAATTGTTTATCTGTTATAGTTATTGTTATAACGTTTTTATTTTTTGTGGCATATTTACGAATTTAGTTCGATATTACGTTTTTCATTTTTTTTTTTTTTTGTGTAAATTAATGGTTGACTGTAGTCAATAATTGAAAAAAAGAAGAATGGGGGTTATCGATAAAAAAAAATAGTAAAAATAAATAATTGTTTTTATTTTTATTTCCGCCGACATATCGGTCCTAAGTTCAGGCCTTCATCAGGATTAAGAAAAAACAGATAACAATATATATGAGAAACTAATAAATTGAATAATAAATAATTAAAAGTAAAAAAGTGAAAGGTATAGCCTAAAAATGAAAGAAATGAAAAATGAATTAGCAACGAAAAGTAATAGAATGCAAAAGATAATAAACATAAGTATTGAGAAAACAAAAAATAAATAAATAAATAGGGTGATATATTTGCTAAAATATGATTTAATGGTATGATTAAAGGAAGTGAGATAATCATAGAATAAAATCTAAAAATATTTTATATAAAATAAATTAGTTATATTTTTAATAACTTCTAACAAATAATAATATTAATATCTCAAAATAAGGAAATATTTTAATTCAGCTTCATTAAATTTAAGATATCTTACAGTTCAGTATTTATTTTGATTAAGTTTTAGGCACAACTATAACTCTACCCAGTACAGGGGTAGAGAATTCATATGCAGACTGAGTTGATGATGCAGCAATGTCCGTATTTTCGTTCTCTTTATTTATTTTTTTTTTAATCCTACTGCTACTGTTGCGATAAAGTCAATTCCATAAAAAAAAAAGCTATAAAATGTACAAATAAAAAACACGAGCATAAAATTCACCAGTTCGATTGGTTTTAATATTGTATTCAATTCTCTCAAGTGAGCATTAAAATAACAATAAAATCAATATTCAGTTCTGGTTCCTTGAACAAGAATAAGAAAAATAATAAGATCTTATAAGGAAACTTATGTCGTACACGTTTTTTCTTTTTTTATAAATCGAGAATATTAGAATCAATAAATAAAATATAACGGATATGCTTTATTACCAAACTGAAATATAAATATGTTTACCATTCCCTGGAGTAAGGTTCAGAATACAAATATATATATAATATAAAACTGTCGGTCTTTTTGATATATCCTTACCATCATAAAATTTATGGATTATTTTAAAATATCGGTCAAATTTATTTCACTAAGCAATAAAAGAATCAAATCACAGCCGTTAAATATATTTTTATCATGATTTATCCTTTTAAAAACATGTGCTCCGTTCATTTTTTTTAAAATTATTTGACCGGTTTATTTATATACACGGTGTTTTAGGGTTCAGTGGCCAAACTGCAAAAATGAACTCCGGACGTCAAAACAAGAAAAAAAATTATTCTGAAGGTATGTCCGCAAACGCTTTATTTAGGAGATATTCACACCTAAAGATTTTCGTTGTTATGAATTATTTACGTTATATGAAATGAATAAAACCTATTTATTTGTTCTAACTACTTTATTAATTAAACGTAAAGATTAAATTTACATAAAATGTTGTTCAAAGTGATTTCCTTGAGCATTAAGACAGGCTCGGCATCTTTGTTCAACAGCAGCAGTGGCAGAACGGCACTGGATATCTGTTATTGTTTCATAAGATTCAATTATCCTTCTTCGTTAGTAATTAAGGTCATTGCTACTGTAAAAGTTAAGTGTTTTACAGATGAACATAAAAACTAATTATTGCTTTATGATTTAATAGTATAATTTTATATTTTATTGCCCTCTGCTATTTTGCATATTAGTAGACTACTTATATCAATTACAGACTCTATAATGTCAAAAATAGAATACTAATTTTGAAATTTAACGTACGACCTTTTGCATTAACAGTAGTGATATATAATTAATAGACATGTTTTCACTCGTAAAATGGAAGGAACAAAATAACCATAGGAAAAAATTTGTGTTTGTACGGAGTTAACGAGGCCAATTCATTTCTTCAGTCAGAACTAAGCCAATTATGCTGTAATATAAAAATATAAGTGAAGTTCACACAACTCTGATATTTAAGGAGATAATCAAGACCACGTCGAGCTGATTGAAGTTTAATATAAATAAACACAACCACAAATAAGGATTTTTTTTTACGCACTCAGAGTAAGAATTAATTCAAATTAATAAAAAATTACACGAAATCTAAGTAACGGTAGTTAATGTAATGCCAGTTACGTTTGGAGTCGACCAAACATTACATTATAAATTAACTTTTTTAATAAAATCTAAAATTTTATAACTCCATAGAAATATTGTAATGACCTAATTAGGCTATGGCCAAAAGTTTTTGATGAGCAATATTAGAGGGTATTGTATTTTTTACACTCATTGATATCTTATAAGCCGGTTTACCTTGCAATAGTTTATCAAATAAATCGTACTCAAATCTTTTCTTTGATAATTTTTCATGAAAATAAATCTAATTTATTTTTTTATTTTTATATTTTTTTTTGTTTCTTGATGGACATATATAAAGATATGAAAACTTGTCTGAAATAGGGAGGAAAGTCGTGTGAGTGGACACACCAGATTTTTTCTTTTACTTGCATTGTATAATGTAACAGATGTTCTAGTTAGATTTTTTTTTTTTTTTTTATATTTGTTTATTTAGAAATATTACATTCTGTCACATTAAGGACATTTATAATAGTGTTCAGAGAGCACACTCACAATCTATTTACAATAATAAAAATAAATAATACAGAAACTTAATAATAATAAATACAATAAAATAAAATAAATGTATATAAACAAAAGAACTAACCTAATCATACACACTCGGGCTTGAGTGGAGGATCTGGCCATTGCCAAACTCCAATAGATGCTTATTTACAGAAGGTCTCTGGGCCACTGCCGCTTCAACCTTCGAGGAGGATTGTAAGGATGGGTGGTGCTGGATAGAGATTGTGCAAGAGGATTTGGATGATAGGTAAGGTTCTGGTGAAATTTGGAGAATTTTTCTGGAATAAGGTCTAGGACAAATGGGATATTAAGGTCATGGTGTAGGATTTTGTTAGTTACATAGAACGGAGCATCAACTATTGTTCAAAGGACTTTAGATTGAAAGGATTGAATACGTTTGATGTTAGAAGCTTTTGCTGTCCCCCACAGTTCAAGTCCGTATGTCCATATAGGTTTCAGTATTGTCTTGTAGATAAGTAATTTGTTTTCAATAGAAAGTTTGGATGTTCTGTTTAGTCTAGTTAGAATTAATTTTTTTTTCTGTACATCTCTGTTATTGTTAGGGATTTATAGAATAAAGTCATTTTTTTTTTTCTATTCGAATAGTTATTTTATGATAAAAAATTAGGAATGATTATATAAATATAATTACATAAATATTATCTGTAGTAAAACAGACAATACCATCGCAAGAGACAAAATTAAGAGTATTTTTCGGAGAGTGAATGCTACTGCCATCTGTGAACAGCTTCGGGAACTAACCACCTCTCTAATTACTCCAGACCAAAGGCAACCTTTTTCATTAAATTCGAACTAAACCGTTATTTCTTCAATGACACGAGCATTCATTCATGATAGCGGGGAATTAATGTTGAATTGAAGGAAGGTTGGAAGACGCCCATTCATTAAACCTTAATGGTAAACACCCCCTCGTCTAATTGCTCTTAAATTACTCAAGACAATGCAATTTCGTTCTTCCTCTTGATTGGGCAACGTAGTTAGGGAATAAAATTACTTAATTAGTTAACTAAAAACGTAGGTGATTAAAAGATGATTATAATCATCTTTATAATAAAAAAAAAACCTGTACCACCACAACCTATAATGAGTCTTAGGCTCAGTACAATTTATGGAAAGCACTGTTTCTTAGTCGAAAGTTGTGCAAGGAGGTGATTTGATCAAGATTAAGCTAAACCACCAGGTTTTCTCTCTTAATTAATTATATAATTAAGGGTACCCACTTTATAATTACATGATTAATAATTATTACTAATTTTTATTTTTATTTATATTTTTATTTTATTATAAAAATACTTTTCGGGTTTATTATCTTTGCAAAAAGTAACTATTTCAGTGTACTGATATATTTTTTTTTTTACTCGTAATCCTAATAAAACATCAATATTTAACTAGATCACCATTCTTATTCTAGTGATTTTTAGTGATATACACATCAGAATAGTGTTGCAAAAGGAAAGTCTTGCAGTTAGCTTCTTGCTATTTATTAAACATGTTATTTTATTCCCCAGGCGTTGATAATCCTAGTAGTCCGTGGTACAGATACCTTTTTATCGAATTATTAACATCTGAAACTGAAGGTTTAATGGCTGAAACTTCGTAAATAGCTTCTTCTCACCGTACTCTATAACTATTTTATTTACGAAAACTCTTGGAATTACTAGGTACTAAAACATTGTAAATACCCACTTCCTTTCTACTTGGATCGTAACATAATATAATCACAAAATCGATAAAGTATAACCAATTTTCGACCTTTTGGCCCATTCAGCAATATCGTTCAAGTGGTTCTGAAGAATAGTGGATGCTCGAATAGGATTTTTATCTGTGCTGAGGATTGCGGTAGACATTAGCAAAAACCCGAACATGGTTTTAATATTTTTCGACCTAGTATCACCATAAAAAAGGTTCATTGGAATCGGAGACTCCACGTCCGTAACCTATTTTTGTGAGTGATCTGCTTAACTAGAGCAATTAAGTGTTGAATGTATTATATTCTGGTTATTAATTATCACAAATGCCTAATTGTATCAGTAAAACGATAGCAATGAAGTAATTGAGTAATTTAAATGTTCTAATCATGTTCCAATCAACATAAATTAACGAAGAGGTAAATGTTGAGGTTTGGTACAGCCAGCGCTACCTGTTGGTTGGAAGAGGAAGTAGAGACGGGCAGAGCAACCTGTTGGTCGGTGGTGGAACCAATGCACACCAGCGCTATCTATTGCATCATTCTCAACCACCACCACCAGCTGTCACAATGTAATATTTACAAACAATCTATCTAATACAAACATATTAAGAAACTAAACACTTTGTAATTACTATGTTTACCTAATTTATTTAACCTTTGTAACATTGCAAAATATCTTTTTTACTCAACAATTCACTAATCTCTTCTTCTATTCTTATGATTAATTCATTGCTGTATCAAATCTTTTAAAAGAAATAATATTACTAAATATATATAAATCATTTGGAGAAGGTAATAGTCAACCGAACAGTTATTAGAATCAATCAAAATTGTCAGGATTTATAGATTTTATAGTTTAGATTGTATAGATTTTATCATTCAGTTAAAAAGAAATCATTTAATTAACTTTCGGGGCCTTAATGCATATCTTTAAAAGTATGAATATACAACATTTTTATCACATTAATGTCCAAATATATATATATTATAATTATGTTTAAACTGATATAAAACAAAACATTTTAATAATATAAATAAATACCTGAGTAAGTTTAAAAAAATTGAAAATTAGAGTAAACTATATATTTCGATGTAAAATGGTAAATTGTAAAACCATAAAATACTAACAGTTTAGGACTGTCTCATCATAGTTAAATACACCGGTGCACATTGTCCGACCAAAAATACTAGATAATGAAGAAGAAATAAAATAAAGAAAATATTAAAAAAAATTAGAAAAATATTAAAAAGAACCAACTTTAACATGTTATAAAACAGAGCAAATAGTTTAGAGCAGAAGAATTCAGTTGGGGTGCTGTCAATATATAATACTATATATTATGATATTGTTTTATTGTGTCCCAATATTTTGACCTACATGGTAGGTCTTCATTAGGACATTTCATCTAGCGCTGCCAAACGAAGTTGGGAGATTGTAAATATAAGATTAGGAGTGGTACCTATCCATCAAAAATAATAGTTAAAACAAAAGAAAATTAATGAAAATATGCTATATATTCTTGCGAAACACATATAAGACAAAGAAAATAGAGATGTAATACAGAATGAGAAATAGTACAAAACGAGAGAGACATCAATGAGAAAAAGAATATTTGAATTTGTCCTACATATAAATATGATCAGGATTGATAAATATAGACTGAATAAGCAATTTTTTGTTTATGCCTAAGGAATATACAGGAGCATTGTAAGAAAAAAAAATGTAAACTTTAGAAACGTAAAATTAAATTTGAAAATAAAGAAATAAAAAGAAACCATAAGATATTAAAAGTAACTCAGCTTTAACAATCAGTAGATATAATACACAAAGTTTAGGAATGTCTTCCGAAACCAGTTTTGAATTACATGTGACTAGCAATTTTGAAAGAGACTCCGTTACCTCATGACAATCAAGCACATAATTAAAGAAACAAGAAAATTGATAATGGATTTGGGTAGTTTTCGAATTCTGAACTGATATAATATAACCGCTATCATTTCAACCAACTCAGATCCTAAAAAAGCGTCATTAAACCTACAAATGCAACTCTCCCTGATTGAACACTGGTGTAGGAAATGGCGCATTAAGATGAACAAATCCAAATACAAACACATTATATTCACCTTCACCTTTTGTTCTAAATCCTGTTCACCAGTTATTTTAACTCCATCCAGTTTCCTTTCTCAGACAGTCTAGTATCTTGGCTGTCTCTTAGACAGATGACAAATGTGAAACCCTCATACTAGACTCAACCGACAATATGACCAATTATACTTACTACTAAATTTAAAATTTAAAATTTTTAATGAAAAAAAAAATACTGATCTCTAAGACAATACTGAAACCTATTTGGACTTACGGACTAGAACTGTGGGGGACAGCAACATTTTTTAACATCAAACGCATTCAATCCTTCCTGTCCTTCGAACAATAATCAATGCTCCTTTCCATGTAACCAACAAAACCCTACATCAAGACCTCAACATTCCATTTGTCCTGGAACATATCCTAGAAAAATTCTTCAAATTTCACCAAAAGCTTACGTATCATCCAAATCCCTGTCAAGCACCGTCCATTCCTATAATGCTCCAAAAAGATTAAAACAGAAGTGGCCCCACAACCTTTTATAGTTTGTTAAAATTGGAGTTCTGGCAATGGCAAAACAATGTATTCCCTTTGTATTTCGCATAACTAGCTATATTGGAGTTTTGGCAATAGTCAATTCTCCACTTAAGACATGAGTGTACATGGCTAAAGTGTTCTTGATCAATCTCCGCTGGTTTTAGTACCAGTGATGTGGTTAAGAGAGTAGCGTAGGAATCTCCTGGAGTCTTGCTTTTCCTTTTATAGTTGGAGGGTTCTAGACAAGTCTGTCTCAGAGTTCTCTCACCTGCTTGTAAATAGTATATGTGTATGTATGTGTTTTTGATTATTATTTATTTGTTATTTTGCTTATGTTTATTTTATATTTTCTTGTACATATAGTGTAAATGTGATATTACCTACAACCTACAACCAATGTCCAAGTGACAGAATGTTGTAATATTCAATAAATAAATAAATTAAAAAATATATATACATACACACACTATATATATATCATAAAGCTCTAAATTATTTTAAAAGTAAATAATTTTTTCTTATAATCCAAATAAATATCATCTCTGTTATTTGTTGGCTTTTCTTGCTGCAATAACTCGAGATAAAATGAAATAAATTTTGCTAGTAGCACAAGGGCTCTTGGCCTCTCTCTCCTAAGGAAGATCTATTTAGAAATGATCTAGAGTTGTTTTAAAGAAGAAATAATGGAAGGGAGTAGCTTTGCTACATGATAAATTTTTATTTTATTTCTCAAATACAAAATTATTATAAAATTTTATGAAAACTTCAGTCAACAGCTGATTTTATGCGCAATACTCTTTTCAGTCAATAGAAAGTTGTGAACATTTTTTTTTTTTTAATTTAGGAATAAATTTGTATACAAGTAAATTTTTATTATCGTATATAATTACTCGAAAATCAATAAAAACCTGTCAGTGTTGCTTTCTCACTAATTTAATAGGTTTTACTATTTCCTATATGTCATGCTCCATTAATTTTCGTTCGAGAATAAAACTTTGGGAAAATTTGAAATACTGTTACCCATTTACATTCAAGAGTTTTGATCAACAGCGAAAATAAAAATACGAAATCAATTCCCTGTACATTATGTAGGTATAGAATAGAATTTTTATTTATAGAATTATAGAACGATTTTTATAACTACGTGTATCATTGTATAATTAAGTAGTCTTTAATATCAATCAGGTCTTATTGATGTCACTTTACAGGACTTAAATGCCCAATGTTCATATACATCTTCCTCTAAAGTACCTTTAAATGTTTTTTTAAAAGTTTACGGAATTTCTAAAAAAAAAAAATGATAAAATCGGACAATTAGGAGGAGAGATATGGTGTCTAGTTTTGTTAGTTGCAATCTTTTAGCTTTAGCTCAGTTAAAAATGCAATTCAAAAATTTTACAATAGTCCAACGTGGCCAGAAAATAATTTCTATTCAAAGTTGAGCAAAGTTCTAAGAGTAAGTGAAAGTTGTGTGTTACGCGCACCAATTTTTTTTACCATATTGGCCAATATTTAAAACGGAAGTGGAAATAAATACTCCTGAGAACTTTTTATTTTTTTAATGTCCGTGGTACAAACCCCTTTTTATCGAATTATTAACATCCGCCTGAAACTTCGTAAATTGTTTCATTTCATCGTAATCTACAACTATTCTATTTACGAAAACTCTTGGAATTGGGGCGTTTTAAATCTGGAGGAAGACAAACTTTGTCTCTTTAATTAGGCATTAAACAATTGTAAATACCCATTTACTTTCTACTTGGATCATAACATAATTTGATTACAAAATCGATAAAAAAGGTGGCCTACGAAATATTGAGCCGTTTTTCCTATATAAATTTGGGGTTGTAGTTCACGCCAAACGGCTTAATATTTTTATAGGCCACTTTTTTTTATCGATTTTGTTATCAAATTATCTTACGATCTAAGTAGAAAGCAGATGGGTATTTACGAGTTATTAGCACCTGATTAAAGAAACAAAGTTCTCACCAGATTGAAAACGCCCGAATTGCAAGAGTTTTCGTAAATAAAATAGTTGTAGGTTACGATGAGATGAAACTATTTACGAAGTTTCAGACGGATCTTAATAATTCGATAAAAAGGGGTCTGTACCATGGACTATTACCTTCTCCAGTGAGTTATTATATCATACAACATAAGACATATGAAAGGAATCGATGACTTATAATAACAGCTTTCTTTAGTTTCAATAGATATTTTTTCTAATAGTAAGGGATTTTGTTCCGATATACTGAAAAATGATGTCCGATTTGTACGAAGACGTTATTGAACCTATGTCTGGGAGTTCTCCATCGCCAAGTTTCCAATCTGGAATAATTGTTGCACACAATGTTTTTTTTCCTAGGTCCGGACGTATAAGTTTTCCCATAATTTCTTTCCCTTTACTTTAGTTGTAATTTAAGGTTGATTCACTGAGTTATATATGAACCTTCTTCCATCTCTCAGAAAGTATCTTGTACCCTTTTTCCAAAATTGTTGACACTTACTTGAAAAAATATCCATCGACATGAATTTTCATTTCGCTGTCGGATTTATGAAATTTCTCACGGACAGAATTTTTTAACAAACAAAACATCAATGATGGTATTTTGTTATTATAAATAATATTAAACATATGTTTTTTTTTTCTTGTTTGTAATGTGCCAATTCTTGATAAAAGAAAATAGGTTCTTGTTTAAAGACAATTTTATGAATTTTAATCAATTAGCTCCACTAATGAAAATTTTGCCTCGTTTTAATTTAAGATTTTTTCTTTTGTTTAAATGCATCAAACACTTTGAAAAGAGGTTGGTATATATTAAAAGTCACAAAAATAAGATGGGTGTGGTACAACTTATCAATATTAAGATGATGTATGTTATCATGTCAAACATAATGTAATATGTTTTCCAGTTAACTTCAAAATGATTATTAATTATTCTAGGATCTGATATTTCACCAGCTTCAATGCAATATAATTTAAAATATTGAAAAAAAAACTATGGTTATAAGTGGTGTTAATAATTCTAAATAATAATAATCAGTATTATATAAAATATTTCCATTTCTGAATATAGTTTATTTCCTTCCGAAGCTATAGGACTATCCATCAAGCTGCGTATGAAATAACAGAAGCCCAACCGGATGTCAAATAAATCTTTGTCACAAAGTCGATTGGAACTGGATTTATCTTCTCCAAACCTGAATAGGGCGCCAAAAATATATTGCCGACGATGTTTGAACCAAAACAGTTGTAACTGAACGAATATCTTTGGTCTTTTATTTATGCTTAATTATATTGATTTTAAAACTGTGTTGTAACATGTTTAGAAGGGTTGTAACATGTTATTTTCTGAACAGATTTACAGTAAGCAGAAAAAAATTGTGTTGCTCCTGTAAATGAAAGAGAGAAATACTTTATTAAAAGTAATGCTGCCCTACTACATAGGGTTGCTTCGTACACAGCATACCTATCAATCCACAAGGACATTAATTTTATATTTCATTTTTCTATTTTTTTATACATATATATGTCATATCTTTCCTTTCTTTCTCTCTTTTTCCTCTTTCCTCTCATAACAAATTCTCATAAGCAATTCCCAGAGTGCAGACAAAAGGACAGGACGACAGCGGATCAATTCAAAATTTAATAAACAATTATTACCAGATGTCCTCAATCGGTATAAATATGACAGTGGATGATTCCCAGGGAGTCCAAAATAATATTTTCGGCCAATACCGCTAGCTCCCCAACATCAACTCCTAGTTCTTCGAGAAAGCTCCTTGTTCTTTCCGGGATCGTTCCGCGAGACCCAAACCAGAGGCCTCTCACGGTGAACTCTCTCTCTCCGAAGGTCTCGCGGAATTTCTCTTTTAGGAAAGGGATGCATTTTTCGTATATATTCCTCTTTTCCCTTTCCACTTCACCCGCCTGATCGAGGTCGTTGCTCTCAAAGCGGACAGTTGGATCCAAGATTAGCGCTGTCCTTCCTGTTCTGGGAAACGCGACAATATCCGCATATCTTGTAGAGCCTTCACTGTCTATGCAATAGACCTCGTCAAAGCAGGTGAATTCCTTTTCTCTAAGGAGCCTCATCACCTCGAACTTTACCCTATGGTGCCGGCGTGTTATGAGGAGGGAATTGTTGGGGCATTTTCCCAGCACATGGGCTGGTGTTTCCGACTCTCTGCCGCATTTACGACAGAGGGACCCACCTTCCTTCGACTGTCCACTGGCTCCTGGGACTCCGCGTAAAGGTGCGTAATTGATGTTTAGTTTTAATGCGTTGGACCATTCCGACCCCGAAAGCACTTTTTTCTGGCATATGTATTTATTGGCTTTCGGGGTCTCTTTAAAGTGTCGAACTCCAACGCCTTGCCACCTGCAGCTGGCCCACTCTTCAAAAGAATTTTCTCTCAGCGACTGTCGTAGAGCTCTCACGCTTCGGTGGCCCTGATCCACTCCCAGTCTTTCCGCACATTCCGCGATTTCCGCATTATAATCAAATGTGGACTGGAACAGGGAATCCGGCACATTAGACAGCCGCTGGGCAATGGACCAATGCTGCAAAGGAGCCTCCCATTGACAGCGGATCAGTCCCAATCCACGAAACCTCCTCGGTGCATAAAACATCGCCGTTGATGCATTAGCAGGGAGCCCGATAATGGCCTTGACACTCCTGCGGATATTTGTATCAATTCCTTCCAATATCGCAGGACGTATCTTTGTGAGGGGCGCCGTCTGAAGAGGGTAAGTAAGTCCCGGGAACACGTACTGGTTCACAACGTTGATCTTCTGCTCCGGCTTAAGAAGGCAAGAGCTAACCAATTTGTCCAAGTTGTTGTTTAATTTTGTCACCATTTCCTCATTTAATACCAGCTCTCCCGAGAACGCACATCCTAAATACTTTATAGTTTCACCTGGCTTTGTTGATGCTATCACTTCTCCGTTCTCTAGGGAGAGCTTTGTTTGTTGCAGCTCTCCTTTTTCGACTATCAAGCCCACGCTTTTCTGCGGATTTATTGCTAGACCGATCTCGGCAAGGATCCTCTGCACACCATTAACAATCCTCTCTGCAGCACCCTTGTCACACGCTGTAACAGCCTGGTCATCCGCGAAGCCTGTGAGGACCACACATTCTTGGTCGCTGCTTAATTTATATCCATAGCGGTTGGCAAATTCTTGCTCACACAGGTCGCGGTACAGATGATCTATAGCCAGGTTGAACAGCGAGGGCGACAAGGGTCCGCCTTGGGGTACTCCTCGCCGCACCTTGATCCAGCTAGTCGAGTGGGCTCCGATCCCAATCTTGATTTGGTTTGAACCTAGGAGAGCCGCAATTACGTTCTTCAGGTCTGGTGACACTCCTCTTGCCTCTAGTGAGCCGATTATATGTTCGTGACCAACGTTGTCGAAAGCGCCAATGACATCCAAAAACACTACCGCGCAATCTTTCTTTTTATTCTTGGCGTCTTTTATGATTGCGTCGATAATTCTGGCGCTTACGTGTGCTCCCGGTAGGCCTCTGATGAAGCCTCTCTGATTTTTGCTGAAGGTGATCTGTTTTCTCAGTTCATGGTCCAGAACCTTCTCAATAATTCGGCGCACAATTGAATAAATGGTAATGGGTCGCCATGATGATATGCTGTTGCTATTTCCTTTACCCTTGTATACCAAGATTGTGCGCCCCTGACGTAAAGGCTCCGGTACATATGCCACCCTCAGCATGATCTCCGCAATGGTCTTTATGATATATGAAACATCAAAGAATTTAATCGTGCGGACCAAAACTCCGTCCGGCCCCGGTGATGTGTCCAATGACGTTGATTTGATCGCCTTTTTTACTACTTGGACATCGATGGATGTAAGATTTGGCGTCGGGGCGCAATTCTCGTAGTCCGCACGTTTGCAGAGATTTTCTTTCTCAAAGAGGCTTCTGAAGTGGCCTTCAATCTCGGCTACCTTCAGAGGGCATTGCTTAGGAGCGTCGGCGTTCATAATATTCTGCACCACTTTCTTTCTTCTGTTATAATAATTGTACTGGGCTACCTCATATTGATATTGTTCTTGCCGACGACTCCTATCTGCCTTGTTGGCCCTCTGTGGATTGGACACTTTTCCAGCACCCTTGCCAACCATATCAATCTTGTTTTTCCGTCTTAGCTTATAGAACTTGACGGCAGGGTGCTGTGGGCCGGGCAATTCTTCATTGATTGTTTTTAGAAATTTTAGAAAATTGCCCACTGCCTCATCGAATTCCATATTATCCACATTGTTTTGCCGACCAAATTTCTGGAAGGTAGCCGACCATTTTGCTATTTGATTCTTTACTCCCTCTTCCTCATCCTCTACATTTTTTCCCCTTTCTATATTACCAATCAAGCCCCTCATTCTAGCGTCATTTGCCTCCCTGGGATGCTTTTTAGCTATATGGGTTCTGAGACCTCTATCACCCTTGAAACTCAGCCCACAAATGGGGCATACTTTGTCATTAACCTCTGAGGAAGGGTCTTCTTTCCTCACTTTTATTTCCCCACTAGGCTCTCCGGATGTCTGTGCTGTTTCGTGCAAACTAGGAAACACTTCATCAATTGGTACTGTTTTGCCCAATGTTTGGCCATCTTCACCCTGCCACTCTACCTTGATGAACTTTTTATCAGACATCACGGAGGCCACTACTGCTTCCTGGGCTGTGCCTCCTGATCTCAGAACCCATACTCTCTGACCTAGATCGACCCTCTTGGAATTATTTAGACTTGCATCCATATCCTTTTTATCTTTACAATAAAGTTACCATCCACACCATATAATACATAATGGTTACATAATACACACCATATATTATTTACAATCGAATAACGGGCTGACTACAAAGCAATTAACGAAATTGACTCACGCAAAAACAAAGCTATCAGTGGAGAAACTTTTTGCTGGGGATTCGGGAAGAGATTCCGTCTGTAATGGATTGGCTTTCGTAAGTTCATCAAACTCTTTATAGAATGTTTCAATCCATCTATCAGGAATTTCAATTATTTTCAAATTAATAGATTAATTAATTAATTAATTAATAGATTAATAAAACATAATCTCTCTATTACATATAAAAGTTTTTAGTGACTTTCATATTTTATTTTATTTTTGTATTAGGACAGTAGAAGAATACAAGGAGCTCTTCTATTTGCTCTATAATTTGCACTATACAGCTGTTCATCTCATTACATATGTTTTGAGCTTCTGTTACCTAATATTTTCCTAAAACAAAATAAAAATTCTAGAATAAAAAATTGTACGGGAAATATTATTTATTCGTGTGATTATTGTATTACATTGTGATATAATTATAATTATTATTTAATAGAAAAGTAATTAATATAAATTACAAAGAAAATATTAGAAATAAATGGCTCAAATCGAGCTTATATGAAGCTGGACAAGTTGAATATATATTATGGTTCCGAATCGTTAATAAAAACAATTATATAATAATAAAATTGGCAATAAGGCGCGAACTGACTAAAAAATTTGTTCGAACAGTGGTTTCGTATAGTTTATTTTATTTTGATAAAAATAATACAATCGGAACTACATAATACACGTAAATTACAGTTTTAAAATTTGAGCAACGACCACTATTAAATGAACAGTTGTATAATTTGTAAAATGAGGGTTGTTCCTTCGTTAGATGGGCAGGATATATCCTCCTAGTACTATAAAAATTAAACATATCAAAATTAATGAAAAAAGAAAGTGAAAATACATTCTTTCGATTATGGCGATGAATATAATAAAAATATTTTTTAAATAATTGATGGCATTGGATCAATCCATACAGCCAGCTAGAAATTTAAGTTGAAATCTTTAGGTCATTATTAGCTAAAAATATTTCATAATTGTTTTAATATATTTTACCATACTTCTTATATGTTCACAGCTGGTTCGGCAAAAAAGACGCATTTATAAAAATTACAGTCATTTCAATCTAAAATTTTATGGCTTATAGCAGGAGCTCCCTGGTACGTCAACAACAAAACTTTACATATCGAATAAGGCAACTATCGACCAACACATACGTACTCTCCACTCTCGTTTTCTTATAAACGACATGGCTACGACTGAAATGTCCATCAGGAGGAGATTAAAAAGGAGCTGGATGAAAGATCTCCTCACCTAAATCAATGAAGTAAGTAATGACCAGGAAGAGGTGCTGCTGGGTACTATTCTTCGTTATGCATATAATGCCAATCCTTATTATCAAAACACATCTGCTAATTGTTGATATCATGGCAGGCGTGGATAAATAGTTAAAGAGAGAATAAAAATATGTTGAATAACATATTATTATTTTTTATATATTTATAATATACAAACGCTCTAACCTTCCAATCAATTATAAAAGACTGATTTACATGACTATAATAAGGCCTATTTGGACTTACGGGGTTGAGCTATGGGGCTCCACCAAGCCTTCAAATTCCTCTCGCATACAGTCCTTGCAATCCAAAATCCTTCGTAAAATCCTCAATGCTCCTTACTTTGTTACAAATAAAATTATCCATAATGACCTTAATGTTCCTTATTTATCAGATTTGGCCCAATCCAGATATCTGTCCTTCCATAATAAACTTCATAACCATAACAACCCTCTTGTCTCTAACCTTGCTTCCAATTCGATTCCTGATAACCCTCCGAAGCGTCTGAAAAGAAGATGGCCACGTGATCTTCTAATATAGACATATTATTAGAGTGCTACCAATCGGTAGTTTCTCAACATGTGTTCCATGTCTTTATACCAATGTGCGTATTTACCAGATGTATTTTTTGTATACAGTTGTAAATATCATATAAATAAATAATAAATAAAAATATATTTATAATTACGTATTAGTTGAAGGATGCTTAAAATGTTCGTTAATGTTACGAATTTACTTTTTTCTGATTGGTTTATATATTTTAGGACTTTTAAAGTAGCGTATAATTCTGATGTGTAGAATGAATAAACTGATGCTAATTTAAACAACGGAAAATGATTCTATTTTGTTATGTATATTGCACCACCTGTAGCATTGTTTATTTCGGAGATACAAATGTAGTAGAGAAAATTGTCTGAAAAAAAATTCAAAATATTTAAAAATTGAAGCAATAAATACAGTCACAGCGACTGAGGCTTTTCTAATATTAATTCAATGTCATTTCCACGAAAATTCTTTGCCTTTACTTCGTACCAAAAAATATCCTCTCTATATTTATAAGTTGGTTCGGAAGTAATGATGTTGTTTTAATTCGGAAGTAATTAAGTTTTAATAACAATAAACTACATAATATCATAGGCGCAGGCATTTGGGTGGCGAGGGGGGAGGGTCGCCTTCTAAATTTTTTAAGGTAAAAAAAAAAAAAAATAAATATATATATATATATATATATATATATATATATATTATATATATATATATATATATATATATATATATATATATATATATATATATATATATATATATATATAATATATATTATTATATTTGTCATTTATATTCAAAGATAATAATATAAATCAACATGTCATAGGATTTTATAATTTAATTTCCCCTCAATTTTCATGTGATATTTGTATCACAATTTCCGCGGCAAATGAGCCGGAATGTGAAAAATGTCTTGAAGTTGTATAAACTAAGAAATCAACTCTTTTTTTTCACTTTTTACATAATTCATTTTTAGCTAAAAAAGTTTAAGAAATATATCAATTTATTGAAGACTGCATTCCCCCACTCCTGTATTTAATCTAAAAAAATGGGTTATATATTCAATTATATTTTTTAAAAGATAATTTCAAGTATATATAATAAGTAAATAAAAATCCTTAAACTTCACAAACATACAAATAAATTAATTTTAAATATTCAATATTGTATTTGTTTGTTTCACAATAATTAGTGAGGAAACTTTTGAACTGTCTATGACAGACTATGCAAATCTCTTAATTCCATTTAAGTAAACTTTGAAATGGAAAATAACAGTTTAATAACTAATATTTCAACAATCCATTATTAACCGGTGATATAATAAATACGATTTCGTTATTTTAATGGTATTTATTAAAGTCTTGGCTCGGTTAAAAATTCAATTAAAAAATTTTATGGCCAGAAAATAATTTATTTTCAAAGTTGAGCGCTAAGTGAAAGTTGTGTGTTGCCCGCACCAGATTTTTTTTTTTTTTTTTTTTTGGTCCATCGCTCCCCTTCATCAAAATCTGAAAGTCTGCTCCTATGCATAGTATAATATTCAATTAATTAGATTTTTCTTTATTCAGTCTTGCTCCGCTCACAATATGAAAGCAGTCTAGATGCTAGGATATTTTAATTTAATTTATTTTATGTTACATCTTACTACTGTGATAATAATAAAATTAGATACTATTAACTACAACAATTAAATGTCATGCCTCTCTCCATTAGCCACAACCTTACATCGTCCATCAAGGTGGAACGACGACTTAAAATGTGAATTGTAAATTTTTAGAAAAATTATTTATCAGCTTATAACTGTCAGACAGATGTATTAATCGAAACAAGATTATAGTATAGTATAATAGTAATATGCTTGGATAAAAGAATTTCACATTGATACAATTAATTTTAAAACTTAATAACTCTAATTATTTTCCTCTCCTTTAAGACTATATGATTTACAATTACGTTATATTTAGAGTATCCATTTTCTAAAGTATTTGACTTTTCAACGGTATTTTATACATCTATAAAACTATTCTTATTACCGGACAAAAACAAGAACAAAAGAGGACAAAAAAAAAAACTTTCAAAAATTGAGAAATGTAATATATCATCCTTTTTATAGACAGTTGGTGACCTAAAAAGTGGCTTGGTAAAATTTCAAAGTATTTTAAACTCTCTTAGTAGAGTACGAAAGAGTGTGGTTTGAGCGAGCAGATCTTCAGTCCAACAAGTTAACAAGTAATTCCAGCATTAGTTTATTTATATCTTAATTCAAATAAAAGCCTGTTTAAGACTGCTTTTAATAATTTAGATAACCATCTTACTTTTTTACTGGATTAATTTAGATTCAACCAGTTTGATATAGGTTAAAATTACATTTAAACAGTGGCTATGATCAATAATTTGAAATACACAAAGAACACTTATATTGTCTATAAAATACCCTTCTTGGTATCCTGTGGCTACAATATTTTTTTTTCTAATAAACAATGTAATAAACAAATTTTGTGATAATCACTGTTTTTTTTTAAATATTAAAGAAATCGTAAACAAAAGTTTTGAAGTCTAATTTTTTAAATGTTATGAAATTTTATCTTTTCCTTACATGAATTTACCTTCCCCTCACCCCAAACAAGCCACTATCTGTATTTTCCCTGTCGGGAGACTATAGCGTGGGATGACTCGCTGATTGTCAATATTTCTGACAGGTGTGGGTAAAAAAAGTAAAGATAAAAAAAAAAGTCTGACAAGTAAGGTCAGTATAGCTTCCTCATCATTTTCATTGGCTAAAATATATCTATATTACAAGGTATACAATTTTTCGGATGAGAATAAAATCTCTGGGAGAAGCCGATTCGGAAATACAATTACCCTTCAACATTTCCGAGTTTGATATACACTAATCTTGTTTATAAAGTAATATTAAAATGCGAATGAGTGCCATATTTGATGATTCCATATTTGATTATTCTTAATTAAAAAACAACCTTACCAATGCATACTGAATATACTTATTGCTACCGTTAGTGCAAAAGGCAGTATGTAAAAATTTATAGTTTTCAAGAGAGCATAAAAACTTATTATTTCTTTATGCTTTATTAGTACAATTTCATATTTTATTGTCATATGCTATTTTTGATTGTAGCAGACTACTTATTTCAGTTGCAGACTACAAAATTTCACCTTTAGTATAAATAGAATAAAAGTTGAAAATGTCTACATACGACCTTTTGCACTAATAGTATTGATATAATCTTAATAGGTATGTTTTCAATCCTAAAACAGATGGAACTAGAAAATCCATAGTCAAAATTCAAATTGTTTGTACGGAGTTAACGAGACCAATACTTTTCTTCTGTCAGAATAAAACTAAGCTTAAGTAACTTAAATTAACCTTGAGTATACAGATATGGGTGAAGTTCGACATTTAAGCAGAAAATCGAGACCAAGACGAACTGGTTGAACTTCAATGGAATCACTAGAATTTCAATAACCTAACATCCACTCCATATGATCAGTGCCTTCCACATTTCACAGCAATAATATTGTTAACAATCATTTATATTAATTTTAATTATTAAATATAATTTCATGAAATTGATACTAAGTAATTTCTATACTGTTCTCCAAATTTCTTCCAAGTTTGGGTCAAATCGAATACGCCGTTTTCAAGCTATTGGCAAATCAAATAACACATTTTCTGATCTGAATGCGGAAATATATTTTTTTGAAGTAATATTTAGAATTTGGTAAAATCGATGCCTATTTTATTTTACGTTTACCAATCCCTAAATTTCCTCCAAATGTGATCTATGCAGTTTCCGAGATATAGACGTATCAAGAAAAACACGTTTGAGTAGATATAAAAGAAAGCAATGGACAGAATTCAATAAAATTGACCCTACATTATTTTTTTCACAAATATCTACCTTTTATCTAACTTTGATCCAAATTGAAAGAGCGGTTTCTGAAATATTGGCATATCTACAAAAATGCGTTTGCGTGTGCTTAAACGAAAGTGCTGGTTAGAATAAAATTGATACGGGACCATCTAGACACCAAACCGAACAATTCCTGAAAATTTCATGAAAATTGGACAAACGATAGTAGGCGATATGAGCGTTACATCGTTACATACTAATGGTCGAAATGGTCGAAAAAAAAAACCTTGAGGGCTAAAGGGTCCTAAAAACTTATCGAGAAATCTCTTCAACTCCCTCGTTGAGGTATAAAATATTTACCTGACTGCTGCCGAATTCAATCACGGAATAGGTCAACAAAATTATTGAGTCTATTGATTCCCGCACTTCTATCTGACGAGACATATCAAATCTTTTTCTTAAAAAGAAGTTACATAAAAGTTGTTTTAGTAGTTTTTATGATTCAAATATATGAAAAAAAAAAACACTTTCATGAAGAATTAGAGGGTTAAAATTCATATTTCATAAACATAAATTTGTTTATTCCTGTACTCTGTTTCAATCCTTGTTTTAAAATAAAAATAAAACGACTGAAGCAAAATGGAAAATTATTTGGCTTCATCAGATCCAGAATTTAATTTTGGAACGGGATTTCAGTCCGAAAGCTTTTTAATTTTACATACCAATATGTAATATATAATAAGGGTAAGTATTGCGATCGTGAAAATGTTTGACGGAATTACAAATAACCAAGTGTGTTGTTAACAGCCTAGCTTAAAACCAAAAAGAAGCACGAAACTAAAATTTCGTATTAGAGATTTTTATAAGCTTGAGATATTACGACATTTTCTTTAAAATCGGCAAAACGGAAGCGGTACTTAATATCATCGATTTTGATATAATTCTGTGTATAATTGTATAATTAAGTGTTCTGTAATATCATTGATCTATCATCTATTGGTCTTGTTCCCATTGATGTAACTTTACAGGGCTTAAATGTTCAGCATGTCTTTTTCTAAAGTACCTTTAATTTGGTTTATTTTAAATAATTAACTATGCCTCATTATTAGGAGTTACATAGAAACGCTAAATATACCTTTTGATAGAATTTTATAATTGAAAAATGGATAAAAAAGAGAAAATGTTTATTTAGGTCAAATGAATTTCTGTAAATACTTATCAGAAGGTATACTTATAATATATCGTTGGAAAGCGGATAAATATAGAAAAAAAAAAACAATATCTTATATAGAAGGTCGTAGAAAGTAATAGTGGCGAAAAAATAAAAATAATAATTTAGTAAAAAAAAATATTATTTAACCGAAATCACATGTTTTCAAGACAATTAAATGAAATTTACTAACTGAATGTAATCTTGTTTTTAAGTAAAATGATGTAAAATCCACCTAATCAAGGCAAAGGCATTGTTTAAAAACTTTTTCATTGCAATTGTGTGTAAGAAGGAGTGAAATGTAAAAGTATTTCTTGGACGTATAAAGCATACGTTTATAACCTTAAATACATTTACTGTAGTTTAATAATTCTAGATCTGATATTATATCTAAATAAATAATTAGATATCAACGTCCGTTTATTCCGAAAAATCATAATTTAATCTTTTAGAAAATTAAATTATTGAGTAATTTGATGAATTATCGGAGTATTATTTAGTAGTTTTTAATGTAATTCAGGTTTTATTTTCATTGACGTACTCTAATAGGGCGTAAATGGCTAATTTTCAATATTAGCTTCCTCTAAAGTACCTTGTTTTTTATTTCAAATAAATAACTATTTCACTCTAATCGTTAATATAAAAAATAGTAATGGATATTAGTTATAATGGAGAAACCAAAGCAATACGAGCGCAACCGAATAATTGGAACAGGCTTCCATGCGTAACATGAGCTTAACATAATACAAACTCCGAAAATATTATATACATATACATATGCGGTTTACATAAATGCTTTTGTTCGTATTATTTAATATTTAATTGTATAGATTAAAGCGATATTAAAATTAAAATTAAAATGTCTATGTATAAAAGTAAGTAAACAAATAAAAATACCCATAATGAAATATAAATAAATTTAGCGTCTATAAGTTTTACTTTCACTTCTCCTTTGTCTGAAAATAGAAGAGAGTGGTAAGTGAAAGTCGTTTGATGCGCGCACTAGATGTTTTTTATTTTAAGAGGGTGTTCCGTAAGTAGATGAAATTTTCATAGGAGTGATATCCGAACTCAAGATCTTCCAAAAAGTTCTTATAAACAATCACCCAATTTGCAACAGAAAAGTAGGAAATATATATTTTTTTTTTTTTTTTTTAAGGGAGTCGCGTTTTTTGTTGAATAGGAATCGACAACATAAAAAATATTTGATTTAAGTAATTAACAAGTAAGTAATTAACAATTACTTCACTATAAACTAGACAAAAGTTAATTCAAAGTGAAATAGAATATGTCATTGTTAAAATCATTCAAAGCGTACTTTTGAGCGGAAATAAGCTAAATTAAGTATTGAAAAACAGTCATAAAATATTCACAAATTATTTTTATTCTTATAAATCATCAATGAACTACGTAACCATATTTTAAAATATATAAAAATGTCTTAAAATAAAAATAGTAAATATTTAAATTGAGAATAGAATAGTTGAACGAATTTTCAAGACGCCTAGGTACTTGGTTATTCAAGCGTGAAGATTTGCAACGTTGGAATAGATCTGACAACGGCGCACATCACTCGAATTGCTTTTAATTGATTAAAAAACGAAATACTTAAATTCAAAATGAAGTCATTATATTTCTTTTCCTGTTTAAACTGAATATTTAACTTTCCATAAATAGCGAACAGATTAAAATGTGATAGCATCACTGTGCGATTTATTTCAAATTATTTACTTATAAATAAATTAATAATTTATAAAAAAAACATTTATTTTAGGCAAATAATCGAGCCACGAGTTTCAGTGGAAATTAGCATTGTGTATTTAGCGGATACTTAATTTTGTTGTGAATTTGAAAATCATTTAAAATAAACAAACTTCTATCTATTTCATTTCTAAAACATTAAATAAATATATGGAATATTTCTAAAGATAAGATGTAAAGCAAGTAAAACTTATATGTATATAAATGACAAATTTTTCAACTAGTTTTACTGAATTAGTTTCTAAATGTAAAAAGGTATTTTCTAAACAAAATAATATATTATATATAAAATTAAATAACTAAAAAAAATATATTTCATTAAACTAACGAATATTTGCAAATGTTCAGATGATTCTGTCATAAGTTACAATATATTTTAATTAAATTTTAACTTCTTTAAAAAGTTTATTTTTAAAAAGGTTTATAGAAATGTTTGACCCAATAATTAAAAAAAAAATAAATGTCTTAAAATACACGAGTTAGCTGATTAGCATATTTCTGATCCAGTCCATTAAAAATGAATAAATAAATTTTTAAAAAACAATTAATATTGCAGATACAATAGTTTTACTACTTTTGACTAAGGAAGCTAGGATTTGTTGCGGAAGTGCGGCAACACTGGTACAAATAATATATTTTTAATATGTATATAAATATATTTTTAAGATTTAGAGGCATTAGGAATGAACATCAACACCATTTTGTAATAGTAAGTGTAACTTGTGTGATGCGAGCACTAGATTTTTTAATTTAATATTTTCTAATTTAAAAAAAGTTCTAACTTTACTTAAATCTTTTTTCATTTATATAAATTCCCTCATTTTACCAGTAGAGATTTTTGAACACTTTCACATCCAACACGGTACTAAATACTGGTCATGAGGCAGGATCTCCTTGTCTCTCATCTTTCTCTATAATAAATAATAGCTATAAATATTTAACAATCTAAAATTTTCGAACGATATTGTATTAATTCCCGGCTTTGCACAAAAACTAAAGGAGATGATCGCTGAACTTTACACCTACAACCTGTTGATCCGATATTCATGAAATTGGAAGTTGTCTAGGATAGTATTTAGGTGATTATAGATCAATTTCATCAAATTATATCCAAAATATTTACTTACGCATCCGTAAATGTATTTTCTCAGATGCACTCGCATTGAAGAAATAACTCGTAATAGTCCGTAATACTGATTCCTTTATAAAAAATTATTAACATCCGCCTGAAACTTCGTGAATAGTTTTATCTCATCCTTTAATGCGACTTTTTTATTTATGAAAAAACTCGAAATTGAACTTTCAATCTGGAGATCGACAAGCTTTATCTCCTTAAATAAATACAAAAAAATTGTAAATACCCATTTGCTTTTCACTTAAATCGTTAGATAATTTGATTAAAAAGTCTAGAAAAAAGGTGGTCGACAAAAATACTGAGCCGCCTGGCGTGATATCTATCCCCAACACGTCAAAATAACGAGGTTAAATAGGCCAAACGGCCCAATATTTTTTTTCGATTTTGGAATTAAATTATCTTAAGATTCTATTGGAAAGCAAATGGGTATTTACAATTTTTTTGTATTTATTTAAGTAGATAAAGCTTGTCGATCTCCAGATTGAAAGTCCAATTTTGAGATTTTTCATAAATAAAAAAGTTGCATTAAAGGATGAGATAAAACTATTCACGAAGTTTCAAGCGGATTATAATAATTTATTATTAGTATTTAATTAAATAGATAAAGTTTGTAGATCTCCAGATTAAAAATTCTCATAATCCGAGAATTTTCACAAATAAAATATTTGTAGGTTACGATGAGATGAAGCTATTTACGAAGTGTTAGGTGGATGTTAATAAGTTGATAAAAAGGGGTCTGTGCCATGGACTATTCAATGTGGCTAGAAGTTGTTTATTGGCGAAATAATAATATTTTATAAAATATCATACGTAATTTGCTTGCCCTAAATATATATAGTTATATTATTTATTTACGATATTTTCAACTGTATTAAGAAAAAATACATTCAGTAAATGTGAAAACAGAAAATAAAAACATTTGTTGAGAAACTACGCTCTGGTAGCACTATAAGAAAATATGAATTACAATAGGAGATTTCGAGGCCATCTTCTTTTCAGACACCTCGGAGGATTGTCAGGGATCGAAGAGGAAGCAAGGTTAGAAACGAGAGGATTGGGATGGTTTTGAAGATTATTATGGAAGGATAGATATCTGGATTGGGCCAAATCGGAAACATAAGGAACATTAAGGTCCTTATGGATGACTTTATTAGTAAAAAAGTAAGAGGCATTGAGGGTGTTCCTAAGGATTTTGGATTGTAAAGATTGGATATGCGAGGAATTCGATGACTTAGTGGAACCCCAAAGCTCAACTCCATAAGTCCAAATGTCTTTTGTAATTAATGGGAAGTTTAGAGCGTTGGTCTAGTAAGTGCTGGAGTACTCGGAAACGTTGAGCGGTTTCTTGTCGTTCCAGTCTAGTATGAGGATTCCAAGTTAGTCGCTGTATAAATGTGTAAAGGATACCTAGGATACTACCTTGAGGAACATAAGTGGACTGGGAAAATCTATAGTTAAGATAGGAATTGATTTCAAATGAATTAATAATTACCTGTATTAATAAATTGCATTCACTATTTTCAAAACATATTTACAGTATAAAATATGCAAACATATTTTTCTTGATGCAACTACGTTAAGAAAACTGCTCATTTGATTTGAACCAATGTTTCAGATAATTGATACAAATTAGTTATTATCAATTTTTATTAAATTCCATGTTACAATAAAAATAAATATCAAATCATTAGGAATATAATGGCAGTGAAATTTGATAGGCAGTAAACATATGGAATGGAACACTAAATTTCTGTATTCCGAAGGTAAACTGCACCATGTCCATTTTTGCATTTATTTGAGATATCAAAATTTATTTCTTAGTTACTAAATATTTTAATTTATCTCCCGGACGCAGATTTCTTTAACAGTTTGAATTAGAATATCACAGAAACTAAAAATACGAACTGCATACTGTAGGCAAGGAAAATGTTCAGCAGTTCATCCTCTTTGTAATGAGCTATTATTCAAAAGTGTATCTTAACGTGTCGC
The DNA here is from genome assembly GCA_928085145.1 of Nezara viridula. Taxonomy (NCBI): domain Eukaryota; kingdom Metazoa; phylum Arthropoda; class Insecta; order Hemiptera; family Pentatomidae; genus Nezara; species Nezara viridula. Next base: position 3,955,806 of record OV725079.1, read on the forward strand.
CGTGCTAGAGAGAGAAAAAAATAAAATATCTTAAAATTTAATTCAGGAACCAAATTGCGTAATATAGATACATTAACTAGCCATAAAAATAGTAAATTATGTTTTTTTTCTATTCGAAAGCAGTCGTACTTTCGACAGCTATATTCTTATATTAAAACAACGAGTGAGTTTTTGTAGATAGATAGATGTACAATAGATACTTTTAGCAAATATATTTCAATCAAAATTATTCATCGTATATTTTAGTTAACATAAACCTGCTTCATCATTTTCAGAATGAGAAAAAAATGATAATCAGTCAAAGCAAAGTTTACTAGAGTAATTTATACACAATTATCATTAGTATATATTTTAAATATAATTAATTTGTTAGAATATAGAATAACAAAATATTTTTCATATTACATATTACTAATCTAGTCTTTTTATTGTTTTCATTTATACTGTATGGTTTAAAACCACACACTTCGTTATTTTTTATCCGTTTAACCTAATTTTTCTATCATAAATCATAAACTATGAAGTTCATTACTGAAATTTTCTCGAAATTTTATTTCTAAAACGTTTTTTTCCCTAAAATGTTTTACAGAAAACGTTGTTGAAATAGACCCTTTAATAAAAGTTCCTTAAAAGTTCCTACCCTTAGTTTCGAGCGACACAGGCTGAATAATGAATGCGTGTCTAACGCAGAAAACAACAGGTAGAAGTTTGTACAAAGGAGGAAGAGAAACTTAAAGGATAAAGGACATTGCTAACAGGGCTAGTGTATTTTTGTTAAAACTTACAAAGAGTGTTACCACTTTCTTCTATTGTTTCGTTTATGAAATCAGAAATGTTTTCTGACATTTGGCGAAAATTTCGCAATGATTTATAAAAATGTTTTCCGCATTAAATGAACAAGAGTAACATCCTCTGACGAAAATGCAAGCAAAGAGATAAATTACCACAAGTCAAAGAGAGAAAGAGAACTTTGAGGAAGAGAGAAAAATAAATGATGAAACCCAAAGAGCCTTGCAGAGGAGATTTCCTTTGTGAACGACCCAATTTCTTCTGTTGCTGCTTTAATCACACACATCTCGGTTCTCTAACATCTTTCCTTCTCTTATTAGAAAGAAAATCTCTCGAGGATGTAAGTCATCAAGATATAAAGTATTATTAATTAAAACATTGCTTGTTTATATAAATATATAAACTAACAATAAAAAAATACTTCGACAGATTTCGAAACCCAATAATTATTATAAGCTATTATAGGTTGTTCAAGCATTTCCTTCAACTGGAAACTATCAATAATGTAAGCTGTCCGTTTAACGGTTTATTACTTTCATTTATCTATACGGCAAATATATATTAAGGGACAGTATTGCGATCGTGAAAAGTTTGCAACGGAATTACACATTTTTAGTCCACGTGAGTGCAAATAACCAAGTGAGTGCCTCAATTAAGGGCATTGAGTATTTAGGATGAATGAAATACAAACATACCATATATACAATAAAAGAAAAACAAGATTATAACAAAATAAAATAAAATAAAACTCGGAGTAACAAAACAAATCGATCATGACACAACATTAAATAAATAAAAAAATAAATAAAAGCACATTCATACTTGTAAAATTATTTGCAGAGTTTTTCCCCTGAGATATTGCGGATTTTCATCTAGATCATTCCAAACCGATTTCATCAAATTACATCGATTACTTTCACATTAGTAATATTAACACACCTGTAGTAGTAAGTGGGGTAAAAGTAGTACAATGCAAGAGTGATAAAAAAAAAAAAAAAAAATCAGAAATAATTTATAACTTTTTTGTAAATAGAAGTTAGCTGTGTTTGTCCGCTTAATAGTCCACTTTAAATATTTTTAATAATGAGAAATCATACTTTCGTTTAAAGTAAATTTTATCTAGTTTCCATTGGAGCAATGTTTATTTACTTTAATTATTTGTTTTTTTATGTTATCACTTTCTATTCAACAAAAAACGTCACTCGCTTAAAAATAACAACAACACAAATGTGAAATTTTCTACTTTTCTACTGGAAATTGGGCAATTGTTAAAATGAAGTTTTTGTAGATCTTGATGTCTACTTTGACTTTTTAAATATTTCACTTGACTTATAGGAAATCCTGTGTATGAGCTACTGAGATTACAGAATGACACAAATTTCAACATTTTTGATTATTTGTGGGTAAATGGTTGACTGTCGTGAATAATGAAGTGAAGAATATTTGGGGTGATCAGTCAGAAACAAGAAGGCAAAAATAAATAATAATATTTATTTCAACATTTGCCTACGTTTCGACCTGAAGTTCAAGCCTTCATCATTGCTAAGAAAAGAACCAGATAACAAGGTATGAGAAACATGAGCAATGTAGGTAAAACAAATGAAATAAATAAATAAAATGAAGTTGATAGAATAAGATTCCTATTCTATTACTTATGTCACCTTTTTTGATTATGTTTACTTCATCATTCCACAATTTGTAACGATTATTATTATTTATCTCTTAGTTCTTAATATTGTCATTATTCTACCAACTACATTTTACTTTAATTTTTTTTACCTACATTACTCACATTTCTCATACCTTGTTATCTGGTTCTTTTCTTAGCCCTGATGAAGGCCTGGACTTCAGGTCGAAACTCCGGCAAATTTGTCAAAATAAATATTATCATTTATTTTCTTATTTCTGACTGACCACTCCTACTATTATTCTCTTCATTTTTGAGTAAAATTATTTTAGTGATATTTTTAGTTGAAAAATTTACAATATTTGTACAGACCGAGTCAGTAATTGCAGTGTTGAAATATAGAACTGTGAATAAAGGTATTCATTTTCCTTCTAGAAATATCAGTAGAATTAATATTAAAAAAATGTTGAGATAGGAGTTAGTCATTCTGTCTACTGAAATGCTCATGTAATAATATTTGATCTTTTTATATTTAACCATCTTTCCTTTTCCTTTACTATTCAAAATAAAATTTTTAAGATGCTATAAAACTTCGATTATAAACTCGGGAATATCTCCACCGATCCAGATACCCAGATACTCTTCTTCCTCAACCTCTAAGGGATTCCTGGAGATGACATGGAAACGTACAAAGAGGATACCAGCTAAGGACAGTGATAGTGCTCATAGCGACCAGCTTCTTATCAGTAAGTTGGAGGATCGATGGCGAGGAGCGGCGATGCGCGCAGGCGCGGTCCCGCAACATGTTTCTCAATGGATCTTCCATTCAGTAACGCTCCGTCCGCTGGCTGGGCCAAGTGGAAGCTGTCACACTCTATAGTCTTACCTGGGAACTACGATGTATAATACGGGAGGAATAAATACCGGAGTCAACTTGTCAAGGAAGCTTTCGATTTTATAAAGATTAAATATGGCGTTTGGTTTTAAAACTGGTTACATCCATTTTCAAATATTTTTTAGGACACATTAAAAAAAAAACAATTGAATTTTATCTAACGTTATTTTGGTAATAAATTACTATAAAAAAAAATATTGGCAACTTATTATGAAAAGGTTATGCAGACGACACTAAAATTCTCACAAAACATCAACACCCTAGACAGGCCTCACTAACACTACAACATCGCTTACTTAAATTACAAGATTGCTTCACACAATGGAAAATTCGACTTAATCATGACAAATCCAAACATACAACATTTACTCTTCGAAAAAACACCTGCCCTCCAGTTTATATTGACAACATTCAAATTCCTCAAACGGACTCGGTCCGCATGTTAAAATGAAACGTAAGACACTTAACAAACGACTCAAACTACTTTACTCTCTTTTTTCCAAATCTTCAAAACTAAAACTAAAACAGAAACTGAATACATATACATACTTACTTAAGCCCATATGGACATACTCATCAACATACTAAAAAGACCCACCTACAAAAACTTCAAAATTATTGCGACTCATAACAAAAGCACCTTGGTACGTGACTAACAAAACTCTACATACTGACCTCCACTTTCCAACAGTTGACCAACATATAACGTCCCTTTATCAACGATTTTACACAAATTTAAATGGACATAATAACAGACTTATAAGAGACATGGCCACAGCTGACATACCTCAGAACATGAGCAGGAGACTAAAAAGGCGTTGGATGAGAGATCTCCTTCCTTAGACAACCTAAGTAATTGGAACAAGTTAGGGAAGAGGTACTGCTGAGTACTTTCCTTCTCCATGCCTTTCATGTCATTATTTCATGCATCGCCATCACATTTGCTGATTGTCAACAAGAAGTTGACAGGTGCAAATTCATTTTTTATAGACACAAAAAAAAAAACTTTTTGTCATCTTATCTTTTTATTAAATCTTATATAATAAAAAAAACATATGTTGGATATACCTGAATGAAATAAGAAAATATCGATTTCTGGTTCGTTTTTGGTTGAAAAAAGGAAAAACATTTTTTAATACAAATCAATATTATTAAGTTTAACAAGATAAAATAATTTTAATTTGTCACAGAAAAGATATTTTATTGATAATTATATTCTTGAAAATTTAAAAGATCCTTTAATTCTCTGTCTTTTCCTAGGTTTAATTAATTGAATTATGGAATGATTTCCATTATGTAACGGTTACAATTAGCGCAAATATTTAAAAAAAGGTTTTCGGCTTTAATCTAACTAAAAAAACTCAGACCTTCTAAATACTATTTCGATAAAAAAAACCTATACGGACATTTTAGATCTAGACGGATTTGGAACAAACACATCATTTCTGGCAATAAAAATTTATGAAAAATAACAAACAAATATTTTTTATTTTTAATCCGAACGTCTTATATTCGTTTATGAAAATTCTCGGGATTGGAGCGTTGTCAATCTGGTGATCGATAAAGTTTCTACTTAATTAGGTACTAGAAACTCTTAATTACTCATTTGCTTTTCACTTGAACCGTAAGATAACTTGATCACAAAATCGTGAAAATATTGGGCCGTTGGTCGTGATCTACTCCTCCAACGTTACAAAATAGAGAGGTTTTAATAGGCAGAACAGCCTAATATTTTTGTAGGCCACATTTGTTCTAGTTTCTGTGATAAAATTGTCTTTCGATTCAAGTGGAAAGCCATAAGTATTTACGAATTAAAAGCCATCTCTCTCCCGAACAAATTATGTTCTATCAGTTGTGAAGTAACGCGGTGTTGGAATTATGCCATTTAGATTATGATTGTGTAAACTAACAACGAAACAAACTGAAAAATTTCTAATAATACAAACTTAGAGGCCCCAAAATATCTATTCTAAAAGTACTTACAGATCAATAATATGTTGGTGAAGCGAACAGGAACTTACCTAGAAAAGAGAAAAAAAACAGTTAGTACATAAAATATGTTTGCTTATTATTTCAACACAATATATTAATTTAAAAAAACTTTTAAAAATTGGGAAATAATCAATGTATTGTTTATTTAAAGCTCACCTTATTACACAAAACGGTAATAACCGATAAGTTATACAATTCATTTTCATGAAAATAATGGGTGCTATTTGTTATAGACGAAGTTCGCCAGTCTTCAGTTTGAAAACGACCTAATTCCAAATGTTTTCGTAAATAAAATATTGCAGGTTACGATGAGATGAAGCTATTTAAAAAGTTTCAGGCGGATGTTAATAATTTTATAAAAAGGGGTCTGTACCACGGACTACTTGATTTTGATATTTTTGATGATTACATGTCCAATAAAATTAGTTAAACAAACAATTTAATAATATTTAAAAATCAAAATGAATATGATTTTTATTTTATTACATTTATTTAAATGAGTTTAAAAATATTAACTAATTGTTAAGAATATAACGGCCGTGAAATGTGGTAGGTAGTTACTATATCGAACAGGAGAATAAATTTGTACTATAGTTTTAAATGGTTATAACTTCGTTAGATTCATTTATAGATTGTACCTACAATTTTCGGCTAAAATGAAATCATGAGTGCTTCCGAATTTTTTTTGAGATTAAATGTATTATTTTATTTAATAAATTTGTAACTTTACTTTACACTTTTAACATTTTCATTTTTTCTTTTTTTTTCTGTAGAAATGCTTAAATTACAAAATATTTTAACTTCGATGATAAATATTCAAGACGCAGACATGTTTAAGGTTGTTATTGGTAGCGATGTTTCAATACAAGCATGTTGGTTATCATAGCGTGTTTCGAGCAGCGAATGTATTCGAGTACTGGTATTGTAATCCCTACCTTGAATACTTTCAGTGCTCGAAACACTGATGATGACCCACGTGCTTGCGTAGAAACGTCGGCACCAATAAAAACCTTAAAAATGTCTGCATCCATACTATTTATCATCTAAGATTTGTAGAACAGTCGACTAACTTCCTTCAATAATTCGAAATATTTTAAGTAAAATCAGAGTTAGTGTAATGTATTTTTAAACAATATACAAAAGTTTAAATTTTCATAACCAATAGAAACGATAGAGAAGCTATAACGACCTTTCTTGGTAAACAATATTTTTATTATGTTTTGTTAATTTATAGTAGTATTAAAAGTCCGCTAAGATCCAGTGGATCGTTGCTATATTCAGCATAAATGATTTGATGGATACGGTACATGTTTTAATCGATTGTACGATTCCATATATGGGACAGCGCTTAATTTAGAAACTTGCACCTTGTATAGAAATATAAATGATACCATAATACGGGGACTGAAATGAGAATATAAATTTAGGACTTTCCGATAGCATTTTGGTTAAAGGTGCTCGAGAAAATAAATTATTTCAAATTGAACAAACAACAAGAAGTAAGTTTGTTGTGACAAGTAGTTTAGGAGAGTAGAGGGAGGAAGGCCAAACTTCCCAATTTATTTACGCATCGAATAAATTTTTAGAACTCTACTTTTTGTATTCATGTTCTACATACATTATATATTGCTATATACATAAACTTCTTTTTATGAATTGAAATAAAAACTATCCTATATATTATTTCTAAAAAGTTTTTTTTTGTCGGTACGCCATAACTTCGTCAATTCTTCATCAAATCCAATGATTGACCACTCATTTTGAAGATATTCTTCTCCTTCACATGCTAAAAATAGTCCCATCCCCCGAAATTTCTGGAAAAAAGTTATGGAGGAAAAGAAACTTTATTTGCGAATAACTCAAAAAGTATGCATTTTTTTCTAGATTGTACCTATTATAATTAGAAAGATTACTAAATTACCTATAGAATAAAAAACAAAACATTGTAAAAATCGGACAATTATTAACAAAGATACAGTCCATTAGTTTTGGTATACTTAATAATGTCTTCCTGTTTAAAGATATTGCATTTAGGAGTAGAATAGTCTATTACATTTTTTTCTGGTTTTTATATTAATTTTATTTCTTAAAGACATAAGAAATTGGTTTTTCTTACATTTTATTTTTTTTAATAATTTAGAATATCCTTTCATTGGGGCATTATTTTGTCTTTATTACTTTTATCATCTTTCCAGTCAGCGTTTAAAAATAGGTCCTAGCAAAGCAATTTGTATAAATATTTATATATATATATATATATATATATATATATATATATATATATATTTTATATATTAATAAATATATTATGTTTAATGGAATATTGTAATCGACCAAGTAAAAAATATTAATTCTTTCCTTACACAATCCTTACACATAGGAACTACTTATTTCCATATTGTTTTGCAATTTCTTCACTAAACAAAATTATCTGCGAATTTTTAGCAAGGGCTAGTATTTATTTATTAACTAAGTAATAAAATATTCTTCTCTACTTTATTCTTCTCTTTAGTTTTTCTGAACAACAATAACAAGCTTTTAAAACGAAGAATAGTTTATAAGTAAAGCATATTTACTGGAGTATTTTTATAGTACAATTACACGATTACATTGCAGAGGAAGATGTTTACAAGCAGTGTACAACATATTGCTGAGAATAATAGGACGAAGGAAATAACTGTCGTTACAAGGGACCATAACATATCGATTTCTGGCTAGTTCTTATTCTACATCTGCCGTATATCAAGCATCTCTATTCGTCCCTCTAATCGAATATTGTATCGAGTATAGTCAAATCGATATATTCAACGTGAGAGGAAACCTTCAATTGACAGGTAGCACCGCCTAGTTGGTCAATCAGTATTTTCTCTAAATGTGTATCGTATTTAGTATTTAAAGCGTTCAAAGTTCGAACTAATTTACGGCAGGAAGATTGACTTAAATTTATTGGAAAAAATGTGAGAAAAGTTTTTAACTTGCGTATTTCGTTTTAGACATATTAAAACAAAATTGATAAAGCTGGCCACCAAGAGAAAACTTTTTTCTGACAAAAAAGTTAGACTTTTTTCAATATTTTGTTTTTTCACATATAACTCCAAAACGATGCATCAAAGCGAAAAATGTACTCTTTAATAAATTCAAGAACGTTAAATTTTGCATAAAATAATTACATAAACTTTATAATTTGGTTACGTTGTAACGTATAAAACCACCGTCAACCAATGTTAATTTTTTTCCAAATTAAATAATTAAATGGTTCTGCAACTTGAAAATGAGTTCCTTAACAGGAAAAATCCATTGAATGAAAGTTGTTGAGCATCAAATTTTGCATCTATTGAGTACTGAAATTTTTATTGTTGGCCAATTATATATCTTATGGGGTTCGTTATTCCTAAATGAAATTCGGCATGTTTGGACACATCGTTCATCAAAATTCTTCGCTGCTAAGAGGTTGGAAAGAAGCTGATACTGCATGTAACAGACTATAAACAAAAATAACTTAGTAGGATAGACACCCATGCTGTTTATGTATTGAAAATCACATCAGAAGATTACCGATTTAGTTCGGAGTAGTGTTACCCAAAATCGGTCTTAGTCTTGCACTTTGCTAGACAAAGACCAAGGCCGCTTAACTGTTGCAAGACCAAGACCAGGACAGGTAAAAAAAAAATATATTTTTTTGAATAAAAATTAAGGTAAAATAGTTACTAATACTTGAAAATCTTAGTATATGTAAATAATTGCTATAACCAATATACTTTTGCATTTAACTCCTCTAAATTGTCATTAGGGCTTAGTTAGGTTTCTCCTATCTAAAAAATAACAGTAATATGTCTACAGTAATAAGCTAATAAGTAACTGCAAGACCGTTGCGAGACTGTTGCGCAAGACCAATACAAGTCTGAACACCAGCAGCCTAGAAAGATTTGAGAGAAAAATCTGAAACACGATAACCGGAGCGATTTGCGATAAGAATAACAGCAAATGGAGGAGAAACAACAGTAAAGAGCTGCTTCCAGAGACAATCAATATGACATGATATGAAGGCAAGGAGGTGAAGATGGGTTGGGCATGTAACAATCCATCTGAAATTCTCTACATAACAATGAATAGAAGGTAAAATATCACGTGAAAGGAGACAAATGAGATAATTGAAAGAAATTGCCCAAGATAGGCAGATATGGAAAAAGAGGCATTATTTGTGCCTTATTATGGCGGGAAAAGATCTACAGGGGGTGTAATTCAAACATAAACACAAAAAAAATTGTATTTATTTATTTTTTTTAATTATTATGATGCTTGAAAAAATTTATACAATGGTGATCGCTCACATACTCTAAATCTCGGGTTCGATTCCGGCCATGACACTGTCTAGCATCGGCGCAAACTTAGGGGGGAGGGGTGAGAGAGAGGGACGAGTACATCGTTTCGTAACACCCCCCCCTCCCCGCGCTCCCAATATTTTAAAGAAAAAAAATCAAAATTAATAACAATTAATTTACCATTAACAATTAATCAATTAATGACATATGTAAACTAAAATCGATTAAGAAAATAGGAAAAGTCTATTAGATGACTAATCTAAGGCCTAGAATTGGGTACGCTGATGTTTTTTGTTCTTACTATTAAAATTTCAGTTTATTTTCAAAGATGATTATAACGTACGATTTTATGACCCATTTAAGTGAACCCTTCCATTTTTACGTCGTTTTTATTTATTTTCCGCGGCAGATTGGAAGCAGCGGAGAATATAAAGTTCACACTGGCACAAAATAAAATTATGAAATATATTCTATTGATTTTCAAACATACCTGTAGTATCTAAAAATAAATAAATAAAAAACTTAGTATATCAATTTATTTTTATATATGTAATATATTGATCGTTAATTGAATAAAAAAGACGTTTTCTTCCGTGTAAAATAATAAAATTAACAACAACAATAAAAACTTTTGCAAATAATAATAAAACTTTTTTTTTGTCTATAAAAATGTATTTGCGCCTGTCAACTTATTGTTGACAATCAGCAAATGTGATGGCTATACATGATATAATGACATGACAGGCATGGGGAAGGAAAGTACTCAGCAATACCTCATCCCTAACTTGTTCCAATTACTTTTGTTGTTTAAGGAAGGAGATCTCTCATCCAACGCCTTTTTAGTATCCTGCTCATGTTCTGATGTATGTCAGCTGTGGCCATGTCTCTTATTAATCTGTTATAATGTCCGTTTAAATTAATATAAAATCGTTGATAAAGGGTCGTTATATGTTGGTCAACTATTGGAAAGTGGAGGTCAGTATGTAGAATTTAAAATTTCAAATCAAATCTTAATAAATTATTTAATAAAAAATGGTAATCATCTAACTGATGGTGGTCCTCCTCTCCTGCTTGTCAAATGAGGACTAAAAAATAAAAATAAAACTATTGAGTAGATGGGCTATCCCTACAATATTTTGTTTATAATCCTCAAATTGAGCACTTTTAAGATTCACATTCAGGTATATTACGCCATTTTTATAATTATTTTTTTAAAGAAGTCCATTATTTTCCCTTTTGTAATGCAACAGTTTTACCTTATTTCCTTTTTGTGGGTGTGTACAATTTAAAAAATTATCTTTAAAATGTGATGCATGGAGGTGTTATTTTATTCTGCTTTTAGTTTCCTTCCCGCCTGCCCGATATAGATGGCAGAACACGAACATTTCACTGAGTAGACCCCACTCTTATTTAAAGGATGTAAAAGGTTTAAGGGCCACAATTTGTTTGTCTCTTTTAAAAATACTCTTAATTTTATATATTATCAGGACATAAAAAAAAAAAAATAAACATTATTCTGGTTACGATGTCCTCTTAGAATAACAATAATGTACAGTTACAAAGAAAAAATACACATCTGGCCATAAACTAATTTAATAAAGATTCAAAAAATATATAAAACAACTTAAATAATAGTATGTAAATTATTAAAAAAATAAAATAAAATCTTCTCAACTATATTTATAATTTTACTGGAAAAAATAACAAAAAGAAAAAATAACTACATGTATAGAAAGAAAAAGCAATAGAAAGATATATATGTATACAAATTGAGGAATGTAAGAAATAAAATACGTCTAAAATATACACAATCTTGTAGATGGAAAAAAAGAAACATAAATAAAAAAACAAAAACAATCTCTTATTTTTTATGCATCACCTCACAGTGCTATGCCAAAAGTCTGACTGAATCATTCCAGTTAACAAATAATAAAAATAAAATAAAATAAAATAGTGGTGTATGAAATAATAATAATAATAATAATAATAAAAGGCTTAGCGAACCCGAAGGTTCGATGCCGACACCACCAATCGCTTATTACACACCTCCCTCCACCGTTCGCCGTCCAAACCCAGTCCCTTCAGATCGGCTTTAATGCAATCTTCCCACCTTCGCTTCGGTCTACCCCTCGGACGCTTACCATTCGGCACAGCAAATATTAACCTTTTAGGAATTCTCTCGTTACTAAGTCCAACAACTTTACAAGCCCATTTGATTCGCCGCGATGAAATTATCTCAATTATATTACTCGGATACAGTTCACGCGATTCGGCGTTGTGTAACCGTCTGAACTCTCCGGTTAACTCATCCTTCTTCGGTCCGAATATTCTACGCAATACTTTATTTTCAAAAACCTTAAGACGCTGCTCATCCCTTAATGTAAGCGGCCAGGTTTCGCACCCATAAAGAACTGTAGGCAAGATAATTGTTTTATAGATTCTAATTTTTAAGTTTCGGGACAAGAGGCGCGAACTAAGTAGTTTTGTCACAGAAAAATAACAAGCGTTTCCCGCCTTCAGTCTAACCTTAATTTATTCTTCAATTTCGTTTTTTCTATTTGTCGTAGAACCTAGATACCTAAACTTATCTACCTGTTCAAATATATTACCATCTACATCGATATCACCAGCAGTATCGCCATTTTTGCAGCTAACCATATATTTTGTTTTATCCAAGTTTATTTCGAGTCCTAGTTCTTTACCGGCTTTCATTAACGTTGTCGTATTTAGTTTTATAGTTTCAACGTCTTCGCTTAACAGTACCATATCATCCGCATAGCCCAGCACGGATGTTGTCCCGCCCAGATCCAACCCTTTCTCGGTTCGCATTACCTCCCTAATGGCATGTTCTATTGCCAAATTGAACAGGACAGGCGAAAGGGAATCCCCCTGTTTTAAACCTGAACGAACCTCAAATGTTTCGGACAAATTATTACCGATTCTAACTTTATTAAGTGTCTCCGTCAAGCACATCCTGACTAGATTTACTAGTTTTTTTGGAATCCCCTGCTCGATTAGAATATTATACAGTTTCTGGCGGTCATTAGACTCGTAAGCCTTTTTAAAATCTATATACAGCTGGTGAACAATACTGTTGTACTCCAATTTTTTCTCTAATATTTACCGTAAAGAAAATATTTGATCAATAGTGGAACGATTCCGTCTAAATCCGCACTGGTAGTCTCCGATAATTTCCTCGGCGTATTCCGTGATTCGACTTGTTAAGATTAAGGTGAATATTTTATAACATACCGGAAGGAGTGAAATTCCTCGATAGTTATTACAATCCGTCCACGCGCCCTTTTTGTGAATCGGAATAAGAATAGATTCTTTCCATTCTTCAGGTAATTTCTCATTCACCCAGATCTTTTTAACCAACCCATGTATTTTAGAAACTCCAGCTTCCCCGCATGCCTTAATTAGGTGTATGAAATAAATAAATAAATATAGACATATAGAAATGTATATTGATAATTTTACAATAATTATTTTGATTGTGTTAATTTTTATACATATATGTTAATATTTAAACATAGTCAAAACTACCAAGACTTGGGGGTCCATAATCCCCCTCCCCCCCCAACCAGAATAGAAAGCCTTCGCCTATGCTACCTTGGAGAAGAAAGATCTTTCTAGGGCAAATCTGTTCTCGATAGAGAGCTTACTCGTGATTAAATAATGCACTGATGAGAAAAACCTGGCGGTTGGACGTGATCTTGGGCACATCACCTACCAACACAGCCACTGACCTAGAAAGGGTATTTCTTTCAAAGCACGTGCCATCACTAAATTCCTATTTTATCCTCATTTTAGTCTGCAAAATATATCTGAATTGTTTCATAAATGCTTATTTGAGAAATTGTAATAGAATTTCAAAATTAATTGAGTGGCGAAATTTCTTTTTTATTGAGTAATTATAAATAATTCGAATATCAATTTTTAATTATTTTTAATATTTCATATATCAAACTGATATAAATATTTTAATAGTTAGTTTTACTGTCTGTTTATATTTTTTATTATGATTCAAGACATATTTGTTTATTAATATATCAAAAATAAATTTTAAAATGGCTTTGTTTTAATTTATGCACTTGACCGATATGCGCCTTTACAGAGTGTCCCGTAAATAGATAGAAATATTTATGGGGTAATAAACTCAGATCTCATGTGCTGCAAAAATGATTAAATAAACGATGACCCAATTTCGGGTATAAAAATAGTAAAATCAAGTTTTATGTTTTTTTAAATTACTTTTAAATGGCTGTACCTTAATATATTCATCATTTATTATTCTACCTCACCCAAAACTCATATTGTCGCTAGGCAAGGGTAAAGATCATAAAAATAAAAAAACTTAAACAACATAAACAAAACTGTAAGTCAAAAATCACAAAAACTGTATTAGCTACTGGACTTAATTTCAAAAACGGCCAAATCTTTCATAATGAAAGTAATACTAATAAATGCAGAATAAAGGAAGCAATATATATATAACTAAAAACTTGAAAATTCTTAAAATAATCATCTGACGTTGATAATTTGAATACTTTTTACGCGAGTTCAATTGAAAAAAATAAACATTTGAAAAGAATTGCTTTAATAGATCCAAATAAAATATTAAGAAACATCATTGTATATATGTATAGTCACATAGCAATGAAACTGGAAACATGTGGGTTGATACATAATATGATAATGTAGCATTATATCAATATTTTAATATGAACAATTTTTTATAATAATAATATAATAAAATAGACATGACGAGCGTGATACTGGTTATGATGAGAAAACGCATGTATTTTACATAAGAAATATGATAGGTAATTATATATATAAAAAATTATATTTTGAAATAGGCGAGTTTTTTACAATGTATTAATGATTATACGAATAATTATGAATGGAAAATTTAACAAACTATTATTAAAAATTATTCTAAATTGAAAAAAATTGCTATTAGACTTGGAAATGGCTCGACGAGCAGGAACGTCGTAGTAGAATTTTAAAGTGAAAACATCGGTTTAATGTCGGTTTAAATATAAAAAAAATTAGATACTAAATATTATACACCAAAAGTGTCATGTTTTTTTTTAACCGAAAGTATCAACTAAAAAAAAATATTTTATTGAAATAAATTATAATTACTTCACTGTAAACTAGAAAAATTTATTTTTAATGAAAATCACATTTCTTTACAGTTAATGATCATATACGGAAACTCAACAAAAAATTTCACAATAAGTTACACGGACATACTAACAAACATGGTCTCGATTAACATGCCCGAAAACAAGCTTTGCAGGCTCAAAAAAAGGTGGATGAGGGATTTCCTCACCTAAAATATATTGAATTCAAGCCAAGAAGGTATGCCGCTGGGCACTCTTTTCCCTTACGCCGATCAAGCCACTATTAGTATTTTCCTGATAAAAGACTCGCTAATTATCAAGTACTTCTGACAGGTGTGAGTAAAAAAAAATGAAAGTAGAATTGGCTGTTATTAAAACCATTTAAAGAAGATTTTTTAGTGAATAAATTAGGCGAAGTTTCGTTAAAAAATCATTTGCGTTTTTTATCACTCTCCAACTATACTATTGATACTCCATTTCTAGAAAACTTCCTTGTATAATAAGCTTTTGCTCTATATTAATTAAGATTAGGTTCATTAGAAAAAATACTTGTTATATAACTTAAGGTGAATTTCAATATGGAGGAGAAAGTATTTCTAAAAGTGAGGTGTCTGTGGTATAATTAGAAGTGATAAAAAAAAAAGTCGAACACAGAAGTTTAACCGCTCAAAGGTTTTCTTTAAATGTTTTTACAAGACAAAATCTTCTTTCGGTTAAAGTAAATTTTGTCTAGATTACTGTGCAGAAATTTTTAGTTACCTAAATTAAATGTTTTTTTAGTCATCGCTACCTCATCAACAAAAAACGTACCTTACTTTAAGAAACACAAAATTTTCTCAACTATTCTACCGAAACTCGAATCAATGTTTACATTTTTTTTTACTTTCCTACCTATACTACGTATGTAAAGTATTGCAATCGGGTCAAATTTCCGATATGCAGTTTTCGGCAGAACTATACGTTTCAGAGCCCCTTGAGTCCGAAAAACACATTTTTTATCCATTCGTCTGTCTGTCTGTCTGTGCCAAGATTTTCTCGGGAGCTTGAGAATCAATTTTGTTGCTTCAATTTTGTAGGGTTTTGACTATTGATGACTGTCACAAATTGGTTGCTCCATGCGCAATAGCTGCTGAGCAATAAATGAAAAATCTGGTGTGTCTACTCACAGGACTTTCCTACCTATTTCAGAAAAGATTTTATATCTTTAGATATGTCCATAAAGAAAGAAAAAAAAATTTAATTAGATTTCTTTTCCTGATAATTGATCAAAGAAAAGATTTGAGTAAGATTTATTTGATAAACTAAAGCAATGTAAACCGGCTTAAGGTAGATCTGCGTAAAAAATTCAATACTCACTAATATTGTTGATCAAAAACTTTTTGCCATAGATTAGTATTGTCAAACAATAATTGCTGTTTAAAGTAGAGGAAATGGTGACGCTCGTGTGATGCGGTCATCAGATTTTCATACTTTCACTTAGTCATCTTTGTTCTCTCATTCACCCTTTTCTGACACAATGATATGAAGGATAATATATACTTAGGAAGTTAGGCCCCATAACATTTATCTTTTCTTTATAACTTTATTTTTCCTGAATTTTCTCAGGAATTTAGTCGACATACGAAAATTGAAAGGGCAATTATTAGAACATTATAGGAAAGAGCCGTTGTTGCGTTATAGAAAAACATGTTTTTCATTTATTGTGCACAAGCTATTGCGCATGAAGCACCTAATTTCAGTCACAGGCATCAGTAGTCGAAACCCTACAAAATAAAAAAGAAGCAACAAAATCGGTTCAGTAGTTTTCGAGAAATCTTGGCATTAGAACATTATGCCTTTCCTAATCTTGGCACAGCCAGACAAAGAGACAGACCAATGGCTAAAAATGTGTTTTCGGACTCAGGGTGCTCTGAAATGTATAGATCCGTCGAAAACCACATATCGGAAATTTGATCCAATTGCAATAATTTTCTACTACACCTGCAGTACTAGTATAGGTAGTAAAATAAAAACAGGTTATTCTATAGACTGGAGCGCGAAAACGGCTTTAACGATTTTTATGAAACTTTCCTATAATGTTCTAATAATTGGCTGTCACATCCCACAAGCTTCGGTTTTTCTTCTACCTTTAACAGAAATTATTGTTTGACAAAATTAGGCAACGGCAAAAAGTTTTTGATCAGCAATATTAGAGGGTATTGAAATGTTTACACTGATCTACCTTAAGCCGGTTTACATTGCTTTAGTTTATCGAATATATCGTACTCAAATCTTTTCTTTGATCAATTTTCACGAAAATAAATCTAGTTCAGTTGGTTTTTCTTTCTTGGTTGACATATTTAAGATACAAAAATTTTACTGAAATAGGTAGGAAAGTCGTGTGAGTGGACACACCATATTTTTTTTTTATCTCTCGAGATCTGCTATCACTCTTATAAATATTTCTCTCAACTTGGTGCTACCCTCTATATGTATGAGTCAGCAATCGACAGCTGGATGCCAGGGGCAGCCCCTCCTATTGTTGTGTCAGGAGTTTTCAATCTCCACACACTAGGGTGAGCTAATGGAGCATCTGGCCATTAGGAGAAAAAACGAAAGTTAAAAGTTGGAAGTTTGACTGCGATAGTGACAAACTAACATCCTTTCCTCTTCATGCCCAGCAATTTGTAACTCAATTATTGCGTAAATAATGCCCTGGTGTGAGTTAATAGGAGAAGAAATAAAAATCATCTTTATATTTAGAGCACCTTGGACTCCACTTAGACAAACGTCTAACTTGGAATCCTCATACCAGACTGAAACGACAAGAAACAGCTCGACGTTTCCGACTACTCCAGCCAGCACTTACTAGACAAACGCTCTAACCTCCCAGTCAATTACAAAAGACTTATATACATGACCACAATAAGTCCTATTTGGACATACGGAGTTGAGCTATTGGGCTCCACTAAACCATCGAATTCCTCTCGCACCCAATCCTTACAATCCAAAATCCTTCGTAAAATTCTCACAGCTCCTTTCTTTGTCACAAACAAAATCATCCATAATGACCTTAATGTTCCTTATGTTTCTGACCTGGCCCAATTCAGATACCTATTCTTCCATAATAAACTTCAGAACCATCCTAACCCTCTCGTTTCTAACCTTACTTCCTTTTCGATACCTGACAACCCTCCGAGGCGTCTGAAAAGAAGATGGCCTCGAGATCTCCTTTTGTAAATACATTTTTAGAGTGCTACCAGTGGGTAGTTTCTCAACAAAAGATTTCATGCTATTATATTCTATTGTACACATTTACTGAATGTATTTTTACTTGTAATACAGTTGTAAATATCATCAATAAATAAATAATAAATATATTTAGAGCTGGTTTGCCGGTATTTTTGGCTCAAACCTAACGATATGTTCTGGGCAGAATTAGGTACTTCTATTAAATCCCAAGACAGCGAAAACATAGATTTTAAAAAATATGCCTAGTTGTTACGAAGTTTCAAAAATTTGCGATTAATTTGGTCCATTTCCCAAATCACCCGAAAAAAACAGATATAATTTAAAAAAAAAACTACATGATAATTACCAAAGGTACAAACTTCTAAAAACAGACCTTTCCTCAAACTACCAAACCGGGATTTATCAAGGATGAAATAAGCGGAAACTTTGAATTTAGAGTAACTGCAATTATTTTGTAATTATGTAATTTTTTACTAGCATATTCGAGTTACTATCAACCCTTTTGTTTTGCTAACCTCCCCAAAAAGTTTATTTAAGTTGTTTTTTTTTTAATCCCCCAGGAATTTCTTTATAACAAAGTACAATATATAAATGTGTGTATACATTTTTTTTTTTTTTTTTTTTTGTATATCCTTTTATTGCCCAAGGGCATTTTAATGTAAGAGGGCTATGCACGCTGTATGAGTACTTTGCATCTGTGGCCAGAGGTCTGTTTTGTTACGTGAAATATTTATACTGTTAATACTCATATTGTAGGAAACAGTTATTTTGCACGAAACACTTATTATTTAGTATGAAATACCCGATATAAATATAACTTGATAATTTAGAACAATAATGTAAAAAAAAAATTGTTTATAGAATATTTTATTGAAATAAATCAAAGTGCAAACGGAATTACGTTTTAAAATATTGCTAATATTTGAATAAGTACAATATTTTACTTCTGATGGTCAAGAAAAAATCTGATGTGTCCACTCACACGACTTTCCTACCTATTTCAGAATTTTTTTTATATCTTTGCTTATGTTCATGAAAAAACCAAAAAAATTGAATTAGGTTTATTTTCCTGAAAATTGATCAAAGGAATGACATGAGTACGATTTATATGATCAACTAAATCAATGTAAACCGGCTTTAGGTAGATCAGTGTAAACATTTCAATACCATCTAATATTGCTGATCAAAAACTTTTTGCCATAGCCTAATTTTGTCAAACAATAATTTCTGTTGAAAGTAGGGGAAATAGTGAAGATACAAAATCACACAGATGCGGGCAACAGATTTTCTTACTTTCATTTAGTCATCTTTTTTCTCTCATTTTTTTTCTCACCCCTTTCTATAATACCAGGATACGAACTCGTAATCTTACATTGGAAATTCAATAGCTGTAACTTCGTTAATAATTGTCCAAAATGAACGATTTATATATAGTTGTGTAGGTAATTTCATTACCTTTAAAAAAAATCTACAAAATAAAAAAATCAACAAAATCAGTTTAGTAGTTCCCGAGAAAATATTGGCACATACAGACTTACTGACAGACAGACCAAATGCTAAAAATGTGTTTTTTCGGACTCAGGGGACTGTGAAACGTATAGATCCGTCGAAAACCGCATATCGGAAATTTGATCCGATCGCAATACTTTTCTTACCTAGTATTGGTAGCAAAGTAAGAAATTGAGTAAGTCTATCATTATAGATTGAACTTTCCTAGTCTCTATAGATTTATCTGTTCAATGGTTGATAGTAGCAGAGACACATTTATGAATCTGTTAATCTATTGATGATTTCATCTATAATGATTTCATCAAATCAAGTTCGGAAACTGATGGGAATATACAAAATATCAAAGGAAGCGAAAATTTTGCATTCTAAAAGTGAATTAAAAATCTATAAAATAAAATAAAATATATATATATATATATATTATATCCTATGTGGTAACCCCACACAAGGACCGTTTATTTGATTCAAAGTGCTCCATGCCTTAAAGACATACTACATATATGATATGAATTTTTAGTTCAAATTTATATGTATTAAGAAACAAAAACATAAAGAATAAACACACAAAAATAATAATAAATCGGAATATTAAATATTAAACACAGAAAGTCGTCAATCCAACAAAGCCAAAAAGAAATCACCCACGCTGCCCATCCCTGGTAAGTCGAAGTCGATCGATCTAATAAATCTAAGAAAGTCTGTCCTGAATTCAGTAAATAACTTTTGTTCCGTCTCAGGCCAATTTCCAGTTTTCATAACTATGCTTTTTATTAACTCAAATCGCTGACTGTCAAATCGTTTACATTCATATATTATATGTTTAAAATTTTGAACCTGTCCGTCTTCATCGCATAAGTCTGTTTGTATAAGGTTGAATCTTTTAAGATATTATTTTGTATTCCCATGTTCCGTAAGTACTTGTGTAAGTTTGTAGTCATTAGTGTGAATGTGTCTGTAATTGTGAAGTGTAATGTGTGGTATAAATCTGTGTAAGCTTGGTGATTTAGCTGAGGTCACCCATATGTGATCCCATCTTTTGATGAAATCTAACTTAAACTTCATCTTAATATACGATAATCTTAATACACTTTCCCTACAGTTCTCATCATTAACAATTTCTTTCTAATTTGGACTGTCAAGTAATCATGAATGTCCCAATTACTAACAGAGTCTAGTAGAACTTTGTTGTCTGTATTTATAGTAACGTGTGAGTTAGTTTGTAGAGGGTAGTCATATATGTATTCAGTCACCTTTAAAACAGCGAATTTTTCTTCCTGGTTATTTGAGCAATATGATTCTAATTTATATTGAAGTTCTATGTTCTTACCATCTTGAGCTCTGAATTACCATGCACATCCAACGTTCTAGCTGCCCTTACTACCGTCAGCAAAAACATCAGCATTTTCAGAGGTAATTTTTGGTCCAGTCCATAAACTTGTTGCAGCGATATATATAAATTATTTTATTTGATCTATAATTATACTAAAAGATTATAGTGGTACTCACTATCTTTCATATGCACTCACAATAACGTTTAAACTGAAAAAAATAATATTTTATTATTTCGCTTTTAATGCATGCATTTGGTCGACTAAATGACTCGAGTTCAAATTCAATGCCCGCAAAAACAAAATTTGAATAAGTTAGAGGCGATGTCCAAGAAAACCTTAAACCTAGGGCGCGGCATCCCGTATTATACGAAGCCTATTCGACAATATTTTCACATGAATGGTGAAAGGGAAACGATGAATGCCATCTTCCCATATCTTGGGAAACTTCCCGGAATACCTGTTGCTGGCTGGCGCTTCCAAACAGTCTTTCTTTTTATTGTTTACATTCCAAAGAGGTATACTAAAGAAAATAGTTTAAGACAGTTCTGAAAAACCAATTACAACCTAAATGTATCTTGTAAACATTTTGCTATTACCAAAAAATAATAGCAAAAAAAACAAAAATTATTTTTCAGGCAAGATTCCTCTTCATTAAAAAGGAGATATCCCGAAACGTGTCTAGATTTTGATGAATCTTTTTTAAATCAGGACATATATAATAAATATTGATATATTACAAATATTAGGCAGGAGTCAACTTTGCTAAAGTTTCTTGTAAAAATAAAGACATTTTATACAAGATGTATAAACAAATCAAGGAAAATCTATTTTGTATAAAGAAAAATGTTTCTCAAGTCATTGTCTTCCTTAAAAAAATATATAACCAAAGAATAATAATAAAGCCACGTATTTGATAACTATATTTGATAAATTGTCTACCTTACTTGTTTTCTCAAGTAAAACTTCTTAAGGAACATTTTGCAGTTTTTTGTAGAGAGTGAATTAGAGTAATCCGTCGGATTTCAACGCTCGGGTAAAGTAGAATAATGAAAATGTTTTTACACATGAATTAATTATTTCAAAAACTATAAATCCGGCCTGCATAATATAAGCGAGGAAATTGTTTAGCATTTCATTCTCTCCATAATAAGGTACAATTTAAAATTTTATCTTAACACAATGTTGTGTTAGGAAGGCGAAAAGAAAAATAGTATTGAAAACCAAATGATAAGGTTAGTTGAACATATGGATTTAAAATATTTCGGACACTAAAAATCGGATCTGTGTAATGTAAGTGAGGGAAATATTTATAATTTATATTTCATATTATTAATATCTTGTTGTTGATGTTTTCAGTTATATCGTATGGTCTAAAGCACACACTTTAGTTGTTTTTACACCATTTTGTAGAGTAGACATGGTAAATTCAGTATATAATGAGAGTTAATTATTAAAATATGTTTCTTCCTTTGATAATGGCCGAAGGGCTGAAACGTCGATCTAAGAAAAAAACAAATAAATTAGGACTATCGTGATTAAATATGTGGTTTTATTATTATTATTAAGGTAAATTCCTAACCTACAAATATGAATAAATACATTTAAATAACAAAAGAATATATAAAGCCATTTAGTTTCACAAGCGATATTTTAATCCACATCTTCAATAAAATTCGTTATCGTGTAGTTTTCGATATTATTTTTCCTTATCCTCAGATGTAACACGATGTCTCGGTAACATACAATTTTGAATGTAGCTCATTACAAATAGGATCAAAATGACGAACATTTCCCTCATTAATATATGCAGATCTGGTTTTGAGTTTTTCAGATATTTAAATCCGTATTCGAAAACACTTCAATTAGCCGTTTTTACGCTTCCATTACTTTGACGGCTTTCCATTACAGAAAATTTGATGGCTCAATCTAATTCACTCCACAACAGAAGTGCAAAAAAAGTTTTCAATTCAACAATGGTTTATACAAAATTATAATCGTATTAATTGTAAATGTTATTACTTGAATGAACATAGAACAAATAAAAAATTTATATTATTTATATTTCGTTTTCACTTCTATCGTGTGTTCTTAAGCATACGCCTTAGTTTGTTTCTATTTATTACAGACATAATACACATAAGACCATAAGCTAAATATAAAAGCTTAATAATTTGAACACGGTTATAAATAGAAGGTGGAAAGAAATTTGTTAGATCAGATTGAGGTAGAAAGGAAGAGATTGTGCAATTTGTGAATCATCAGAATCGAATTTATTGTTCGCGAACAAGTTGAAAACAATGATATTGAATGGTTTTGCGTTAAATGGAGATTTCTCAAGCAGAGGGCTTCTTTATCGGGGAAATTCCCTTCACAGTGTTCGGAAAAATTAAGTGAATTTTCTCTTATATTTGTTCTTAAAATAAAATCTCGATTGCTCGATAGTAACTAACTATTTTTAATTAAATAAAATTCACCACTACTATTCTCTCTCTCATACTTTCTCTTTACTCATCTTAATAAGCGGTATATGGGTACACTCTCCAAAAATAAATAGCTCTAGCCGAAAAAGTTATTTGAACTAGAAATAATATGGAGGAAATTCTTTCGAAGGCTATTATACAAACAAATATACTTATTAAACACTATATGAAAACACGTGATAAAGAAAGAAGCAAAAATTAGGAAGGTGGAAAAAGTACATGCCTAACGTTTATAATTTCCAAATATTAATAGTACTTCCTGAATGCCTTCATCATACCAAAACATACAACTTTAATATCTACGAAAATTTTCAAAAATAGGCGTTTATTCTTTAAATTAATATTGGGCCGCTTCGATTATATAACCTTGTTATTATGATATTTTGAGGTTAAAGATCATGATAGCCGGCTCGATATTTTTGTAGATTAATTTTTTTTTCGTGATTAAATTATCTTACGATTCAAGTGGAAATCAAATAACTGTTCTTGAGTTTTTAGTCCCTAATTAAATAGAGACAATTTGACGATCTCCAGATTGAAAATGCCTCATTTCCCAGACTTTTTGAAAACGAAAAGTTGTATGTTACGGTATCCTGGTAACAGAATTTGGTGAGAGGAAATTAATTACGAGTCCAGATCTCGGTGCCTGGTAGGACTCAAATATGAAAAAAGATGTCTTAATGCTCAAGAAAATCATTTTGAACAAAATTTAATATGAATATTAATGTTTACATTTAATTAATAAAGTAGTTAGAACAAATAATTAGGTTTTATTAAATTATTTAAACGAAAATCTTTAGGTGTGAATCACTAGCGGATCCAGAATTTAATTTTTTTTTGGGGGGGGGGCTTCAGCCCTAAACCTTTTTTTTCATAAAAATAACGATAATTACTTTGGAAAAACAGAAAGAAACTAAATACCTATATGAATGGTGTTTAAGTTATTCCTTAAGTACTTTTAAATGTAGTTACACGAACAATAATACATTAAGAGGTATTTTTTAAATTTTTTCCCATAAAACATGGTTATATTTTTCTATTTTGGGGGGGGGTCTCAGCCTGAAAGCCCTCCTCCTCACCCCTCACCCTGAGAAAATCGTAAAAATGTGTTAAATCGATTATAAAAAATTCCACTTTCGGCAAGTCGATTTTGACGAAAAAGTTGTTGTAACATCCAAAGTATTTACAAACCTTAAATATGAAATTTCACTTTCATACGATTTTTCGTTTTTTAGCTAGAATAATCACATACTTACACAAATATACCATTTTGCGGTACTTAGATATTTGGACTCAGACATGTTGGAGACCTCAAAACTTGTATTGCCGTTTAAAATTCAGATTAAAAATTTTCACGATCGCAATAGTTACTTTTACTATATATTGCTAATTTAGGTAAGTGAAAGTAAAAGTAAGGTCAATAAATCAAGATCGTTCGTAATGAGCTATAAAAATTATTAATATTATGATAAATCGTAATATTTTACATGACTTAAATTATATGTTCCTATGCAAACATAAAGTATGTGTAACGTGAGTCTTGTTTTTAAGGATTGTTAAGGAAGATTTCGACTGTAATTCCAAAACAGTACATGTAATCGAAAAAGGCTTTCTCCTAGAATTTAAAAAAAAATATTAAAAATTGCATCAAATTAAAACCTAAAATTAATGCTTACAAATTTTGTTACGCAGTGTAGTTAAGAACCTCGGTTTACAAACGATGATTTTTACCAAGTTCATTAAAAACTGTGGCATATTTCTACCAATGATACTACATTTGCGAAATCGTGCATAGGTTATAGTAACCTCGTTTTTTAGTAGGCTACTAAACTTTATATTTTTTAAAAATTGTATCATGTAATAATTGAAACTTTTGCGTGATGTTTTTTTTTGGAAATCCCAGGATCTAACTAAAACTGCCTTTATTTATGAAGTTTCTTTATTACTATTTTTTTTTACTCCTTTATTTGAATTACATCTCATGGCTTGACAGGGAATATACGGATTGTCCACTCTCTAACCTACCAGTAAATGAGGACCTGTTCCATTTTTTGGCTGAATGTTCAATGATTGGTGAAATTCGTAACGAATTTCTTGGAACTCGCCCGGTTCGAAATGATATCCTAATTTCCCTTCTAAATGCCCCCTCTGTGAACGAATGCCGTAAAATTGTCGACATGAGTGGAAACGCCGTTTTAATTTGCTACATCCAGCATAAACAATGATCCGTCTAATTTATTTGTGGTAGTTCATTCATTGTTATTGTTTATTATTTCCATTATTTTCCTTTATTGTTATTTTTTGACATAAATTATTCAAAATATTTATTTTTTTATATTGCGTTAGTTGTTTTATTATTTATTAGCCAATCCCGTATAAAACATATGACATTTCCGGCAGACGAGTAATTATACCGTATAAATGTTCTTTGTATTTTAGAAATTTACAATTTATGCATATTTAATAAAACATTTCTCATTCAATTCAATGAAGGTTCTTTAAGTATAAAATGTTCTCATGAAAAATTCCCAAAATATATATTTAGTACGAATTATAATTAAACTGGCTAAACCTATGAATATTAATTATATTTCTTGTCAGTAGCGTTCTGATTTCATTCAGGCAGCTTCGATTCCAATTTGAAATGGTGAGTGTTGAGAACATCATCGGGTTCATATTCCAAAGAGGTTTCAACAATAACAGCTGATAGCGGACTCTGACAGAGCTATCTGGTGTCAGCTTCCGCCGATAGCGGTCATTGGCAATGCCACTTCTTTCTGTCGTCCGGCCAATGCCTCCTGTATTCACCACGTTTCGCTTTCGTTTAAAAATGTCCAGTCTATAGGGGAATCTCGAGGAAGGCATTCGGTACTATTATTTCGCATTTCTTCTACTTACTGTTCTAATAAATACAGAGTAAGTTTCTAAATCAACCCCATTTCTATCGATAGAATCATCATATGAGAAGGAGTTGATCGGAGGGAGGGGATGCGGTCAAATAAATACTAAATTAAACAAATATATTTAATTTAGTATTTATTTGACCGCACCCCTGATCAACTCCTTTTCATATTATATCTACGGTCAACCATCTCTACATCATCGATAGAATCTATCGTTCCAGCACTGATGGACTGGGGTTTTTGCTAAATTTAGGAACGAACTCCTAGGTGATTGACGCATAACATCAATCGTCAATCTTCACGTCAGTCGTAGAATCTTGAAACAGCTAAACATAAAGATGTAAAGCAATTGAAAAAAAAATCTGGTGCATTGTGCGCATCATACAACTTTCACTTACCACTCTTCTTAGAAGAGAATGGTATTTTCAGACAACGGGGAAGTGGAAGTAAATATTAGAGTCGTGCGGTTTCTTGTCGTTTCCGTCTGGTATGAGGATTCGAATTTAGTCGTTTGTCCAGATGGAGTTCTAGGTAGCGGATTCGCTCAACTGGGATACGTGGAGTATTGTTAAAGGAAACTGTAGGACACGAAGTAATTGGTTTACGACGGCATATGAATGTACTCTCTGAACCCTATTACAAATGTCCTTAACTGAGACAGAATGTAATATTTCTCAATAAAAAAAGTTAAAACAAATATATAGCATTTAATTTGCCCACATCCCCGATCAGCTCCTTCTCAAAGTAAATTCTTATTTACATTCCTACACTCACCTTCATTTTCACTTCATACGAACCTTTGATTTCCCTAAATAATATATTTTTCATTTTAATTATATATTCTAATTTATCTGATTAAACGATTCAATAACATATATTTATACATAGTATGTATTACTGTTGACTATACTGCATTAACTTCGGTAATTCAACCAAATGAAACGTTCGATATAGACAGCCAATCTTTCTCTGAATCAAAGTAGGAAATTTATAATTTCCTCAGGCTCAAAAAAGAGTTTTTTCATTTGCTTGAATATTAATTACTAATACTTTCTATATTAATATCTGTATATTGGTTTTACTTTTGTTCTTTCATTAAATTGTTATCATTATTCAGGGTGATTCAGAGTTAAGTAGCCAAATTGCAAAAATAAACTAAGGACCTCATAACAAGGAAAAAAAATCCTCTGAAAGTATGTCCGCAAACGCTTTGTTTAGGAGATATTCACACCACGGGCGGATCTACGGGGAGAGGAGGAGATCGTGAAAATTTTTAATCTGAATTTTAAACGGCAATACAAGTTTTGAGGTCTCCAACATGTCTGAGTTCAAATATCTAAGTACCGCAAAATGGTATATTTGTGTAAGTATGTGATTATTCTAGCTAAAAAACGAAAAATCGTATGAAAGTGAAATTTCATATTTAAGGTTTGTAAATACTTTGGATGTTACAATTACTTTTTCGTCAAAATCGACTTGCCGAAAGTGGAATTTTTTATAATTGATTTAACACATTTTTACGATTTTCTCAAAAATGGCTTCTAACGATTTAGATTAAACTCATTATATCAGTGTATTATTAAGCAGTTTTTAAAACAATGTAGGTTTTATTCTCAATGCTGTTCTCTAAAAGAACTTAAATGGCTAATTTTCAATATTAGCTTCCTCTAAAGTACTTTTAATTTTTAATTTGAAATAATTAACCACTTCACATTATTCTTTAATATAAAAAATAGTTAAATATACAATATGAAAGAATTTAATAGGAGGATCATTTTGACTGTGAGGTAAAATTAGCTGTTTTTTTTTTTATATAAACACAGTAAAATACTTTCATTTTATTGAGTTTGTTTATAATTAAAATTAGATTTATAATAAATGTGCTGAAGAGTGTCTTATTTTATTTGTTTACTGTAACCATTAAGTATGTTTCTATTTTTCTACGGGGTGTGTAAATTTCACTGTGAGCCACTGTATGAAGCGTAGATCCAAATATGGTTAAGTGAGTAGGTGCATGTATTAAATTTCTGTCTAAGTAGTGAGTATAATAGTCGTAGAGTTAGGTTTAGAGTTTTTGTTTTGTTCTTGATATGTGAGCCCCATGTCATTCTTCTGTCAAATGTCAGTCCAAGATATTGAACTTATCTGTCTGAATAATTTGGACACTGCCGAGGTAAATAGCCGGGGTTGTTTCACTTCGAAGTGTAAAAGTAAGTTGTCATTTGTCTTGGATGAATCGGATTCTCCAGAGATTGCACAAGTCGTGGGATTTATTTATATATATATATATATATATATATATATATATATATATATATATATATATATATATATACAGGGTGTTTCGTAATTGCACGGTACTATTTTAGGTATCTGTTCACTAACACAAAATAAACAAAAAAGTTCATATTTACACATATCTCAAACTCATTTATTAAACAGGTATCAAAGGTTAAAGATTTATTATTACTATTTATTTATTGTTATTAAAACATTGAGAGTAACTGTTCAAAGGGGCCTTTATTTTGTTGAATACAACATTCAGCACGAGGAATCCATGCTTCTCTGGCTCTTCGTATAGCATCAGGATGGTGCTTAATAGTTACTGCGGCTTCCACGATCCGATTTCTTAGCTCATCTTGCGTGCCAACTGCCGCAGAATATACCATAGACTTCATCCAGCCCCACAAAAAATAATCCAATGGCGTAAAAATCCGGAGATCGTGGTGGCCATTTAACAGGTCAGTTTCGACCAACTCATCGGTCTCCATAAATTGCATTTAAATATTAAGATTATTTTGCAGAAAATGCAAGTAAGATATACCTGACAGCCTAGGTCGCAAAAAAAAGGAGCCGATGATGTGGTCGCTTCGAAGACTACGTAAACAAAGGTATGTTGGTAATGTCCAACAGCAGTCGTATGAGGGTTTTCTTCAGCCCAAGTTTGGGTATTTCGAAAATTAAGAACCCCGCTTCTTGTAAAGCAAGATTCATCAGTAACCAAAATGCAGTTCAGGATGTTAGGATCTAGTGTGTATTGTCGAATTAACCACTGGGAAAAAATTTTAACCTTTGATATCTGTTTAATAAATGAGTTTGAGATATATGTTGATATGAACATTTTTGTTTATTTTGTGTTAGTTAAAACATACCTAAAATAGTGCCGTGCAATTATTAAAACCTCGGTATATATATAGTTAATGAAACAAAGAAAAGCATTAACAAATTAGTGAATACAGTCTAAAGGAATCCAAATCATATTACTATAGTTAACACGAAAAAATATTGTTTAAATAAGGTCAACATTTATATATATATATATATATATATATATATATATATATATAATATTAAACAATATTTTTTCGTGTTAACCATAGCAATATGATTTTTGTTAATGTTTTTCTTTGTTTCATTAACTTTTACGGTTTCGGTGTCACAAAATCAAAAGGAATGCGTTTTAAAACTGAGGAATTTGTTAGCTGAGGTCTATAATAACAGAAAAAATACAATGAAATTAAGGGGAGTAGAGCTTTTTACGTCGCAGTTTAAAACTTTAACGCCCTTTCTTGGACTTAATGGGTATTATTTACATAAATCTTTCTTACAGCCCATTACAAGTAGAAAACATGGCTGCTAACATTAAGGAGCAACAGTTTAAGATATATAAAAATAAATAATTTCGTAAATCATAGAATAGCATTTATAAATTATAAAATTACAAATCATCGTCATACCGAGCTCTACAATCGATTACTGGCTATTTGATGGCTCAGTAGTTGTCATTCATGAGCAGTCGTCCACCAGTTCCTCATTCCTAGGATTCCAGTATCACAACTTAAGCCGACTCTACACGGTCATTCGGAATGCCATTCCGAGGCACTGTTGACTTCTGATTGATTGTGTAAAATTAAGACTGAAGAAAGTACTGATGAACACGACTTGAGGTTTTTATAAAATTCGGTAATCAAAGGCTGAAACTCGAGAATTGGAGAGTAGAGGTGGGCGTTTCTGCCACTTTTGAAAAACGTAAATGAACTGTTCGTTGACAAAAGACAACAGTTCTTAAGACCTGTTGAAAAAAAATAGTTCATAGAACAAATTAACGATTGATGGTGTGAGACCAATTTGTTTAATAACAGAATTTGTTTTAAAACGAATTCAATTCCTTTAATGAAAAGTCTGGAAATGAATGAAACGTTTTATGTATAAAGTGAGAAGGAGTTGATAGGAGGGTGAGGTCAAATAAATACTAAATTATAGAAATGGTATTATTTAATTTTTTTGCCGACGTTTCGACCATCAGGGCTACAAAAGATACAAAACATGGTGAAAATAAAATAAATGAATATAAGTAGATATAAAATAATAAGATGGCATCAGAGATATTGTGGGTGACAGTGTAGTTAACATATCAAGTATTATATAAATAGGCTGTAAGAGACTCCGGTATTCAGACCAACGATATAATCTTCAATCGCCTGACAAAGCTTCTCGGTTTTGCTGATGATATTGACATAATAGGTAGGTTTGAACGGGCTCTCAGAGAAGCGTTTATATGCCTTGAAGCAGCTGCAAGACCACTTGGTCTAGAAGTCAACGAGAGGAAAACTAACTATATGAGAGTTGGTGGTGAGGTGGATCTGAACTCTCCATTTGAGGTAGGTTCTTTTAAGTTTGAGAGAGTGAAAAGTTTTATATACCTTGGGTCTGAAATCAATAGCAAGAATGACATGGCTCAAGAAATACAGAGAAGGATCACGGCTGCCAATAGATGTGTCTTTAGACTTGGCCGACACTTAAGAAGTAGGTACCTCTCAAAGAAGACCAAGCTCATCATATACAAGACCCTTGTTCGGCCTGTTTTGACATATGGCTCAGAGGCTTGGACGATGACTAGAAACGATGAGATGAAGCTGAGTGTGTTTGAGCGAGGAGTCCTCAGAAGGATTTATGGTCCAGTAAAGGAAGGTGATGTCTGGAAGAAAAGAAAAAATAGGGAGCTCAGTTCTCTCTATACAGACATCGACGTAGTCACGTATATTAAACTGGCCAGACTAAGGTGGGCAGGGCATGTGGCCAGAATGAGCACCGGTGAAATACCAAAAAAAATAATGATGGAGGAACTGCACCTCGTAAGACGGGTAGGAAGGCCGAGGACGAGATGGTTGGACAACGTGGCCTATGATGCGAGAACCCTGCTTGGTGTACGGAACTGGAGAGCTGCAGCAGAAGACAGAGCCAACTGGCGGAGGCTCTTGGAGGAGTCCCAGTCTCGGTAACGGGATGTCGTGCCACATATGATGATGATGATATAAATAGAAGTACATTTAACTAAATTGTCACCCACTATATCTCTGATATCATCTTTTTATTTCTTTATCAGACAACTTCTTTTTATTTTATACCTACTTGTATTTTTACCCTTCGACGCAATTCCTGTCCACCAGTCTACTTCAACTCCATACCACTTCCTCTGTCCGACAGTCCGGTATCTCGCCTTTATTCTAGACAAAAGATTAACATGGAACCCACACACCAGACTTAAAAGACAACAATTTAACAGACGATACGGACAACTATATAGACTATTGAATAGAAAATCTCAACTTTCAGTCGACAACAAACTATTAATCTACAAGACAATCCTGAAACCTATTTGGACCTACGGAATAGAACTGTGGGGGACAGCAAAACCTTCTAACATCAAACGCATTCAATCCTTCCAGTCTAAAATCCTCCGAACAATAGTCGATGCTCCCTTCTATGTATCCAACAAAACCCTCCATAACGACCTTCATATCCCATTTGTTATTGACCTAATCCCAGAAAATTTTTCCAAATTTCACCAGAAACTCACTCATCATCCAAATCATGTAGCACAATCCCTATCTAGCTCCAGCCATCCCTACAATCCTCCCCGGAGGTTAAAACGGCAGTGGTCTCGCGACCTTTTGTAATATGTATATATTGGAGTACTGGCAATGGCCAGATTCTCCACTCAAGACATGAGCGTCTGTTGCTATAGTGCCCTCCATCAGTTTCCACTGGTTTCAAATAACAGTGACGCGGCTGAGAGAGAAGCACTGGGATCTCCTGGAGTCCTGCCTTGGCTTCCACGTCGGGGAATAAGGCATGACTCAGAGTCCCCTGGGTGAATGTAAATATTGTACATAGGTGTGAATGTGATTTATTTACTTTAATTTTATCTAGCTTTTATCTATTATTTCATTTTTTTTTTGTACACAGGCATACCAATTTACTTAATTTATTTATTTTTTATATTTCTTTTTCTTTATTATTTATATTAATTGTATGCACATATTGTGTGAATGAATCATGTAGCCTTAATATTAATGCCCTTCAATGTGGCAGAATGTATTAATATTCAATAAAGAAAGTTAAGTTGGTAAACTTGTATTCATTTATTTTATTTTCACCATGTTTTGTATCTTTTGTAGGCCAGATGAAGATCTGCAAAGTGGGTCGAAACGTCGGCAAAAATTTAAATAATTCTATTTCTATAATTTAATATTTATTTGAACGCATCCCACCTCAACTCCTCATATTATATCACGGTCAATCATCTCTAAATCGTTTTATGTATAGATTTTGGACAAGTTCCTAAACTCTCAACGATGAGCTTATTGAGGATATTCTTCATCGCCCAGCGTAAAGATGGATCCGGTGCTATCGATGAACTCAGCGCTGAGCTTAGGAATTTTTCCTTTTTCAAAAAAATTTGTTATAAATCTTTTGCCATATTTCTTTATCAAGTGTTGTTCTTAGTTTGAAATTAGGCTGGTTGGTCATTATGAGTCTTTTAACTTTAGTTCAAAAATGTTTTCAACTGATTGCCTTTTTCAATTTTTATAGAACATAATAGTGTTTATAATTGTGGATTAATGATTGACTGCAGTGAATAATTGAAGAAAACAATGTTTTTTTACTGATCATCCCAACCATTTTCCTCTTCAATAATAATAGTATATAATTTTATTTATGCAATTAAATTGATTTATGTGAATTTGTTCAATAATAAAAATTATTTTCGGTCTGCAAGACACTAATCCGTACATATATTATTACAGTAAGGCTCGAAATCGTTTTGTACCAAATATAAGCTCCTGTCATGCTCAAATACCACGAATGGGGTACCGTTGGATTCAGAATTTCACGGGGTGTCACCGAATCGTATTCTCCACTTTTGTTTTTCTTTCTAAAATAAATAAAGTCGATACAAACATTTTGCTAGGCTTCGATACTGGAACGGTGGTTGGTCTGTAGATCGATACGGGACACATTGGATCTTAAAGATTTTGATGCGTACAGCAAGACTCGGATAGTTCCTTCGGAACTATCGGATCCTGCGTTTTTAAGCCGAAAAACGTACTATTTTCGAGATAACGCAAGGCATAGGGTTCGCATCCACACAACCTTACATTAATTGTAGTACTGTCATTGAATACATGTCTCATTTCGTCGACTTGAGGTCTCTATAATCGAGAGGGGGGGAGTTTATATTATTCATCGATGGTGTTTTTCACTAACGGATCCAGAATTTAATTTTGGGGGGGGGGGCTTCAGCCCGAAACGTTTTTTTTTCATAAAAATAACGATAATTACTTTGGAAAGAAACTAACTACCTATATGAAATGGTGTTTAAGGTATTCCTTAAGTACTTTTAAATGTAATTGCACGAACAATAATACTTTAAGAGGTATTTTTAAATTTTTTTCCCCATAAAACATGGTTATACTTTTCCATTTTGGGGGGAGAGGACTTCAGCCCGAAAGCCCTCCCCCCCCCCCCGTAGATCCGCCCGTGGTGTTTTTGATCGGCAAGCCATATTATCGTTAATTTTTCACCAGATCTCAAGATTAAGCCACCAATTTTGAAGGATTCCTTCTCCTTCAGGCTGGCAAAATAGTCCAATCACCCAGAAAATTCAGACAAACAAGTTATGAAAGAAAATAAACTTTATTTGCGAATAACTGAAAAATTACAAACTTTTCACTTGGTTATGCCAATAATTATATAAAAGATTACTAAATTCCCTACAAAAGGAAAAAAAAAATCATCGCAATCGGACAATTTTTAGCAAATATACAGCTAACTGAAATTTGTATACATGTTGGTTCCAAACAAAAATGAAGATTTAAATTAATTTTTGTTTGCTTTGCGGATTATATTTATCGATAAAGTAACATTTGATGTCTTAATATTTTGATAAGTTGCATTTTCTTATTGATTTGGCATTTGATAACAATATGCTGTGCGGATTTTTCGCACGGGCCTGCTAGTATAGATAGATACATCTAAAAGCATACACTACAAATATGCTTAAGTTAATTTAGTAATGTAGTAATTATAATGGAAGTTTTAATTTATTCCTAGCTAAAAATGGGAGCTAAAAATTACATTCCTTGTTGTTTTCATGATGAGCTGATAGATTAGTTGGAAAACAGAAAGAGTTTCTGTTTCGTTTGGAAAAAAACGAAACGAAAAACAGATCAAATAGCAACTCGACTAGTGGCAAACGAGTGAACTAAAAAAATAAATAACATAAAACTGTTGTTATCCCTTTGGAGGAACAGTTCATTCGTTTGAGATCAAGAACTATTCTTTTCAAACGTTTGGCGTTTTTTCTCCCACCCCTAGTGGAGAGGAGACTGAGGTGAAATTAGTGGAGTGACTAAGCTTTCTACTTGGTATGTTAATGCAACTCTTCAATACCGAGTACCAAGCATTTAACTCAAATCGAATCACTATTGAGAATTCAATCACTACTTCAGTTAATCCTTTGACATCAACTGAAGTAGTGATTAAATTCCTTGCTACTCCAAAGAGGTTAGTATTTGAGTAAAATACTTAGCACTCAAATACTTAGTAGTAACATTTGTCTAGGTTTACCTAGACCTTGTACATTCCTTATTATCATTTAAAATAAATAACTTTCATATTTCTAGTTTATATTTTTATAAAGAATCTTCAAATGCAACAGTTTACTTAACTTGTAAACATACAATTTGATAATACAACTAATAAATTCAATTTTTGTTAATTGGAAGTAATCACTGCCAAATAACAAAGAATATCATACAACTTCCCAGAAAAAAAGGTAAAAGAATCTTCATATGATTTTTTTTTAAATAGTTAAGTGGGCAACGAGAAAAAAATAAAATAAAAAACTTTAAAATTTACTGAGAGAAAATTTTACTTGATTTAATTTACACAAATTTACTTGTGTATATTTGTCAGTTCATTTTCCTTTTTAATCAACAAATTTATTATTTTCGCAATTATTTTCCTTGATTTTTGTAAATAGTTGACTTACATTTTTTTAAATGTTGTCAAAACTACTTTCAGGTACTAGCAAGTAATTCTTATATCATAAAATTTCTTGTTTTTTTTTTTTTGTTTTTTTTTATTTGTTTATTTAGCCTCTACCCCTAAGGGTCATTGGCTTAATGTTTCCATTTTATATTCGTTGATAATAGTGAATATTCTTTAGATATTTGAACAGTTTTTCTATTTCATTCTTTTCATCTTGCAGAATTGTTTTCATTTCCTTTCCTATTTGAATTTTTTTCCTTATATTGGTGTACCTTCTACATTCTAATAGTATATGTTTTACTGTTCTGGGTACTAGGCAATGTGTGCAAGTTGGAGCTTCTAATCCTCGCAGGAGGTATTCATGGGAAAACTCACAGTGGCCAATTCTTAGGCGACATAGTATCACTTCTTCTCGTCTAGACTTTCTGTTTGATGTGTTTCATTTGGTACATGTTATTTTTATTTCCTGAAGTTTTGCCGAACTCATTTCCCATTCAATGTTCCATTTATTTTGAAAGGAGCAGGAGTTATATTATAAAATTTAAAATGAATTAGCTAATATTACTTAAAATAGGTCCACACATAATATTGGGAAATATAATTGCGTATTTTTATAATAAATAGCCTTCCTATTTACTCCTATAAGAATAACCAGTCACTGAATAGAAATGAAATCGAAGACATGTGGATGACTCATGAACAAGGTAATTTTAACTTATTTGAATCATTTAATAGCAAAGAATTGAGTAATAATAATGTTGTAAAATAATTAAAGGTGGACATAACAAAAATAAAGAATTTTATTATGAGTGGATACTTGCAATTCGCATAAGTGAAAAGGACATTTACATGATAGGTATTTTAGGTATATAAAAAGCATCTTTATAATTTAAAATATGTAAAAGTTAATATATGATTGTAAATTGAAATTTTTTTTTAGAATGGAAAATGGCTCGACGAGCCGAAACGTAATTGTGCTGATTAGTCATTAAGTTGACAAATTTTTTAAAAATTGGTGTAAATATGGCTGATATTAAATTAATTGAAAATTCTTATATCTCAATTTTTTCCTTGATATCCAATGCTATAAAAGATAATGACCAAATAAGTTCTTTTAATAAAGCACATTATTATTAATGGAAAATGTACCAAAAACACACTGGCTGTTATCTCAATGACAACTGAGCTAAAATGGCGTCAGTTTGATTGATACGTGTAAGATTCATCATGTCTGAAGCAATCCTTGTCAATATTTTGACTGTCATTCAGGACTGATCGTGTATGGTCCACATTAGTACTAGGTAGGTTAGCGAACTTAGGCCTCATAATTAATGTTCACTCCTGATTTTCATTTAATATGAAATATTTTTTCAAATTCTTAATTTATTTTTTGAGCGTCTTTCAAATTTGTTTTAGACAAAAAAGTGGCCAATAAAAAAAAAAATCTGGTGCGCGCAACACACAACTTTCACTTACCGCTCTACTTTGAATAGAAATTATTTTCTGGCAATGCTGAGATGTTATAAAAATTGGTTGAAGTGCATTTTAAACGGAGCTAAAGCTTAAAGCTTACAGATAACAATTCATTAAGACCATTATAATTACAAAATGTCTATTTAATATATCGACTACAGGCAATAAAAATCTATTCAATCTATCTGCTTTTATAAACCACACAACTTTCTTTGCTTTTATAAACCACAGAATGACTCCAACTCCAATTTCAACATTTTTTAATAAAGTCATTTTAGTGATATTTTTAGTTGAAAAAGTTATCTATGCAGACAATGAGTAAGTTGATTCCAGAGGTGGTGATTGCAGTGTTAGTAGAAAATATAAAATATGGAACTGAGTATAAAGGTATAAATTTAGGTACTTATTTCTTAAGAAAGATGTTCTTAGGAAAGACTCTTTATTAAACATCTGTAGGAAAAAAGTTTTTTTAGTCTCAACAAATCAAAAAGTATATTTTAAATTTATCCAAATGTTTGCCTTTTCAGGGAAAAAACTAGAGGACATATCTTTCCGATTTTAACGATTATTTTTTGTTTTTAGGAAATTTCATAAACTTTTAAAAAACCAAAAAGGATGTCGAGAAAATGACTTTAGCGAAGTTTTATTGAAATCGGTACATTCGTTTAGGGGCTACAGTAACAGCAACCCAAGTTTTTCTGCGTTTATATTTTTTTTTTCTCCTTTATTAACTTATCAAATACTTCCAAAAGTTATATGTAGGATTTTTTTGTAACTCTGAATAATGTGAAATAATTAACTTTTTAAAATAAACCACATTAAAGGTACTTTAGAGGAAGACATATATGAACATTGGGTATTTAAGTTCTGTAAAGTGACATAAAGGGGGATAATACCTAAATGATATTAAAGACCACTTAATTATACAATGATGCACCGAGTTTAACCAAAATCGTTATAGTCCTTTTTGAGAAAATTGTAAAAATGTGTTTCACTGTTGATATAAAGTGGCACTTCCGGTTAGCCGATTTTAACGAAAAAGTTGCTGTCACACGCGGCCTATACACATACCTTAAATCATCGATTATCAGTTTTGTACTACCATTCGTTTATGAGCTAGACTGTTAACACACACAAACACACTGACCATTTTGCGACACTTGGTTATTTGGACTCAGGGTACCTCAAAACATGTATTTCCGTTG
The DNA here is from genome assembly GCA_928085145.1 of Nezara viridula. Classification (NCBI taxonomy): domain Eukaryota; kingdom Metazoa; phylum Arthropoda; class Insecta; order Hemiptera; family Pentatomidae; genus Nezara; species Nezara viridula. Next base: position 3,994,031 of record OV725079.1, read on the forward strand.
AAAACTGAGATTCGAAAATTTTCACGATCGCAATACTTACCCTTACTATATATTACATATATACGAAAGTGAAAGTAAAAATGGAGAACTACACAGTTTACTTATTGAAAATATATGATATTTATTATCCTTTATTTTTGTCCCAGAATATTTATTATTTACACAATATTTTTGATTAATTTTTTTTTTAAAGTAGTGGAGCTTTTATTTTATCAAACCGATTTTCGGTCACTAAAAAATAATCATTACAGTCCACTTTTTCTTAATGTACAATGCTATGAAGGATGATGACCAAATACGCTTATAATAATAAGATAATAGCCTGTTATTTCAACTTCAACAGAGCTAAAACGCCAGTCTGAGTGATGTGAAGGATTCACCTCTTGAATCATTGAAGTAATTCCATCATGATTGAGGTAATTTTTGTCATTCATGGGACTGTCATTCCTGATTGATCGTGTAGGGTCCGCTTTGCTCCATCTATCCATTTCAGTCTTTCCACTTTTCTTTTTCCCACTTTTGGAGTTGAGGTGTAGTACAACGTGTTCCGCCAATCTCATCCTTGTTATCTGGATATATTTAACCACATTCGGCTCCTTGTATAAGTTGGCTAGTTCATGATTATATCTTTTTCTTCATTTATTATTATTCTTGAATGGACCAAATATCTTCCGAAGTACCTTTTTTCTGATATTTTTTCACTCACAGGTTTTTTACAATATTTCACACCAGTATGACAGAAAGGTTTGTATGAATATTTTATACAAAGTTTAGATGATTGCTGTAGGGAACGGCTTGTCGTATATTTCATCAGACATTAATAGCATAGGTTTGTGGCAGCAAATCTTTCATCATTTATCATAAATTGTAATCAGCAAATCATAAATTACTATTTATGAATAATTTAAGCTATCGACTTTAAAAATCGATCTAGCCGTTCGCTTAAAACATTTAAGGTCATCCACCGTTAAATTCCTTTTAGCAGACAACTTAAACACACAATCCTCTCGTCCCTTCGCTTTCAAAACATTCTGAGATTCTCACAACATTTCGCTCAAAAAATCGGAACAAGCCTTTTAGTGAATTCATTAAACACATTCAATTCATTCATGGGTCAGTGTTTTTAGCTCAAATTGTTTCAAAACACTTGGACTTTTGCTTTAAAAAAAAAACACCAAACAAAACACTGAGGATTTCGCCAAATCGTCGCACAATGGTGCTGATTGCTAATCTAGCGGAACAAAAGTCCAAAAATTAAGAATGATATTATGACTTGAAATATGTTAACACCATTAGATAAGATGATAATTAGTAAGAAAATATCTAAATATTCCATAGATAATTTCAATAATAGACTTTAATAAACAATTAACTAATTCTTTTTCGACTCGGTCAAAATTTGGATTTTTCTACTCTATTTTTTATTCTCAGTTACTTTATTTATTTTTTTTACTGTTCCATGATGGAATACAACAGGTAATTACTGTTTTTTTTTTTTTTTTTTTTGGTGCTAGTTATAGACTATTTAAGGCACGCAGAATCTAAGTCAAATAATAACTTTAATAATTCAGAAAACCGCTCCACGTTTTGTTTTGGAACTTTTTTTCTACTCCAGTCTGCGGCCTAAGTTTTAATTCTTTGTGCCTAACAACAGCTTAATTTTGCAAACATATGAAACTTAATCACTCGTTCTCGCTTATTTGGTTGTAATAATAATAATTATGTTCCATGTAGGAAACTCGAATTTTTGAAAAAAAAAAACAAAAACAAAACTTATTTTCGAAAAACGAGTTAACTGAGGCATTGAGAGAAGGAAAGCATGCAAATTAAAAATTATGTTTTGGGACAATAAATCAATGTTTTGACAGAAAATTAGACACTTTTTCATCTTTAATAAGAAATAGATTATTAAAAATGAGGCACTGAAAAGATTATATACAATAGTAAACATAAACTAGGATTAGTTGGTACTATTAAAATATCCTATTAATATTACTATCAACCGTTTTACTTTCCTACCTATACTATTTAAAGAAAGTATTGCAATCGGGTCAAAAGTCCATGTGGTTTTCGACGAGCCTATACGATTCCGTGCCTCCTGAGACCGAAAAACACATTTTTATCCATTTGTCTGTTGGTCTGTCTGTGCCAAGATTTTATCGGGAACTAGTGAAACGATTTTGTTGCTTCTTTTTTTATTTTTTAGTGTTTAGATTACTGACCTGTTACAGAAATTAGGTGTTCCATGCGGAATGGCTGCTGTGCAATAAATGAAAAACATTTTTTTCTATCTACTGTAGAACGAAAACGGCTCTAACGATTTTGATGAAACTTTACTTTAATGTTATAATAATTATTCTTTCAATTTTTGTACATGGACTAAATCCAGGAAAAAACGTATAAAGAAAAGAAAAGTGTTTTGGTGCCTAACTCGTTAAGTATAGATTCTATGGTAAAATTTATAATAAAACTTTTAAAAGGTAATCAAATTACTAACAAAACAAAAAAAAAGCGATCCAAATCGAACCAGTATTAGCGATGAAACAGCTTATTGTAGTTTCTACACATGTTTTATAAATATAGCTGAGTGAAAATAAGAAATCTTTTGCACGCATCACACAAGCTTCATTATTTTCTCTACTTTTAACAGAAATTATTGTTTGACAAAACTAAGTTAGGGCAAAGAGTTTTTGACCAGAAATATTAGAGGGTATTGAAATGTTCTACCTTAAGCCAGTTTACACTGCTTTAGTTTATCAAATAAATCGTGTTCAAATCTTTTCTTTGATCAATTTTCGGAAAAATGAATCTAATTCATTTTTTTTTCCTTGATGGACATATACAAAAATATAAAAACCTTCCTGAAATAGGTAGAAAATTTGTGTGAGTGGACACACCAGATTTTTTTTTATTAATCATGGCAGACCATAGAACTTCAAACCCTTATCACTTCCACTGTTAAACCTTTATTTACATGCCCCAAAATTATGAAAAATTAATAATTTCGTTTGATTACTTATTATAAACAAAAAACAAATTTTATTATGACAAAAAAGAAAAGAATCATGGATTCGTTTCTAACAACCCCTACACGAAAAAAGTAATGCGTTAAGTGACTGTTTTGAATTTGCTTGTGATGTCGGATACGAATAAATGTATTTAATTCCAGACAATGAAAAAGAAATCGATTTTCTCGGTCTAAGTGATATTTTACTATAGAAATGTTATATTTGAATTTTAAATTTTTCATGAAATATAAAAAAAAACGTAAGTTTTAGACAAGAAGAGATATATAAATCATTCAATGACTTTTTTAACAATAACATCTGGATGAGGAGGAAATATTTCATTGTTAATAACATGGCTTCTAGACATTAGACATTGCTAGATTCAAAATCGGCATTATTGTGTCCGCGTGACGTCACTAGTGCCACGAGCAAACATGTGTCGACCTATTTCTCTAACATAACCTTTATCGGCCATCGCTTTGGCAACAGTTTCTCTGTTGTCTGCTGCAGATAGAAAAATGTTCTATTAAATATTGAATATTTATTTTACCAAATAACTAATAATTAATTGTGGGTATGGATAATCACTTTGAAAGTTGTAATTTATTTTTTAAATTATCATAATTATTTTACATAATAAATTTTCAATTAAAATGTTTTAGAATTCCTTTCTTAACTATGCAAATATTTAAAAATCTAACCAGAGTTCATAGACATAAAATTCGAAAATAATAATTCAAGACATAACCCATAAATCTGGCCGCTGATGAAAAAAAGTTAGGAACCTCTGCATTATAGCGGATCTATAGGGAGGGGGAGTTTTCGAGCTAAAGACCCCTCTCCCACAGAAAAAATATAATAATGTCTTATAAAAAAAATATTAAACAAATTATCTCCAAAAGTATTATTGTTGGTGTAATTATATTTTATTGAACTTCAAGAATAACACCATTCATAGACACCATTTCATCACATCCTTTCTTTTTCTTGTAAAGTAATTGACGTAATGTCCCATAGTTAACGGGGATATTTAAAAGATCGATAGTAGATATCAAGCTCTAAAAAAGTATATATAAACAATTGACAGATTTTTAGCAGAAAACTGGGAAATTTACGATTTGTGTTTTTTTAAGCGAGTCAAGTTTTTTGTTGAATACAGAGTGATAACTAAAAAAGATATTTAGTTTAAGTGATTAAACATTGTTCTATAAGAAACTAAAAAAATTTTGCTTTAAATGAAAGTAGAGTTGTTAAAACTATTTAAAGAATTATATTGAGCGGACAAACACCGCTCGGTTCGGTTTAAAAAAAGTCATAAATTAGTTGTGATATTTTATCACTTTCCAACTATACTAAAGATAGTTTTATAAAATAATACTTCAATTTTATAAAAAAAAAAAAACTTTCGTTTTATAGCGTTAGGTCTATATTAAGATGAGGTTTATTAGGGATAATTTTGAGATTCAGCACAAGTTGTATAAAAAAATGACGTGATTTACTATCCAGACAATTAAAAGTACACGTCTTTTCATTCAGAAAAAAATACTACAATTAACTATTGAAAAGCTTTTATTTCTTGTTTTTTTCGGTGATATGTGATAATAAACATACAGGAATGAAAATACAATTTATTTGTAAAAATAAAATTAATGATTTTTGATGTAACGTATGAAATTATGTTTTTCTAGCAAATTTCAGCCATAGATATTGAATCTTATTTATATGTGACAAATGCTTCAAGTCATAACATTTATGTTTTTATAAAAATAAATGAACCAATCGCTAGATTTCTTTATTTTAAACCTATATTTTAGCAAGAAACATTAAGTTTGCCACTTATAAATATATATCAATACCTATGATGGAGATCTGAGAGTAAACAATTTACAAAACCATTTAACGTGAACGATATTTAAAAAATCATTATTTTTAAAAATTTTGTATTTGTTAATAAACTGTGTTTTTACCCAATCATTACTAAATTCCAATAATTCTCATCAAATCACTTTTATCCTCCGTTGTAATCCTAAGACTTCCTGTCCTACAGTATCCTTCAATAATACTAAACATATTCCCATTGAGCAAATCCGCTACTTAGGACTGAATCCTCATACTAGACTGAAACGACAAAAGACTTTCAAGTACAAAAGACTCATCTACATAACTATAATAAGTTCTATACGAACAAACGGAGTTAAGATTTAGGGATCTACCAAACTGTATCCAATCCTTACAATCAAAAATCCTTTATAAAGACCTTAATGCCCCATATTTTGTCACAAATAAAACCATTCATAAAGACCTTAATGTTCCTTATGCCGCTGATTTAACCCGAGCCATGTCTATTCTTTCATGATAAACTCTATTCCCATCCGAATCCACTTGTTTACAGCCCTGCTTCTTCTTCGATTCTTGATAATCCTCCACGGTGTCTGAAAAGAAGATGGCCTCGTGATCTTCTTACATAGAATTATTTAGGGAGTCCTACCACTGGGTAGTACTCTTCAAGCCTGTTCATGTCATTATTATTAATTTTTCCATATTTACTGGTTGTATTTTTATACAACTGAAAGACAATGAAATTGTAAATTTCACTAAATAAACAAACAAAAAATGTTTATTACAATATCATCAACATCTCATATCATGGAAAAACGAGTAAGAAAAGCTTTGTAACAGTTAATTGTAGTAATTTTAGCAGAAAACATGGCTACTTAATGTAGGCTGCATAGGAAATTACATCATTTCTTTTTACAACTTGAGGTTAATTCCAAAATATTTTTTAATAAACCTCAACTTACCAGGAAGTGTAAACTGTCATGAATGAAGTAAATGAAGTAATAAAAAAAAATTACTATTTATCACTAAATACTCTAGTTTCTTTTAAAATAAATTTTGCCTAGTTTACAGCAAATAAATTGTTAATACCATAAAATAAATATTTCTTACTTATCGCTTCCTATTTAACAAAAAATATGACCAAAACAAAAAAACAAAAAAAAAACCAAAACTTGGATTTCCTACTTTTCTGCTGAAAATAGACCTGAAGTTTTTTATAGTTCTTGAAATCTGCTGGTATCACTCCTATAAAAATTTCCCTCTATTTAGGGGACACCCTGTATATATAAAAACAAATCGTGTAGGCTGAAGGGCCCCCCAAAAAAAAATTAAATGCTAGATTGGCTAGTATCCTGCATTAGGAAACGATACTAAATTTTACATTGTGAAAAATGTTTCCTTTTCTACCTATAACTATAAGGAAAGTATTACGATAGGATCAAATTTCCGATATACTTTTTTCGACAGAACTATACGTTTCAGAGTCCAAAAACACATTCTGTCTGTTTTTGAAAGGTGGTGAAATCCCCAACAAAACTATATCAAAATCATACATTTCGGACAACTATTAACAAAGTTACAGATATTCAATTTCGTATGTAAGATTATGGGTTCATATTCTCATTTCAGAAATGGATGAATGAGAGAGAAAAAATAAAACTTAGTGAAAGTAAGAAAATCTGTTGCCCGCATCACACAATCTTCACTGTTTCCTCTATTTTTAACAGAAATTAATGTTTGACAAAATTAGGCTAAGGAATAAACGTTTTTGATTAATAATATTAGAGAATATTGAAATTTTTACACTGATCTACCATAAGTCGGCTTACATTGCTTTAGTTTATCAATGAAATCATACTAAAATCTTTTCTTTAATCAATTTTCAGGAAAATAAATATATAAACTTTTTTGAAATAGGCAGAAAAGTGTGAGTGAACACACTATTTTTTTTTTTTTTATGAATATACTCAGAAATTTAAAACCTTTTTTAAAATCGGTAAGAAAGTTATCTGAGTTGACAAACCATATTTTTATTAAACAAGTTTAGATCCCAAAGTTTATAAAATATTCATTTCGAACTACTTTTTTATAAAAATGAAAATTACATAGTATCATTTTTTAAAAACAATTTTAAATTAAATATACAGTAGGCATTGAGAAGCAAGGCACGAAGTTCAGTGGAACTTTCTATTTTCAAATTGGCGGTCTCTTAATTTCACTAAAATCACTACTTATTTCACAAGAAAAGGTAGAAGTTGTATAATTTTAATTGCAAAATATCAAATGCATTGAGATTCTATTGCTTGAAATAAAATATTTTGAAAAAAATATATCTATATGCATAAATTATGGAATATACATTAAATATTATATTTTCAAAGAGGTTTAAAAAAAAAAATTAATAGAAAATGTTAGCAGAAATCTATAAAACAAAAAATTAATTCATCATATTTCTTTCTGAAAAATTATAACGTTAATAAGGCTCTGAATGAGATTAAAAGTATAACCATGGGCGCAAACCACCTATATTAAATTATTTATATTGGAAATAAATTTAAAAGTATGTGAGAGTAATAATTAGTATTCATATTGTGTTTTGGGGAATGGTTAAACAAATTATATTTTTTTCATGGAAAATGGATATTTTCATGAACACATTAAAAGAACAGAATATTGTCATGCATTATTTAAAATTAATTACTCACAGATGGAAGTTCCTATATGGCCTTTTCTTTTTAAGTTCACTATCCGATTTAAAACAAACTGATTTCGGAACGAAAAGAAAGAAAACAATAAATAATCACTAAAGAAACTTAAATAAAACACCATTTGCACATTTATAACACTTTTTACTCATTTGAAATGAATTTTACAACATAATAACATCCGTACTGCACCATAGTGAATCTAAACTCAAATAGAGAGACAGTTGTGTTAGGGAAGCTGATTTGACTAGAGAGAACGCTGGCATCTGATTGGCTGAGAGCAGTGCTGTTACCGCCAATTCTATAACACAGTGATAGAAAAAACCCGGCAATATCCAGTTTTATTCCATACTCAACTGCAGCAGCTGTTCGTTCTGTTCCACAGGTATATTATTAACAATTACTTTATTTATTCTGGTTAATAATGAATGAAATCATGTAACACGAATTATTAGTCACATTTATTATTTTTTTAAATTAATATATTGAAATAAATTAAAATATAAAAGTGATTTCAATATTTAAGCTAGATATAATAATCATTTCTTTAATATACCTTTAAATAAATATGATTTAACCAAGTTATTTTTAATTTATTTTTATAGTAAACTTTTAACTTTAGGAGTTGAAGAAATGTCTGTTGCTTATAAACTTTATTTAATGATAATAAAAGTGATTTTTTAACATTCACATATGAATGTTAAGTATTAAGATAAACAGAAGTAATTTGAGTTGAATAGAAATCATTTAAAAAATATATAATAATTGTTAAGATTATTTAAAAAACTTATTATTGCTACATTTTTAAATTCATATATAAATATATATTCCTTTGTCATGGATAATTTGGAATTTTTTTTTCTGATCAGAAATATTTTAATTTTAATTTTAAGCTTCTTCTATTTTTGTGTAAATTATTTGATTATTTGCCAATTTTTATAAATTTATTTAAACGAATTTAATTATATTTTCGTATGTTATAAATTAATTTTAATTGAAAATTTATTTCGAAATACTCCAAATTAATTTTTTTCATCTCAAAGTTTATTTTATATTTGCATTGTTTTTCTATATTTCTAAACTTAATATTATGCTTAAAATATGTTATATCCTATACTTCATCCTCGATCATTTTTTCATAAATTTCACTTACCAAATATCCAGTCATGACTAATATCCTGAATATATATGCGAAACTTAAAATATATATTTAAAAAAGTATTATATTTTATTTTAATTTTAATTAAAAGCCTGCTCTTGCATCATCAAAATCATTACCTTAATTGTTTGTATGCAATCAATTTAAATTTGAATGATTTATATATATTTTAGTTTAACAAACAAACATAGCACTGTAGAACACATATTATATATTATAAACTAAAACTGACACTGTTGATATTTTAGATTTGAATAATAACGGACGGAGAACGAAGTGAACCGCACAGAGACCAGAAGCAAACTGGATGATATTAAAAGAGAAAGAATTGAGTTAGCCATCAAACAACTGCAGAAGGTAACAGTTCATAATTAAATAAGGAGTTTGGTGGGGAAGCGGATATTGGTACCGGAAATATATTATTAGATCTGCCTTCAGTTTTAGAATCATTTGTACTATAATTTGAATCCTTATTTTATCAAATACATCGATTTATACCATTATTATTAGCAAGTTTCCATGTCCGCCATGTCATGATTTCCTGTATCTCTAGTGCATTTGCTAATTGTCAACAATAAGATGATAGGCGCAAATAAATTTTTATATACAAACAAATAATTAATAGTAATAATTTGTTTTTAATAGAATTTATTCTTAATATAATTTAACATAATTTAAGTAATGGTTATCTTTTTTCAACTATACCTTCTATATAAATAAACCGCTGCAAATTATTTCACTATGGTTTATTATTTCCAAATAATTATACATCTAAAGTAACATTATTGAAGAAGAGATTAAGGTTAGACTGAAGGCGGGGAATGCTTGTTATTTTTCTGTGACAAAACTACTTAGTTCGCGCCTCTTGTCCCGAAACTTAAAAATTAGAATCTATAAAACAATTATCTTGCCTACAGTTCTTTATGGATGCGAAACTTGGCCGCTTACATTAAGATATGAGCAGCGTCTTAAGGTTTTTGAAAATAAAGTATTGCGTAGAATATTCGGACCGAAGAAGGATGAGTTAACCGGAGAGTTCAGACGGTTACACAACGCCGAATTGCGTGAGCTGTATCCGGGTAATATAATTGAGGTAATTTCATCGAGGCGAATCAAATGGGCTTGTAAAGTTGTTGGGCTTAGTAACGAGAGAATTCCTAAAAGGTTAATATTTGCTGTGCCGAATGGTAAGCGTCCGAGGGGTAGACCGAAGCGAAGGTGGGAAGATTGCATTAAGGCCGATCTGAAGGGACTGGGTTTGGACGGCGAACGGTGGAGGGAGGTGTGTAACAAGCGATTGGTGGTGTCGGCATCGAACCTTCGGGTTCGCTAAGCCTTATTATTATTATTATTAAAGTAACATTACCTTCCTAGTTGCAAAGAAAAATAAATAAAAGATGATTCCAATTATCGGACTAATATTTTTTTTTTAATCATTAGTAATATTCTAAAAAAAATAGCATTACTTCATGAAATCATTCAAAAGTTAACAACCAAACAAAGTATATAACATTTATAACTGGTAATTGGTTGACTGTCGTGGATAATGAAGAGAAGAATAGTTGTGATGCTCAGTCAAAAAGGAAGGCAAAAAATAAATTATAATATTTATTTTTTACATATGCCGACGTTTCGACCTGAAGTTCAGGCCTTCATCAGGGCTAAGAAAATGAAGGGCGAACTACTCCATTCTCAATGTTTTTAATTTTTCTATTTATTTTATTTTCATTTCTTATATAACTTTATATTTCTTTTTTATGTTTTTACATTTTATTCTAAGATTCCCAATGTAACCCTTTTGTCACCCCTTTTTGATTATGCCTACTTCATCATTCCACACTATGTAACAGTTTTTATTATTTATCTTAGTTCTTAGTCATTATTCTAACAATTTCATTTTACTTTATATCTATCTATTTTATTTTTCTAATATTTTTTTTTTTAATTTTATTTTCCCATTTTTTATTATCTTTTTTACCATTATTACTTATGTTTCTCATACCTTGTTATCTGGTTATTTTCTTAGCCCTGATGAAGGCCTGAACTTCAGGTCGAAACGTCGGCATATGTAAAAATAAATATTATAATTTATTTTTTGCCTTCCTTTTTGACTGAGCACCCCAACTATTCTTCTCTTCATTATATAACATTTAGAGAAGAACATATTAAAAAAAAAAAATGCAGACCATATCTTTGCTCCTAATTGTCCGATTTTAACTTTTTTTTTTTGCATTTAGGAAATTCCGTAAATCTTTAAAAAACCATTAGAATATCGACAAAAAAGTTTAAACTTTTTGAGTCATTCGAAAATCTAATTTCACCATCCCTCCTAACTTTTTTCCAGCTTCTTTTCGTTGAAGTATGTTATATTAATAAATTTAAAGGGCGTCGATAAAATGACTTCAGCGAAATTTCACTGAAATTGGTACATTCGTTTAGGAGCTAAAGTCTGTAGCAACGCAGGTTTTTCGGCCGCCATTTTGAAAGTAAAAGGCGAATAGTAATTCCGATGAAGGAGGATCATCCTCGGGCGCCCTCTCATTTTATATCGAAATTTGAAAAAAAAATCGGTCCAGTAGTTTCGGAGAAAATGTGCGTACGGCGGACGGAAAAAAAAAATTGTATTCGTATTTCGAATTCCACGCATCCTGAAACGTGAAACGTCAAATTTTGAGAGGGGGTTAAGTTATTGAATTTTTGGTCGATCACAATGGTTGATTATTTAGAATAATAAACCAATATAAATATATTTATATATAAGGTTACATAAAATATCGTTGATATTGTATGATTTGATCTCTCTCTTTGAAAACAAAATTGGTGCGGTTCGCGCATCACACAACTTTCACTTATCACCCTCTTCTTAGCAGAAATAAATATTTCCAGAAAAAGGGGAAGAGAAAGTAAAAATTATAGACCCTATAATTATTTATATATCATTGTGGGTAACTTATGTGTATAAGTACTTTTACATATACAAATTTTAATATTTATATCGCTGTAATCAATACAATAAAATATTAAATAATAGCAACAATAGCATTTATAAAATTTGCATATGTATCATTTTTGTAATATTGTCGGAGTCCATGTTACGTATGGGAAGGTGTTCTTATCTTATGGGCGATCTCGGATGCGCTTCCTTTTCCTGTGGCTACTTAATTACAGCTATTCTCTATTACGATCTTTTATTTACCCTTTAGTTAATTATCAAATTCTTTCATATTTTATAGTGGGGATTAATGTAAAATGGTCAATTTTCTTTTAAATAAAAAAAATTAAAGAAGAGAAGAATAGTTGGGGTTGTCAGTCAAAAAAGAAGGCAAAAATAAATGATAATATTTATTTTTACATATGCTGACGTTTCGACCTGAAGTTCAGGCCTTCATCAGGGCTAAGAAAATAACCAGATAACAAGGTTTAAGAAACATAAGTAGTGATGGTAAAAAAAAAAAAAAAAATCATTTTACTTTATATTTATTTACTTTATTTTTTACCATCACTACTTATGTTTCTCATACCTTTATTATTATTATTATTATTATTATCTCATACCTTATTTATTTATTTTTTTTATGTTTTTTTATTTATTTATTTATTTTTATTTTTTATTTTTTTACCATCACTACTCATGTTTCTCATACCTGGTTATCTGGTTACTTTCTTAACCCTGATGAAGGCCTCAATTTCAGGTCGAAACGTCGGCATATGTAAAAATAAATATTATCATTTATTTTTGCCTTCCTTTTTGACTGACCACCCCAACTATTCTTCTCTTCATTATCCACGACAGTCAACCATTTACCAATTATAAAAAAAAAAATTAAAGGTAGTAAAGGGGAAGCTAATATTGAAAATTATACATTTAGGCCCTGTTAGAGAACATCAATCAGAATAAAAACCACATTTTATTTAAAATTGCTTAATTTAACACTGATATAATGAATTTAATCAGAATAGTTACAGGTTTTTTCGAGAAAATTGTAAAATTTAGTTTAGTCCATGATTAAGTTCCACTTCCTGTTAGCCTATTTCGCAATAAGTTAAATATGCAATTTCAGTTTCTTACGACTTTTTGTTTTTGCACTAGACTGTTTAACACACACACACACACACACACAGACCATTTTGTCTGACTTGGTAATTTGGATTCAGGGAACCTCAAAAGGCGTATTTCCGTTGAAAACTGAGATACGAAAATTTTCCTTTAATATATATTTCATACATAGGTAAGTGAAAATAGAAATTAATGGCATGTTGGTAACACTAGATTGAACTTATTTTATACCTATTAATAACTCATATCGCTTCTAATTTTCAAATGAATGAACCGGGCATTAAAAATATATAAAATTAATTACAATTATTACACTGGACGTTTTCGCCTTTTATGTATAAATATATGTTATTAATTTTAGAAATAGTAACGGTGTCTAATACTATATAAATATATCTATCTTTACAGGCACCTTTATGATTTCATTTAAAGTATTTCATATTTTAAGTATTAAGTATATTATAAGTGTATACTAAGATACCTTTTGCGGAAAACGCGAACCCATAACTTTCGTGTCACTCGGATAATAATTAAAACATCTATAAATAAACATTTAGAAATAAATGGTAACAAAGGGTTAATGGAATACAAATTCCTCAACTAAATACAGTCCCTTTGATATCTGGAGCCTCTTTTAACAAGGTCATGGAATTCTCTGTGGCATTTGAAATTAAACTTTCTTTGTATTTATCACGTTGTTTGCCTCCAGGGTCATATATAATAAGGTAAATTTTATTCGAATAACGAATAAATAATAGTGAAAGAAAATTATTTTTAAATCTTTATTACTTATTGAAAAATAAACATATTATTTATTTTAAAGAACCAATAATATTAATATAGATTGTGTACTAAATTTTAAGTCCTTTACAACGATCGCTAGGAAAATATTCAACATGAATAGTACATATTTGTACATTTGGAGGATAGATGTATGGTCTCATTTCAAAGACGGACATCTGTTATTTTCAGAAAGTGGATAAAAAGTCAATTTTACTTTTACAAGTTCAACTCAAACTTTTTTTTGATAATTTTACCAAAGAATGTTCAAGTTGAATAATGAAAAAAAAATTATAATTAGTTAAAATTGATGCAATGTTACAGAAAATTATTTTTAAACTCTGAACATTTTAAAAATGACATATGTCCGTCTTTGATATGAGACCACTCAATTAAATATAAGTGTCTATATTTAGTCTGAACTCTCCTGTTAGCTTATCCTTCTTCGGTCGAAATATTCTATTCAGTAATTTATTTTCAAAAACTTTAAGACATAGTTCATCTCGCAATGTAAACGGCCATGTATCTCAACCGTAAAGAACCTTAGGTGAGATAGTGGTTTTATAGATTCTTGTTTTTAAGTTCCGGGAAAGGAAGTGCGAGCTAAGTAATGCTGTCACAGAAAAGTAACAATCATTTTCCGCCTTCAGCCTAACCTTAGTCTCCTCTTAAATTTCCTTTTTTCTAGTTATCGTAGAACCTAGATACCTAAACTTCTCTACGTGTTCAAACATATTATCTTCTATATTCATATAATCTGTAATATCGCTATTTTGGCAGCAAACCATATATTTTGTCGTATTCCTGTTTATTACGAGTCCTAGCCACTTTACCGGCTTTCATTAAATTTGTCGTGTTTGGTTTTATAGTTTACGTGTCTTGGCTTACCAGGACCAGATCATGCGCATAGCCAAGCACGGATGTTGTCCCACCCCAAATCCAACTCTTTTTCGGCAAGCATTACCTCCCTAAAATGTAATTTTCTAAAGCCAAATTAAACAGTGAAACGGAATTACTTTGTTTTGAAGCTCAACGAACCTCAAAATTTCGGAAAAATAATTACCGATTCTAATTTATACACATTAATATGAGAAGGAGTTGATCGGGGAGTGCGGTCAAATAAATACTAAATTATACAAATAGTATTATTTAATTTTTACCGACGTTTCAACCCACTTTGCAGGTCTTCATCAGAGCTACAAAAGATAAAAAACATGGTTAAAAAAAAATGAATATAAGTAGACATAAAATAAGAAGAAGTTGTCCGATAAAGAAATAAAAAGATGATATCAGAGATATAGTGGGTGACAATGTAGTTAAAATATCAAGTATTATATATATATATTTATATAGAAGCTACAAACAATAATAGAAAATAAGAATGAATAAAAATAGAAAACAAAGAAGGATATAGCATATAAGTTAAATGTTTTCTATTTTTATTCATACTAATTTTCCATTGTTGTTTGCATATTCTATATATATAATACTTGATATTTTAACTACATTGTCACCCAATATCTCTCTCATATCATCTTTTTATTTCTTTATCAGAGAACTTCTTATTTTATATCTACTTATATTCATTTATTTATTTTCACCATGTACCTTTGATATTTTGTATCTTTTGTAGCCCTGATGAAGACCTGCAAAGTGGATCGAAACTTTGGCAAAATTCAATAATACTATTAATATAATTTATTATTTATTTGACCACACTCCCCGATCAACTTCTCTCATATTATATCACGGTCAACCATCTCTACATCTTTATAAACATTAATGTACTTATTTTTTCTATGAAAAATGTTTTAATAAATATTTTTATTTTTATTTTCCGGATAATCGGATGCCTAGAATAATTACATAGTTTTTTTAATACCGTTTATTAATCCACGATTGTCTTATAACATCATTGCCACTTAGTGAATTTCCTGTCAGAAAAATACGTTATCTCTAAGATCCCTGCATTATTTCGTACGTGGCATTACTTTAGACTAAACTAAATTTACAGATCTCTCTTCCACAATCTTTTCAGCCTCATTGAATTACATAATTTTAAATGTAAAAGTTATGAATTAAAACGTCCTTAGACGCGTTTTGCAGTTTCACTGTGGGGATTGAATAAGACAACCATCAGATTAGGATGTGTAACACCCAATCGAGTAAGCTCTGATCGTGTTTTGACGTGTAGATTAAAATATCTCAGAAACTAAAAACCTGTATAATGTAAGCGAGGGAAATGTTCAGCATTTCATTCTCTCTTTAATGAGCTGTAAATTGTAAATGTTATTATTTTTATAATATACCACAAACAATAATTTATATACAACTATAATTGTCTTTTATTGTAAATTTGATTACTATGTGAATATAGAACAAAGAAAAAATTATATTTCATATTATAAATTTCTCGATGTTTTCACTTCTATCGTGTGGTCTGATGTACATAACGTATTTTTTTTTTAATTATTGTTTTTATTTTGATCGATGCCGGTAGCATGTTTTAACAAGCTGTCCCTAATATTGACAGGGCAGTAACAGAGAGGAGAAACAAAATCCAGGGACTAATGTACTGTTGGCGTAAGATCGGGTTCCCTACAGGCTTCCAATTCCCATATATCGATGTCCTGCAATTTATCGTTTAGGACCTCTATTATGTTGGAAATATTTTAATATTAGTGGTAAATATATATTACAATTTTCTCAATTATATTAAAGCGAAATGGTTAGAGATGAAAAACGAATGAATTTAACATATTAGACGAGAAAAATTGTAGTAAATTTTTTTAAATAATATGTTGTACAATTTATGATTTTTAGTATCAGTTGCTATCAGATAAATATTTTAATAGTAGTATTGGTCTATTACGGGCGCTAATTGCTTAGAAGTTTTGAGCCTAAAACAATAAATGATGAAAAGACATATTTTTACTCAAAGTAGGGTGGTAAGGGAAAGATGTGAGATGCGTTCACCGCACCAGATCTTATGTGATATTTTAAAAAATTTACAATATTACACAAAAAAATTAAACTGTAGTCAGGCTGTGATGAGAAGGAGGGACACGACTAGGTCGGAAAATTGTATTATTAATCCAAATAAAAATAAGATAAGAATTAAAATATACCATTTGTTCGCGCTTCTATTCTTTTATTTCCACAATTTTACTATCAATCCTCTGTAACATTTTATATTTAATCAAACTATTGGATATTGCTAAACCTCTTCATATGTTGATAACTTAATAGTATTATGTTCTGGAATTAAAATATCTTGTGACCTATAAAGATCAGTATAGTCATTAGTAAAGGTTGTTGAAAGATCTTATAAAAACCACCAAAATGTCGATGGCCTGATTTCAATAGGAGATTATAATATTTCTGTGACGGTTTTTCAATAAATCAAAAAATTTCTGCGAATGTGATAGTAATAACATTTTTTTGACATGTTTTCTCTTTGAAATTCATAAATCGAAAGTTCCAAACTAAAAAAAAAATCTGACAAAATAAAACGTCTGCCATATCGTATAAATTTAATGAGATACTAGAAACTAATGAAAATCCATTTGAAAGATAATATATTTACGGAAAAATTAATGTATTGTATAGTTTGTGCACTATTCACCGAAACTTTGAGCCCGACATCAGAAAAGCTGATTTTGAAATATAAACACTTAAGATAAAATACGTGTATACGTAAGTGAAAGTAATGGATACAATTCGATTTATTTCTAGATAATTTTCACCTTAATTACTTTTCTCCGATTTTAGACAAAATTGAATAAGTCGTTTTCGAAACATGTATGAGACCCGCAAAGTGCTTTCTGATCAGTCATGTTTCGCATCCATAATAAAATGTAAGCGCTCATAACATTGGTTTGATTACAAAAAGGTACTGAACCAAATTTGTATCATATTTCAAAAAAAAAAAAAAAAAAAAAAAAACCTGTACCATTACAATCCATGAAGGGTATTGAATTCAGTACTATTTAGGAAAAGCACTGTTTCTTGGTCTACAGTTCTGCAAGGAGGTGATTTGACCGAGATCAACCGACAGGTTTTCTCCCTTAATTAATTATTTTAATTAAGGATGCCCGGTTTGTTAAGGCTGGTTGAGTCCCAGGAGGTTCTTCGTACCCAGGGTCACCCCACTACCAATGAAACAATAAATAATTATTCTGCCATGAGCCGGGATTCGAACTTGAGACCTTTAGCATTGGAAGCAAAGTGCCTTACCACTGAGCTACCTCACTCCCATATTGTTTAAAATTAACTGAAATTCCGCTAATGTGTAAGTTTTCGATTCTTTGGACATTTCTTTTTTCCAGCATAAATATATAGTTTTCTTAAGATTGTTAGAAAGTCAAAAATAATAATAAAATCAAATTTAAAACCGAAAATACTGAAAAACTTCCAATAATACAAAAAACTACAAAAATATCTCGTAGTTCTGTAGGAATATACCCTCGGAATTCAGTAGGTCAAGAACTAAAACTCTTTCAAATGATTCATTCGTTCTTTAACTACGGTTTAGGAATCATAAATCAGCTACAACGACCCATCCAGTCACATTTATAAGCTATAAGATAATTCAAAGGGTCATTAGCGACATTCGAGGTATTTCTTTAAGTAGGAGAAATGATAAGTCGTTGGTAAAAAAAAATATATAATGGTTTCGAAAAACTTATAACAATCAAATAAATTTAATGAATTATCTTCTCAAAGGACTCTTTGTAATCTGATAAAATATTTTTAGTTTTGCGAAAACCTCACAATAAAGTTCGTTAGTTTGTTTATAGTGTGAATGTAGATCTTACATCACTATAACTAATTTCCATGTCACAGAATGATGTAATATTAAAAATTTAAATAAAAAAAGGAAGATTTTTTTGAGTATACAAATATATATGATATAAATGAAACATTCGAGTTTGTCCGCCCAATAATCCTCTTTAAATAGTTTTAGCAATGGCAAGCTCTAGTTTATTTTAAAGTAAATTTCATCTAGTTTACTATAGAGTAATCTATAATTACTTAAATAAAATATTCTATAAGTTATCGCTTGATATTCAATAAAAACATGACACATAAAAACACAAATCTTAAATTTCCTACTTCTCAATTGGGCAATTGTTTATGTGAACTTTTTTGTATATCTCGATGTCTAATCTGAGTCTTTTAAATATTTCCTTCTACTTAATCGAATTGATCGACAGCGCATTCTCGAATAACGTTTATTTAAATAATGATCAGAAATTATTATTTTTTTTTGTCTATAAAATATGTATTTGCGCCTGTCAACAATAAGTTGACAATCAGCAAATGTGATGGCGATAATGATATAATGACATGACAGGCATGGGGAAGGAAAGTACTCAGCAGTACCTCTTCCCTAACTTGTTCCAATTACTTAGGTTGTCTAAGGAAGGAGATCTCTCATCCAACGCCTTTTTAGTCTCCTGCTCATGTTCTGAGGTATGTCAGCTGTGGCCATGTCTCTTATAAGTCTGTTATTATGTCCATTTAAATTTGTGTAAAATCGTTGATATAGGGTCGTTATATGTTGGTCAACTGTTGGAAAGTGGAGGTCAGTATGTAGAGTTTTGTTAGTCACGTACCAAGGTGCTTTTGTTATGAGTCGCAATAATTTTGATTGGAACGTTTGAAGTTTTTGTAGGTGGGTCTTTTTAGCGATGCCGTATATTTGTGATGAGTATGTCCATATGGGCTTAAGTAAGTATGTATATGTATTCAGTTTCTGTTTTAGTTTTAGTTTTGAAGATTTGGCAAAAAGAGAGTAAAGTAGTTTGAGTCGTTTGTTAAGTGTCATACGTTTCATTTTAACATGTGGGCCCCATGTCATCCTTCTGTCGAAGGTGAGTCCAAGGTAAAGTACCGTGTCCGTTTGAGGAATTTGATTGTTGTCAATATAAACTGGAGGACAGGTGTTTTTTCGAAGACTAAATGTTATATGTTTGGATTTGTCATGATTAAGTCGAATCTTCCATAGTGTGAACCAATCTTGTAGTTTAAGCAAATGATGTTGTAGAGTTAGTGAGGCCTGTGTAGGGTCTTGATGTTTTGTGAGGATTGTTGTATCGTCTGCATATGTAGCTGTCAAGATCTCATCGTCAATAGGTATATCGTAAATTATTAATTTGTATTAAAATTGTTATTAAATTATTAGAATAATCAAATATAAAAAAACAAAGGTCTGTGCTTTAGACCATACGATAAAACTGAAAATATCAACTAGCAGAGATTAATAATATAATATATGAATTATATATAAAAGCTCATTATAAGGAGGATGAAATGATGAACAATACCTTTGCTTACAATATGCAGGTCCGATTTTTAGTTGTTTTTTTGAGCAGATTTTAATCCATCTCTTTTATAAACCTCGTTATAATTTTGTTTTCGGCACTATTTTTTCATCTCTAACACGGCGTTGCGTAAAGATACAAATTTGAATAATAGACCATTACAAACAAAATGAAATTCTGAACAATGGTCTCGTGTACAGTATCCAGTTTTAGTTTTTGAGATATTTTAATACATATCCAAAAACACTTCAAGTAGTCCACTTTAACTGGCTTTACCGAGCGTTACACATGGGGATCTGACGATTCAATCTAATTCACAATATGGTGTGTAGTTTACTATGGAATAATCTTTAATTACTTAAATCAAATATTCTTTTACTTATCGTTTGCTATTCAACAAAAAACATGACGCATAAAAAACACAAATCTTAAATTTCATACTTTTGTTGGTAATCGAGCAATTGTTTATATGAACTTTTGTGTATATCTTGATGTCTACTATAAATATTTTGAATATTTCCTTCTATCCGTACATATATTATTACAGTAAGGCTCGAAATCGGTTTTGTACCAAATATAAGCTCTTGTCATGCTCAAATACCATGAATGGGGTACCGTTGGATTCAAAATTTCACGGGGGGTTAGCGAATCGTATTCTCCACTTTTGTTTTTCTTTCTAAAATAAATAAAGTCGATACAAACATTTTGCTAGGCTTCAATACTAGAACAGTGGTAGGTCTGTAGATCGATACGGGAGAAATTGGATCTAGAAGACTTTGATGTGTACAGCAAGACCCGGATAGTTCCTCTAGAACTATCGGATCCTGCGTTTTTAAGCCCAAAAAGGCTACGAAGGCTTCCTTCTCCTTCAGGCGGACAAAATATTCCAATCACCCCGAAAAATCAGGCAAAAGTTATAAAAGAAAAGAAAGTTTATATTTGAATAACTAAAAAATTACACACTTTTCCCATGGTTATGCCCATGATTATATAAAAGATTACTAAATTCTCTACAAAAAAAAAAAAAATCATTGAAATCGGACAATTTTTAGCAAAGATACAGACAGCTTCCTAAATTTTGTAAAATATGTTGGTTCCAAACAAAAATAAAGATTTAAATTAATTTTTGTTTTCTTTGTCGATTATATTTATCGATAAAGTAACATTTGATTTCTTTTATCTTTTCATTATTTTATTTTATTATTAATCTGGCATTTCATAGCCATTATATTATTCAATATTCATTATTATAGGTTGGTTGTATTCCCCAATGTGATGGATATACAAGCTCTTTGCGGTTATATTTTGATAGAATATAAATGCCAATATATGTTGACCTAATCTTTGGATCCTCGCGCGGGCTCATTACCGCGTATGGGGAGCGTCCCACGGGTGGCGGATGTGGGGATGGTCGGTGGAAATTTCTTGGAAGTTCCTCCCGGCTAAGTCCGATGGACTCGCTGACCAACAATGAGAGGGGCCCTCCAGACTTGCTGGAGGGAGGGGACCTCCAGACTTGCTGGAGGTAGGGGCCCACCAGACTTGCTGGAGGGTGTGACGTAGGATTGAACGCCCTACTCACATATCTTTAGTTCACCAAACACCACAAAAAGTCATGGATCTCCCTAAGGTAAAACGCTCATTATCCGGAGGTAAACTAGTCCCCCGTTCGGGTCTCCGGGTGGGGACTGCTTTAGGGGATTCATGGCGCAAGTTGAAATATAGGGATTTAAATATTGGTACGTGGAACGTAAGGAGTTTAAACACAGCAGGGGGGCTAAAATCGGTCGCGAATGAGGTAAATGGGTACAATTTGGATGTCGTGGCTCTGCAAGAGGTTCGCTGGCCAGGGGAGGGCTCGATGAGGGAAGGGAAGTACACTATTTGGTACGGAGGAAGCGAGAATCATTGTTTAGGTACCGGGTTTCTAATTAGGCGTAGATTACTATCCGCTTTGAGGGACGTACAATTCTTTAGTGATAGAATTTCGGTAGCTACATTTCAGGGACGTTGGTTTAAAATCGCATTAATAAACATACATTGTCCGACCGAAGACAGTGACGATGAAGTCAAAAGTGAATTTTACGATAAACTCGAATGGGTTTATGATAAACTACCACGAAACTACATGAAAATAATTGTAGGTGACGCGAACGCAAAGGTAGGAAGGGAAGAAGTTTATATTCCGACGATTGGTAAAGAAAGTTTGCACGAATATAGTAATGATAATGGGATCCGTCTGATAAACTTTGCCATCTCGAAAAACCTGATAATTAAAAGTACGACGTTTAAACATAAGGATATTCATAAATATACTTGGACATCACCGGATTCGCAAACACGAAATCAAATCGATCATGTCTTGATACAACACAGCTGGCAAAGCAGTATAATTAATGTACGGTCTTATCGCGGAGCAGAATGTGGGTCGGATCATGAATTAGTAATCGCGAAACTTCGACAAAAACTTAATATAAAAAAGAGAAAAGAAAACCGTTTCGATTTTGAGAATTTTAATTTGGAAAAATTAAAAAATCCATCAATTAGAAACCAATTCGAGCTAGATGTTAAGAATAGGTTTGAAGCTTTAGAGCTTCCTGACGAGGACCACGAGGATATTGACAAGTTATGGATAGAGATCAGAGATAATATTAAAGCGGTCGGTAACTCGTGTCTAGGAAAAAAGGAAAATAAGAATAACAAACCGTGGTTTGATGAAGATTGCTTAAACATGTGCGAAAAAAGAAAAGCCGCTAAATTAAAAGCTCTAAATAATCCTAGCGAAGACAATCTGGAATACTTCCGAATCTCAAAGAACGAAACGACAAAATTGCTCAAAAATAAAAAAAGGGAGTATCTTAAAAATAAAATAATTGAAATAGAAACTAACAGAATCGAAAATAACGTAAGAGACATGTACAAAGGTATAAACAGATCACGTAAATATGTAGGGCCCGTAACGTCTGGAATTAGGGATGATAATAACAATATTATGACCGATCCGGTTGACATATTGAATAAGTTTAAGGACCACTTTGACAATATTTTAAATACGGGAAATTATGATCGGTGTCCTCCTTCTGAGTACCAGAGTGCTGAACCGTTAATAGAAGGACCAAGTAAAGAGGAAGTTGAAGTAGCTATCGGAAAATTAAAATCATATAAAGCAGCGGGAATCGATAATATTCCTACTGAACTAATTAAGGCATGCGGGGAAGCTGGAGTTTCTAAAATACATCGGTTGGTTAAAAAGATCTGGGTGAACGAGAAATTACCTGAAGAATGGAAAGAATCTATTCTTATTCCGATTCACAAAAAGGGTCCGAGGACGGATTGTAATAACTATCGAGGAATTTCACTCCTTCCGGTATGTTATAAAATATTCACTTTAATCTTAACCAGTCGAATCACGGAATATGTCGAGGAAATTATCGGAGACTACCAATGCGGATTTAGACGGAATCGTTCGACTATTGATCAAATATTTTCTTTACGGCAAATATTAGAGAAAAAATTGGAGTATAACGGTATTGTTCACCAGCTGTATATAGATTTTAAAAAGGCTTACGATTCTATTGACCGCCAGAAACTGTATAATATTCTAATCGAGCAGGGGATTCCAAAAAAACTAGTAAATCTAGTCAGGATGTGCTTGACGGAGACACTCAATAAAGTTAGAATCGGTAATAATTTGTCCGAAAAATTTGAGGTTCGTTCGGGCTTAAAACAGGGGGATTCTCTTTCGCCTGTCCTGTTCAATTTGGCATTAGAATATGCCATTAGGGAGGTAATGCGAACCGAGAAAGGGTTAGATCTGGGCGGACAACATCCGTGCTGGGCTATGCTGATGATCTGGTACTGTTAAGCGAAGACGTTGAAACTATAAAACTAAATACGACAACGTTAATGAAAGCCGGGAAAGAACTAGGACTCGAAATAAACGTGGATAAAACAAAATATATGGTTAGCTGCAAAAATGGCAATACTACTGGTGATATCGATATAGATGGTAATATGTTTGAACAGGTAGATAAATTTAGGTATCTAGGTTCTACGATAACTAGAAAAAACGAAATTGAAGAAGAGATTAAGGTTAGACTGAAGGCGGGGAATGCTTGTTATTTTTCTGTGACAAAACTACTTAGTTCGCGCCTCTTGTCCCGAAACTTAAAAATTAGAATCTATAAAACAATTATCTTACCTACAGTTCTTTATGGATGCGAAACTTGGCCGCTTACATTAAGGGATGAGCAGCGTCTTAAGGTTTTTGAAAATAAAGTATTGCGTAGAATATTCGGACCGAAAAAGGATGAGTTAACCGGAGAGTTCAGACGGTTACACAACGCCGAATTGCGTGAGATGTATCCGGGTAATATAATTGATGTAATTTCATCGCGGCGAATCAAATGGGCTTGTAAAGTTGTTGGGCTTAGTAACGAGAGAATTCCTAAAAGGTTAATATTTGCTGTGCCGAATGGTAAGCGTCCGAGGGGTAGACCGAAGCGAAGATGGGAAGATTGCATTAAAGCCGATCTGAAGGGACTGGGTTTGGACGGCGAACGGTGGAGGGAGGTGTGTAACAAGCGATTGGTGGTGTCGGCATCGAACCTTCGGGTTCGCTAAGCCTTATTATTATTATTATTATTATTATAATCTTTGGATACAAATAAGCTTTAACACTTGTGATGTTGATACGAGATGATCTAGAACCGTGATCAACCATTATTCACTTCTGGCCGCAGTTCTCAAAGCTTACAGCTAACTTCAAACTAAGTTTAAACTAAGCTTAGCCCTATCGCTGAGCCCAGCTGATTTATAGCTTTGATTAAATATCAATTAGCTTTATATCGATATCCTCTCTTATCAGTTGCATATCATTAGGTCCAAACTGAGATAATTCAAAACGCAAATGTTTACTCAGTTATTGCCAATGGACTATTTCTGATTAGGCATGCTTTCATCTTCGAACCTACATTATTATATGTATATTGTTAGTGAAGCAATGAATGTATTTGAGATTGTACCATAATAGAAATAAAATCTCTTTTTTGGTGCTGAGTTTGTGAAACAACGAAAAGAAAATACAGAAATCACCAATTTCTTTTGATTCTTATGTTGATCAAGTTGATTAGATTGAATGTTTTTCATTACTTATCAGGGTTACTAGAAAACTTTAACAATGTTTCTCAGTTAAGTTTTAATTAATGTCTGGATGAAAGCTGTAATTATGAGCACGTTTCAAAAACTCACCTCGTCAGAAAAACGGAAACGATAAAAAGAAGATACACTTTACAATGCTTTTTAGTAGTAAAAGGGTTATTAAGAGGACGAAATATTCCTAAGATTCAAGACAAAACTATTTAAAAAGCTTAAGGAGCTATGGAAAAAATATGCAAATTATTACACAATAATTTATAATTTCCAAACAACTATATATCAAAAGTAACATTAATTTCCTTGTAACGTAAGGAAAAAGAAATAAAAGTAGATTCCTAATATTGCCCTAAATATTTTTTATTTAATCATTAGAAATCTTCTAAGAAAAATAAAACATATTGCATCAGTTGATGTAACACTTTCAGGAGATTAAAAAAATCTAATTTTATGAACCCAGGTAACTTTTTTTCGTTGAAGTATGTTGTATAGATAAACTTTAAGGGTCTAAACGACACAGGTCTTTCAGCCACCATCTTGAAACAGAAATACTTTTAGGTATGTTCTATATGTAAATTTAAAGGGCATCCAGGAGAAGACTTTAGTCGAATTTCATTGAAATCAGTACATTTGTTAAAGCGCTACAAGACAGGTTTTTCAGCCATCTTGAAAGATAATGCCGGACAGTAATGTGGAGGCAGAATGATCATTCTCGTGGAACTTCTGACTTTGATTCCAAATTTGAAAAAAATCGGTCCAGTAGTCTCGAAAGAAAAAACGCGAGGACAGACAATAGTCTCTTATTTGATTTTCGAGTTTTGTGTTTTCTGAAACGTTAAACCTCTAATTTTGAGAGAGGGTTAATTTTTTAAAATTTTTTTGGACGATTACAATTGTCCAAAATTATAGTTATTTCTTTTTTTATTAAATCAGATATAGCAATAATCATACACGATGATATGAACGAGATAAAATAACTACATAGCCATTCTATCGGAAGATATAAAGTTAACTAATAGAGAGTTATGAGGTCGGTTCGAAGACGTTGAATAAAGAAAGGTACGGTCTAACCCTTGCGAGGTCTGCCACTCAGCCAGCCCTTAATATTTTAGCAGATCCTCAACGCTGCTTTTACTCCTTCATTTTTCTTCTCTTTCTTCTCTCTTTAGATCCATTAATCGAATTGATCGATAGCGCATTCTCGAATAACTCGTATATAAATAATGATCAGAAGTTATTAATTTGTATTAAAATTGTTATTAAATTTTTATAATAATTACAATATTAAAAAAAACAACTAAGATGTGTGCTTTAGACTACACGATAAAACTGCAAAACATCAAGAAGGAGAGGTTAATTATATGAAGTATAAATTATAAATAATATCTCATTAAAAACAGGATGAAATCCTGAACACTTCTCTGGCTTACAATATGCAGGTCGGATTTTTTTTTTTTTGCAGATTTTAATTCATATCTTTAATAAAAATCGTTATCATTTGGTTTTCGACATTATTTTTTCTCTGTAACACGGCATTGCGTTAAGATACAATTTTGAATAATAGCCCATTATAGATAGAATGTTAAACAATTCTCTAGCTTACAGTATACGGATCCGATTTTCAGTTCTTGAGATATTTTAATCCATACGCAACAACATTTCAATTACTGGATTTTATCCGAGCGTTACACATCGGAAATCTGATGGCCCAACCTAATTCTCTCTCCACAAAAAAGTTCGAAACGAGCATAAAGAAGTTTTCACTTCAAAAACAAAGCTTTGTGTTGAGAGCACCACATTGACAGATTTAAAAAAAAAAAAAAAAAGCTTCTAATGAAACAAACTAGTCTAAATATATAATTCATGAACACTGTTGAAGATTTAATACATATAAATCGATAATTGCATGTTATAAGAAGCATTTAATGTCGTATAGAGGCTCCGAGAACTACACGCCCGCCCATCTGAACCTCCTTGCCATCATGTCATGGAATATATATTGACCAGTTTCTATAAGCAAACCCTCCCTAGGCCAAACCTCCAGGGAGATACTAAAATCCATAGGAGCAGTATTTCAATTTTTATTGGGGGAGGATAGAGACAATGGACCAAAAAAAACAATGGTTTTAGTTCATATTAGCTGTGCAAATTCAACATAATTATTGTGAAACAAACAAATATAATATTGGATAATTAAAAATAAATTTATACATATGCTTAGACAGTTTGATTTGATATATTACAATTTGTATTCATTAAACATGGAAGAAAGACATACATCCTTCATAATATAGGTAAATTTCTAGAGTTTTTTTTAAGCTAAAAATGAATAGTGTTAAAAACTGAAAAATACATTTTATTTATTAGTTTGTATGACCTCCAAATAAAAATAAAACGCTGCAAATTATTTCTTTCACAATGGTTTATTATTTCCAAACAATTATACATCTAAAGTAACATTACCTTCCTAGTTATAAAGAAAAATAAATAAAAGGTGATTCCAATCATTGGATCAAACTTTTTTTTTTAATCATTAGTAATATGCTAAAAAAATACCTATTACTTCAGTAACACATTCAAAATTTAAAAAACCAAACAAAGGATATAACATTTGGAGTAGAACATAAAAAAACAAAAAAAAAAAAGTTATTCGGAATCTAATTTTACCATCCCACATAACTTTTTTTCCAGCTTCTTTTCGTTGAAGTATGTTATAAATTTAAAGGGAGTCATGAAAATTACTTTAGCGAAGTTTCATTGAAATCGGTACATTCGGTACATTTACGGCCGCCATTTTGAAAGTAAAAGGCGTATAGTAATGTCGATGAAGGAGGATCATCCTCGGGTGACCTCTGAATTTATATCCAAATTTGAAAAAAATATTGGTCCAGTAGTTTCGGAGAAAATACGCGGACGGCGGACGAACAAAAAAAATTTAATTAGTTTTTCGAATTCTACGCATCATGAAACGTGAAAACTCAAATTTCTAGAGGGGGTTAAGCTATTGAATTTTTTGGTCGATCACAATAGTTGATTTTTGAAAATAATAAACTAAAACGTTTTCAGAGTGTGACTGTTTAAAAATGTCTTTAAAAATAAACATTATATATATATATATATACATATATATATATATATATATATATATATATATATATATATATATATATATATATATATATATATATATATATATATATATGTATATATATATATACACTTGTACTTATTAAATATATTTTTACAAATTCTTTGCAGAAAATTTATAAAAAAATAATTGTGAAAATGGAGGTGTCCACTTGAAAGGTTGAAAGGTATAATTTTATATTATATATATATTTTTTTTAAACTTTTATTATGATATTTACAACTGTATTAGGATGAATACATCAAGTAAATGTGTACATAGGAATATTATCACATGAAACACGCTTTTTGAGAAACTAAACATTGGTAGCACTCTAATATATAATATATATTATTATAATAATAAATATATTATTATTCCTGAATATAAATGAAAATTTAAATAATAGGAATATTTAGGTCGTGATAAAATAGTTAGTTACCTACTTATAGGACATAGCTTAGTTAGTAGGTTCTTATTATTTTTTATTTGCTTTAATTATTTTTTCTTAATCAATTTTAGTTTACATATTTTATTCGTTCATGTAGTTTGTTTATAGTCCCGATTTTTTATGTCTCAGTTATTTTAATCCAAATGTAAAAACACTTCAATTAGTCGACTCGAGCCGACTTTAACCGAATGGGCGTTACAGAAAATCATATATCTATTGAGAAGTAAACAGTATTTATTTTACAATTTTTATTTATTATTTGTAATATCAACAAGGGGTTCACTATAAAAAACTATCAAATAATGTATACATTTATTTATGGATTTTATTTAAATTATTATTAAATTTTAGTACAAACTATCACATTATACATATTACATATTAATTAATACCATTACATTAATGACAGTATAATGTTAATTAATTAATCGCAACTTTTAACATTAATATCAGGCAGCAGACATTTTATCGCAGTGGGGAACCAAAGGTCAGCTGGAGTCCCACCTCCTTCAATAAACGCTTTTCCAGAACCAATATTTGTTTTTTCTCTGTTTGCTCCCTTCTCCTGGACAAATGCCAACCTTTATATATCTCAAGTCCTGAGGGAATAGTTTTTTCGTATTTTCAAATGTTTTTTCCGCAACAGCATTTTTAAACTAAGTTAATTTCAGAATGGTTTAAAAAACAGGTTTTCTCCTTTGTCTGTTCCAACAATATAAAAAAAAGAAAGAAAAAGAAAATGAACAATTAAATCCAATCGTGTACGTTTTAAATTGAACATCAACGAAACAATTTTTGTATAGAAAACTTTGTTCCTTAATAAAACTACCTTCGCAATATTCATCAGTTTAGAAACACGTTCGTTCATTTTAAATTAATAATCATAAACTTATTAAATGTGTTTGTTGAAGAAATTAAATAAACTTTTAAAAATAGAAAATAACTATAGATATTTCCTTATATTCCAGGAGCCAGAGCCCAAAAATCGACCTGATCGCTTGCGAAGGTTTCAATACATTATTCTGACTGAAATGATCCTTGTCCGTCATTCACAGAGCCGCTGCTTTCAAAAATGGTTGCTGATTATAAGAATATTCGGCCAGTAACTTGAGCAACAAAATGGGAATTGAGATATTTAGCCAAATTTTTCAGTTTCCCCATTTATATTACTAATGATAGGACTAAGCGGAGCGCCATTTTTATGTAACTTTACATAAATGGTAATACATGTATTACCATGTATTCTAGGTGTATTGTAGTTAGGGTTAATTAATTTAATTTCGTTTAATAAGAATTTTTTAAAGTTAATAACAATGGTTTCACAAATGGAGAATTAAAATCAATCCCAGCAAGTCAACTCATCTTAGCTTCTCCCTGAGGAAGATCTCGTGTCCTGCTGTGACAATAGACAATATGCCAGTTCCCTCAAAAACACATGTACGGTACCTCGGACTATAACTGGACAAAAACCTCACCGGGAACATTAACACTAAAATAAAAAAAAACAAGAACTGACCAGACGATACAAACAACTGTCACCTCTTTTAGACTACAGGTTTCCACTCAACTTACTGAACAAGCGACTAATCTACACCACCATACTAAGACCTATTTGGACATACGGAGCGGAACTTTGTGGTTCCGCAAAACATACACACATAAAGAAAATTCAAACCACACAATCCAAAATACTTCGTAAAATCGTCAATGCTCCTTGGTTTATTTTAAATCACACAATGCACATAGACATGAACATACCAAAAGTAAAATCCTACATACACAACATTTCACTCTTCTACTCTCAATCACCCAAATACACTCGTTCTATCTCTATCTTCCTCCTTGTTACCTGGTGAGCCTCAACGACGACTAAAAAGGCAGTGGCCTAGAGATCTCCTGCTAGCAAGTTCAGAAAATATCAAGAATACAAGAAGATAAAATAAACTCCAACACTTTTGCTTGATGCGTTACAACGCAGCGGCAAATTTAATGGAAAATAAATAAATAATAAAAAAGTTCTATTGTATAAAATATAGACAAGGTCTAAGCAAAGTCAATTTAAAAATGTCCTTAATGATTTATAATTTTTATATTTAAATCAGTGATATTTATTACTTCATGTTGTATCCAACGACTGTATAATATTTATGTGGAAATCTCTAGTTGTAAGGTTATATAATGTTATATTGTTATATATTTTCCATTATGCATAAGAGTTTCTGCTATTAATATCAGTTATATTATTTATCTTTATATTTTTATATACTGTTAATAATATTGTAAAAATGAAATAATAATGTTCTAATAATAATAGCATAAACTCGTTATCATTTGGTTTTGGACACTTTTTCCCTCTGCTAGTCTCTAATACGGTGTTGGGTTAAGATACAATTTTTAATAACAGCTCATTACAAAGAAGGCAAAATGCTGATTATTTCCCTCACGTACAGTATATAGGTCTGATTTTTAGTATCTGAAATATTTTAATCCATATGTTCAACTAACCTTGTTATCATTTGGTTTTCAACAGTATTTTTTTTCTTTTTCGCCTTTCTAACACGGCGCTGCGTTAAGATACAATCCTATATATTATTTCTAAAAGGTGTTTTTTTTTTCATCATAACCAATGATTGACCACTCATTTTGAAGATATTCTTCTCCTTCACATGCGAAAAATAGTCCCATCCCCCGCAAATTTCAAGAAAAACGTTATAGAGGAAAAGAAACTTTACTCGTGAATAACTCAGAAAGCATATATTTTTTTTATTGTACTCATAATAATTAGAAAGATTACTAAATTACTACATAACAAACAAAAAATAGGGCAATATAGTCCATTAGTTTCGGTATAATTAATAATGTCTTCCTGTTTAAAGATATGGCATTTAGGAGTAGAATAGTCTACTACACATTTTTTTCTGGCTTATATATTATTTCCTAAACACAATTGGTTGTTCTTACATTTTATTTTTTTTTTTATGATTTCGCAAATCACATGATCGGGCATTATTTTGTCTTTATTACTTTTATTGTCTTTCCATTCAGCGTTTAAAAATAGGTCCTATCAAAGCAATTTGTACAAATATTTTTGTCTATTAAGTTAAATGGAATATTGTAATCGACTAAGAAAAAATATGAATTCCTTCCTTACATAATACATAGGAACTACTTATTTCCATATTTTTTAAATATTTCTTCACTAAATAAAATTTTCTGCGAATTATTCGCATGGGCCAACTAGTTTTGAATAATAGCCCATTACAGAGATGATGAAATTCTGAACAATTCTTTTGTTTACAGTATGCAGGTCCGATTTTTAATTTTTGAAACATTTTAATCAATATGCAAAAACACTTCAATTAGTAGACTCTATCCGACTTTACCCGAGCGTTACACATCGATGATCTGATGGATCAATTACACGTTACATATATATATTTCTTCACGTCAATATTTCATATATTTTTTTCTTCTCACGCGATTTTAAAATCAAAATAACCAATCTTCTATGGTTTTATATTAGACTTTGATCCGACTACAATGAATATTCATGAAAAGTACTTTTCAAAAAACACCACTTTTTTTTTGCAAGAACTAATATTTTTAAAAATGTTTTATATATTTGTATAAGGATTACAACAACACGGACATATCATACCGGCTGACATCCCCTCAGAGCTTCACAACTCCGCAGTGTGTATTGCCAGAGATTATTTTATCATTACTGGACCCATCTCCCAATCTGAATATATGAATCTATAACACTCAGCTCCCGGATTTAATGACTACCTTCAATTATTCCGGCAGATAAAAGCTTCCCACCGCCTCTTGAATAATTAAACACTGCCTCTTCGATATCTGCAATATGGGACAATTATTTTCAGCATTCGGAACCTAAATAAATCATAAAGGATTTTAAAAATATACTGCAGAAAAATATAAATACGCAACTACGTCGACGATAACAACGAACTCAATGAGCGTTTCAGTGTTAAAAAACAATAATGGAAAAATGCTATACTTGTATACAATAATAAAGTAATATTTGGAATTAAAAGAAAAATCCGGTTCGCGCATCACACAATTTTCACTTACACCTCTATTTCTAAATGCAATTCTGGTCTGGCGAATTTGGGTTATTACAAGTTTTTGAAGCTCATTTATAATGAAATTAAATCTTGAACAATATATTTATTAATTTCGGTCACATTTATCAATACAAGAAAAACATTAAGGCCATGAAAGTAACCTAAACTCTATTTATTATATCCATTATTTGGATCCATTATTATTATTATTATATCCATTATAGGCAATTTGAACCTTATAACTGCATTAGTCTAATTGAATCACATAAATCCAGTCTTTCAACTTTATAGGCAAAGGGAGATTTGAATTTCCATCTATTTAATTCTAAATAAATAAGGCAATGCTCTATCACTTTTTATATACATTTTATTTTATTTATTCTTTATTGTATTTTATTTTGTATTAATTCTTTTTTTTTTTTTTACCACTGGAAAATTTACCAAAATACAGTTACTTGTTTTTAAATATTTCATAGATAGGTCGAAAGTCGTCACACTAATTTTAAGTATATAATAATGTGATTTCAGAAAGGGAATTTTTATTTGGAATAAATCTATATATATCTAATTATTTAAATATAATATCGGAACTAGAGTTATTATTATGATGAATAGTTATTATTTATAATAAATAAAATTAAAGGTACTTTGGAGGAAGACAAGATAATGTTGGGATTTCACAAAGGGAAAATTCATCAAATTATTCACTAATTTAATTTCCTAAAAAGTTACAGGACAATTTTTCGGAATAAACGTTGGTGCCTAATTATTTAAATATAATATCAGATCTATAATCACTAAACTACAGTAAATGTATTTAAGGTTATGAGCATATGTTTTACATTAATAAATATTAATGTAATATTAAAATATTTCACTTCTTCTTCTTTCAAACAAGTACAATGAATTAGTTCTTTAAACAATATCATTTCCTTGATTCGGAAGATTTTATACTTTTTTTAAAACTTAAAAATAATTTTGAAATTTTACAGAAATAATTCTAGTTCGAAAATTCCATTTAATTTCTTTGGAAACATGTAGTTTCCGTTTCAATGATTAGTTTTCAGATATTATTATATCTTTTTTCGTCACGATCCGTTATTTTCTACTACTATATTTATTAGATATTGTTTTTTTTCTAAAATATCCAGTTTCCAACGATAGATTATATGTATCTCTTTTGACTATTATTTCCAGAGATTCATTTTCGACCTAAATACACAGAAACACTCAGACCATTTTGTAGGACTAGGTAATTTCAAATCAGAAGACCTCAAAACGTGTATTTCCGTTGAAAACTCAGATTTAAAAATTTTCACGTATATAATATGTAAGTGAAAGTAAAAAATCTGGTTTGGTGAATTATTTTTTGATTATAATCAATAATTAAGTGTCACTAAATGTTTTAATCCAGTGCCAATGATAAATAAGGCTAATAATAAAAATATTTACTTATATTTCATTATGGGTATTTTTATTTGTTTAAATACCGGTATATACTAATTTTAATTATTATGTTGCTGTAATCTATACAGTTTAATATTAAATAATACCAATGATAGCATTTACTAAAACCACATATGTATATGTATATAGTATTGTCGGAGTCCTTATTATATTAAGCTCATATTATGGATTAAAGCCTATTCTAATCTTTAGGGTTAGTTCGGAAGAGCTCGTATTTCTTTGTTCCGTCAATTACAACTATTCTCCGTTGCGATCTATTATTTATGTTTTCATTAATTATAAAATTCTTTTATATTTAAATCAGATTTTAATGTGAAATGGTTAATTATTTCAAATAAAAAAAATTAAATGTACTTTAACTGGGCCGATACTCAACCACCAGATTAGTTAGTTCTGAATTAATAATTTAATAAAGTGGCTAGGTATGCTTCAACCCAGGCCTTGAGCATAGGAATTCAATACTTCACAAGCTAGATTAACGTACTTCTTTTTTTATTTTGTAGGTAGCATAATAAGATCTTCCATACCATATAGATTTACATTTACATTTCGGAGTTGAATTTCTATTTTAAAAAATGTTTTACAATCACAATGTAATGTTTTTCAATTTGTATTGTCATCTTTCTTATAATGTCGCCATCTGACATAAATAATAAAATTACACTGTAGAGAATTGTCTTTAGCTCATAAATTAGACTCAAGCTGAATATATATTTTTTTTTTATCTTTGCGAGTCATTAGAAATTAAGTTTTTTATTTTTTAAATAGCGGTGTTAATAAGTACAAAATAACACAACAGAAATGACGTGGGCGAAGCCCCTATATAAATTGACAAGTTAATGTTCACTGAACATATTAATTACAACATTAATGATGAACATATAACGGAGGACTCATCAAGTTTTGAAAATGACCCTTAGTATGTTCGAAACGTTAAATTGATGCGTAATAATAAAATGTTGGTAAAAAATGGCCTAATCTATTGTAACAAATAAAAAAACTTCAAGACACCAAAAATAAGAAAAATGAACAGAAGATATACAAAATAATATTGTCAGATAGACACTATGAGTCCAATTGCATTTATTTATTTTTCGTAATACTAAAACATGATCATTTTTTTTTAAATTTTATTTATCAAAGAAATTTTTTTAGTAGGGAAAGAAACTTTACCCCCAAAAGTTTTTTGTATGTTAATGATCATTTAGCTTATATAATTTCTTTCTGATAATTTAAAAAAAAATATGTAATTGTTTTTTTTCTAGTCTGGTTTAATGTAATTAATTCTTAATTAAATTTTATTATTTAAATAATGTTTCATCGATAGAAATAAAAATCAAGAAAGTAATAAATATCTAAATATTCAGGGTGAAGAGATATTAGTTGTGGAAAGTGTAATAAAACTCAAGGGATTAGATGGCAGTATTGCCAATACCCTAAATGGCAACGCTGCAATTTACTTTCACTTTTTTAATATCAAATAAAGACACTAGACTTCAACAGCTAATATTAAATCAGCCTATTTTAACTTAACAATATTCTATATTTCATTTATGAATCTTTTATACTTCAAAATAGTTTATATAGATATAATATATAATCTATTAGATGTGTATAAATCCAAAAGCAGTGAAAGAAAATGTCGATTTTTTTTTTAATTCGCTTTAGGCACTAAGTTATCCCGAGTTTTTTTTTTTCCAAAATTACTTAAATACGATTTTAATAAATGTTAAGTAAAAAAATAAAAAAATAAAAAATGAGTCTGGCTGGTATGAAAATTTAACCTGTTAACATAGGTCAAGTTTCTGAACTCTGCGCTGAACTTGATGAGCATTGCAAATCTATCAGGCAGTTCTCTAAGTCATCGATGGATCGATAAATTTATTTCTCAATATAATTTATAATTAATATACTCAATATTTCTATTCAGTTTATTTTCTATCTATATTTATATATGTTTTGAAATTTAACTATTCAGTGGATAAATATTTCCTTATTATTTTATTTAATGTTTTAAGTGTTTTTTAACCTTGCAGGAAGGTTAACTTTCCACTAGGATTCATCCGATCGTTGCTAAATTCAGCATAAATCGCTCTCCAACGATACAGGTTTCAATCAATTGATGAATTCCACCGATGGAATTAGCAATAAGTTTAAGATCAAACGTGTAGTATTGTATAGTAGATAAACCCGTATCATTACAACCCGTGAAAGGTCTTAGATCAAGTACAGCGTTTCCACAATATATTTTTTTTTAATTTCCCTTTTGGTAAGTTAAATGTTCCTTCGAAACTTAAAAATCACTTCTGTCAAAATATATACAAAATAATACGTTATATTAATTGCAACTACTCGGTTTATATCTGTTTTACTTATATTATTTTTAAAAAATAGATTAAACAGTGAAAAACAAAGGTTAGATTTAGATTGATAAAATTGTTTCTCCTCCTGGCTTTCCAATTTATCTAAAAAAGAAACTTTTCCATCAAAGCTGAAATCCTGGTTAAGTGCTTGTAGGGAAGTACTGTTTTTGGTCAACAGTTTTGGCTGTTAAAAGCTCAGATACGAAAATTTACACGATCGCAATGTTTATTTATTCCTTTTTTTAAACGGAACTTAGCTGTAATAGTCCTCTTTAAATAGTTCAAGCAATGCTAAATTCTACTTTAGTTTAAATTCAATTTTGTCTAGTTTACTTTGGAGCAATTTTTAATTACTTAAATAATTTTTTTTTTTAATTATCGCTTCTTATTCAACAAAAAACACGACTTACTTAAAATAACACAAATCTTTAATTTCCTACTTTTTTTTGTTAGAAATTGGGCAATTGATTATATGAACTATTTTGTAGATCTTGATTTCGACTATCAACCTTTTAAATATTCCCATCTACTTACGGGACACCCTGTATACAGGGTTAAGTGGCCAAAAATATTTCCTCTGAACTATGTCTGCAAAAGCTTTGTTTAGGAGATATTACCACCTAAAGATTTTCGTTTTTATGAATAATATATACGTTATATTAAGTAAATAAAGATTTGTTCCAAATACATTATTAATTAAACGTAAACATTAAAATCATGTTAAAAGTGATTTCCTTGAGCTAACCTTTTTTGTAAATTTACATATTATTCAAAATGATTCACATAATGATATATTTCGATATAACTCATCACTTAAATACTTAATATCAGTTTCCTCTTCTTTTTATTTATTTATTTTTCTGCAGAAACACAGAGTTTATTACTAAGAAGAATGTAATGTATTTTTATTTTATTTTTTTTAAAGTGTATACTTATGTTTTGCCACTGTACATAGTTTTAAGTGTCTTGGTATGGTTTCAAGTGTTTTTATATAGATTTATGTATTTTGTACATAGTATGTTTAACTAATATTTTGTTTAATTTTTTCTCTTTATTTTTCCTTTTTATGTTTGTTTTTATTTAGGCCAGATATAATACTTTTGTAATAATAATTTTATACTTTTTTGTTATTCTAAAGGGACTTCGTCCCAGAATAAAATTGTGTTCTATTCTATTGTATTGTAAATAAATTTAAACCATTTCTTATTTTCAATAGCAATTACAATTTATTGTAGATATTTCTAATAATTCATAACAACGAAAATCTTTAGGTGTGAATATCTCCTAAGCAAAGTGTTTGCTGACATTCTTTCAGAGGACATTTTTTTCTTGTTTTGAAGTCCTTAGTTTATTTTTGCAGTTTGACCACTTAAATCTAAAACATCTTGTATAATTTTCGCATGATAGGTTAAAACCATTTACCTTAGCAGTAATGAGTTTTAGATTTAAATAAATAGTTTATTGCTTACCTCTCGTCCAGACGACAACTGGACCTGCTGATGTCCGACCAGGCCGAAAGAGAGCGACACCTGGCCCCGAAGTTAAAAGTCCTCGAAGCCCGCCTCGACTCCATTTCCGGCGGAAAGTTCACTCTC
Source organism: Nezara viridula (assembly GCA_928085145.1). NCBI lineage: Eukaryota > Metazoa > Arthropoda > Insecta > Hemiptera > Pentatomidae > Nezara > Nezara viridula. The sequence continues at coordinate 4,032,150 of OV725079.1, forward strand.
GGGCGCGGCTGCTCCGGACTCACCGGAAGAAGAAGCTCTCCGGATGCGGCTTCGCTCTCGATGAGGTCGTACATGACGCACCATGGGTGCTTGTAGTCCCTTCCGGTCTGCATGTCCTCACGTCACGGCCATCTGGATCACCATTAAGTCCGGTCACTAAATATCGATCTAATAAACCATGCAAGTTCCTCTCAGCCGTCACATTCCTTCGATGGACCACTTTCTTTCACCATAAGCGTAATATCACCAGCTTTAAGGGGTCGGGATGTGAAGAAGTGATAAGATATATAAAATAAAAGCAGGAAAACCTTATAGAACACGCACCAACATAAATACACATTATCTTCGGGCCATGCAATCGCTCTTAAAAGCATGAATACCAAACGACAAACTCTTATTGAAGCTTAGAATGGTTCTTTAATTTTCCATGTGCGCTACTGGCCTATACGGTATGCTAAACCGCAAACAAATAAGTATATCGGTTTCATTATTAGACTGAACAAATAATAATTTTCACATCTTCAAGTTTAAAATATGAGTTTGGACCATGGTATATTTGGGTCTGATTTTAATACATTAAGGGCTCAGCACACCTCTCATTCGATAACCTCTGATACGCAAAGATTTAATACTTATATTTAGTAAGGCATCAGTTATAAATATCAAATTACAATCTTTCATGGTTTAACTTATAATTTAAATATTAATTTTATTCTTCAATAGATTTCATAAATTAAATAAAGCTTCTAAACATCGCTGTAACATATGATGATAGAAAACGACAAAAGGCTCAAATTCTTAAGAAGAAATAGTGCGATTACGATGAATATTATTTTATCATTAAAAAAAGAAAAAAAAAACGAAAGTGTATTATAAGCATTAGTTATAAAACTTCAGTAATATATATCTAAAAAAAAAAGCTGAAGTAATTGAGAACATTGAAGCACAAACATTCCAAGAAGTATTTTAAGGAAACACATTAATATAAATTTTTTTTTTATTTCTTTATGACATTTACAACTGTATTACATAAATACATCAAGTAAATTTGGACATAATTGATATAATGACATGAATACACTTGCTGAGTAACTACCCAATGGTAGCACTCTAATGATATGACTACATTAGGAGATCACGGGGCCATCTTCTTTTCAGACGCCTCGGAGGGTTATCAGAAATTGAAGAGGAAGCAAGGTTAGAAACGAGAGGGTTGGGATGATTCTGAAGTTTATTATGGAAGGATATGTATCTGGATTGGGCCAGATCTGAAACATAAGAAACATTAAGATCTTTATGGATAATTTTATTAGTGACAAAGTAAGGAGCATTGAGGATTTTACGAAGGATTTTGGATTGTAAGGATTGGATACAAGAGGAATTCGATAGTTTAGTGGAGCCCCATAGCTCACATTAATATAAATAAAAATAAAATTAAGAATTGAATTATACAAAAAAGAATAAACTGTTTTCATATTAAAAGAATAATTAATAAATTATGCATTGAAAAAGAGTAAATTCCAAAACCTTAAATTCTCAAATGCTATAACTCAGAACCAAATCAACCGATTCCGATCATTTTTTTAACGTTTTGTAGCGAATTTAGTAAGCTTGGATACTTTTTTGAATTATTTGATAATTATGAATTAATTTGTAATGTTCCGATTCGTTGACCTTTCACTTTTATTTAAGTCTTGGTATAAAATTGGGAATCAAAATTACGATTAGCGCACTCTAAGTGATATTCCCTTTCTATTGATACCACATTCGTCAAAATCCATCGCTCCTGAGCGCCGAAAAAGGTATATATATTTGAGAATTAATGTATAAGACTATCTATATATATTTATTTTTATTTGTTGTACACATGATGTGAATGAACTACTATATTATTATTACTAGTGTTTTTATTTGTGACTAAAGCAGTTGATTTTATAAACAAAATAGTGACAACCACATTTCAAAAATCTTCTACACATCAAATGCATATCATGCAAATATTATTGCGATCTTGAAAAACATACAATCCGAATTTTTATGGAAAAAATAAGTTTTGAGGTATGTTGAGTCTATAATAACCAAATACCTCAAAATGGTGAGTGTGTATATACAAGTGTGAACAGTCTATCTCAAAAACAAAAAGTCGAAAAAAAAATCTGAAATTACGTATGTAACAGTGTATAACACGGGAGATAACAGCATTCTCATTAAATCGGTAAAGCGAAAGTGCCACTTTATAATAATAATAATAAATCTTTAATCTTTGATATCTGTTTAGTAAATGAGTTTGAGATATATGTTAATATGAACTTTTCTGTTTATTTTGTGTTGGTGAACACATACCTAAAATAGTGCCGTGAAATTACGAAACACCCTGTAGAAAAATAAATACGTGACATGTAATGTTGTTGAAAAGACAGGAGAGTGGCAAAAATCTAATGAATTATAATTGTTGTAGTGATTCGTCTAAATTTAAATTATTGAATGGGGAACACATGTTGATATAGTAAATAAAATTTCCGTAGCAGATAAATGGGAAAATGGATTTTTTCCAGCTTGATAAAAAAAGAATATGAAGTGTATAGAATCGTCATAATATATATTTATTTATTTCACTTTTTATTTATAATAAAATCAGTATATATATATATATATATATATATATATATATATATAAAGTTTATTAACCTTTTAGAAAAATCATTTCTAATGAAAGCAAGGTGGTAAATTAAAAATTCAAAACTTCTTTTCTCACTGTCTTCATCACTACTATCTTCACCTTTCCTTCCTCTTATTTCTTGATGGAAATCTTTAGAAACATTTGGTTCGCTCACTTTCAGTACATTTTAAATTCTATAAAGTTTTCTGAAAATATCTAAAAACGAGTGTATCTCTAATTTCAGCTCCCATAATAATTTCATTATTCATATTATTTCATAGCCACGCTCAAGCGGTGGAAAAACTTGTTAAGCTTGTGACAGAGGCATCAGTAAAACTGATTGAATAAACAAATATTTTGTAATGTTTAAATTGTTTATATGACACTAATTATTAATTTTGTATTGCTTGCTCTAAAATTATGGGGATTTCGTGATTGTTCTTGACGAAATTTTATTTTTAGTACATTTACATTCATACCTTACATACCTAGTCTTAAAGTAAAACACTTTAAAGCTGAAACACTCAAAACTTTGGCATGTTCGTTATTGTTATTACTCAATTTTTTAAATGCAATTTTATATTTTCTTTTTTTATAAATATTAGGCCATAGGTCACCAAATGTACACCGTTTTCACATCATGTATTATTTATTAGACGTGTCGCTTAACGAGCTATTTCCAAGATGCTGCAAACTAATTTTAATTCAGTTGTTATAACAATGGCCAATAAAATGGCTCGTGAAGCCGAAACGTCGAATAAATAACGATGTGAAAACTGTGTACATTTGGTGACCTATGGCCTAATATTTTATAAAAAAAAAAATAATAATAATGGCACCAAACTTAAATGATATGACTAGAAAATAGTTTTATATATATATATATATATATATTCTTTTTATAAAACTGGGTTTAAACAAAATAAAAGTAAAACATTAAATATAATAGATTAATTCAAGTCGAGATTAAAATTCCAAATTTTAGTTAAAAAAGCCATTTTTTTTATTTCCTAAAATCGAAGTATCAATTTAAGAGCATGTAAACTTCCATTGTTGTCATAGTAATAAAGGATCTATTTCTAAATATTGAAACCAATTTTAGTTCCAAAAATTATCTAAATAAATTAAAAAAAAATCAATGTAAAATTTAACTATTTTGAATAGAAAACTTATTTTCAGGTTTCTGGTATCTCGCGCAGAACCTCGAGATATAAATATATAACAGTTATATATGAATGTTGTCCGCCAAAAAAGTGTTTTTCGTTCCAACATAACGTAAATAACAACTGTTAAGTTTATCGTAGGCGTTAGTCGATATATCGATAATTTGTATCATCCCTTATACATAAATTATTGTAAAATTTTATTTACTTAAATGATTAATTTAATAACATACCTTCATACTTCTACCCATTTATCAATGTACTAGATATATTGATAATATATCAATGTAAAAGTTAAATGTTTGATAATGGAAATATAATGTTTATTGAATAAAGGAAATGCCATTATTCAATAAACATTATATTATTAGTGGCCCAGAATAACACCAGAAGGATACAGATTAAAATCCAATAAGGAGATTTACAGTGAAACGGAAATGAGGGTAAGAAGACTTAGGTTTTATAGACATGCAAAGGATAACCGAGGAGAGGTTAAACAAGAAGATATTCAGTAGTGTTATGGGATACAAGTTTAACCATGGACATGCGGTACAAATAAAACAGGAAATACAGAGGTTTGGGATAACACGGGAATTATGTGAGGATAGGACAGAATACAAGAAATTCCAGAAATGTGCGGTGCATGTGGTGGACAGTAAGGAACTTCCGTCCAGGAGGAAGTGGACGGAGGAGAGGAAGAAAAATTCAATCTCAAATTACTTTTTTAGAAATATTATTACACATCCAGTACCGATGGCAAAAAAATATGTAACATTTACATAACCTATTTTTATTTCATAAAAAAACTATATCTATAAAATCTACAAGTATGCTATTATAGTGTTATTATATTTCAAACCACGCGGTATTAAAGTAAAATTTTCTAAAATTAATTTAATTAACAATTAAATTTAGAAAATTTGAATCTTGGAAATTTGAAGACATACACATTTCTTGCATCCTTTTTGATCAAATAGTTAAAACAATAGTATGCCATCTATGTTTATTGTTTGAATTCAACAATCAAGAAAATAAATGCAATTAATTTTTCTATATAAATGTATATTCCCATTATATTTTTTAAAATTATATATTTAATAATTTTTATCAGTGTCTTAACATAAATCTTAAGGAATGTTCCCAGTATAAATGTTAATTATTATAAAGCTTAAAGTAAATAACTACAGAATGCAGCGAAAATAAATTCTCAATAAGTCTTTGTCGGCAACTTACTGAACTATCGATTCTATCGATAGTGGAACATTATCTACTATCGCCCATTCCTTATTTGTCGTATTCGTCTGCAATCGATTTGTTAAAGATAATAGAGATTGGTATATCAAGATGGCAATTTTCCTCTCCCCCCAGTCATTCTCTGGTCTTACAGCCAATTTAATATCTTCAATTTCAGTTCAATGCCTTCAGATGACCGTAATATGATTTTATCTCTGCATCAAAAAACGTCGCCGTATTTTTCTTTACACACCTAAGTAGAGTGAGTTCTCGAAATTCATTTCTTATTTTCCAACTCCTGCCAAATATTATTCATCTCTTTATTCCATGTTTTGAAAAACCGGTTTAAGTAATCAGTCTATTGAAATAGAGAATGTAGGATTTAATTTTGGAGGACTACGAAAGTTTATTATTTTTATTTATATAACAAAAATTACTTTGAAATAAAAAAAAAAACTAAAAAACAACAAGAGTTCTCTAATCGACTTCCAAAGGATAGCTCTGGTGATAACTCACATGCAAGGGCCAAAACTTCGGCTAACTGAATAAAGAAATTTTGAAAAAATTTTTCACCCTTATTATTGATCAGTCGACTACTTTACAATTTCTAAAAATAAATAAAAACGGCATAAAATATATTACATGAGCTGATTAACAAAACCCAGACCTAATTTTACAAAAAATAAAAATAATAATAACAAGTAAAATCGATAATAGGACAGTTGAACGAATTTCAAGACGCCTGGGAAGATAATTACTGAAGCGTGAAGATTTGCAACGTTGGAATAGATCTGACAACGGCGCACATGACTCGAATTGCTTTTAATTGATTGAAAAACGAAATATTAAAAATCAAAGCGAGAAGTCATTATATTTCTTTCATTGTTTAAACTGAATATTTAAATTTCCATAAACAGCAAACAGAGTAAAATGAGATATCATCTTTATACGTTTTATTTGCAATTATTTACGTATAAATAAATTAATATTTTACAATAAAATTCAAGTTTCAGTGGAATAATGCACCGTGCATTTATTTAAAATCAAAAAACTCCATCTAGTTTCTTTTCTAAAACCATGAATAAGATATGGAATATTTCCAGTATTACTGAAATAGTTTCTAAATCTAAAAAGGTATTTTATAAAGAAAATAATATAGTATATATAAAATAAAATAGTTAAAAAAAATTTATTTAACTAAAGAATATTTGTCGATGTTCAATAATTATTTCAAAAGTTTAGAATCTATTTTTCTCTAATTTTATCCTATTTGATCGTAACTTAAATCTATTTATTTAAAATGATGTAGAGATGATTGACCGTTATATAATATGAGAAGGAATTGGTCGGAGGGTGCGATCATGTAAATAGTAAATGAAGAGGCCCTGATAAAGAACTGTAAGGTCTGTCGAAACGTCGGCGAGACAATTAAAAATACTATTTTTAAAAAAATTAGTATTTATTTTACTGCAATCTCCGATTAACTCTTTCTTTTATTTATTAAAATATATTGTTATCTCTCTAAATTGTTTACAGGTAATGTTGCAGTACAGTGCGATAAAAAAAAAAGTATATATATATATACAGTTCTTAATGGCCAAACTCTGGGAGGAGATGTTACACAAAATTTCCAATAAAAAATTTCATTTGATGTGAGGACAAATTTCGAACGGAAAAAGAGTGAAGTAAAATTTTGTATTTTCTTAAATTCACATTTTCTCTTTCATAGGAAGCGATAACAAAACAATTCTTTAATACAGGTAGTAAAAAATTGCTTCATATTAAACTAGACATAATTACCTTTAAATAAAAGTAGAGTTTGTCTTTGTCAAAACCATTTAAAGGGGACTTTTGTGACTTATTTATTTGGGCATTATTATAGTATAGTTTTGCTGCCATAAGGAGAAGATCCACGAAATCATATTTTATTTTCCTATCTCATCCCAATCATCATTCATCCCTCTATTCCACCGACCTGTTTAAGCTGTTAATTTATTGTATTGCTTGCAATTTTGTATATTTTTATGGTTTAATTTTAATCGGTTTATTTATGTAACAATTTATTTAAATTTCATATTAATATTTGAGGACCGAGCCTGGCGAGGCTAAGTTAGTGGGTTAGATTCCCACCTGGGAGAATTAATATTTACCTCCAATCTGGTTAGTAAGCGGTTGTAATCCCCAGATTATCGCCAGGGCTAGGCAAAAAAGGGTCATAGGTCCCATCTCCCGGAATAATTCCCCCACCAGTACCAGTACATGTATACCTAATTAACTTGTCTGGATATTAATAACCTTCGGGTCCACTTAATCCAAAAAGAGCAACTAAAAAAAGGAGCTGACTGAAAAACCTGCTTCCATGATTATAAATATATAAGATATAAATTTGTGCCATAAATTATTATTCGAGTTTTACAAAGAATTATTATTTAAATGATCTTTAAAATAATATAAAACCTCAGTTACAATCTAGGGCTCAATCAGAAATTGATGTTTGAAGAGGGCTCAGAAAAAATAAACTTTTTTATTTTATTATATATATTTTTTTTTTGCTTTAATTTTTTTATTGACACCTGTCATAGTGATAATGACAACCAGTGAATGTCAAAAAGTGGAAAAAAAGTCGATTGTGATGTCATGAAAGCCATTACGAGGATAAGTGCCCAGCGGCACCTCACTCGCGTGATATCTACATTAGGCGAGGAGGTTCCTCATCCAGCTCCTCTTCAGTCTCCTACAGACGTTACCTGGCATATTCGTAGTGGCCATGTCATTTATAAGTGTATTAGGATGTTCTTGTAAGTCATGGAATCGTTTGTAATGAGTTCGTTAACAGTCGGCATATGGAGGTCAGTATGTAAGGTTATGTTGCTAACGTACCAAGGTGCTTTTGTGATTGTTCTGAATGTTTTTGTTTGAAAGATCTGAAGTTTGTTTAAGTGAGTCTTTTTAGCAGTTCCAAATATCTGTGATGCGTAAGTCCAAATAGGTTTTAATAAGTAATTGTATGTATTAAATTTCTGTCTAACTTTTAGTTTTGAATTTTTCGAAAGAAGTGAACTCAGAATTCTTAACCTTTGATTTAGCGTTTTTCGTTTCTTGATTATATGTGGGCCCCACGTCATTTTTCTGTCAAATATCAGACCAAGGTAGTGAACGGTGTCTGTCTGCGGAATTTGAGTATTGTCAAGGAAAACTGTTATATTCTATTACAATTATAAAGGTCAATAAATACAGAAATTTATTCGTAAAATTTAAACCATGTTCACCGAGATAAAATTTATAACATTACTAAACTATTGTTCTGGGTTATGCAGAATTCCGTCATATTTGTATTTACGAGGTATATGTTTCAATATGTTATATAACTTGCTTTGTTAACTCCTAAACACGTTAAATGGTACCTAATTCTACAATCCCCCCTCCTTTGTTCTGTCGCCATAACTTAATGACGAGAATTGTCCGATTTCATTGATTTTTTTAAGATTGTTTAGAAAATTTCGTAAACTTTAAAAGTGCATTTCAATACATCAGCAAAAAGGTGTAATCTTCTCGAGTCATCGGAAAACTAATTTTAAAAAACTCGTAACTTTTTTCCTACTTCTTTTCGTTAAAGTAATTTATATAGATAAATTTAAAGGGCATCAAGGAGAATACTTTAGCCAAATTTCATTGAAATTGGAACATTCATTTGGCGCTTCAGTCCATAGCAACATAGGTTTTTTGGCCGCCATCTTGAAAAGAAAGGGCGGATAGTAATGTGGAGGTAGGAGGATCATCCTCGGATGACCTTTGTCCTAGATTTCAAATTTGAAAAAAAATTGGTCCAGTAATCTTGGATAAAAGCCCTGGACGGGCGTTAATTTTTGGACGGTTACAATAGTTCATTATTGAAAACAATAAACCAAAATATGTCACGAATAAGACTACGTTACGCGTTAGCCTAAGTTATCTTAACCGGGTTAAAAATGTGTAGTAGCCTACAACAGGGCCTAAAATTTTACTATGGTTAAGTTTTAACTGAAGTTAATAAAAAAAAAAAAAACTATTATCACTGCTGTTGGTGCAACTGGCCTTAAAGATTACATCGTTGATTATACCCTAAAAATGTTTATATGAGATTCTAATGATTATTTATGGAAATGATTATTATTATTTATTTGTACTTATTTATTTTGCATCATATGTTATTCCCAAAAAATTGGTTGCTAACATATGAGATGTCGAAAATGTTAACAAAAGTTAAGAAATCTTCAGTTACATTTAGAGTTTCGATATCTATGGCGATAAACGAGGTTTTCTTGAAAATAAAATTTTAAGAATCATTTCTCTTTTGAAATAGAAAGATGTGATTGACAGGAATGAAGTGTATTTTAAATTATCCCTTACATAATTCCTAACATTTTCTCTAAGATACCATGTATGCCCTATACTGATTATAAATTAAAAAATCTAAGCGGGAGAATACAACCTAAGAAAGACATTGAAAAGAAAACAAAAGATAATTAAATTATATATCTTTCAAAACTAAGTAACAATGGTAAGATGTAGCCACTATATAAGTAATTTTTTAAACAAATAACTTTCAGAGGGGACTAGTGAGTATAAAAGAACTTTCCAAAGCTCTTAAAGATAAAACTTTGTCAACACATTTAAGCTAGAGCAGATTTAATTTTATCTCGATATGGAACTGAAATATTTTTTTCTTTTATTTTCTGTTTTTCCATTATATTCTTTTCACAGCTTTAAATCCAACCGATTCTTTTTTTCAAGTTCTATTGTTCTTAGATAATTTTCTAATAAAACTGAAATATTTTCAATTCAATAACTCCCTGGAAGAAAAACAGGATACCCTTGCGTACCAACTTACAAGAAACAACGACATGCCATTTCATAGTACACTTTACTCCCGATTTCATTTTAAATTATTAAAGAAACAGACTTATACACTGCTGACACGCCCATCAGAAAGCGGATGAAAAGGAGGTGGATGAGAGATCCCCTTCCCTGAATTAATAAAGAAAATGCTGCATGCTGGCAGATCTACGGGAATGAAAACATTAAAAACAAATAACTTTATTATTTTTTCATTGCTCCATATTTGCTATTGTGAGTGGTTTAAGCTAAATACTTATATTGCGTATATAAATACTTAATTATATTGCGTATACAGCTACTAAATATTACCTTGTATTATTAAAAAACTTTAAACAAATATTTCTAACAGTATTATTATTTCTGTATTAATTAAAATCATTCTTTTTAATTTTTTGTATTTAAAAATAAAAAGTATATTTAGGTTAATTATGTTTGTTATAAAACATCTCAGATCATGGAATAAAAAGAAATAAAATCTTTCGAACAATCAACTTTAGTCATTTATGCTGTAAATAGGGTTACTTTTACTTGACAGAATAAAAAATTACATTTTTTTTTTTTTTTATGCAACTAGAGGTGAATCACAATTTTTTTCTAAATAAACCTCCAGTAAATCAATAGAGACCTAAATCTTATGAAACGATGAATATTTCATAAAAGTGTGGAACCTGTATAGTTGATAATAAAGAAAAAATCGCGAATAATCTATTATTCTTTTAAAAATAATGAACATAGCTTAATTTATCTGCTCTAAAGTAATTTTTAAATGGTTTTAACAATCACAAGCTTCATTTTTAATTAAAGTAAATATTGTTAGTAACGCAATAGCATAATACTTAAACTAAATATTTCTTTGGTTATCGTTTATTATTCAACAAGAAACAGGACTTAGTTAAAAAACAAGAAAACTTGAATTTACAATATTTTTGATGAAAATTAGCCCATTCTTTATATGGACTTTTTTTTGTAGCTATTGAGGCCTGCTATGTAAATTTCCATCTATTTACGGAAGGCGCTTTTTATTCACCGATGCTTAAACAGATAAAAATACGTACAATGATAAAAATACAATATATATATAAATTTAGAGGCCTTCGTTATCAGTGGTACTCATGTCGGACTAAAAATATTTCGTTTCACTAGATTATTTATTATAATCAAATTAATAATTAAAATATGGTAACATTAATTTAATTAACATTAATCTGGTGTGTCCACTAGTGGAAATAATGAAGCTTGTGTGATGCGGGCAACAGATTTTCTTACTTTCACTTAGTCATTTTTTTTCTATCGTTCACCCCTTTCTGACATCAGGATATGAACCCGTAATCTTACATGGGAAATTGAATAGCTGTAACTTCGTTAATAGTTGTCCAAAATGAACGATTTTTATATGGTTTTGTAGGGAATTTCATCACCTTTCAAGTTTTGTTATCAATTTCACCGTATAATATATACTAGGGAGTTAGCCATAACATTTCTCTTTGCTTTATAACTTTTTTTTCCCGCATTTTTTCGGTAATTTAGTCTATATACGAAAATTGAAAGAACAATGATTAGAACATTATTAGAAAGTTTCTTCAAAATTTTTAGAGCCGTTTTCACACTACAGTCAATAAAAAAACATGTTTTTCATTTATTCCACGCAAGCTATTGCTTATTATTTTCTGTCATAGACATCTGTAGTCAAAACCCTACAAAATAAAAAAAAGAAGCAACAAAATCGGTTCAGCAGTTTCAGAGAAAATCTTGGCACAGATAGACAGACAGACCAATGGCTAAAAATGTGTTTTTCGGACTTAGGGGGCTCTGAAACGTATAGATCCGTCGAAAACCGCATATCGGAAATTTGATTCGATTGAAATATTTTCCTTACCTAGTATAGGTAAAAACATATTGTAATTGCATGTTTAAAAAAATATTTTGTACCGTCTGTGATTATTACTTTCTCTTTCCTTTGTCTGAAAATAAATATTTTTCCTAAAAGAGGCATGATAATATAGGATTTTTATTGGTTTATTATTTTCAATAGGTTTTACGTTTCAGGATACGTATACTTCGAAAAACGAATACAAATTTTTTTAGTCTGTCCGCCATCCGCTCATTTTCTCCGAAACTGCTGAACCGATTTTTTTTTTTTAAATTTTTATATAAAATCAGAGGTCACCCGAGGATGATCCTCCTTCATCGACATCACTCTCCGCCTTTTACTTTCAAAATTACAGCCGAAAAACCTGCGTTGCTATAGACTGTAGCTCCTAAACAAATGTACAGATTTCAATGAAACTTCGCTAAAATCATTTTTTGGACGCCTTTTAAATTTATCTATATAACATCCTTTAATGAAAAGAAGCTGGAAAAAAATTTAATAGGGATGGTAAAATTAAATTCTGAATAACTTAAAAAGTATGCACTTTTTTGGTTACATAAAAGTTTACGGAACTGTATTAGTTATTTCCTTTGTTTTTGTTTTTGATTTTTGAATGTGTTATTGAAGTAATGCTAAGTTTTTTTTTTGTCGATGTTGTGATAAGATGTTTCAAAGGTATTTAAGTTTCCTAAAAAATGAAGGAATTTCTATCGAAATCAATAGTTTTGGATCTGCTATTACTGCTAGGTTCTATTCATCCTGAAGATTATAATTTCACTTTCAAAGTTTCTCTTTGGCTTCATATCTACTAATACTGAAATTCATGTCAGGGTCTTTTAATAATTTTAAAAAAAAATGTTAAGTAAAACCCCGATGGTTATGATATCTTGAGAGAAAAATTGGAAAAAGAAGATATTTCTTCATTTTTTGTTGACTCTAAAGCCCGTTAAGGACCTTGCCCTCTTGAACAATATTCTCCAATTTTCTCATCGCCCGACCTTTTCCATCTCATTATAGCTTGTGTTCGATGGCTTTCAGATTTTTTTAGAACGGAATTATTCGCCATAATATCGCTCATCGGTTAGAAAAACGAAGCAAATGTAAAATATTGGTCAGAGAACAGCTGATAAAATAGTATGTAAATATGTTAATGAAATTTATTATCTGGTGGAGAAATAAATTTTACTTTTCTTGGTTGAATTAAATTAGTTAATTCATAAAAATAAACCAAAACTTTTGTACAGTTTACTGTAGTCTATATCTTTCCTCACAATGGTCCCAATTCAATATTTTTATTTTTGTAGGAAATTTTGTAACCTTTTAATTATTCATGGATTTAATCCATTGTAAAATGCATATTTTTCATGTTATAGACAAATTAATTTTGTTTTTATTTTTAACTTTTTTTTCGGAGTTGAGCCATGGGGCTCCACTAAACCATCAAATTCCTCTAGTATCCAATCCTTACAATCCAAAATTCTTCGTAAAATCCTCAATGCTCCCTACTTTGTTACAAATAAAACCATCCATAATGACCCTAATGTTTCTTTTATTTCAGATCTGGCCAAATCCAAATACCTATCCTTCCGTAATAAACTTCAGAATCATCCCAACCCTCTCGTTTCTAACCTTGCTTCTTCTTCAATTCCTGATAACCCTCCGAGGTGTCTGAAAAGAAGATGGCGTGATCTCCTAATGTATACAAATCATTAGAGCGCTACCATTGGGTAGTTAATCAGCAAGTGTTTTCATGTCATTATATCCATATGTTAAAATTTACTGGATGTATTTATTGAGTTGTAAATGTCATTAAGAAATAAAAATTAAAAAAAAAAAAACTTTTTTTTTCTTTTGGGAGTTGTGTTTAGACAATATTTTAAATGATGGTCCTATAATTGAAACTACCGAATACATGCAGAATTAAAACACCATTGAGAAATAAAAGATAGCTTTGCAAGCACTCACGGGTCATTTTAGCTGTTACACCATATTTATATTAAATAACAGTAAACTTTAAGGTAGAAAACATTAACATTTACAAAAAAAAAAAAAATGAAATTGTTAAATAGTTGTGTTTTTTTAAATAAATAAAAACAATTTGCTGCCATCTTTTAGTTGTTTTTCAAAATTTCATCAATATTATTTTCCAACTCCATCTCATTCTGATATTCTTTATAGTCACAATGCTCAGTTTAGATGTGCATCACCGTGACATTTACCAGATAGGAAAGAAACTCAGATGCCCTCTTTGTCAATAGGTGTTCTTGTTTTACCCTGGAGTATTCGATTCGTACTTTTGCCAGGTTGAACTCTTTGATTCTTTTCAACTGGAGGTCCACTCGATCTGTAAGTACAGAGAGCTGGATTCGTGACATCACGATTTCCTATCGCAGGTATAAGGTTGGGCTCAAACGGTAACTGGAAAACTGTACATTTTAGGGATTTGAAAGGCAATTACTTAATCTTAAAACATTGTCAGAGATATCCTTTAATACATACAAATCGGAAATTATGAAAGTAGTTTTCGAAAACTGTACGTGTCAAAATGATAATTAATATTTTATAAACACTTCTTTGGAAACAATATTAGAAACAGTATTACATCAATTACTATAGGCTGTCTGTATCTTTGTAAATAATGATCTGATTTCCCTGTTTTTCATCGTTTTGTAGGGAATTTAATAAATTTTCAAATGGGTATAATCAAGAAAAAATGTATACTTTTTATATATTTGCAAATAAATTTTCTTTTCATTCATAACTTTTTTTCCTGATATTTTCTGAGTGAATTTCACTATGATTGGTCACTGCTTAATTTAATACCCTTCCGGTTGATACCTCATTCATCGCTCCTGAGAGCCGGAAAAGGAATCGTTACGGCAAAAAACTTTCGTATTATATTATAGAGATAGAAAGATAGATAGTTGTATAGAGATAACAGCTATAGCAAACTGGTTTACTTTTCATTGTAATTTTTTCCCTGGGATTTACTAAAACCTTCTTAACTCCTCATGACCTTCGGAATGCCGAATAATTACTCTTGAAAGGCGTATAAGCAAATTTTGTATCTAATACCTCCAAAGGTGCAAATAAATAAAAACTCCTAACACGTTTTTGTTTTATATCTCAAGTCTTAAAATGATTAGGAAGATCCGGGTTATTTAGGCCTAAATCCCTGCTGAATTTCGTGTGGATAGGTGGAAGCATGTTAAAGTTATCACACTTTTTGTTATTTTTGAAATCAAAACTTTTAGGGAAAAAAGGTGTATATTTTCATTGCCATGGAAATTCGTATTTGAGGGTTCCTAGAGATGCAAATTACAAATTTCATCTCTGTTTCTGCTTTTTTAAAAAAAATATTTGAACACACTCTTCTCCTAGGATCGGTTCAAATTGTTTCTAATTTGGAAATTTCTAATCGATTTTCATGATTTCCTTTCTTTGTTTTGAAGGGAATTTAGTAAATTTTCCAATAATAATGGGTCTACACAAGAAAAAAATGTATACTTTTTAAGTAATTCGCTAATAAATTTTCTTTTCATTCATAACTTCTTTTTCTGAAATTTCGTGTGGATGTTATTATGATTCGTCAGTTCTCCTTTTAATGCCCTTTTGTTTGATACCTCATTCATAAAAATACATCTCTCCTGAGAGCCAGAAAAAGTATCGTTACCACAAAAAACTATGGTATTATATTATAAAGATAGAAAGATAGATATTTTGTTAAAGTGAATTTGGATTCCTGATTCCAGAATTTTTATCCCAAATTTATTTTATTTTTTTTTTTTGGTAAGTAATATAATAATTTGAGGAGACAATTACTGAAGATAATGATTGTAATAAAACACGCATTGAACGATTTTTGACCATTTTATATGTTCCACACCTATTTAATTTTCTAACTTTATTTAAGTTGTAAATTTAAGCTTTTTTTTTATGGAATGAGCTATTCCCATTTTATAAATTATAGTGTTTATCCTATTTTTATTTTTCTACCTATACTAGGTAAGGAAAGTATTACAATCCGGTCAAATATCCGACATGCGGTTTTCGACGGATCTATACGTTTCACATCCTCCTGAGTCAGAAAGATATGGATGAGAGAATAAATATGACTAAGTGAAAGTAAGAAAATCTGTTGCCCGCATCACACTATTTCCTCTACTTTTAACAGAAACTATTGTGTTGACAATTCTAAGCTATGGCAAAAAGTTTTTGATCAGCAATATTAGGAATCATTGAAATTTTTTCACTGATCTGCCTTAAGCCGGTTTACATTGCTTTAGTTAATCAAATAAATCGTACTTAAATCTTATGTTTGATCAATTTTCAGGAAAATGTATCTACTTCAATTCTTTTTTGTTTCTTCATGAACATATTTAAAGATATAAAAACTTTTCTGAAATAGGTAGGAAAGTCGTGTGAGTGGACACACCAGATATTTCATTATACTTTAGGAATTGATATGAATATGATTCAAATCAAAGTATGGTATAATAATGTATAGCTATGGATCAAAATATTTCTGCATCTAGTATTACTTCTGATTTGATTGTTTCTGTGAGTAACCTAAACATGTCACTGCTAAAAAGAATTCTTTTATTTGCTCAAGGTATTCGGAATGTTATATTATACCTGCAAATGTTATTTGCATGTTTAATCAGATCGAGGTCAAAGTATAATATCTAATTATAATCATACTTCAACTATGCACAAATAATGTTTCACTAAGAAACTAAATTACAAATTGAATTTATTTAACAGAAAAGCGATAAGAAAAGTGATGAAGGCTTCAAATTCTTTAGTCCTGTTTTCTCGAAATACTCCTCCGTCGGATGCTCGAGCTCATAGGGCACAACTGCCGCTGGAAACTATTGACAAAGTGAGATGGCAGATCCTAGCTCATCTTCTCTAGAGCCTTGACTTTATACCTCTTTGGAATTTTATCTCCTTGGTCTGATGAAAGCAGCTTTGCTTCGCATCAATTTAAAGAGGATCAAAGAAGAGAAGGAAAATAAGGTATAAAGATTCTTCTCTAACAAGATGAGGCATGTGTATAAAAGTTTGTGGTAAACTGTGATGAAACATCCACTTTGTTAAGAATAGTCTTACTTTGATAATCGTAGTAAATTATGAACCCTCATCTGTGTGGGGCTTTGAGTATGCTATATTCATATTTTATTTTTAAAATGTTAAGCTATAATTTATCCGAAAAGTTTGAGATTCGTTCGAGTTTAAAACAAGATGATCCCCTTTCGCCTACCCTGTTCGATTTGGCATTTGAATGAACATGGCATTAGGGAGGTAATACGTACCGAAAAAGGTCTGAACCTAGGTGGAACAATATCCGTGCTATGGTATGCTGATGATTTGGTACTGTTAAGCGAAGACATGGAAAGTATAAAACTAAACGTTAATGGAAGCCGGTAAAGAACTAGGGCTCAAAATAAACACGGATAAGACAAAATATATGCTAAGCTAAAAACATTGCGATATTGTCGGTGATATAGAAGGTAATATGTTTGAACATAGAGAAGTTGAGGTATATAAGGACTACCATAATTACAAAAAACGAAATTGAAGAGGAAATTAAGGTCAGGCTGAAGGCGGGAAATGCTTGTTATTTTTCTGTGACAAAACTACTTAGCTCGCTCCTCTTGTTCTGGAACTTAAGAATTACAATTTATAAAACCATTATCTTACCTACAGTTCTTTATGGATGCGAAACGTGGCCGCTTACATTAACGGATGAGCAGCTTCTTAAGTTTTTTGAAAATAAAGTATTGCGTAGAATATTCGGACCAAAGAAGGATGAGTTAACCGGAGAGTTTAGACAGTTACACAACACCAAATTCATTGAACTTTATCTGGCTAATATAATTGAGGTAATTGCAAATGGTTAACATTTGCCGCACGAAATGTATACGTCGAAGGGGTTGACCGAAGCGAAAATGGGAAGATTGCTTTAAAGCCGATCTGAAGGGACTGGGTTTGGACGGAGATCGGTAGAGGGAGGTATGTAATAAGCGATTGGTGGTGTCGGCATCGAACCTTCGGGTTCGCTAAGCCATTTATTAATATTATTAAACATTTCTTAAGGCTCCCCTCCACAAATTTATACCTAATATTGCAATCCAAAACTATTTAAAAAAAAAAATATAGGTTGCTAACTGACACAATTTCTAACAGAACATAGACCTTCTGAACATAATCGATAAAATATTAAAAATAAAATTTATAGTTTTTTTTTTTACTTTGTAATTTATTTTCGAATTTGTAACATCGTTTTTGTCCGAAAAATTAGCTGAAAGGCTACTGCAAAAAGCAAGTATAACACAATTAAGAATTATGATGAAATCAATGAGAACATTTTTCGAAATTAAATTAAATTCTGAAATTAAAATTCCGTAAATTATGAAATAGTATTAATAAATAAGATTCTTAGAAATTAGTGCTTTTAAGATAAAATTGCCCATTTTTAGTTTTGTTAAATTTTTAATATCAAGCAAATTATAATTCGGTATTACATAGACTACAATAATTCCACAACACACATTATTAATACAAATAAATTATTTAAAATTATTTTATTTCGTCATATTTCAAACAATAAGCCATTTTCAAACATTTTTTGCTTCCTCACTATCAAAAGTAGGGAAGTATTGTATTCGTGCGAGAGGTTAAAAAACTGATTGGGCACAGAATCGAAAATTTCCACTCGGGTGTCTGTCTATCTGTAGTAAAATCGATGTAATAAAATAAAGAATGTATATATGAATAAACATGTGTTTACTCATACGTCTAATGCATTAAGAATAGGAAAAATTACATCAAATGTGAGAGTTGTCCCTGAGATATAATAGTTACAATATAATTTAACGGTGTCATGTTATTTATATTTCATTTCAATATTTTATTATTTATAATTTTATAATCTTACAAAAGAAATATTTATTTTTCTAAGGTTAAGGCAAAAATACTTCCAATTTTCATATCTTACGTTTCGGGACAATTTTCCCATCCTCAGAGTATTCCTTATGTTTACTTGCTTTTGTGATGTGGCACCAGTTATCAAAAATTCAATAATTTTCATATCTTTTTACACATTTTTTTGGTGTTACACATTCATTTCTTGTTCATTATAACACCAACACATATCTGGCTCCAAATTTCCAATTTCTGCGCTATTTACCTGTCATTTTTATTGTCTATTGTTATTTTTTAATTTTAATATTGGACATTATTTTCGAATAGCGTGTGCCTAAGTGTTTTGTATCCGTTTTATAATTTACTGTTCTATTATTATTTTTATGTTATGAATATGGCTTCTAGTAGTTTTCTGTTGTTTGTTTTTGGTTCTATTACTAAATATTTATGTATTTATAATAAAATTAAATGTCCACGAAGGCGAAAACTAAAAGAAAATAGGTTAACTCCTCGAAACCTACTGACAAAAACCTAATCACATATGAAACATTACGAGTTAGTGTATTTTTAGGCTTCGATTGGCAAAGAGGTCGAACCTCATTGAGGCGCTGCTACAGCTGAGATATCGATGTCCTCATCCACAAGATGGATGGTCCGACGAGAACGCTAGTTATAGAACGTCTTATCGCACACAGCCGGGTCTGACCCTTACAGGTACCATAACGTACCATCGGTCCGTTTCCAACGTATCTATATCTTCAAGTATTTCTACTATATAATAAATCTTTGAGAGGAAAAATGTCCATATAATATTGTAGAGTGATTTTTCAATTTATGGCACTCAAAACTCCACAGCGTAATAAATTTGTAAGATAAAAACGTATGCCGATGAAATCCAATAAAATTTATTCACTTTTTAATATTAATAAAATAAGTAAAAAGTTCGAAAATAAACATCATAAATGGAACTATGGAAACGACAAAGCCATCAGTGTCCAACATAGTAGTGAATAATTAACTTGTCAACGATTCGCCAATTCAGGTATCGTCAGGATAGAGAAAAATAACATCTATATATACACGAAGAAAAAGAGAAAATAATGAGAAAAAATTTACAATTGACATCTCATCTAGCCACCCAAAAATACATTGAAAGAAACAGGTGAAGAAGGTTGTAATAAAACAGCTGATTAGAACGGATACAGGAAAAAAATTTCTCATACTTGAAATATAATAATATAAAAAATCTGGTGCGGCGCGTGCATCACACAACTTTCACTTACCACCCTCTTCTTAGCAGAAAAGGTATTTTCCGAAAAGGAGATGTGAAAGGAAAAATTATAGACGCTATATTTATTTATATTTCATTGTGGGTAATTTTATTTGTATAAGTACCCTTATATATGCAAATTTTAATATTTATATCGCTGTAATCTATGCAAATAAATATTAAATAATACAAGCAATAGCATTTATGAAAACCACATATGCATATTTATATAACATTATCGGAGACCGTATTGTGTTAAGCTCATGTTAGGTATGGAATCCTGTTCTAATCTTTTGAGCTCGGATTTCCTCGTATTCCTCAATTACAGTTGGTTCCTCAATTACAACTATTCTCCGTTTCGATCTCTTATTTCTCCTTTAGTTAATTATCAAATTCTTTTATATTTTATATTTACCAATCTTATATATAACAAAAAAAAAAAAAAAAAAAACCTGTACCGTTACAATCCATGAAGGGTCTTGGGTTCAGTATTATTTAGGTAAAGCAATATTTCTGGGTCCGCGGTTGTTAAAGGAGGAGATTTGACCGAGATCACGCTCAACCGCCAGGTTTTTACCCTTAAGTAATTATTTCAATTAAGGGAACCCACTTTATAGAGGCTGGGTATGCAACAGGAGGATCGCCCCACGGCCAATAAAACAGTATAAATCATTTTTCAGTCGGGATTCGAACCTGGTACCTTTAGCATTGGAAACTCCAGTACGCTACCACTGATCTACCCCACTACCCTAACTATCTTTTATATTACAGATTAATGTGAAATGGTCATTTTTTCAAATAAAATAAATTAAAGTTACTTTAGGGGAATCTAATTTTGAAAAATAACCATTTAAGCGCTGTTAGAGAAATCGAAATAAAAATTATATTTTATTGATATAATGATTTTAATCAAAATTGTTAGAGCCGTTTCCGAGAAAATTGTAAAATGTTTTTAGTCCATTATATAAAATGCCATTTTGGCGAAACAATTGCTGTAACATCCTTAGCATATAACAACCGTAAATATACAATTCTCATTCCTACGACTTTTCATTTTTGAGTTAGTCTGTTCACATACACACACAGAGACCATTTTCTTGGTTATTTGGACTCAGGGGACTTCAAGATGTGTATTTCCGTTTAAAACTAAGATTCAAAAATTTTCACGATCGCAATACTTACACTTACTATATATTACATATATAGGTAAGTGAAAGTAATGCACTGAATGAAACAGGTGAAGAAGGTTGTATGAAACAGCTGTTTGAAGGCAAACAGGAAAAAAATTTCTCATACTTGAAAAATATAATAATCCAAAACTGCGTTCATAAAATAAATATATAAGTTTATTACATACTAAGTTTTGTGGGGTATATATGTTTTATTCATCCTCGAGTTATTTTTATTTTTTTTTTTATTAATTTAGTCTTGTTTTCTATTTTATTATATATATTTATTTTTATTAACAGTTTTTTGTATTATTATATTTCAAGTATGAGGAAGTTTTTCCACTGTATTCCTGCTAATCGTCTGTTGTATATAACATTTCCCTCCTGTTAACTATTCGCTAATGGATTGTTACTTTTTAATGTTTTTTTTTTTATTTTTGTTGATCTTTTTCCTCCTTAATCAGCAATCTCCATCTCTGCCTATCTTGGGCTATTTCCCTCCAATTAGCTGCACGCAACTCTATTACATCTTAGTTTATTCTATCAACCTAATTTTCTGCCTTCCACGCGGTCTTTTGCCTTCTATTGAAATATTCAGTATCGAGTAGAGGCTCACAGATGGTTAGCTCCGAGATATATTTCCACCCATTTTAACCTCCTTGCCTCCTGGGGTTGATTTTTATGGTCCAAGTTTCTGACCCATATGTCATAATGCTCAGTACTATACTATTGTTTAAATTTTAATAATAGTTCATTACAAAGAAGATGAAATGGTGAACAGGTTTTTAGTTTCTGAGATATTTTAAACTATTGGTTAAAAAGAAAAACTCGATTATCATTTGGTTTTTGACACTTTTTTTCTCCTTTTCATCCCTCTAACACAGCGTCGCGTTAAGATAAAATTTTTGATAATAGCTTATTACAAATAAGATGGAATGCTAAACATTTCTCGCGTTTAGAATAAGCAGGTGTGATTTTTAGTTTCTGAGATATTTTAAACTATCGGTTAAAAAGAAAACTCATTATCATTTGATTTTTGACACATTTTTCTCCCTTCTCGCCGCTCTAGCACAGCATGGCATTAAAATATTCTTTTTAAATAATAGTTCATTGCAAAGAAGATGAAATGGTAAACATTTCCCTCGTTTAGAGTATGTAGGTATGTTTTTTAGTTTTTTAGATATTTTAAACTATTGGTTAAAAAAAAAAAAACTCATTATCATTTGGTTTTAGACAATTTTTTTTTCCCTCTTCGCCGCTCTAAGACAGCTAATTAAGATAAAAATTTTAATAATAGCTCATTACAAAGAAGATGAAATGAACATTTCCTACGCTTATAATATGCAGATGTGATTTTTAGTTTCTGAGATATTTTAAACTATCGGTTAAAAAGAAAACTCATTATCATTTGATTTTTGACACATTTTTCTCCCCTTTCGCCGCTCTAACACAGTATCGCGTTAAATTATTTTTTTAAATAATAGTTCATTGCAAAGAAGATGAAATGGTAAACATTTCCCTCGTTTAGAGTATGTAGGTATGTTGTTTAGTTTTTTTAGATATTTGAAACTATTGGTTAAAAAGAAAAACTCATTATCATTTGGTTTTAGACACTTTTTTTCCCATTTTCGCCGCTCTAACACAGCTGATTAAGATAAAAATTTTAATAACAGCTCATTACAAAGAAGATGAAATGCTAAACATCTAGTTTATAATATGTAGGTATAATTTTTCGTTTTTGACATATTTTAATCCATATGCAAAAACATATAAATTTGAGCCGATTTTACCCGAATGAGCGTTACACATCCAAGCCTGACGTCTCAATTTCATTCACTCCCCCCAAAAAAACTGCAAAACGCTCATTAAAATTTTTTCATTAAAATAAATTATATTTTCTGCTGCCGATGACACGTGTATGCTATCAGTTAATAATGATCCATCAATTTCATCCCAAATGCTTCTATCACACATCACAAGTCTTGAAAAATGGTGTCAAAACTGGAGGATTAAAATAAATTCCAATAAATCCCATCAAATAACCTTCACTCTTCGTCGTAAACCTATGACTTCCTGTTCTACAGTATCCTTCAACAATAGCCCTCTTATCCCTGTCGAACAAATCCGCTACTTAGGACTCCACCTTGACAAACGACTCACTTGGAACCCCTATACCAGGCTGAAACGACTAGAAACCGCTCGACGTTTTCGACTACTGCAGCACTTACTAGACAAACGATCTAATCTTTCAATCGTATATATGACAATAATAAGACCTATTTGGACTTACAATCAAAAATCCTTCGTAAAGTCCTCAACGCTCCTTACTTTGTCACAAATAAAATCATCCATAAAGACCTTAATGTTCCATATGTTTCCGATTTGGCCCAATCCAGATACCTGTCCTTCCATAACAAACTGCAGAACCATCCGAATCCTCTCGTTTCAAACTTTGCTTCCTCCTCGATCCCCGATAACCCTCCGAGGCGTCTGAAAAGAAGATGGCCTTGGGATCTTCTAATATAGAACTTTAATTTGAGTTCTACCAATGGGTAGTTTCTCTTCATGTTGACATGTCATGTTATCAATTTCACATTTACTTATTGTACTTTATATGTAATACAGTTGTAAATTCCATTAAAATAATAAAAAAAAAAAATATTTTCTGCTGCCATGAATTTATAGCTTTTCATCTGAAATTCTTGGTGTAGCCTCGCTAAGGGGCGATGGTAATCTTGAAATTAATTTTAAGTAGGATAGCTAATGAAGAGGAAGATTGGCCTCTATAATGGCTGTAGAATCGATAGTTTGGTGGTCGGCGATAATCGAATGACAGTATCGACTGTCGATTGCCTCTTCGACTAAAGTGCTCGTTACTCCCCCCTCCCACCAACACTCCCCCACCTCAAATTGAATTGCAGGACTGGCCTGAAAGGAATCTCAATGGCGTAGCTCTTTGGATCGCTGTGGAATTAAATCTCCTCTATCCAAGGTATGCAGAAGGCGTTGAAATATATTCCTGAATACTTCTAAAATATATTATCAATGTTTTGTTATTGATTTAGTCAGATATCCAGTTAACTCTGTATTGTGTATACTTCTTGTATTTTTCTATCTCCTAGTAATTAAAATATAGTTGCATATATTTTTTAAGTAAATACTTCTTTAGGCATGTTGTGCATTTTTTTGTGCAGAATAAACTTGATTAAGCCGTCAGATCTCCAATGTGTAACGCACAGGTAAAGTTGGTTGGATTCGACTAATTGAAATGTTTTGACTTAATATTTTCAATAATCT
The DNA here is from genome assembly GCA_928085145.1 of Nezara viridula. Lineage (NCBI taxonomy): Eukaryota > Metazoa > Arthropoda > Insecta > Hemiptera > Pentatomidae > Nezara > Nezara viridula. Next base: position 4,056,616 of record OV725079.1, read on the forward strand.
CAATCGAACAAAAAATTCAAAAACTTATCCCCTCTCAAAATTTACGGTTTTATTTTTCAGGATAGGTAGGATTCGAAGAACGAATACAATTTTTTTGTCTGCCCGCCGTCCGCGCATTCCTCCGAAACTACTCGGCCGATTTTCTTTGTTTCAAATTTGGAGTTAAAATTTGAGAAATCCAATCACCACCTATCCATCTACTATATCCTAAACTCTTCAATCACAGATCACAACTCTTGAAAAATGGTTTCAAAATTAAAATAAATTACAATCCTATAACTTCCTGTTCTACATCATCCTTCAACAATAGCCCACTTATCTCTGTTGAAAAAATCCTAGTACCTAGTACTCCACCTGTACAAATGATTCACTTGGAACCCTCATACCAGACTGAAACGACTAGAAACCGCACGATGTTTTCGACTGCTGCAGAACTAAATAGACAAACGCTGTAAACTTCAAACTATTTACAAAAGACTCATATATATATATATATATATATATATATATATATATATATATATATATATATATATATATATATATATATATATATATATATTACTATAATAAGGCCTATTTTTACTTACAGGATCGAGCTTTGGCGCTCTACTAAACCATCAAGTTTCTCTCGTATCCAATTCCTTCAATCAAAATCCTTCGTAAAATCCTTAATGCTCCTTACTTTGTCACAAATAAATCATCTATAACGACCTTAATGTTTCCGATTTAGCTAAATCCAGATACCTATTCTTTCCTAATAAACTTCTGAACCATCCGAAACCACTTGTTTCCAACATTGCTTCATCGTCTATTCCTGATAAACCTCCGAGGCGTCTGAATAGAAGATGACCTCGGGACATTATAATTTAGAAATATAATTGGAGTGCTACCAAAGGGTAGTTTCTCTTCATGTTGTACATGTCATATTACTTATTTCGTATTTACTTGTTGTGCTTATAATTTAATACAGTTGTAAATTTCAATAATAAAAATCCTTTATCGACATTTCTATCCGCCTTTTCATTTCAAGATGGCGACCGAAAAACCCTCGTTGCTATAGACTGTAGCTCCTAAACGAATTTACCGATCTCAATGAAACTTCGCTAAAGTCTTCTTCTCGAAGCACTTTAGATTTATCCATAAAACACACTTCAACGAAAAGAAGGTAGAAAAAAAAGTTAGAAGGGATGGTAAAATAAAATTCTGAATAACTCAAATGTATACACGTTTTTGGTTATATAAAAGTTTTATAAAAGGAATTTTACGGAACTGCAAAGGTTATATCCTTTGTTTTGGTTTTTGATTTTTGAATGTGTTACTGAAGTAATGCTACTTTTTTTAGCAAATTACTAATGATTAAAAAAGAATTGAATCCAATAATTGGAATTACCTTTTATTTCTTTTTCTTTGTAACTAGAAAGGTATTACATTAGATATATAATTGTTTGGAAATAATAAACCATTGTGAAATAATTTGTAGCTTGTATATTGTTATCAAGGGATATATTCACCATTTCATCCTCTCTGTAACAGATTATTATTCGAGATTGTTTCTTAATTCGACGCGGTATTAGATAGGCGAAAAGAGAAAAAATAATGCCGAAAACCAAATGATAACGAGTTTTATTGAAGATATGGATTAAAATATCACAGAAACTAAAAATCCGACCTGCATGGTGTAAGTGAGTGAAATGTTCAGCATTTTATCCTTTTTATAATGAGTTATTATTTGTAATATTTATTTCATATGATTAATCTTGCCTTCTATTTCACTTCTATCGTGTGGTCTAAAGCACATACCTTAGTTTTTTTAATAATTAGTTCCCCCTACTGATTACCTTTAATAACATTTGTTGGAATAAATGAAGTAAACAAGTGTTCGATCTAATGTTAACATCGCAAACCCTAAAATTGCGCAGTTAGTAGTTAATTGGAAGAAGTTGGCACTAAAATTCTTTTGGAAACATATGAAGAAACAAATTGGATATGACGTTTAGGGGAGCTATCTAATGGGTTTATCAACATTTTGCCGCCAGAAAAGTCTAACCAATGCACATAACCCGAAGAAGGCTTTTAAAATTTTAGGACAGCTAAAAAAAAAATCTTAGAGTATACTATTAAAAAAATAATCTTAACCATTTAAAATTCTGACAAATTAATAAATTTCTAAAAACAAAAATTGCAATTCAGCGAAAAAACACAAACTATTTAGCAATTTGAAATATCTACGGATAATTATACAGCAACCATGGAAAAATCTATATTTCTTTCCTTTCGAAAGTTTGTATTTTTTTTTAGCTTATTTATTAAAAAATATTACAATCTGTCTCAAGGACATTTATAATAGTGTTCACAGATCTTATTCATATCATCTAAAACGCCCAATTAATCAGATTTACCGGTTGTTAAAACAATCTATAGATCGTTTTAAAATTTTGGAATTCATTCCATCATTCCAAAGATAACAGTCGAAGAGTATTAACAAATTCAATTTCGAATATATCATCGATATCATGTTAAAATGTTGCAATATCTCAAAAAATATATATTATATTCATATAATCGAATCTTTTTTTGTTTGAACAGGAAGCAACAACTGATGAAATATTTTATTTAAATAACGATTCATTCAATGTAAACTTTAGAAAATTCACTTCCAGAGTACATAGTTAAAATCATTCAAAGATAATTTTTGAGTGGCTAAAATAAGCTAAAGTTTTTTTCTTAAAATATCAAATTATTCGCTATTTCATTTTATCATCATCCAACTTGTAAATTTCATAATTTCATAATCACCTTACATGCAAAAATTTAAAAAAATAATTTTATTTTTTATTTTTGTAAATTAAAAGTATATTTCGGCAATTATGTTTATTACGATACATCTGAGATCATTCAAAACAATGAATAAAATCTTTAAACAAGTTAATTCCATTCTAGATGACTGACTGGATAGAAAATCACATTCTTGATGCAACTTGAGGAGAATATCAAATTTTTGTCAGATAAACCTTAACATAAATAATATGTAGTTAAAGCATGTTAAATGTTGAAGGTTTTCTAAAAGAGATGTCTGTAGGATAATCTTATAATGATTTAAAAAAATGTCAAATAGTTTATGAATATTTTAAAAACAGAACTTAGGTTAGCTTAGCCTCTCAGAAGTATTCTTTAAATGGTTTTAATAATGACAAACTCTATTTTGGTTTAAATTAAATTTTGTCTAGTTTACAACGAAGCAATTTTAAATTACTTAAAGTAATATTTCTTTAGTTATTATTTTCTATTTTGCAAAAATTATGGCACATAAAAAACACAATAATTGAATTTTCTACTTTTCTTATTACCTGAATGTTCCGTATGTTTCCGATTTGGCCCAGTCCAGATACCTATCCTTCCATAATAAACTTCAGAACCATCCTAATCCTTTGTTTCTAACCTTGCTTCCTCTTCGATCCCAGATAACCCTCCTATGCATCTGAAAAGAAGATGGCCTCGTGATCTCCTAATTTAGAAACTTTATTAGAGTTCTGCCAATGGGTAGATTCTCTACAACCTTGTCACGTTATGAAAATAAGCCCATTTTTTATATGAACTATTATGTAGCTCTTAAGATTTGCTAACACTCTTTTAAACATTTCCTTCTATTTACTCGACACCCTGTATAGATAATATCTAAATGTAATATACATGTTCGTAATTAAATTATTTAATACGCTTCGACTGTTTTGGAATGATGGAATGAACATCTTTGGAATGATGTAATGAACGCCAGAACTTTAAAGCGATCCATGGCATTGTTTTAGCAGCCTATGAACATGATTAATTATGACATTTTAGATGATGTCAGAACCTTAAACAAGAAGAACAATTGAAATCTTCGAAAGAAAATAATTATATATTCTTCCAGGGCTACTACTGGTTACTTCACCGAATAATTTAATGTATTTTCAGCAGAAATGATTATAATATATTATTAGAAAACTTTAATATTAATTTCGTGTTATTCTGTAACCCAGGATGAACAATAATATAAAAATCTGGTGCGTCTAACACTCAACTTTTACATACTGCTCTACTTTGAATAGTAATTATTTTCTGGTATTATTGGGGTATAATAAACATTTTGGAGGGCCTTTTCAACGGAGCTAAAGCTTAAAACTTACAGACGATACATCATTAATACCAATACAATTACAAAGTCTATTAATTATATCGACGGCAGGCAATAAAAATCTAATTTTATAAACCACATAACTTCAGTCTCTGAGCCTTTTAGTTGAGAGAATGATTAACTCGAATTTCAACATTTTTGAGTAATTTTGGTGATATTTCTAGTTGGAAAAGTTATATGTACACAGACAGTGGGCAAGTTGATTCCAGAGTAGGTAATTGGAATGTTAAAATATAGAAATGTGAATAAAGATATAAATTTTGCTACTAGAAACATCTCTAAAATTAATAATATAGACTGTTCAAATTAGAGTAAGTTATTCTGTCTACCGAAAGGCTCATATATGCCTAGATATATTTGAAAGTATTGTATATCTAAATATTTAAAATATTAATGATTATGGATTAAATGGACTATTAGTTATGAAACTGTTATTTCCCGCTGTAAAATATTCTAAAATAAAATTACTAGATTTTCAATGTCTGCCATGGGTAGGTCAAAAGTTATCAGATTAATTGTAGGCGGATAATGTTATGATTTCACAAAGATTACATTTAGTAAGAAAATTTCATTCAAATTCCTCGAAAATATGTGATGTACGTTATATTCTGCAACATTATGTATTTGATATTATGTTTTCTAAAATGTTCTGCTTTCCAACGATATATTATACGTATACCTCCTGACTATTATTTCCGGAGATTCATTTTCGATCTATAAAACCATTTTCTTTTTTTTTTTACTTTATTCAATTATCGAATTCTTTCAGAAGTTCTATTCAGCGATTTTTTTTATAGTTACTTTCAATAAAAGAGCGTTAAAATTTCAAAATAAACCGTATTAAACTATGTTGCCGAAAACCGATCTTGGGCACTTTCCAAGATTAATTAATTTTTAATTTTAATTTTAAAATGTGTTAATTTAGTATAAGAAAACTATATAAAATTTATAAAATCATTGCACTTGGTGTTTCCACCTTTTCTATAGAAATATATTTCATTAGTTATTGAAATTATAAAGATGTCTAGGTACTATACGTATACATACATATTAGATGAGATTAATATCATGATAAATAAACTATAGTTTATATTATTACTAGTAGGCCCGTGCTAAAAATTCGAACAGCATATAGTTATCAAATACCAGATTAATAAGAAAATAAAATAATGCAACCTATCAAAAGATAAAGAAATCAAATGTTACTTTATCGATAAATATAATCGAAAAAGAAAACAAAAATTAATTTAAATCTCCATTTTTGTTTAGAACAAACATGTTTACAAATTTCAATTGTCTGATTTCCAAGGATTTTTTTTTTCCTTTTGTAGGGAATAGTGTGTAATTTTTTATTTATTTGCAAATAAAGTTTCTTTTCTTTCATGTTTGTCTGAATTTTCGGGGTGATTGGAATATTTTTCCCGCCTGAAGGAGAAGAAAGCCTTTGAAATTGGTGGCTCAATCTTGAGATTTGTTGAAGAATTAACGATGATATGGCTTGCCGATCAAAAACACCATCGATAAATAATATAAACTTCTCCTCTCTCGATCATAGAGGCCTCAAGTCGATATATTGAATGACAGTACTGCAATTACCGTAATGTTGTGTGGATGCGAACCCCATGTCTTGCTTTATCTCGAAAAAAGGTTTTTGGGCTTAAAAACGCAGGATCCAGGTCTTGCTGTACGCATCAAAATCTTCAATGTCCAATTTGTTACGTATCGATCTACAGACCTACCACCGTTCCAGTATCGAAGCCTACCAAAATGTTTGTATCGACTTTATTTATTTTAGAAAGAAAAACAAAATTGAAGAATACGATTCGCTAACCCCCGTGAAATTCTGAATCAAATACTACACCATTAATGGTATATGAGCTTGACAGGAGCTTATATTTGGTACGAAACCGATTTAGAGCCTTACTGTAATTATATATGGGTAAAGTTTATGAAATGCTAAACATCTCCCTTGCTTACAGCATTCAGGTCCGATTTTTAGTTTCTGAGTTATTTTAGTCCATATCTTCAATAAAACTAGTTATAATTTAGTTATCGACAATATATTTATTAAAATTATATATATATCATAAAATTATTCATAAAAACCTCAACGTTTTCTTTGGTGAAGACTTGGCTTGACTAAGATACTCCTCTTTTAATTCCAAATTCTTTGGTCACCCTACCTTCTAGTTCATAACCTTTCATCCAAAACAATTCCTGAAAACACTCCGAGGCTTCTGAAAAGAAGATGGCAATGGTATCTTCTAAATTAATTTAATTTTTGAAGTTCTACCAATCAGTAGTTTCTTTATAAGTTTTTATCAGATTTACTTATTATATATGTATACAGTTGTAAATATCAATAAATGAAAAAAAAAAAAAAAACTTTTCGCCTCTATAACACAGAATAGAGGTAACATACAATCTTTAATAATAGCTAATTGCAAAGATGCTAAAATGATGAACATTTCTATCGTTTACCATATGCAGGTCCAATTTTTATTTTTTGAGATATTTTAATCAGTATGAAAAAAAAACAGAAGAAGTTGGTGCGGTAAAATAAATACTAAATCATACATTATTTAATTTGTTTGCCGACGTTTCGACCCACTTTGCAGGTCTTCGTCAGGGCGTAGGATGTAGCACTTAAAACACTGGAATATCACATATGAAAAAGCACTTCAATTAGTCGACTCTAGCTAATTTTACTCGAGCGTTACACATCCGAGATCTGATGGCTCAATCTGATTCACTCTCCACATAAAAAGTGCTAAACACGCCTAAAAAATTTGTCACTTCAAAAAAATGTGAACCATAATAAATTACCTTTTAGATTTATAAAAAAAGTACCGTTTTTCCCCAAAGCTTATAATCTAAATTGATAAAACCCCAACATTTTTTACAAAGAGCTCTATTATCATACAAGCGATATAATGGTAGGGTTGATTAGGCTCCCTTTATTCGCACCTGTAACAGGTAGAACTGATTGGACCTTCTCCATCGTTTAGCTCGGTCAACATAACAAAGGATATCCGTTATATATCCTGCTGATAAGGCTTATCAAACCATACTGTATACTGTATGCTTTATACTATGGCGGATACATATTCAAAGGATAATTTTAATATTGTAGAGTATTATATTTAATGAGAAGGAGTTAGTTGAGGGTGCGGTCAAATAAATAAAAAAAATTAAAATATATAAATAATTTTAATTTTTGCCGACGTTTCGACCCACTTTGCAGGTCGTCTTCAGGGCGTTGGATGTGGCACTGCGGGAGGCAGTTGAAACACTGCAAATTACTGTGTTATTATATATGTAGTGTTGGTGTCCGCAGTGTATTAACTGCCTCCCGCAGTGCCACATCCAACGCCCTGAAGACGACCTGCAAAGTGGGTCGAAACGTCGGCAAAAATTAAAATTATTTATATATTTTAATTTTTTTTATTTATTTGACCGCACCCTCAACTAACTCCTTCTCATATCATATCAACGGTCAACCATCTCTACATTATTATATTTAATATTAATATGAGAGTATTTTAACAAGAAAAAACGTAATAAAGTAGTATTTTTGAAATATTTTAAGAACAGTAACCTCTTAGAGTAAAGTTCAATTATTATTTGATATGTAGCTTCCAATTAAAATGATCAGGAGCGAGAATATATTTTAGCCATTCCCTCTCCTAATAATTTGCAGTAAAAAAAATTAAAATCAATAATATTAATTCATTCGTATAGATGAATAAAACGTGTAAACTAAAATGGATTAACAAAATTCGATTAGCTGGTTAGGCTAGGACCTGGTAATATATATAATATAATATTTCTCTGATCATAAAATTCTCTAAATCATTAAAAAAAAAATAAAATGTAAGAACAAACAAAAGCCTTTAAGAAATAATAAAATTAATATATCAGCCAGGAAAAAAAGTAGACTATTCTACTCCGAAATGAAATATCTCTAAACAGGAAGACATTATTAAGCATACCAAAAGTAATGGACTGTATCTTTGTTAATAATTGTCCGATTTTTATATTTTTTTTTTGTTTTGTAGATAATTTAGCAATCTTTCTAATTATTATGGGCACAATCGTGAAAAAATGCATACTTTTTGAGTTATTCGCAAATAAAATTTCTTTTCCTGCATAAATATTTTACCAGAAATTTCTGGGAGATGGGACTATTTTTGGCATGTGAAGGAGAAGAATATTTTCAAAATGAGTGGTCAATCTTTGGATTTGATGAAGAATTGACGAAGTTATGGCGTACCGACACAAAACACCTTTTAGAAATAATATATAGGATATCAAAATAACCTAGGATTTTATTATTAAAACACCCATCAACTTTCCCGTGATATTCTGATCACACACACGGCAAACTAGTCGAACTCTACAAAACATTGTGTATATATTTGAGGTTGTACACACTAATTGTTGTTTTACATTATTAATTTTTAGCTAAAAAAGTTCTCGAAACGTAACAATGTAATGAAGCTCTCCCCTGTCTCCTGTTTAATATTAAATAGTCCGTGGTACAGACCCCTCTTGTTAAATTATTAACATCCGCTTGAAACTTCGTAAATAGCTTGGGATTATGAGGTTTTCAATCCCTAGACCGGCAAACTTTGTCTATTTAATTAGGTACTAAAAACTCGTAAATATCCGTTTGTTTTTCACTTGATTCGATAGATAATTTTAGAACAGTATAAAGAAAAAAGGAGGCCTACAAAAATATTGGACTGTTTAGCCTATATAACTTGGTTATTTTGATATTTTGGGAGTGTAGGTCACTCAAAACTTTTTACGAATTTTCAGACGGATGTTAGTAATTTGATAAAAAACAGTCTGTACCACGTTATATATTCTATTATATATATTTTTTAGATATTTTAAAGTATATATAATAAGTAAAACCTCAAAAAAATCCTCACAACTATAAAAATATATAAATCAGATTAATTTAATGAAGAGAAGGATGGTTGGGATGATCAGTCAGAAATAATAATGCAAAATAAATAATAATATTCATTTTGACATTTGCCTACGTTTCGACCTGAAGTTCAGGCCTTCATCAGGGCTAAGAAAAGAACCAGATAACAAGGTATGAGGAACATAAGTAGTGTAGGTAAAAAAATTAAAGTAAAATGAAGTGGGTAGAATAATGACAATAGTAAGAACTAAGAGATAAATAATAAAAACCGTTACAAAGTGTGGATTGATAATGTAAACATAATAAAAAAAGGTGACATAAGTATTAAAATGTTAATCTTAGAATAAAATGTAAAACAGAAAAAAAGAAATATGAAGTTATATAAGAAATTAAAATAAAAATTAAGATATTTCAAATAGAATATTTAGATAGAAAATTGAGATATTGTAAAGTCTATCAAAATGTACTGACAACTTATAATATTATAACGAGTTAAAACAGAAAAAAGGGATGAAAGGAGTTAGAAAAAAAAAAAAAAAAAACGAGAAGGCTGAAATATGAATGAAAAAAGGAAATTCATTTTACTTCAATTTTTTAACCTAAATTATTCATGTTTCTCGTACCTTGTTATGTGGTTCTTTTCTTAGCCCTGATGAAGGCCTGAACTTCAGCTTGAAATGTCGGCAAATGTTAAAATACATATTATTATTTATTTTGCCTTCTTATGTCTGACTGATCATCCTAACCATTCTTCTCTTCATTATTTACGGCATTCAACCATTAACCCACAGTTTCAGATTAATTTAAATATAAGTATAAATAAATATAAAATATTATTATATTTTTTTCAAAATAATTATATTGAAATTTTACTGATTAAAAACGTGCGCATTTTTTTTTTATCTATTATCCATCCCCTCTCCCTCCAAATTAAATTCCAAAGTCTGCGCTTATGCTTATCATCAGCCGAATGCGATTTGAACAGATTTGATTGGTCAAAAAAATAGTTCATTGGAGAAAGATGAAGTTTGAATTTTCAAAAAATGATGATAGTATTATATAATTCATAATTAACATCAACTATTCCCCAACTTCATCTTTGAATATTCCACCTCATCATTATAATTAATTTTCATTTAGCTTAATACATTATTTAACGTCAACTATTTAAGCTTCAAATAGTTGAGTTTCTGTCAGGTGATTTTCAAGAAAGTTATCATCTGTCAATAAGTAAATAGTCCGGCTCGCTTGAGTGAAAATAAAAAGTTTTCTGGTTTCTGAACGGAACTTATCTCTGCCTTTCTGAAGTTTAGTTCACTCGTTTCTTTTCTTTTTAATCAATGCTATCTATTCAAGAATTAATTTAATACCTATATACATACATAAGGTGACTAGAAAAAAATAATACTATCAAAATTAAAAAAAAAACTAAAGTGTTTGCTTTAGGCCACACAATAGAAGTGAAAACATCGACAATGCGAAATTAATAAAATGAAATAAAAATTATAAATAATAGCTCATTATAAAGAGGATAAAATGCTGAACAATTCCCTCGCTTACAGTATGCAGATCCAAATTTTAGTTTCTGAGATATTTTAATCTATATCTTCAATAAAACTCGTTATCATTAGTTTTTCGACAATATTTTTCCCTTTTCGCCTCTCTAACATGGCTTTAAGATACAATCTTTAATAACTTCTTATTATAAAGAGGATGAAATGATGTACACTGTGATGAGCACCTGAGCGTTACACATCGGAGATCTGACGGCACGATCTAATTCAATCTCCGCAAAAAAAAGTGCATAACGTGCATAAAGAAGTTAAAAAAAATTATGGGTTCCCTTCGATCTTCAGTTACTTAAATAATTGCTGGATCAGGTTCATTCGACGCATTCGAAGAGTATTCCAAAGCTCATTTAAAAATATCATGGCCAAAAAATATCAATTAATTGTATTTATTAACTTCTAGAACTATTCTCTTATAGCACTTAGATATAATAAACTATAGATAAATTATCAACATTGATAGATATGAAAAACCCAAAATTTTGATAAGAATCTGAGGTAGTAATAGTAATACTCGAGCACAAGATATCAAAACCTCTCCAAGGAAGGATCAGAAGAAATGAAATTGATTAACCGCGGAAGAGGTTTTTGCCAGGACTCACAGAAGATGGTTTCTTTATTTATTTTTTTTAGTCCTTTTTATCCCTGACGGATAGGCCTTATTTCTGTGAGACCACCTGCTGTTGCTCTGTTAGAAATAATTTATACTGAATGATATGTAGTATTTGTGTAATATAACATTACAAATAATATTTGTTTATATATGTGTATGCATATGTACACAACTAGAAGATTGCGACCTCTAGGTCATATGTAGCCATATTGACGTAACTGCGGTCTCCAAACGATTTTGAGCGATATTTATCAATTCAGCGATAGAATAATTTAATATTTAATTATATGCATATAGTCGTGTGTATTTAGTGATAAATTAAATTATCAACAGTAAATTAGAGTACGGCGGCGTTATGTATTAGCTGTATGTCGATTTCAAAAATGCTTACGATTCTATTGACCGCAAGAAACTGAATAAAATTTTAATCGAGCAGGGGATTCCAAAAAAAACTAGTTAAACTAGTTAGGATTTGATTGACGGAAACACTATATAAAGTTAGAATCTGTAATTATTCATCTGAAAAGTTTGAGGTTTGTCCGGGTTTAAAACAAGGTGATTCTCTTTCGCCTGTCTTGTTCAATTTGGCATTAGAACATGTCATTAGGGAGGTAATGCGTACCGAATAAGGGTTGGATCTGGGAGGGACAACATCCGTGCTTGGCTATGCGGATGACCTGGTCCTGTTAAGAGAAGACGCGGAAACTATAGAACTAAATAATGAAAGCCGGTAAAGAAATAAAAACGGATATCACAAAATACATAGTTAGCTCCAAAAATGGATAAATTTTCGGTGATATCGATATATCATTAAAAAAAAAAAGAAGAAATATCTACATATATATTGTGCAGGTACTGCGTGCGCAAATAAAGCGATTTTCAGAAATATAATATTTAAAAAATGTGTGCATTAAGAACGTATACATACATATTGATATTTAATTTAATTTAGTGTGATAGTTTTTTTTTATTTTTTGATCACAATTTTAATCATCATTATTATGATTTATGTAAAACCATATCACTCAATGAAGGACCATTATTTTTAAACGAATCAATAAAAATCAGAGATCGATTTAAATATAAATCAGGAATGGTTTTTAAATTAAAAATAAAATATAATAATTATTACACGATTTTATCCAAAAAACTAATTATAGATTTCAAACCCTGATAAATCTAACATCTATTTAACTGATTCCATTCATTATTAAAGAAATCTGGTGCGCGCAACACACAAATTTCACTTACCGTTCAAGTTTGAATAGAAATTATTTTCTGGCCATGTAGGGCTATTATAAAATTTTTGAATTGCATTTTTAACTGAGGTGAAGCTAAAATATTACAGCTAAAAAATCATAAATACCATTAAAATAAAAAATCCTATTTATATCACCGGTTGATTATGGATTGTACGACTATTATTTATTAAATTGTTATTTTCCATTGAAAAGTTTACTAAAACAGAATTAAGAGATTTGCATTGTCTCTCATAGACAGGTCAAAAATTGTCACACTAATTGTAAGTGGATACTGTTGCTATATCACAAAAGGAAATTTCATCAAACTATCGACTAATTTAATTTTCTAAATGGTTACTTGATGATTTTTTGTAATAAACGGACGACAGATACCTAAATATTTAAATATAATATCAGATATAGAATTATTAAACTATAGTAAATATATTTAAGGTTATGAACCTATGCCTTATGCATCCATGAAATGATTTTATATTTCACTTCTTCTTTCACAAAAGTACAATGAAATAGTTTTTTAAACAGTGTCATTGCCTTGATTAGGTGAATTTTAAATAACTTTTCAAACTTAAAAATATTTTAAAAGTTTACATTTAGTAAGCAAATTTCATTTAATTTCCTTGAAAACATGTGGTTTACGTTAAATAATATTAGTTTTCAAAAATTTATATTTATAATTTTTTGCCACTCTCTCTACAGCTGTCTATATTAGATATTATTTTTTCCTAAAATTCCCCGCTTTCCAATGATATATTATACGTATACCTTCTGACTAGTATTTCTGAAGATTCATTTTCGACCTGGATAAGCATTTTTATTTTTTCTCCTTTATTAATTTATCAAATTCTTTCAAAAGTTATATGTACCATTTTTTCGTAACTCTGAATAATGTGAAATGATTAACTTTTTAAAATCAACCATATTGAAGGTACTTTAGAGGAAGACGTATATGAATATTGGACATTTAAGCTCTGTAAAGTGACATCAACGGGGATAAGACCTAATTGATATTAAATACCACTTAATTATACATTGATACACCGAGTTTAACGAAAACCGTTAGAGCCGTTTTTGAGAAAATTGTGAAAATGTGTTTCAGCGTTGATATAAAGTGGCACTTCCGGTTAGCCGATTTTAAGGAAAAAGTTGCTGTCATGTCTAAGGCATATACCTATCTTAAATACATAATATCAGCTTCGTACGACTTTTGGTTTTTGAGCTAGATTGCTAACATACACACACACAGACCATTTTTCGGGACTTGGTTATTTGGACTCATGGTACCCCAAAAGGTGTATTTTCGTTGATTCAAACTCAGATTCAAAAATTTTCTCTATAACAATACTTACCCTTACTATTTAATATATATATATATATATATATATATATATATATATATATATATATATATATATATATATTATATATATATATATATATATATATATATATATATATATATATATATATATTACTAAAGTAATAATACTAGAGCTATTAAATACTTATTAATAAATCTGATATGTTATGTAAATTAACTATTGTAAATACATGATAAATATTTGATTAAAGTAGTTCTCTCAATTTCAGAAACATTGCTTTATCAGGCATTCATAATTTATTCATGAGCCAGTGAACACAGGCTAAAAAGATCTTTTGTGCAGCAAATGCTAGAAATTACCATATATTTTAGAGGGGTTTAATGATAACTTCGGTTTATTATAAATTCAACCATTAATGGATTCATTGAGAGATAATTTTAATTGACAATGCATAATTTTCCACATCAATTAACAAAGGATTATGGTATAATAACTAATAGAGTATTCTTCAAGTAAATTATATTTTTTTTCAGAATAGCTTTCATGAAACTCTTATTTCATATCTAAAATGTAGTAAAACTTAAATTAAAATATTTATGTTGCTCGATCTACTATCTCGAAACAAATCGTAGTATGATTTTAATCATCATGATATTTGTCAAGTCGAAGAGGTTTTACTTGAAATTACCGATATCATTGTTTATTTTTAGGAAATGTTTTTTTAAAGAGAAAAAGTAAATAAATAATTATAATACGAAACTTCTGTTAATATTTAGTTAATGGGGGGAGGGGAAGGAAAACTACATCTGACAATATCTAGAACCGATACAGTTTATTTTTAAGATTTTATAATATCATAAAAAAGTGTATTTTGATTAATATTTTTAGAACATTTAGGGCTTACTAATAATGGTCGAATTTCAATTATTTTTATTTTTTGTAGTGAAAACCTTTTCATCTAGATTGAGCCGTCTGATTTCCGATGTGTAACGCTCAGGTAAATTCGGCTGGAGTCGACTAATTGAAGTGATTTTGCATATGAATTAAAATATCTCAAAAACTAAAAATTGGACCTGGAAATTGTTAGTGGAGGAAATGTTTCTATCGTTTCATCCTCTTTTTAATGAGCTATAATTCATAATTTCATCTTAACGCGATGACAAATTAGAGAGGTG
The DNA here is from genome assembly GCA_928085145.1 of Nezara viridula. NCBI lineage: Eukaryota > Metazoa > Arthropoda > Insecta > Hemiptera > Pentatomidae > Nezara > Nezara viridula. The sequence continues at coordinate 4,071,666 of OV725079.1, forward strand.
AAATAAAATAAAAACGGTCGAAAATCAAATAATACAGTATGTGGACCTGCATATTGTAAGCGAGGAAATTTTTCAGTATTTCATCCTCTTTATAATGACCTATTATTTATAATTCATATTTCATTGTATTGATCTTGCTTTGTTGAGATTTTCACTACTATTTTGTGGTCTAATGCACACAGCTTAGTTCTTTTGTTTTTTTAATTTTTAAAAGACACTATTTAAATTATCATAACTTCGGTTCAAGTTCAGTTATACTTCTTAAAACCAAATTATGCTCTAACCATTAAAAAAAAAAAAATTAAAACAAATTACTGTTCTGTTATAAAATTTGCTTCTAAAAGTATAAATAGTTGGCCCATGGAAAGATGGGAATATATTAGTTAGTGAACACCAATATGGAAATTGAATGTATTATAAGAGAGAGTTTTTTATTTTTTCTTAAATTACAATGGTTTATTACCAAAAAAAAAGAGAACAAAATCTAATTACAAATTATATCTTCAATAATAAAGAAAATTTAGATTTCTATAAATTTGTATCCTTTTTGTAGGATTTTCGGAGCCTTTTAAATCAACATGAATATAAAAAAACAAAACATGAATTGTATTTATTTTTTTAAAAGTTATGTTTAAAGTTTGCTTTTCTTCATCATTACCAAATTATGTTCAAAAACAATAAATAATAAATGAAAACAAATTACTGTTCGCTCATAGCATTTGCTATTAAAAGTTTGAATAATTCGCACGTATATTGGTTAGTGCAGAATAACATGGAAGTGAGTAAATTGAATTTTATTGAAAAAAAAAAATTCTATAAATGACAGCTCATCCATAATAATGGACTGATACATTTATAAAAATTATAATAAGCTATATTTTGATCAATAATGGCCCGATTTCGACAATTAAAGTCATTTTAAAGTATCTTTAAGTAAAGAAGTTTTCTTGTTTTTTCTGGAGATATGTTTAGTTTTCGGCAATAAAGTGGAAGATATTCTTTAAAATTATTTTCCAATCACTGGATTTGATGAAGTGTTAAAGAAACTACAGCGTTCTGTAAAAAAAAAAAAAATGAATCTTTTAAAATAATATTAAAAGATTCTTTAATTGTATTATAGTATATTTATATAGTATATTTAGTATATATACGTTTTTTAAGAAATTCTGGAATCTCGGTAGCCAAAGATCAGGTGAGACCGAGACATTTCGCCAGGTATATAACAGGTGTGATGATGTTGCAGCCCCTTTCCGTATTGACTGGAGTATAATACCGGCTATACGGCCCTACCACTACCGGTACCAGCACATAACCTCGTGTTGAGGCTGTTAGGGGGCGCTAACAGAAGCTATCATCAACCGGACTAATCTCAAGGGGACAATATCGTCCGCTCCTACTACTCGCTATAGTAGACTCCTCAAGTCTCATGATAAGATAATTAATATCAAGTACTTAAAAAAATTAGTATTTTTTAATATTCTGTATTTACACCTATAAAATATTGAAATTGAAAACAAGTTAATTCGATTTTAAATATTTAATAAAAGTTGTGTATACTGTAGCAATTATAGTTCTATAAAGGAAATTTAAATTATTCGTAAAAAGGTGTCCATGTATATTCGGATCTGGTGATAAGCCAATATTAATAATAATAAAAACATGGTAGTAACAATGTACGAAAATCATAATATAAACGATTATACTATGAATAATATAAATTATAGTAAATATTTTACAAAGGTATGTAGTTGTATTTATTAAATTAAATTTTTTTTTTGTAATTTTCTAATCAATAAGGAAGTAGAGCTGATATCTTTGATTTCGATATATATTATTTATAACTACATGTTCATATATTTAAAAATTTGGTGGAAAGTCGTTTTATAATAATGTCATAATTATTTTGGTAGCTAGCAATGAGGTGCTAAATTATTATAAAATTTACTAGTTAAATCTTTTAGTAAATATTTCAAAATGGTATATAGTCGTATATGTTAAACTAGGGTTTTTGCGTATATTAAAAATATAATTAATAGCTGATATCGTAGATTGCAATAACAGTTATTTATAATAACATATCCGCGTATTTTCGAATTTGGTAGAAAGGCATTGTAAAAATAATGAGATAGTTATTACTAGGAATATTAGAAGTGTTAGTAAATATTATACAAAGGTATGTAGTTTTATACAGTAAATTAAAGTTTTTAATAATTAACTAAAATATAATTAATTATTTTTTTCTAATCAATAAGAAAGTGGAACTGATATCTCAGGTTGCGATAACAGTTATTTATTATCACATGTTCATATATTTACAAATTTGGTGGAAAGTCATTTAAATAATAATGTCATAATTATTGTGGTAGATAGTAGCAACAAGGGGCTAAACTAATATAAATAGTTATACTGATATAATTAAATATTTTAAAAAGGTATATAATCGTTTATACTAAACCGAAGTTCTTTACGTGTGTCTAAAATATATTTCATAACTGTTAAATAACTCTTTTTTTATTGTAATTTTCAAACAGGAACTGTAACTAATATCGTTGCGATAACAGTTATTTATAATAACATGTCCACGTATTTTCGAATTTGGTAGAAAGGCATTGTAAAAATTATGATATAAGATAGTTATTACTAGGTATATTATAAATTTTAGTAAATACTTGATAATTGTTGGTATGTAATTTTCAAATTTTGAATGAGAACTGAGATCTTAGGCTACAATGGCAGTTATTTATACATGTCCATATATTTTCAAATAACAGTGAATATCAGTATAAAGCGTTATATTTAAATGCTATTAATTACAGTTGAAGTATATGTTGCTGTTGAATTTTTTAAAGAAAACAATGGTTTTGAAGGGAGGGATGATTGTCTCAAAGCGTTAAATATTATGTTAATATTAATAAATAATAATAATGGAATAACTGTTATAACATAATAACTGTATATTTTTTCAAATAACCTCTCTTGGTAACAGTTCTTTTTCACAGTTCTATTATATGAATGGATGGACCTCTAAATAAAATTTCATACAACTAGAGGTTGCAAATGGGAATAGTTTAACAAAAAATTATAAAACACCTCATGATGATCAGAATTTATTTTATCTATTCATATTGCGGTCCTCTTTGTCATAGATAAAGATAACAGGTGATAAAGAGGAATGAAGCCGAAGACGACTGGACACAAGAAGGGATACACAAGAAGATGTGATGGGAACTTCGTCCCATGAGGAGAGAAGAAAGCGGTCCGGAGATCGCACGGCTGAGAGGAGAGATAAATAGAAAAAGAAGATGGCTAAGATAGAGCTAAAGAGAAAGGCATGCACAGACATACAGCGACAAGAGGAAGGCACCGTCACAGTTCTAGGTGTGCACAACGACTGGGCTCTCGGTATCCCCTCCCCTCGTACCCCCACCACGTCCACCGCTCCATATACACCAATAGGAACACACAGGCATATATATAAACAGTGTAACATAATAAGTAACTAAACAAGTAACTAAAATAAGCATAAAACTAGAAAAGAGACATTAGGTGATTATAGTGTGGAAAAGTCCTAACTATAAAGCCATCAGTCTCCAACGTTCAGGTGAACAGTTGACTTGCCGTGCTGTTAATTCATTCAGGCATCATCAAATCAGAAAAATCTGGATCACATATATGAAGAAAGGAAAAAAAAAAAAAAAAAAAAAAAAATATATATATATATATATAAATTCAAACTTCACTATTTTATTGGGAATAAGGTCATTTAATTATTATTTAATAAACTAATTAATGTTCATTTCTTCTGTTTATTGACGTTTCGATCCCGGTATTTTCTTTTTATTAGTCAACCATGGGATCCTCTTCAAAGCTAGAACTACAAATAGCTCAATCGATACACAATATTACTTCCATATGACTTTAATAACAATTATTTCAAAATGTTTAACCTACTTTAAAAAATATAGAGCTTCGATCAGGCCAGGGACACACCGACAGCCTCAGCACCATCCACTAGCACATATATTAAGCTACTGGATCGCTAAGCGTCTGACCTCCCCGGTCCTGAGCCCGAAGAAAAATTATTACACAATAAACAATGAAAAATCGCATCTATTTTATATAAAACAATTGAAAGATGCCTCTATGACCAATATACCAGCATCAATAAAACATATCTATGAATAATAAAAACAGCTTGTATAACATCTCCTAGTCGTACAACAATTTAACTTATGCAAATTAATTAACATTAAATATATACTTATACATACATACAACACTCATATATAAATACATATGCACACACACACACACACGTACACACACCCACACACACACACACACCCACACAGACACACATATATATATATAACACACATTCACACACACACACTCACTTACACATACATACACACATGTACATCTTGGAACTGACTTTAAAATCATTAACAATACAAATAAATATCTAATTCTTTAAAATTGCTAAAAACATAAATAAATATCAACTAATTAAAATATATGTACATTAGTCATCTCATAAAATCAAATGTCAACATTATAAACTCATCCAACAATATTGAAACCATTTAAATTACTACTATAGTTACTATAGTTCCCATTCTATAATTGTTTTTTCCCTTTTTTCCAAACAAAATAAAACGAAATCTCTCATCTGGATTATGCAAATTTTAAAATGTTGCTATACGCACAATTCAATTTGGCCAAATCATTCCGAGTATTTATTGTGTTTTTGGTCCTTCCAATGTGCATCATCTCTAGAATCAACCGTTTTTGCTGATTATTTTCTGTATCTAGTATTTTGACTTTATCTAACTCTATTTTATGATTATTTTTAATAGCATGTATAGCTAACGCCGTATCTTCTTTTTTGGTTTCTATGCTATATTTATGTGCATAAACCCGCCTAGATAAGTACTGTGAGGTTTGTCCGACATACTTTCCATCACAATCTGAGCATTTTAACTCATAAACAACATTGGCTAATTTTTCTCGACTGGTCCTATCTTTCAGTTGAGAGAAAAGGGATTTTTTTCAGGCTATTTTTGTATATATACGATATACTTACATTGTGGTCCCGAAAAATTCTTTTTATTTTAAATGATAGTGGTTTTATGAATTCCATGGAAAAATATTTTTTTGGATTGCTATGTTTGTTCTGACGGCGCGACAAACAGTCATACGCTCCTCGCAGACACTTTTCAATTACGCTGTTTGGGTAACTATTGCCTTTCAATATTTCTTTTATTCTTTGTATATTTTCTTCTTGAAAAGAAACTGAACTTAGAACAATAGCTCTATGAAATAAGTTTTTTGCCGTATTAATTTTAATACTTAAATCGTGGCATGATTTAAAATTTAAAACTCGACATCCATGATTTTTTTTTTGATTTAATTGATCCATGATTTAATTTGGAATTGATAAAATTTGAACAATATAATAAAATATATACCAATAATGCCGTACCGCCAAAAATTTATGGACTTCCTAAAGTACACAAAATCAATTTTCCGTTGCGACCGATAGTTTCCTTTGTTAATTCTGCTACTTCCGGTTTAGCTAAACTAATTGCTGGTATCTTACACAAATCAAAAATAGAAAACGATTTGAACATAAAAAATTCATTCGAATTCAAAAATTACATTGAAAATCAAAAGATACCAAGTGATAACAAACTGATATCATTAGATGTAGTTTCTCTTTTTACAAATGTAAAAAAAGAGGTAGCCATAAAATCGATTATAAAACGATGGAAAACAATCGCAACAGTTACGAAAATTCCAAAAAATTTATTTATTAACGCAATAGAATTATGTCTCGATGGTTCTTACTTTGTCTATAATAAAAATTATTATCGACAGATAATGGGTCTCCCGATGGGACTTTCGATTTCCCCTATACTTGTGGAATATGTAATGGATGATTTAGTAGAGGAGATACTTTCTACAATTCCTATAAAGGTGCAACTTATAAAAAAATACGTTGATGATACCATATTAAGTGTCCCCGCTACATATATAAATAATATTTTAACATATTTCAATGTGGATCCATACATAAAATTTACAATGGAAATTGAAGAAGACAATGCCATCACATTTTTGGATATAAAAAAATTTACCGCTCTGGGAGTGAGATAAGAGTATCGTGGCATGAAAGGAAAAATCATGGATGTCGAGTTTTAAATTTTAAATCATGCCACGATTTAAGTATTAAAATTAATACGGCAAAAAACTTATTTCATAGAGCTATTGTTCTAAGTTCAGTTTCTTTTCAAGAAGAAAATATACAAAGAATAAAAGAAATATTGAAAGGCAATAGTTACCCAAACAGCGTAATTGAAAAGTGTCTGCGAGGAGCGTATGACTGTTTGTCGCGCCGTCAGAACAAACATAGCAATCCAAAAAAATATTTTTCCATGGAATTCATAAAACCACTATCATTTAAAATAAAAAGAATTTTTCGGGACCACAATGTAAGTATATCGTATATATACAAAAATAGCCTGAAAAAATCCCTTTTCTCTCAACTGAAAGATAGGACCAGTCGAGAAAAATTAGCCAATGTTGTTTATGAGTTAAAATGCTCAGATTGTGATGGAAAGTATGTCGGACAAACCTCACAGTACTTATCTAGGCGGGTTTATGCACATAAATATAGCATAGAAACCAAAAAAGAAGATACGGCGTTAGCTATACATGCTATTAAAAATAATCATAAAATAGAGTTAGATAAAGTCAAAATACTAGATACAGAAAATAATCAGCAAAAACGGTTGATTCTAGAGATGATGCACATTGGAAGGACCAAAAACACAATAAATACTCGGAATGATTTGGCCAAATTGAATTGTGCGTATAGCAACATTTTAAAATTTGCATAATCCAGATGAGAGATTTCGTTTTATTTTGTTTGGAAAAAAGGGAAAAAACAATTATAGAATGGGAACTATAGTAACTATAGTAGTAATTTAAATGGTTTCAATATTGTTGGATGAGTTTATAATGTTGACATTTGATTTTATGAGATGACTAATGTACATATATTTTAATTAGTTGATATTTATTTATGTTTTTAGCAATTTTAAAGAATTAGATATTTATTTGTATTGTTAATGATTTTAAAGTCAGTTCCAAGATGTACATGTGTGTATGTATGTGTAAGTGAGTGTGTGTGTGTGAATGTGTGTTATATATATATATGTGTGTCTGTGTGGGTGTGTGTGTGTGTGTGGGTGTGTGTACGTGTGTGTGTGTGTGTGCATATGTATTTATATATGAGTGTTGTATGTATGTATAAGTATATATTTAATGTTAATTAATTTGCATAAGTTAAATTGTTGTACGACTAGGAGATGTTATACAAGCTGTTTTTATTATTCATAGATATGTTTTATTGATGCTGGTATATTGGTCATAGAGGCATCTTTCAATTGTTTTATATAAAATAGATGCGATTTTTCATTGTTTATTGTGTAATAATTTGTCTTCGGGCTCAGGACCGGGGAGGTCAGACGCTTAGCGATCCAGTAGCTTAATATATGTGCTAGTGGATGGTGCTGAGGCTGTCGGTGTGTCCCTGGCCTGATCGAAGCTCTATATTTTTTTAAAGTAGGTTAAACATTTTGAAATAATTGTTATTAAAGTCATATGGAAGTAATATTGTGTATCGATTGAGCTATTTGTAGTTCTAGCTTTGAAGAGGATCCCATAGTTGACTACTAAAAAGAAAATACCGGGATCGAAACGTCAATAAACAGAAGAAATGAACATTAATTAGTTTATTAAATAATAATTAAATGACCTTATTCCCAATAAAATAGTGAAGTTTGAATTTAATACTCAAAGGTCGATGAAGGAAAAGTTGTAAATATATATATATATATATATATATATATATATATATATATATATATATATATATATATATATATATATACTTCGCTGGTTTTCTAAAAGTTTATGGAATAGCCTAAAAAAAAAAAAAAATCGTTAAAATCGGACAATCAGGAGATAAGATATAATCTCTAGTTTTTTTTTTTATATGTTCTGCTGCAATGGTTATATCCTTTGTTTCGGTTTTTTAATTTTGAATGTGTTAATAAGATAATGCTAAGTTTTTTAGCATATTACTAATGATTATAAAGAAAAGTTTAGTCCATTAATTGGAATCACCTTTTTTTTTTTTTTCTTTGTAACTTGGAAGGTAATGGAATTTTAAAAAAGCTAACGTTTCTTTTCGTTATAAAAAAAATATGGGAATAGCTAAGGAATTAGTAAATTTAAACAATTTCGTAAATACCTAACTATGAAGGATTGATTAAATTCGTTTTTATGAATTAACTGTGTTTATATTTTTAGCCACTTAAAAATATTTAAACGAGAATTTTTATCTATAATAATAGATGGAATACGCTTTGGCTTTCGCAAATTGAAACCGAGCCCTCCCATACTTAATTTTTTTATAGAAATTCAGTTTTTATATTCTTCTTTGGCTTAATGTTATTACCACCAAAAAAAGATAATAACAAACATTAACGATCTTGTACATTTAAAGCACTTTCTAAATACCAAAGGTGTATGGTTTCCTCAAATATCTTTTAAAAATAAACCGAGCTAAGATTTGTAGTAAGCCTCTCAAATGATATCCGGACATGAATTTTAATAGTGTTTGAATAAAACCAGATTAGTTTAAAAAGTGAAGCTAAGAATCCCTTCCTATTTAGATTTTTGTAAGATAACCATTATAAAAATCTTACATTTCTTTAAATTAAAAAAAAAAATTGGAATAGATAAGGAATTAGTAAATTTAAAAAGTTTTGTGATTAAATAAGTAACAAGTATTGCTTTAATATGTTTTTATGAATTAACTGTGTTTATATTTGTAGCCACTTCAAAAATATTTGAACGAGATGTAATGTTACTTTAGATCTATAATTGTTTGCAAATAATATACCATTGTGAAATAATTAGCAGCTTTGGAAAATATTTAGCGAATAAATGCTAAATATAACTTTTGAAAGAATCTGATAATTGAATAAATGAGAAAAAATATATAAATGCTTATACAATTCGAAAATAAATCTTTGGAAATACAAGTCAGAAGTATACTTATGATATATCGTTGGAAAGCGGAAGTTGTAGAAGGTAAAGGAGAGCGGCGAAAAACTTATAAGTTACAATTTTTAAAAACTGATAATATTTAACGTAAATCACTTTATTATATATATATATATATATATATATATATATATATATAGAGAGAGAGAGAGAGAGAGAAATAGAAATAGAAAATAAACTTTATTCTGGGGCGAGTTCCCTTTGGAATAACAATAATGAACAATTACAAAACATTAGAGTGATTACGTAATGTCATTACACACATTAGAGGCCACAATATTATTGGCAGGACTGTTGCCAATCCAAATAAAGGTTGAAAACCGAACGACCTTATTTAACATTAGAAAATAATGAAAGAGAGGATACAAACACCTGACCCTGGACAAAATAGAAAGAATCACTTAATGTAAATCTTGGTTACACCCTACAAGTTTATGGACTGGACCGAAAATTACTTCTGAAAATACTGATGTTTTCACTGACGGTAGTAAGGACAGCGAGAACGTTGGATGTGCATGGTTATTCAGAGCTCAAGATGGTAAGAACATAGAACATCAATATAAATTAGAATCATATTGCTCAAATAACCAGGCAGAAAAATTCGCTGTTTTAAAGGTGACTGAATACATATATGACTACCCTCTACTAAAAAACACTCACGTCACTATAAATACAGACAATAAAGTTCTACTAGACTCTGTTAATAATTCATTCATGATTACTTCACTAATCAAATTAGAAGCAAATTGTTAAAGATGAGAACTGTAGGGAAACTATATTAAGATTATCGTATATTAAGATGAATTTAAAGTTGGATTTCATCAAAAGATGGGATCACATATGGGTGACCTCAGCTAAGTCACCGAGCTTACACAGATTCATACCACACATTTCACTTCACAATTACAGACACATTCACAGTTATGACTACTAACTTACGCAAGTACTTACGGAACATAAAAATACAAAACAATATCTTAAAAGATTCAACATTATACAAACAGACTTATACGATGACGACGGACAGGTTCAAAATTTTAAACATATAGTATATGAATGTAAACGATTTGACAGACAGCAATTTGATTTAATAAAAAACATAGTTATCAAAACTAGAAATTGGCCTGAAACGGAACAAAAGTTATTTACTGAATTCAAGACAGACTTTCTTAGATTTATTAGATCTATCGACTTCGACTTACTTACCAGGGATGGGCAGCGTGGGTGATTTCTGGTTGGCTTTGTTGGATTGACTTTCTGTGTTTAATATGCTTGGTTCCGATTCATTAGTATTTTTGTGTGTTTATTTTTTGTTTTTGTTTGTTAATATATATAAATTTCTAAAGATTCATATCATGTAAAACTAGAAAAAAAAATTATGTAAACAATTGTGATTCACGTAGTATGTCTTTAGGGCATGGAGCATGAAGGTAAATCAAATAAACGATCCTTGTGTGGGGTTACGACGCAGAAAAAAAAAAAAAAAAAAAAAAAAAAAAAAATATATATATATATATATATATATATATATATATATATATATATAGAGAGAGAGAGAGTGAGAGTGAGAGACAGAGAGAGAGAGAGAGAGAGAAATAGAAATATAAATAGAAAATAAACATTATTCTGGGGCGAGTTTCCTTAAGAATAACAATAATGAACAATTACAAAAAAAAAAATACATATCTGGCCAAAAACTAACTTAATAAAGATTCAAACAAAGATTTTTTTAGTAATTTACATACTATTATTTAAGTATGCAAATTACTAAAAAAAGAAATAAAATCTCCTCAACTATACTTAAAATTTTACTGAAATAAATGACAAAAAAAAAAAAAAAATACATGTATAGAAAGAAAAAGTAAAACCTCCAGAAAAGAAAAAATATCAAAATTATGTAAATAAAAAAAATTATTTATGTTAAAAACCAAACAGCTAAACCAAACCAAATATATACATGTATTAAAGATATATTAATGATAGAAGATTAGCAACGGGATCACAATATTGCATTACCCCAGCATGATCGATATAAAATAAGAATAAATACAATTAGAAAAAGAGAATTAAATTAGTTTTATCAGAAAACAATTACCACAAATAAATCTGGTGCGCGCAACACACAACTTTCACTTACTCTTTGAACTTAGAATAAAAATTATTTTCTGGCCATGTTAGGCTATTATAAAATGTTTTAAATTGCATGTTTAACTGAGCTAAAGCTAACAAATCACAAATGCTAGTAAAATAACAAAAGTCCTATTTATTATATCACCGGTTGATTATGGATTGTACGATTCGTTGATTATGAATTGTTCGATCCATTGATTATGGATTGTACGACTATAAGTCATTAAACTGTTATATTCCATTGCAAAGTTTACTAAAACGGAATTAAGAGATTTGCAGTGTCTGTCATAGATAGGTCAAAAGTTGTCACACTAATTGGAAGTGGATTCTGTTGGAATATCGCAAAAAGAAAAATTATCAAATTATTCACTAATTTAATTTTCTAAAAGGTTACATGAAGATTTTTCGGAATAAACGGACGATAGATATCTAAATATTTAAATATATTATGAGATCTAGAGTTATTAAAGTACAGTAAATATATTTAGGGTTATATACGTATCTATGAAATATTTTTGTATTTCACTTCTTTTTTCACACAAGTACAATGAAACAGTAATAGAATATCGCACAACATCGCACACATATATAACACAGCTATTCCTTGAATGTAGCCAAAAAGATAAGACGATTGTGGACCAATTTAAAATTTAATAAATAATCACTAAACTACAGTAAATGTATTAATTATTATAAACACATGATTTATACATCCATGAAATGATGTTATATTTTATATCTTCTTTCACACAAGTACAATGAAATAGTTTTTTTAACAATGCCATTAACTTGCTTAGGAGGATTTTAAATACTTTCTACAGATGTAAAAACATTTTTTAAAGTTTACATTTTGCCAGTAAATTTCATTTAATTTCCTTGAAAGCATGTGATTTACGTTAAATATCAGTTTTTAAAAATTGTAACTAATAAGTTTTTCGCCGCTCTCCATTACCTTTTACAACTTCCTATATTAGATATTGTTTTTCTAAAATACTCCGCTTTCCAACGATATATTATAAGTATACTTCTGACTTGTATTTCCAAAGATTTATTTTCGAACTGTATAAGCATTTATATATTTTTTCTTTTTTATTCAATTATTAGATTCTTTCAAAAGTTATATTTAACATTTATTCGCTAAATATTTTACAAAGCTGCTAATTACTTCACAATGGTATATTATTTGCAAACCATTATAGATCTAAAATAACATTACCTTCCAAGTTACAAAGAAAAATAAATAAAAGGTGATTCCAATTAATGGACTAAACTTTTCTTTATAATCATTAGTAATATGCTAAAAAATTTAGCATTACCTTATTAACACATTCAAAATTCAAAAACCGAAACAAAGGATATAACCATTGCAGCAGAACATATTAAAAAAAAACTAGATACCATATCTTATCTCCTAATTGTCCGATTTTAACGATTTTTTTTTTTTTTTTTGTGTGTTTTAGGCTATTCCATAAACTTTTAGAAAACCAACGAAGTTTCAATGAACTCGGTACATTCGTTTAGGCGCTACAGTCTATAGCTACGTTTTTCTGCATTTTTATTTTTTTCTCCTTTATTAACTTATCAAATTCTTTCAAAAGTTATATTTAGCATTTTTTCGTAACTCTGAATAATGTGAAATAATTAACTTTTTAAAATAAACCATATTAAAGGTACTTTAGAGGAAGACGTATATGAACATTGGGCATTTAAGCCCTATAAAGTGACATCAATGGGGATAAGACCTATTTGATATTAAAGACCACTTAATTATACAATGATACACCGAGTTTAATCAAAATCGTTAGAGCCGTTTTTGAGAAAACTGTGAAAATGTGTTTCAGCGTTGATATAAAGTGGCTCTTCCGGTTAGCCGATTATAAGGAAAAAGTTGCCGTCACAACTAAGGCATATACCTATCTTAAATACGTGATATCAGTTTCATAGGACTTTTCGTTTTTGACCTAGACTGCTAACATACAAACACACAGACACACAGACCATTTTTCGGGAATTGGTCATTTCGACTCAAGAAGAACTGATTTAAAGAAAATAAATTATTTATATATGTTATACAATACGCAATGTTATTGTAAACTATAAAAACACGGAGAACAAGTTAGGAATAGATAAATACATGCATACAAATTGAGGAATGTAAGAAATGAAATATGTATAAAAACAACAAACAATCTCTTATTTTTTAAGCATCACCTTCCAGTACTATGCCAAAAGTGACACTGAATCTTTCCAATTTATAAATAATAAACAAAAAATAAAATAAAATAATGGTGTATGAAAAGAAAAAAAATATATCCTTGATACATGATACATAATTAACCAGCGTCTGATTGGTGATAAGACTCTTAAACCAATTCCTCTGTGAAAAGGAATTGGAATAAGAGGGTTTTGAATGTTTATAATAAAAATTGATAATATTAAGTTTATAAGAATAATAGTGTTGGACTTTCATCAATGATTTTGATTGTATGTAATATTGGTATTATATAGGATATATCTGTTATGGCTTTGTATTAATAACACGAAAGGTCTCATCCTGCATTACCCCCTCTCGAAGACTGCCTTATCTACGAACGAAGTCCAGGTGGTTTTCAAAGTACTTCGACCTCATTCGCTTTGCCCACTTCAAGCAGCTAGCCACGGCTTGAGGAAAGAACCATCTACAGACCTCAAACTGGTCACTCAGCACATAATTGTATGTTATCATTTATAATTCATTGACTAACCTACTATAATTCATTCCCCTTCAGGGAATATTAGTTTTAAAAAATAAATAGGATTTTTTTATTTATTCAGTGATATAATAACCTGTCACGCGGATAATAATTACAGTGAGATATGAACACATTCACACCATATATACAAAAAACATAACATTAACGAAAGTAAAATAATAACTAAATAATAATTAAAAACTATATACAATACAAAAACGCTGATAATTATTTCTCAATGGTTTATTATTTCCAACAAATTATACAGCTAAAGTAACATTACCGTTCTAGTAGAAAATTAAATAAAAGGTGATTGAAATTATTGGAATAAACTTTTATTTTTTAACCATTAGTAATAAGCTAAAAAACAAATAGCATTACTTCAGTAACACATTCAAAATTTAAAAACCAAACAATGGATATAACATTTGGAGTAGAACATATTAAAAAAAACTGGAGCCCATCTTTGCTCAGAATTGTCCAATTTTAACGATTTTTTTTTATAGGAAATTTCGTAAACTTTAAAAAAACTATATACAATATCGACAAAAAAGTGTAAACTTTTTGAGTATTCGGAAATTAATTTTACCATCCCTCGCAACTTTTTTTTCCAGCTTCTTTTCGTTGACGTATATCATATAGATAAATTTAAATTGCTTCGAGAAAATGACTTTTGCGAAGTTTCATTGAAATCGGTACATTCGTTTAGGATCTACAGTCTATAGCAACGCAGGTTTTCCGGTCGCCATCTTGAAAGGAAAAGGAGGATATAATTGTGGATGAAGGAGGGTCATCCTCCGTTGATCACTAATTTTATATCCAAATTGGAAAAATATCGGTCCAGTAGTTTCGGAGAAATGCGCTGACGGCGTACGGCGCACATACAAAAAATGTATATTCGTTTTTCGAATTCTGCGCATCCCGAACCACGAACCTCAAGTTTTTGAATTTTTGGTCGATCACAATAGTTGACTATTAAAAATAATAAACCAATAAGATATCCTAAAGATAAGTAAATTAAAAACATAAAATCACAGCCAGAACCCAAAAATCGATCTCATCGCAGGGGAAGGTTTGATTGTAATTTACGAAACTGTATATATACATATATATATCTTGGTGACCCACGTTAACATTTTTTTTTAAATAGTCTAAACATATATATATATATATATATATATATATATATATATATATATATATATATATATATATATATATATATATATACCATACATATAAAAGAATACCATGCAGTTTCGTAATTATATTTTCGTATATATAGTTTCGTATATATATATATATATATGTTTAGACTATTTAAAAAAAAATGTTAACGTGAGTCACCAAGAGTAAACATTTTACAACCAAAAAAAAAAATCAGATATTTTTTCATTTTTTTCATTTATAACTGCTAAACGATGTATCAAAGCGAAAAATATACTATTTAATAAATTAAAGAACGTGTATTCATTCGTCGAAAAAGTATATAAGCTATATAATTTGGTTATATGATAAGGTATAAAACAACGGTTAACAAACGCTGATTTATACCAAATTTGTCAAAAACTGAGATAAATTACCATAAATGGCATTGTAACTTGGATATAAGTTCTCTAAGAAGAAAAACCCATAGAATCAAAGTTCAAGAGAATCAAACTTTACCACGTAACCAAATTATAAAGTTTATGTAGTCGTTCGATGAACGTTTTAACGTCCTTTAATTTATAAAAGAGTACGTTTAGGAGTCGTAGGAGAAAAAAAATCTGACTTTTTTTATTGTAAAAAGTTTACCCTTGGTGGCCCGCGTTGGAATTTTTGTTTGTATGTCTAAACTATACATACAACTGAAAAAATAAAAACTTTTCTCACATGTTTTGCAATGAATTTTCCGTTTCGATCCTCATGTTATGGCAATAGGAGAAAAAAATAAAAATGTTTATCCAAGTTGAAAATGAATTTCCGGAAATAACAGGTATAAATATAACATATCGTTGGAAACCGGAAAACTTCAGAAAAAAAATAATATCAAATAAATAACGTTAAAAAAATATAAATAATAATTTCTAAAAATTAACATTATTTAACGTAAATCATATTTTTTCAAGGAAATTAAATGGAATTTTCTTAATATATATAAACTTTTAAATATGTATTTAAGTGTGAAAAAAAGTATTTAAAATCCACCGAATTGAGCCAGTGACATTGTTTAAAATACTGTTTCATTGTATTTGTGTGAAAGAAGTGAAATATAAAAATATTTTATCGATATGTTTATAACCTTAAATACATTTAATGTAGTTAAATAACTTTATATTTAAATAATTAGGTATATAACGGCCGTTTATTAAAAAAAATCATCAAGTAAATTTTTAGGAAATTAAATAAGTGAATAATTTGATGAATTTTCACTTAGTGGAATCCCAACATTACCCAATTGTAATTAGTGTGACAAGTTTTGACCTGTCCATGGCAGGCAATGAAATTCTTGTAATCATTTTAGTAAACTTTACAATGTAAGATGATAGTTTAATAACTAATAGTCCTACGATCGATAATCATTTATAGGTTAAATATTCAGATATACATTCAAATCTCTGTAGGCAAATATGAGCCTTTCGGTTGACAGAATGACTAACTCCAATTTCAACATTCTTTATTATTAATTTTAGTGATGTTTCTAGTGGGAAAATATATTCCTTTATTCACAGTTCTATATTTCAACACTGCAATCACCTGCTCTGGAATCAACTTAATCACTGTCTGTATAGATAATGGAGTGACTAGATTTTTATTTCCTACCGTCGATATAATAAATAGAATTTTTGTAATTTTAATGGTCTTAATGATTTGTTATCTGTATGCTTTAAGCTTTAGGTCCATTTAAAATTTACTTCAACAATTTTATAATACCACAAAATTACCATAAAATAATTTCTATTCAAAACAGAGCGGTAAGTGAAAATTGTGTGTTGCGCGCACCAGATATTTTTACATTCACGTTGAGATATTTCTTCTTGTGATTGAGGTAGATTTATTGTAATTTCAACATTCCATTCATTAAAAACAAAGATATAAAATAATACTATTACATTTTTTTTTCAACCTGAAAAGACATGTTAAAAATAATGTAAAGCCCAGGAACATCAAATAGTCAAATAATATCAGAATAGCCCGAAAGTAAAAATGATACACGGTAGGAAACGTTATATAAAACAATTAAAACATATTGACAGCCACACTGCAAAAACCTGTAAGGGCAATTTCTTTGTAGATTGAGGTTTTGGGCTTTTCTCGTCGATTTTGTACTGGCGCATATTTTGATTCCACAAAATGAAATCTAAGATGTTCCATTTCTTCTCTCTGGTCTTTTGTAAAAACATAAATTGCCAATTTAATGTATCAATTTAATATTCGCAAATTCCAACAAATCCCATCAAATCACCTTTACCCTCCGTCGTAAACCTATGACCTCTTGTCCTACAGTATCCTTCAATAATACTCCACTTATTCCTGTTGAGCAAATCCGCTACTTAGGACTCCACCTTGACAAACGACTCACTTGGAACCCCCATACCAGACTGAAACGACTAGAAACCGCCCGACGTTTTCGACTACTGCAGTACTTACTAGACAAACGATCTAAGCTTTCAATCAATTATAAACGACTCGTATATATGACAATAATAAGACCTATTTGGACTTACGGAATTGAGCTTTGGGGCTCCACTAAACCATCGAATTCCTCTCGTATCCAATCCTTACAATCCAAAATCCTTCGTAAAATCCTCAACGCTCCTTACTTTGTCACAAATAAAATCATCCACAAAGACCTTAATGTTCCATATGTTTCCGATCTGGCCCAATCCAGATACCTTTCCTTCCATACTAAACTTCAGAATCATCCGAATCCTCTCGTTTCAAACCTTGCTTCCTCCTCGATCCCTGATAACCCTCCGAGGCGTCTGAAAAGAAGATGGCCTCGGGATCTTCTAATATAGAACTTTAATTTGAATTCTACCAATCGGTAGTTTCTCTTCATGTTATCCATGCCATGTTACCAATTTCTCATTTACTTATTGTATTCTCTGTGTAATACAGTTGTAAATTCCATTAAAATAATAAAAAAATTAATATTCGCAATTCTTTTCATTCTTCAGAATATTTGGTCTTTAATCTTAAGGTGCGTTTAGACATTTTACGAACTATCGGAAAAAAAAAATTATCTAACTCTACTAAGCCTATCCAAACTTAATTTTTTTTTTTTTTTAAAGCTAACTTATGTACTTTAGACCACACGATAAAAACATCATCAAGGCGAGATTAATAATATGAAATATTAATTATAAATAATATCTCATTAAAGGAAGATGAAATGCTGAACATTTCCCTCGCTTGCAGTATGCAGGTCCGATTTTTAGTATCTGAAATATGTTAACTCATATGTTCAACTAGCCTTATCATTTGATTTTCAACACTATTTTGGTGTATTATTTTCAATAATGAAGTATTGTGATCGACCGAAAAATTCAAAAACTTAACCCCCTCTCAAAATTTGAGGTTTCACGTTTCAAGACGCATAGAATTCGAAAAACGAATAAAACTTTTTTTTGGCCGTCTGCCGTCCGCGCATTTTCTCCGAAACTACTGGACCGATTTTTTTTTTCAAATTTCAATATAAAATCAGAGGTCACCCGAGGATGATCCTCCTTCATCGACATTATTGTCCGCTTTTAACTTTAAAAATGACGCCCAAAAAACCTGCGTTGCTACAGACTGTAGCTCCTAAACGAATGTACAGATTTCAATGAAACTTCGCTAAAGTCATTTTCTCGACGCCCTTTAAATTTATCTATATAACATACTTCAACGAAAAGAAGCTGGAAAAAAAGTTACGATGGATGGCAATATTAAATTGCCATTCCGAATATATTCCGATATATTAAATACATTAAATATATTCCGAATAACTCGAAAAGTTTTTACTTTTTTGTGGATATATGGTTTTTAAGAGTTTACGAAATTTCCTAAAAAACAAAAAAAAAAATCGTTAAAATCGGACAATTAGGTGCAAAGATATGGTCTCCGGTTTTTTTTATGTGTTCTACTCCAAATGTTATATCCTTGGTTTGGTTTTAAAATTTTTAATGTGTTACTGAACTAAAGCTATTTTTTTTTCAGCATATTACTAATGATTAAAGAAAAACAGTTTCGTCCAATAATTGGAATCACCTTTTGTTTTGTTTTTCTTTGTAACTCGGGAGGTAATGTTACTTTAGATGTATAATTGTTTGGAATTAATAAATCATTGTGTAATAATTTGCAACGTTTTTTCCTTTCCGCCTTTTTAACATGGTGCCTCGTTAAAAAAAAAAGAGTAAAATGTGACTAATGGAGTTTACACTTAAAAAACTATTGCAGAGAAAAAAATACTTATATATTTGTACTTCTTATAGTTTAATTTTATTGTACGTTTTACATTTATGTGCACCTCCACTTTACAACACAATGTATATTTTTTTTTCTTGATATAATGAATTATTTGCTGATATGATTGAATTATCAACGGGCTAGTGTCTGCTAATAACTCTTCTGAGATTTTTTGAGCTTCTCTGGTGTATTATTTTCAATAATGAAGTATTGTGATCGACCAACAAATTCAAAAACATAACCCCCTCTCAAAATTTGAGGTTTCACGTTTCAAGAGGCGTAGAATTCGAAAAACGAATAAAATTTTTTTTGTCCGTCCGCCGTCCGCGCATTTTCTCCGAAACTACTGGACCGATTTTTTTTTTCAAATTTTGATATAAAATCAGAGGTCACCCGAGCATGATCCTCCTTCATCGACATTACTCTCCGTATATTCCGGTGTATATTTCTAAATTGTCTTTAAAATGCACTGTTTTCCTTGAAGATGCTGGAAGATTATGGAAATAGAATTTATAACAGAGATTACTAATGCTTAAATAACAACTGCTACTTCCAATATAGTATAATAATTTATTTTGCTTAATTTACTTTCTCTGTTTGTTTTATATTTATACACTTTTTTATATCATTTTATTATCTATAATTTTATTGTATTCCTAATCATCCTGTAAATATTTAATTGTATTTTATAGACACACCAGAATAATAATATATGTTCTGAACATGTTCTAAAGGGAAACTAGTCCCAGAATAATAAAATTATTTCCATTAATTCATTCAATAATGTCCCTTACATAGAGGCAAATATTTAAAGAGTTCATAATCAATATTATAAATTAGTTATACGAACTAATTATTTTAAAATATAAATATAAATTTATATAACTGTAACACTACATATATTTAGTACTTAAATGAAATAGTTATAAAATTAGTGAAAACTTGAGAAAAAAAAACTTAGATTTCCTTAAATCAAAAATATTATCAAAGCATTATCTATTATGTTGTTGAAAAAAGTGTAATAAGTAAAATTCAAAAGATATCAAGACAAATATATTTGAAATCATTAAATATTTCAAGAGCTACAAAAATCATTACATAAACAATGGTCGGATTGTTATCCGAATCTATCGAAAAATTAAAGTTTCTGTATGAAATGTTTGCTTAAGTTGGACCCTTTGAAATTTCGTCAACAACCACAAATTTATGATAACCTTAAACGGCTTTACAAAGCGGTACTAATTGACATTCTTAAACAAATTAAAACGATATATAATAAAAATAGGTGAGAAGTTTTTCTTAATTTCTAGCTTAAAAAATATGAAATAATACGTGCTAACTTTACTGGAAGCACTACCTTATGCTTTTTGTAATTTATGATACATTATAACTTATCTAATACAATATTCAATAATTATCTTATTGATAATAATAATAATCTTACTATGCAAAAAAAAAAATAAATTCACCCAAAAAAATTCTGGATAAAACCGGTGTATTCTCTCCTTTTCAATCAGTGAAAAAAAATTAATCAAATTAGTTTCAATATTTCTATAAAACTTAATATATTCCAAAATAGTTAAAAAGTAAAAGACATAACATTATATTTAAAAATTTACTATAAATATAATAACTAATATAAATATATACAATTTACAAATAAGATAAATAGTTATACAATTATATATATACAAATAATCATATTCAAAATAATTAAGAAAAAAATAAATTCAAGATTACAAACTATAACTAAATATATTTTTTTTTTTTTTTAACTTTTATTGAGTATTAATACAGTCTGCCACACTGAAGGGCATTGGTACTAGTGCTGTAGTATTCATTCACACAATATGTACATAAGAAAGGGAAAATATATATATATATATATATATATATATATATATATATATATATATATATATATATATATATATATACTAAATAACAGTTATCTAAATTTTGTATTTTTGTTCTTAATATTGTGTACTACAAGTAGCTTGAGGAAGGAAAATATGGACATTTGGAGTCCGCCTATATTCACCTGAAACATTTTTTTTAATTTAGTAATATTACATTAGTCAGCTAAAAAACAAAATGGTAGATTGATATAAGACTATGCGAAGCGAGAGTTTTGTGTTTAGGCTGTAACGATTTCTGAGTGGATTGCTTTATACAGACCTTTTTTCATCAAATTATTAACATCATCCTGAAACTTCGTGAATAACTGCATTTCATCGTAAACTACAACAATTTTTATTTATGAAAATTCTTGAAACTGAGACTTTCAATATTTAGATAAGAAAACATTGTCAAATTTAATTAGGTAAAAAAACTCTGAAATACCCATTTGCTTCCCACTGGATCGTAAGATAACTTTATAACAAAATTGAGAAAAAAAAGTTTCCAACAAAAATATTAAGCCGTTTGGCGTGACCTCCAATTTTAAGATGTCAAAATAAGAAGGTCGTTTAGCCCAACTGCCCAATATTTTTGCAGGCAACCTTTTTTCTCGATTTCGTGATCAAATTATCTTACTATTAATGTGGAAGGCAAATGGGTATCCATGAATTTTTAATATATAATTATATAGACAAAGTTTGGCAATCTCCAGATTGAAAACTCCCCAATTCCGAGATTTTCGTAAATAAAATAGTTGTAGGTTAGGATGAAATAAAGTTATTCACGAATTTTCAAGAGATGTTAGTAATTTGATAGAAAAGGATCTGTACCATGGACTATGACTTTTGAAACAATATAAGCACAAAATACTGAACCAAAATATTCATTAAGTCTCTCTATTATTAATTGATTTGAAATTATATCATAAGAATATCTATAATTAAAATAAATTAGTCCGTGGTACAGACCCCTTTTTATGGAATTATTAACATCTGCCTGAAACTTCGTAAATAGTTTCGTCTCATCGTAACATACAGCTATTTTATTTACGAAAATTCTTGGAATTGGGCCGTTTTAAATCTGGAGGAGCGCAAAATTTGTCAATTTAATTAGGTATTAAAAACTCGTAAATACACATTTGCTTTCTACTTGGATCGTAAGATAATTTGATCACGAAATCGATAAAAAAGATAGACTACAAAAATATTGTGCCTTTTATCCTATATAACATCGTTATTTTGAAATATTGGAGGTGTAAGTTACTCCAAACGGCTCAACATTTTTTAAGGCCAATTTTTTTCTCGATTTTGTGATCAAATTATTGATCCAAGTAGAAATCAAATGTGTATTTACGAGTTTTTATAACCTAATTAAATAGACAAATTTTGCCCCCCTTCAGATTTAAAATGCCCCGATTCCAAGATTTTTCGGAAATAAAATATTTTTACGTTACAATGAGATGAAACTATGTACGAAGTTTCAGCCGGATGTTAATAATTCGAAAAAAACGGGATCTGTACAACGGACTAAATATTAAATAATATCATAGAGTTTTGTGAATAATATTTATTTAAAAATAAAATGTACATCAAGTTATTTATAAAAAAATTGTCTATATCGTGTGTTTTCTTTAATCTTATAAAATATGATCTGTTAACGAATTTTTATATAATAGAAGAATGTAACTGATACTTTTTTTAAAACAGTTACTTTATCTTATTTAAAATGTACTAAATGTACCGGGCTAATGTACTAAAGATTCCATTTTCTTATATATTTTAATTTTTACAGTGAAATTCAACTTACCACCAGGGAGTGGCGAACGTTGATCATTACTTGTAAATGGATGTACATCTGGACTCTTTGCATTTACTTCTGGACTCGCTGGACTTCTGGAGTCGCTGGAATTACTTCTAGATCAGTCGAAGTTACTATCAAAGGTTGAATGTACTAGTAAAATTATGTAGATCCTTATCGTTTAAGAAACTACATAAAGTTTTTATTCAATCGAAATTCAAAGTAACAATTTTTCTTCTTGATGTATAATCTTTACTGGATGGTGATAATATTTTTAATTTATTAATGAAATTGCTCTTTTGCAAGGCTGATCTGATGATATCAATTATCTTATACAGTTATATAAACATATTATATAGTTCCGGATCATCCAATTCGTCGGAAATTGTATATATTGTTTTGCTAATAGGTATTTTGCTTTTGTATTTTCTTTCGCTCCAGTTCGCGAAGGCAGCTCTTCATTAATATACAAGACATCTTCAATAAATTCGACGATTTTCCAAAAAATATTGAGAAAGTTTTTCAGTGATATGACTCTAATGAGGAGTCTAGTAGAGATAGCAGATGGAGGGGGAGGGGAGGTAAGCGAGAATCGATTCATCTAAAATCGAAAAGTATATTGAATTATCCCACAAACATTCAAAGTAATGATCCGTGTCAACTCCATTCTCATGAAGCATTTTGATAATGTCGAAGTTATTCACAGGTTTTTAGTTTGTTCTTGGTAAGTTAAACTTCCTCTTCTCTTCTGCCCAGGAGCTGAAAGAAGGTTCTTCGAAAGATCTCTTCATTATTTTGATTTGCGAAAAACAATGATTAAAAGAAAACGCTGTTCAAGATAAACGAACCCAACTCGAAAACAAGATTTTGCTCAAAATGAAAACTGGAGTGGTAGTGAACTAGATATAATTCCGTACACAAATGAGTTTCGAACGCTTCGTGCCCAAGTTTAATTAGATCTACCCCACACTTCTTACACTTCGTCCAATCAGAAAAATGTTCTATGTTCGGGCATTCAAAGTAATGATCCATGTCAGCTCCATTCTCAAGAAGCATCTTGATGATGTCGAAGTCCTTCGCAGCTTTTTTAGTTTGTTCTTGGCAAGTTTTGGTAAATTTGGTGTTCTCTTCTGTTCAGGTGCTGAAAGTTGGTTCGTCGAAAGATCTCTTCATTATTTTGATTTACGAAAAAACAATGATTAAAAGAAAACGCTTTTCAAGATAAACGAACCCAACGCGATCTTGATGATGTCGAAGTCCTTCGCAGCTTTTTTGGTTTGTTCTTGGCAAGTTTTGGTAAATTTGGTGTTCTCCTCTGTTCAGGTGCTGAACGTTGGTTCGTCGAAAGATCTCTTCATTATTTTGATTTACGAAAAAATATTATTAAAAGAAAACGTATTTCAAGAAAATGAACCCAACTCGAAAACAAGCTTTTGCTCAAAATAAAAATTGGACTGGTAGTGAACTAGATATAATTCCGTACACAAATGAGTTTCGAACGCTACATACCCAGGTTTAATTAGATCTACCCCACTCTTCTTACACTTCGTCCAATCAGAAAAATGTACTTTGTTCGGGTATTCAAAGTAATGATCCGTGTCAACTCCATTCTCAAGAAGCATCATGATGATCTCGAAGATCTTCACAGCTTTTTAGTTTGTTCTTCGTATGTTAAACTTCCTCTTCTCTTCTGCCCAAGCGCGGGAAGAAGGTTCTTCGAAAGATCCTTTCATTATTTTGATTTACGAAAAAACAATGATTAAAAGAAAACGCTTTTCAAGATAAACGAACCCAATTCGATAACAAGCTTTCGCTCAAAATGAAAACTGAACTGGTAGTGAACTAAACAGAACTCAGTACACAAATGAGTTTTGAACGCTCTGTACCCAGGTTTAATTAGATCTAACCCCACTCTTCATACACTTCGTCCAATCAGAAAAAAGTTCTTTGTTCGGGTATTCAAAGTAACAATCCGTGTCAGCTCCATTCTCAAGAAGCATCTTGATGATGTCGAAGTCCTTCGCAGCTTTTTTAGTTTGTTCTTGGTGTGTTTTGGTAAATTTGCTGTCCTCTTCTGTTCAGGAGCTGAAAGTTGATTCTTCGAAAGATCCTTTCATTATTTTGATTTACTAAAAAACAATGATTAAAAGAAAACGCTTTTCAAGATAAACGAACCCAACTCGATAACAAGTTTTCGCTCAAAACGAAAACTGAACTGGCAGTGAACTAAACAGAACTCAGCACACAAATGAGTTTTTAATGCTCTGTACCCAGGTTTAATTAGATCTACTCCACTCTTCTTACACTTCGTCCAATCAGAAAAATGTTCGTTGTTCGGGTATTCAAAGCAATGATACGTGTCAACTCCATTCTGAAGAAGCATCTTGATGATATCGAAGTCCTTCGCAGCTTTTTTAGTTTGTTCTTGGTGTGTTTTGGTAAATTTGCTGTTCTCTTCTGTTCAGGTGCTGAAAGTTGGTTCTTCGAAAGATCCTTTCATTAATTTGATTTACGAAAAAACAATGATTAAAAGAAAATGCTTTTCAAGATAATCGAACCCAACACGAGAACAAGCTTTCGCTCAAAATGAAAACTGAACTGGTAGTGAACTAAACAGAACTCAGTACACAAATGAGTTTTGAACGCTCTGTACCCAGGTTTAATTAGATCTACCCCACTCTTCTTACACTTCGTCCAATCAGAAAAATGTTCTATGTTCGGGTATTCAAAGTAATGATCCGTGTCAGCTCCATTCTCAAGAAGCATCTTGATGATGTCGAAGATCTTCGCAGCATTTTTAGTTTGTTCTTTCGTAAGTTTTGGTAAATTTGCTGTTCTCTTCTGTTCAGGAGCTGAAAGTTGGTTCTTCGAAAAATCTTTTCATTATTTTGATTGATGAATAACAATGATTAAAAGAAAACGCTGTTCAAGATAAACGAACCCAACTCGATAACAAGCATTCGCCATAAATGAAAACTGAACTGATGGTGAACTATAATTTATAATATCGTGGAAACATGGTGCAAATATGGAATTATTTTATTTCTTCTATTCATTTTTCCTAATATTGGTGTCTCTAGTTTTCATTTTTCACATAAATTATGCCAATTATCGCCAACATTTTATTGATACGCAATTAAGTACGACGTTTCGGCCATACTAAGGGTCATTTTCAAGTCTTGATGAGTCCTCCGTTATATATTCATCATTAATGTCGCAATAATTTGTTCAGTGAATATTAAATTATCCCTGCTCTTTAGGGGTTTCGCCTACGTCATTTCTCGAGTGACTTATTTTACTGGCAATTATTTTAATGTTAAATATATACTAGCAATAACTAAAAATATTAAACATATATTCATAAAATATGACCACAATAATATAAACTTTGGTTCATATGATAATAATAAATTTAACAAACAGTTTAATTTAAACATAAACAAAATGTAATTTATAAATTATTAGACAATAGAAATTTTGAATAGTGCTGAGGGTAGTAAAATAAGAAAATTTTTGGAATGAATTTATATAACAAGCATATTAAAAATGCAGTTAATTTTAAAACAGATATTAGGAAGATTAGGAAGATAAATTATTATTAAAACAGGAAACTTTTTTATTTAAAAAATCATTTATAATGCGTTACTGTTAATCCCAATGAGCCAAATAATATTCCACAACACAGCTGGCAGTGGACATTAAGCTTTTGTTAAAATAAGATAAAAATGTTTTAACATTAGAAATTCTTTTCACAACTTTAATTGTTTGTCTATCCACAGATAAATTATATAATAAACAATAATTAATATGCTTGTTATGTTAATGTGATGATTTTTTGGCCTTTTATTACTTGTGATGTTTTTTTTTTTATATTTGACTAGTCATAAAGAATTTATGAATTATATAATATCACAATTTAATTTCAAGGAAAAAATCTTTTCCAATAACAATATAAAATTGTGGTTTTGTGGATTATATAATCATATTGTATGTAAAGATATGTAATTCATTGATGAGATATTTTAGATTTGTATTTCATTCATTTTATGTGCTGTTATAATTTGTTTTTCTAATATATTTATAATTATTGCTATCTATATTATAAATATAATTTTCGACTTGAAAGCGTGCAAAATTGCCTGAAACGTCATCGAGATATTAAAATGAATTAAAGCATTGATACAATGTATAATGGTTAAAATAATTTAATTTCCTCGATATTATAAACATTATTTATACATTTGTTTATTGCAAATGTATATAGTATACAACTCAAAGGGTAGTTATTCTTTATTAAATATCATTTTTTTTTCGATCTCCACAAATAGCCTTTTTCCCCTCATTTTATAAAAAAAAAATCGCTTATCCTGTTAATAAATCCTTTACAATGTATTAACTCAAACTAACTTTTATAAACATTGTTTTCATAAACACAATTTCACTAAAAATCTTTTTATAGCAACACAGTTTTTTTTTGCGATTCTAAAATGAGAAACCGGATGGTAAAGAAATTATCAGGAATCGGCAATGAACTGTCGGTGATTAGGAGTTTTGAACAATCTAACATATACATTTTTATTTATATACAAACGTGTTTTTTTTTTTCTGTTGGTACGCAATATTTTCGTAATATTTTCATAAAATGCAACGACTGAGCTATCATTTCAAAGATGGTCTTCTCTAGGCGGGAGATTTACGTACATGTCAGGGAAAAATATTAAGAAAAAAATAGACCTTACTTGTGCATAACTCAAAAAATATAAAATTTAAGAAAAGTAAAATTTTGAATGAGCAATAGTAATCGAAAAAAAAAATGAAGCTTGTACTACTAAAACCCATATAGGGTCTATGGTTCAGTACTATTTAAGGGAAAGACTTTTCATTGGTCTACGGTTGTACAAGAATGGGATTTCTCCGAGATCAGGCTCAACCCCCATTGTTTTCCCCCTTAACTAATCATTATATAAATAGGCAAACACAAAACGGTTCAGCCCCTATTTCTCCTCTATTATTCAACTGATTTTCTTCCTTCTTTTTTTGTTTAATATCTATTAGTGGGATTTAGTGTTATCAATAAATAAAAATATTAAATAGCATGTTTGTTCAAAACAGCTAATCTCCGAAAGTTATTTACCGATTTCTTTGAAGTTTTGAAACAACGAGTTTCGTTTACGTTTCATTATCATCAGGCCTTTCATTTCAAAATGGCGGCCGAAAAACGCGATTCGCTTTAGACTGTAGCGCCAATATGACTTCAAAGATTTCAATGAAACTTGGCTAAAGTCTTCCCCTTGAAACATTTATAATGTACATGTATAACTTACTTTCTCGAAAACAAGCTGCATACATTTTTATGATGAATTCAGTGTTTTATTTGATAGTAACTACATAACTAAATAAAAAATTACTCATTTTTTTATGCACAATCAACTAAATTAACATTTTTAGTACAACAACTAAGGTTTCAAAATAAATTGAAAATTATAAACTATAAATAATTAATTGTTAATTTCCATATTTTTTATTATTATTGTTTTCTATGAGGTCGTTGTGTGAAGGAAAATCTGGTCCTGTCGATTCCGCCTTAATTCATCTGAAACAAATTTAGTCATGTTACTGAATTTAGTCAGTTCGCTTAATAACAAAATGGTAGATATTATTACGAACTGACACGGGTGTTTGCGTTTTCCGCGAGTGGTGGTGTGACAGAGAATTTCCATCATAGCTCCGATAAAATCATTGTCGTTTGTCACAACTGTGATTTTTTTCCTCTTGATGCAAGAAGCTGTTGGCGATAACAATTACAAAATATATCATTATATATTTTGACTATATAATTTTTTGGGGGCTTAGAATTTATTTCAGAACTGCAGCTATTTTGAAAATTATTATTGTATGTTTTTGAAGAATAATTTAATTTTTAAATAAATAGTAGCCAAGCAATAAATAAAAGAGTTAAACTTTGAGTTAATTATTTCATGTCCTTAAAACACATTGTAATATTTGTCAATAAATTAGTTTAAAAAAAATATTATTTCAGAAATAATTCATTCAAAAATATTCGTCTCTATTTCAAGGAATGTTTAATTCACCCAAGTTAAAGAAGTATATATATGTGTATATATACATATATATATATATATATATATATATATATATATATATATATATATATATATATATATAAAATAAAATTTTAGAAATAATCATTTGATGATTATACCTTTGATTCATCAATTAAATAAATGTTGATAGTGCCCACTGGAATGATGGACCACAGTGCGGTTTCCGCTAAAAACTTGTAACGATTTTTTGAACGAACGGCTGGATCAATTTTATATTTTATATCTTAATGGCTCTAATTATTCGGTGCGATAATTAGAGTGTGTTTTCAATCAATTTAGACTAAAAACATTGATGACAGTGATTGAATAAAATTTGTGTAATCAATTTGCTAAATGGTGTGTAACGACTTTTTGAGAGAACGGCAAGACTGATTGCCAAGTTTAATTTCTTAAATTATTCAGTGAGAATCCGTGGGCTTTTCGGACCAATCACCGAGCTTGTGATGTGAGCTTGAAACGCTGAGTCTTGGTGTAATATAATGTTTTTAATCAATTTTCTAAAAGGAATGTTAACAATTTTTGGAGCAAATGGCTGGATATATTTTCAAGTTTGATATCTTAAATTATTTTCTGAGGCTTCATGAGTGTTTTGAAATAATGTGAGATAAAAACACCGGTCCATGATTAAATAAAATGTGTTTAATTAATTTTATAAAAGTTGTATAACGAGTTTTGAGATAGCAATTGTAGCGTTTTTTAATTTCGATAACATTAATTATTCACAGAGATCCTTTGAGTGTTGTAAAGCAATATGAGCACGAACTTAAACAAGTTATGTATTGAAAATAGATTGTTAGTAATTTAATAACTGGGTTATTTAATTAAATAAGAAATATTTTAATTTAAAAAGTAAACTGACTTCGCAAATAACTCTATAAATCTTAAGGGATGGGAAATGATGTATACCTACTTAAAAATATAAGTGAGTTTTAGTTATTGACTAGTAATGTTGTAAATGGGCCTACTTTCGGAGGCATATTACAGCTCTTTATGATTCACACATCTGCGCATGTCAGAATTCAGAAACCTATGTTGTGTAAATACACAAAAGATAAATTAATTTATTGTAAAATGAGTTTAGAAATTATTTCTAGTCTGGAAGTTTTAATACTCATAGACAATAACTTTTATTTTTAGATTATTTGTTCACTGATAAATATTACAATCTCTCTCAATTAAGGACACTTATAATAGAGTTCAAATAGCACATTAACATTATATTTACAAAATCAAAAATAAATTACGAAATAATATACAGCGAAATAAGAACAAAATAAAATATCATAATGAGCGAAGAAAATATTAATAGTAATAAAAAAAAATAGAATTAAAATGTTCTTTAAAAAAAAAAAAAAAATCTTAGACGCAGGCATACCTATATACACTACGTTTCAGGATACACATAACCCGAAAATCTAATTTACAAAATGTGTCCACCTGCCGTTCGTAAATTTTTTCCGAGACTGCTGTACTTTTTTTGAAATTTAGAATCGAATTCAGAGGTCATGATCCTATGATCCTCCTAAGTCCACATTACTATCCGCTCCTTCTTTTCAAGATGGCGGCCGAAAGATCCTTGTCGTATAGATCGTAGCGCCTGAAAGGAAGTATCGATTTCAATGGAGAACTTGGCTAAAGTCATCTCTTTCGAAACCCTTAAAATTTATCTTTATAACATAGTTCAACGAAAAGAAGCTGGAAAAAAAGTTACGATGGTGGTAAAATTACATTTCCGAATAACTCTAAAAGTTTATCTGTTTGTTAATGTTAGAAAAAAATCGTTGAAATCGGACTATTTTGGGTGCAAACTTATGGTTTTTAAGTATGTTTCGTATGTTCTACTCCAAAGCGTATTTCCTTTGTTTGATTTTTAATAGCCTGACAGTGCTATATGAACTGAAGCAATGTGTTTTATTTATCTTAGAAAATTACTAATGGTGAAATAAAAAATTATTTAGGACATTATTAGTGTTCAGCTTTTGTTTATGTTACCAGGAAAGTAATGCTGCTTTTGATATTGTTTGGAAATATTAAACCATTTTTTAACGATTTTGAGCATTTATTATTATTATTTTAAACCCTCCACCCGCAAACACATTATGAACATTAATCGACATTGACATTTAGAACATACCCAATTTCTGAGGCTTACATAAAAAATTAAATACATTTTTGAAATATTATCTGTATTAAAATTAAATATGACTGGTTTGTGATAGAAGCTATGAAATATCGATTATATTTTAGATTCTAAAGATAGAGGCGGAAATATAACGAAATGTTCACTCATAAAATTTATAATAAAAAATAAATGGATTTGGGTAAACGCTCATGTGATTGATATAGCTAAGGAAATTTATGAATTTTTTGGCTTATACCGTCGTAATTATTGACGTTATAAATCTTTCAAAATTGAAAATATGTTCAGTTATGCAGGTATGGTCTCCATTTATAAAAAAAAACAAAAACACATCTATTTCCACTAGTAATGGACACCCCGAAATTCTATTGTTCTAGCACCGTAACATACCTTCGAAAAATTCTAAATTTTTTATTTAACTATAAGGATAAGATAAATGTTCAACTTACCCTTTTCAATGGGATTATAGAAACAACAATGATATGGTTCCTTAATGAACATATGTAAAGATATATAAACTTTTCTGAAATAGGTAGAAAAATCGTGTGAATGGACATACCAGATTTTTTTAATGCATTGGAAGCTATAACTAAAAAAATATATTCAGTTTGATTAATAATTAATCCAATGTAAAGATGACAAAAGTTAATTTAAAGGAAAGTAGATATTGACATTTTTGGAAATAATTTAAGTAAACTTTTGATCAGCTTAACTTAGCTATATACTGTATTTAAAAATGTAATGAATTATTTGTGACTTTTATTTTTATCATCCTCCAGCTAGACTGAAGATACTTTTATTTATAGCAAAATGAATATTTATTATCTAATATGATAATATACCCAGATCTCTTATTTATAAATAACCAACTTAATCTTCCTAATCTTAATATGTCTAATACTAATACTTATATAGTATTTACTTATTAATTAATAACAATAAACTCTAATCAACATTTGTTTGAAACTTACATATTTAAAAATGGGTAAAAAGTAAAAAAAAGAAGAATAAAATTTAATTTTTTAATCAAAATAATTAAGACGAGTATATAAATATTTACAATTATACTTTACAAATGAATCAAATAATAATTTATAACGTTTTATGTACAATCAACTAAATCAATTTTAAATTGTCTTTTGGGATCTTTATTCATAGAGTTGTCAATAGAGATGCACTGTTCTTCAATCTAAAAAAAGATGGAACCTTTAAATCAATAAAGAAGCTTATTCTTTATATTTAAAGTCCAAATTGTCCGTAACTGGTATGTTCACCTTTTTATTGCAGTGACCTATAAGCAAAAAAAAAATTAATGAAAAGATAAATATATATATTTTAAATTTCTGAAAGTGAAATTTAACTTACCATGAGAGAGTGGTGAACGTTGTAATCTGTACTTGAAAATTATTTTAGGTTGAATGCATCTGCAAAAATAATCAAATCTTCATCTCTTAAAAAACTGCATATTTTTTCTATGCAGTTGAAATGCAAAGGGACAATTTTTCCTTTCACTTCACCGTCATTCGTGAATGATAAATTGAATGTTAGGTGCTTGCCGCGGAATTTAGACATGTAACTCCCTCTTCGCAGGGGTAACATTATGCACTCTGTTATTAAGTCATGATAAATCGGAAACATATTACACAGTACAGATTGGTCCGGTATCGTATATAATGTTTTGCTAATTGGTTTTTTTACGAAAATTGCGTAATCCAATACGGAAGAGTCGGGATTTATTTTAGTGATTTTCATTAGTCGCAGTTCGCGAATGCAGCTCTCCATAAATTCAATATATTCTCCTCCAGTATACCTAGGATTAAGATTCGAGACATCACTCATCAATTTGACGAGTTTCCAAAAATCATTGCGAAAGTTTTTCAAAAATATATATTTGATGAGGAATATAGTCTTTTCGTGTTTACTTGAGATAATAGATTCTTCTATAATTGAAACGTATAGTGAAGAATCGCTTAATGAGTTATTGCAACGATCCGTGTCTACTCCGTTCTCAAGAAGCAGCCTGAGAGTGTCCAAATCCCCGAAATGCAGCGCACAGTATAGTAAAGAATCCCCATCTTTGTTCGGAGCATTAATATCTGCTCCTAATTCGAGGAGCTTGGAAACACAGCAGGCGGATATTTGGACTGCCAAATGAAGCGGTGTCCAGGAATTATAGGCTACGATATTTAAGTCAGCTCCTTTGGCGACCAATGCATCCACTACACTTGAAGGGTGTTCTCGCAATATAGCATAGTGTATCGCCGCCAGGTTATCGTCAGAGCCGTATAGAGTATTGATATGTTTAGTTCGTCGAATAATATCCTTTATTTCGTCTTCACTTGCCACCTCGTCCAGCGCTAATATGAGTGGTTCAATCCCGGATTGTCTGGTCCTGTTAACTATATATCGTCCCATCTCCTTTATTGCAGCTCCTATCTTCGAAAACCACTTCGAAAAAAATATACCCCGCATTGCGATTTGCAGAAAAAAATCAACAAAACACGCACAGTGAACTGGAAATAACACAGAAAACGAGTGATTTTAGTATGCGTTCACCGTACTGCCGTACTCTCCCGTGCTCTGGTAAAAACAGGCGGGACCAACCCCCCCACTCTAACTCTGCCCCGTCCAATCAATAAAACGTACTTTCGGGTATGGAGGAGTGGGGAGAATAAAACTAACTATCTTTATATATATATATATATATATATATATATATATATATATATATATATATATATATATATATATAAATTAATTTTCTTTAAAAAAAACAGTTAATTGTAGTAATTGTTGCTGAAAACAATCGTACTTTAAGGTAATTGGATAGGAAATAATATAATTTCATTACAAAACTTAAGGGGAATCTCAATTGTTTTTCTAATAAACATCAACTTAATTAATATAAATTTAAACCTTGGCTACTGTAGTACAATTTGATGATGATATAAAAAAAAATCGGGAATAATTTATAATTAAAAAAAAAAATACTAAGCTTAGTTTAGACGCTTAAAACTAGTGTTGCCCAAATTCGAGACCGAGACGAGTCTTGGTCTTGCAAACTCAGTCTTAGTCATGGTCTTGGTCTTGCGCAAGAGTCTCGCAACAGTTTTGAAGTTCCTTATTAACTTACTACTATACAGATATTACTCATATTACTGGTTTGCAAAGTGCAAGACCAAGACCGATTTTGGGTAATACTACTTAAAACACGCTTTTAAATTATTAAAACAAAGACAAACTCTAATTTCTCTTAAAGTAAATCTTGTCTATCTTACTATAGAGTAATGTGTAATTACAATAATCAAATATTTTTTAAGTTTTCGCTTCTTATTAAACAAAAAACTTGACTTGCTTAAAAAAACACAAAACTTTGATATTCTACTTTTATGCTGAAAATTGGCCAATTGATTATATTAACTTTTTTGTATATCTTGATGTCTTATATCAACCTTTTAAATATTCCTCTCTTCTTACGGGACACCCTGTATATTAATAATAAGATGCTAATATGTCTCTATTATTTTATAGAAAACGTTGGGGAAATATTTCATTATGAAGATACTATTTAGGTAAAAGTCCCTGATAGTGCCTTACAGAAATTATATACTATACACAATGTTGTACTTAGGACTTCGTAATTCCAGACGCGTTGTACGAGGCTATTGAAACATACTTAAAGCTTAGAAAACAATTACTAGTCGATGGAATTATCTTTAAGGTTATAGATAGGAATTAGAAATGTTATAATAAAATATTAGCAATGTTTGTACTTGGTACAGAACCCTTTTTAACAAATTATTAAGATCCGGAAATATCTCATCGTAACGTACAAATATTTTATTTACGAAAATTCTTGTAATTTCAATTTCAATCTGGAGGTCGCCAAACTTTCTTTATTTAATTAGGTACTGAAACCTCGTAAATACACATTTGATTTCCACTTGAATCGTAAGATAAGTTGAGCAAAAAGTTAAGAAAAAAGGTGGCCTTAAAAAATATTGAGACATTTGGTGTGATCTACACTATAAAATTGTCAATACAACGAGATTATATTGAACAAAAAGCCCAATAATTTTGTATGCCACCTTTTTAAACGATTTTGTGATCTATTCTCCAAATTTCTTCCGAGTATTTTTCAAACTATAGGCGTGTCAGATGATAAATTTCCTGATCTGAAAGCGGAAGTAATTTGTTTTGGAGTAATGGATATAATTTGATAAAATTCATACATACTTCATTATCCGTTTACCAATCCCTAAATTCACTCCAAATTTGAGCCAAAGCAAACTGGTGGTTTTAGAGATATAGACGTATCAATGAAAACACGTTTGCGCATATATATAATATAAATTATTGGACAGAATTCAATAAAATTTATACATTATTTTTTTTTTTCACTAATGCCTACGTTTTATTCAACTTTGAGCCAAATCCAACCAGCTTTTTTTTTGAAAAATGGCATATCTAAAAAAATACGTTTGCGCGTACGTAAGAGGAAGTGCAGGATGGAATTTGATAAAATTGATAAGGGACCATCTAGGTACCAACATGCACTATTATTAAATATTTCATGAAAATTGGATGAACGGTACAAGGTGATATACTCCTCACATCAATTTGACCACAGACAGACAGACAGCGAAGCAAATTTGATCCTTGATGTCTGAAACGTAAAAAACGAGTGAAAGATTTCTATTCTGAGCACAAATTTTTTTTTTAACGTTACGCACTAATACAATGCTTCTCTACATTTGGTAGTGAGGATGCAATATATTTACAATTTTAGAGTTTGCCAGTTCATAATTTTTAAAACAAAATTAAATGTGCCCTTGCCTATAATTCAATTAAAATATTTCACCTATTTAGTAGATGTTTTTAAATAACTGATTTAGCAGAACGGTGGAAAGATTTAATAAGCGAACTTTGCTCCATAGTTTAACATTGATTCTATCGAGGGCTAAGTTGAACAGATGTTAACAGTTTCTTTGTATAAAAAAATATATTAACATTAAAATTTCAAGAATTATTTTCTAATAAATATTAAATATTACGATAAGAAACACTTAGCTGGTCTTTTAATACAACAAAGATCATTTCCCCATACGCGAAAGTAATAACAAAAAATAAATACTTTTATTACTTCTCTAACTCTGTAAAAATGGTTAACTTAAATCTTTATAATTTGTCGATTAAACGATAAATCTGTCAGCTATTAGGGAGAAAATCGCTCCCCTACATGATAACATGACAAGCGCAAGCAGAGCACTCTATAGCGGCAAATTGTCACTAATTGAATTCACCACTCACTGGCATGGAGCATTAGGCGTTACTGTGACATTTAGAGCTGAGCTAGCCTCAACACATCAAATTACTTAGTGATATACTTTAACTTCCACTTACCTATATATCAAATATGTAGTCAGAAAGAGTATTGCGATCGTGAAAATTTTAGAATCTGAGTTTTCAACAGAAATACATGTTTTGAGGTCTCCTAAGTCCAAATAACCAAATCCCGTAAAATGCTCTATGAGTGTGGGCCTGTGTTAACAGTCCAGCATAATAATAATAAAAGGCTTAACGAACCCGAAGGTTCGATGCCGACAAACCCAGTTCCTTCAGATCGACTTTAATGCAATCTTCCCACCTTAGGAATTCTCTCATTACTAAGCCTAACAATTTTACAATCCCATTTGATTCGCTGCGATGAAATTACCTCAATTATATTACCCGGATACAGTCTAGCATAAAAACGAAAAATCGTACAAAATTGAAATTGTATATTTTTAAGGTCAATATTTAAGGTTTGTATATACCGTGGATGTTAAAGCAACCTTTTCTTCAAAATCGACTCACCCATTATAACAGATTTATATGATTTTCTCAAAAACGGCTCTAACGATTTTTATTTAACTCAGTATATCAGTATATTATTAATAAGTTTATATTCTCATCAAAGTTCTCTAAGAGGGCTTAAATGGGTAATTTTCAATTTTGGCTTCCTCCAAAGTACATTTAATTGAAATTACTAACCATTTCCCCTACACAGGAAAAAAGGATAAATCCTAAAAACCAGGACCCTACTATTGACACAGGAATGTGTGTACATACATAGTTGATGTAGTTGAAAGAGTGGTAGTGGCTCCGAGACCTTTTGGTAATGGCTTACGATGGCCTGAGTGACGCTGCCTGATTTTCCTGGAGGAATAAAATTGGTACGGAGATTTATGAGAGAATGGAAATACTTATGGAAATACTTAGATATTTATTTTAATTAATTAATACTTTAACGCCAACTGCAAATGCACGGCTTTAGCGAAGTTAACGTACCTGTACTTTACATTTTTTGTTTTGTTAATCACGAAATTTAAACTCTATTTGTATTATTAGATTGTTATTGTTGTTATCATTAAATAAATCTGCTATTGATTCATTAGATTTAAAATGATTAGTAAATAAATAAAGACCATTGTGAGAGCTTTTGCCTTAACATCGTACATTTTTCCTTTTTGATTTTATTTTATTTATTCATTTACCTTATTTGGTTTCAATCTTTTTAAAGTAAGACGTGACTAGACACAAACACTAAAGCAATATTATACCTTAGAGAGTTGAATAAATACCGATGTTTTTAAAAACAAAACGATATACTTTTGTTCGGTAGTTTTATTTCTATATATTGAACTATTGTTATTAAAATTTAGTTTCTTTAATTCATCTATTTAGAACTTGCTAAATTCTGGAATCGTTTATTTGTTCTGGAATTTGTACATATAAAAGATATAGATAGTTTATTGGCTAATATATACATCCTTTAGCCATGGAATTTGACCCTTTCCGTCGTAGCAGTTGTTGTTAGAATTGAATGTCTAAAAAAACAATGAAAGCAGATATAAATACGTATACATAGGTAAATTACTATTGCTTATTATAACATCTTAATATAATTTAATAATACAACGAATTAAATTTGTATTCCTAATAAATAATTAAATAGTTGTTCCTAGTACAAGATAAAAAAAGTTTACATCTTAATATAATTTAAGAATATAATTAATTAACGTTTCAAGCTTCGCTCTTCACCAAGCTCCTGTTTTTGATATTTATTAAGTAATAATCTGTTTGTTACACAAATTATGTGGATGCGTTGTTACTATACGTATATATAATTTTTATCAAAAAGAGATAGATCTTATTTAGTTTATCCACACTATCTAGAAGATATATATTTAGAAATATTTAGAAGATTTTCTAAATAGTTTACTCTTTAAAACAATATAATTTCCTAGTTAATTTTCCCTGTCAATACTCAGTGTGGGATCTAAGTTTTGGGAGTAGATGTATTCGTGACACCATCTACATTTTTCTCCTGTTTTTATAATAAAAGTAGCATTCTTATGAAAAAGTTTCAACTTTTCAGTATCTGAAATTATTAATTGGCTAAAGAGTTTTAGTTTATTTATATTTACATTATATATTAAATATTCTTGCGGCTGAGGGCAGTTAAAGGTACAAATAGTTCTGTAAAGTAGGTTGTATTTAGAGTTGAGAGCTCTATCAATGTCTATAGAGTAGAGATGATTCCTTACTTGAATTCGTACATATAATATATCGTCGGAAAGCAGAGAATTAAAAAAAAAACGCTGCAAATTATTTCGCAATGGTTTATTATTTCCAAACAATTATACATCTAAAGTGACATCACCTTCCTAGTTCTAAAAAAAATAAATAAAAGGGGATTCCAATTATTGGACTAAACTTTTCCATTAGTAATAAGTTAAAAAAATAGCATTACTTCAGTAACACTTTCAAAAATCTAAACAAAAGAAAACCTTCGCAATAGCACATCTAAAAAAAAAAAAAAAAACTATATCTTTGCTCCTAATTGTCCGATTTTTTTTTTTTTTTTTAGGAAATTCCGTAAACTTTTAAAAAACCATACAAATGCAATATTCACAAAAAGTGTATACTTTTCGAGTTATTCAGAATTTAATTTTACCATCCCTCGTAACTTTTTTTCCAGCTTCTTTTCGTTGAAGTATGTTATATAGATAAATTTAAAGGGCGTCATGAATATGACTTTAGAAAAGTTTCATTGAAATCTGTACATTCATTTTCGGCCGCCATTTTGAAAGTAAAAGGCGGATAGTAATGTCGATGAAGGAGGATCATCCTCGGGTGACCTCTGATTTTATTTCAAAATTAGAAAAAATTTGGTCCAGTAGTTTCGGAGAAAATGCGAGGACGGTGGACGGACAAAAAACTGATTATTCGTTTTTCGAATTATAAGCCTCCTGAAACGTGAAACCTCAAATTTTGAGAGGGGGTTAAGTTTTCGAATTTTTTGGTCGATCACAATGGTTGATTATTGAAAATAATAAACCAAGATATATATCTATCAAATAAAATCGTAGAAGGTAATAGAGAGTAACGATAAAATTATAAATAATACTTTCTGAAAATTAATATTATTTAATGGAAAAAATGTTTTCTTCTCAACAAAGTGAAATTCGAAAATTAAATGTAAATTTTTAAAATCATTTTTAATTTTGTAAAAATGTATATATTATCCAATGAATCAAGGTAATGAAATTATTTAAAAGTTATTTTATTGTACTTTTTTCTTTTTATTTTAGAAAAGAAAAAATGCCCTCTCTCAGTTTCCACTGCACTCCAATGCCGGTGACGCGGCTGAGAGAGAAGCACTGGGATGTCTTGGAGTCTCGCTTTGTCCTCCACACGTGGGGGAAAGGGCTGGACTCGGAGATCTCTTGCCTGATTGTAAATATTGTAATTAAATATGAATGTTTTTTCTTTTTTTTTATATATATATTTATTTGTTTTGCTTATGATTACCAATTTCTGTATTTTTTTTTTAATTTGATTTCAAGTTACATTTCTTTGGTTTTATGGTTTTTGCCTTTGTTATATAGATATATATTTTTATTTGTTATTATTATTATTTTTTTTTATTGTATTGTATATAATGGGCCTCACTCAGCTTTAGTACTCAGTGCCCTTAAATGTGGCAAAATGTATTATTTCTCAATAAAAAGATTTTAAAAAGAAAGAGTGAATAATTTGATTTATTTTTCCTCAGTAAAATAACTTTAACAGGAGGAACATAGGAGTTCAAATACATGTAAAAAGTGATAGAGATTTAATTCCTATAATTTTCACTATTAAATACAGTCTCTACTTGTTCAGAATTAAGTATATGTATATACATTCAAATCTCCCTTTGAATATTGAGCACACAGACTGGAGTTATATAAATGAAATTTACAAATGAGTTCTTATAGGTTTAGCTCCATTAAAAACATACTTCAAATACTTTTTGTAACGGACCAATTTTGCCAGACAATAATTTCTATTCAAATTAGAGCGGCAAACGAATGTTGTGTGATGCACGCACCAATTTTTTTACTCTGATTTTTTCAGCGTTTGATTATATATATGTTTACCTTCCTATCTTCCTTAATATAAGAGGCGGATTGTAATATGTTATTCGTTCACTTAAGATACATATTTTTTTTTTTTTATTATATGAGCATATCATTGTATGAAAATTTAATAAGAGAGTTCCAATAGATAATTTTATATACAAGGAAGAATTTCAAATAATTTTATTTTACCAATTTTTTTCCTCTTCTTGCTCACATTTTCGGCTAGCCTTATAAGGCATTTTTACCGTACTAGAGGAGAGGGAGGAGGATTTATGTCAGAAGTAAAGATCTCCTCTCCCCGGAAACTCGTAAATGTTTTATCATAGAATCTTTGGTTACCAGGTTGACGAGCAACGATTGGTTTTGCACACGCGTTAACTCGCTCAGGCACACCGCGCCCCATTATTTTAGCAAATTTCGTGATTTTCACAGAACATTTACTTGAGAGAAAGGGCATTAAGTCTCACACCAGGCCTTAATTTTAGTGCTGTTTTAGCGCTGCAGTCTAGGTAGAGACGGGTTTTTCTGAGCCCTGTTATATGGAGATTCAAAATACTAAAACTGAATTAATTCAACACGAGGTATGTAGGAAATGTTACCAGGAAGGTAATTTGTAACATACAAAAGATTTTGTGTGATAATAAAATAAAATACAATTTTTATTGACAAACTTTTCTTGAGTAAGATAATTTAGCGATACTTGCCTCTAAGGGAAACATTCCCTAAGTAAATTATATTTAGCACTTTTTAAGATTAAAGACCAACTTCTCACTTTATGTTCCTTACCTCACTTTAAACTTTATTAAAAAATATTA
Source organism: Nezara viridula (assembly GCA_928085145.1). Taxonomy (NCBI): domain Eukaryota; kingdom Metazoa; phylum Arthropoda; class Insecta; order Hemiptera; family Pentatomidae; genus Nezara; species Nezara viridula. The sequence continues at coordinate 4,113,318 of OV725079.1, forward strand.
TTCTCTGTTAATGAAAGCCAGCGCTATAGCATATGAAACTTATGTTATGAAAGTTTACGATGTTTAACATTTCTTACTCTAACCACGGTGCCCACAGCAACATGGAACCGTAACATTTAATAATTCTGCAACGTCCCTAACCTCGCCTTATTATGATTTTTTAGTTTATATCAAAATTTAATATTTTAATTTGTGGTAATTCTATGAACACAGAGAAATTTTGATAGCGAACTAAAAAAAACAATACATATTTAGATATAATTTTATTCGTGAAGTGATTAAGAAAGAAACTGAAGTAAATCTTTGTAATTATTTAAACGTTGAAATTGGAAGAAAATGAAAATTTTAAAACTTACTGGAGTTATTGGAAGAAGGAATATTTCAGAGAAATAAAAGATTTCATAAAATATGAGAATTCTTTATTTTTTATAAAATAATTTAAATACATGCAATACGAAAATTAATAAATGAATATGATACAATTAAATTAAAATCAAGACGGGTTTAAACATTTCAAAATACCTCTACTACGCACTACATTCCGAATGAAACAGACAAGATGGGTATATTTTTTTCTATCATATAATAACTTGCGCTTTTTGAAAACGATAGTTTTAATTAAATACCAGTACCAGTAATATAAATATGATTTATAAATAAAAATTATTGCAACTTAAAATCATGTAATTTAGATTAACCCACTACCAAATTGGGTGCCGTTTGTACGAGGATCCTCGTATTTGTACGAGGTTATGACGTAATGTACGAGGTACGATGATAGATCAGCCTCGTACCTCGTTCATAAGTTTTGCTGACGTAAGCAATGCAGGGTTATATATTTATGAATGATGTTTAGAATTGTTTTACGGTTATTTTGACTGTATTATTATTTATATTGATTTGAAATACTGAACTTCTGTTGCTTTATAGACAAATAAATTGAAATTATATCTTCTTTAATTAGAGTATGATGATTATTTACTTCATCAAGCCATGATTGTATATATATGTTTTTTTTTTAATTTTCTAGAAAATAAAATTTAAAAAAATATATTTTAGATTTTATTCAATATAAAATAAAACATAAGAAACCATATCCATTATTTCCTTCATAAAACTTTTTTTATAAATATGTATTTTTTAAAATGAGTTGTAAAAGAAAATTAAACAGAAATTTTTACTGTAATTTTTATCGAGCATAAAATAAAATACGAGAAAGTATATCCGTTATTTTCTTCGTAATTATTATTTCCTTCATAATACTGCAATTGTAAATATATTCTAGATAAATTAATTTTTTTTTTAATTATTACCGTAATTTAAAAAAATTATTTACGATTTTTAATCCAGTAAAGTAATTAATTGAAAAAATAACTAGTATTCATAATGAACCCATCTTAAATAATGAAAAAAAAAATATTTTTTCAGTGGTCCACATTTATTTTGTGCGAGATATAATTGTAAGCTAAATACTGATACAATCACAATCTATTATTTTTTTATATTATAATGGATATGTCTAAAAGCATCAATGCCCAATAATTAATTTTTATTTTCCTTCTAGAACCACTAACATCCTTTCATAAAAGCAGTTGTTTTGTTTTTAGAAAAAAGAAAAAAAAAATGAGTCCTTCCCCCGAATCAAATCTTGGATCTACTAATGAATACTTATGAATTGAGTACTTTAAGAAGTTTATTTAGCTATTTTAATTTTTATATAACGTTTTCAATAGTTTATAAAAATATATAATTTTTTTTATATATTTTATTAAGCTAATTTTACTTCTTGACCCATTAACTTAAAAAAAAAGTAATGTAAAAAGGCTTTAAAATATATGAATGGAGGTAAAAATAAAAAGTCTGATCTAATTTTATTATAAAAAAAAACAATAACACTGGGCTTACAATAGTACGAGTTATGAATGAACAAGCGTACGAGGATGTACGAGGCTTGAGTACGAGGTTTTGTCACAGAGCGCGCGGTAACACTGCTACCTACAGTGGCTTAATAATATTATAATTTTATTAATAATTATTTATTAATAATTAATAATAATAATAATAATAAATAATAATTAATTATAAATTTATTAATAATAATAAATAATAATATAATATTATTAAGCCACTGTACTGCTACCAATGTGAATGTATGATACAAAAAGCATGTTCAATATTTCAGCCGAAGTTAAATCACCTCGAAAGTAAGATTACCAACTTAGGACCCGTTTCACCAACCGTTGTTAACTTTTATTTTACTAATCTTGATTAGTTCAACATTGGTTTAAAATTGGTTGAACCATTGTATATTAGCTTTAACACTTCCTTAAGTTAACACAACAAATTAATCTAACCTCAGACATTGATCAAATCTTTAAACGGTGTTAAAATGCAACCTTAAATACAGTGACTTCAAACAAGAAACTAATATTAGCTGCTTCTGAGAATATTAGCGTACTGTTTTTGTTTTTTAAGTTTTTCGAGACGACTACAAATATGATTTCATCTGAAGAACATTCTTCTGAAGAAAGTTTATCATCAGATGAAGACTTACTAAATCTTATCAATCTGCTTCCTAAAAAGAAATTGTACAGGGTAAGAAATGATCCATTTGATTTTTATGAAGAATTTTAATTCAAATCAAGATTTAGGTTTTCAAGAAGAATCAGTGCTTAATTTAATGGGCATTTTTTAGATTAATCATATAGCGTTTAACAATATAAATATGTCTGTTTTAAAATACGTCATAAATATGATGACGTCACACTCTCCTACCATCTCTATTTAAAAATTATTTGATACAACTGGACCCAAATTTTAACATTGGTTTTAACCTGAATTAGTTAACAGAGAATATTAATTTTAATCAGGAATTTCGATACATGACCCTTATATATATATATATATATATATATATATATATATATATATATATATATATATATATATATATATATATATATATATATATATATATATATCAAAAGTTAACATTAAGAATTCAATTTAAATCCTCTGTCCACTCCCGCAATACCCGTTCCCGGTCTTCAGACTTATATATAATGGCCCTTGATAATTTTGATAAATCTTTTATTATTCGGTCCTCTTCCCTTTGGAACTCCATCCCTCCCCACATCCGTCAATCCAAAACCCTTCCAACCTTTAAATCCCAACTGTTTAATCATTTCTTATCCATCCAGTCCTCATCATAAAATTGTAAATAGTTACTACTGTAAATATGTATATAAATTATTAGATCGTTCTTTATTTTTTTTACTTCATGTTTATTTTCAATCTTTTACTTTTTATTATTAACTGATGTAACTTATAATTTCTCTTATCATTTTTTTTCATTTATCTATTTTTTTTTTACTATTTAATTAAACTAAATTCTTCTTTATGTATCTCTGAGGCTCCTTAGCCCACATTCTTGTCTCTCTGTATTATTCTAAAGGGACTCGTCCCAGAATAAATAAAGCGTTATTATTATTATTATTAAGAACAACAATTTTTGTTGTTAATAATATCCTTGCCAAATTAATATTAGAAAGTTCCATCAAGATCTTAGTGCAGACTCCTGTAGTTTAACGTGGTTTCAAGAATTATTAACGGCCTAATAATTCATAGTCCACCCTCACCAACTACTTTGTGCATCCATTTCAATCAACCCCCAAGCTTATTACATCAACTACAATTACCAGGTCAAAGCAAACAGGTTCGTGTAGGGGTTTCAAATTGTTATGAGCTTACTTCATCACCTACACATTCTGGCATCTAGGAGTAACAACGGTCCAATCTACAGAATATATAAAAGAAACTGTTTTTTTTTTTTGTAAATTTATTAAATCTATAAAGTTTTGTTAAAGAGTATGGTCATTTAGAACAGACTACCAAAAATAGACCAGAAGAAATAAAACGAAGAATTCCAGAAGGAAGCCAAATTCCAAGTCTAATACCTTATAAATTCAGATATCAAGACAAAATATTAGAAAAATGTATTTATCCAGTAATAGCAATAGACTTTCGATTTTGATTTGGGTGGGGGGATGATCATAAAAAAAAGAAAAAAGAATAGCGGTAGTTTTTATTAAGTGTGAAATTCAACATAATTATTGTAAAACTAACAAATATAATATTGAATATTTAAGTTTAATTTGTTTATATGTTTGAATAGTTTTATTTATTTATTATATATGCTTGAAAATATCTATATGAAATTCAATTGAATATATAACGTATCAGTTTAGATTAGTAGGCCCGTGCAAAAAATTTGAACAGTATACTGTTTACTAATCAAGTGACAAATTAATAAGAAAAGAAAATAGTGCAACGAATCATAAGATAGAGAAATCAATTGTTACTTCCTCGCTAAATATAATCGACAAAGGAAATAAAAATTAGTTTAAAAGTTCATTAATGTTTAGAACCAACATGATCACAAATTTTAATAAGCTCTATTTTCACTAATAATTGTCCGTTTTCTAACTTTGTTTTTCTTTTTTAGGAAATTTAGTAATCTGTTGGATGGAAAGTTGTGTAATTATTTAGTTAATTGTAAATAAAGTTTCTTTTCTTTCATAACTTTTTTGCCTGAATATTCAGGGTGATTGGACTATTTTTCCTGCCTTCTTTGGTTTATGGATTTGATGAAGAATCAATGTGGAGTCTGAAAAGAAGATGGCCTTGAGATCTCCTTATGTAAATATATAATTAGAGTACTACCAGTAGGTAGTTTCTCAACAAACGTTTTCAAGTCATTATATTCCTGTGTACACATTTACTAATTTAATATGATTCACTATCAATTAGGTACCTACAATAATTTAGGATTGTCAGGCCAATCACTAGCGGATTCAGGATTTAGTTTTGGGGTGGAGGGGGTTTCAGTCGGAAAGATTTTTTTTTAAAACTATATAAAGGTAATTATTTAGGAAGAAAAATAAGGGAACTAACTACCTATATGAAATAGAGTTTAAGTGATTCTTTAATTACTATTAAATGTAACAATAATAATTTTAGAGGTAATTATTAAATATTTTTTCATAAGACGTGGTTATATTTTGACATTTTTTTGGGGAGCCCAAAAGTCCCCCTCCCCGTCAAGAGCAGATCTATGGGGGGAGCTTTGGGGTTGAAACTCCTCCCACCAAAATGGTAAAATATAACCATGTTTTATGGAAAAAAATATAAAAAAATTATCTCTTAAAGTATTACTGTTGGTGTACTTACATTTAAAAGGACTTTAGGAATCAGTTAAACATCATTTCATATAGGTAGTTAGTTTCTTTTTTTTTCCAAAATAATTATCATTATATTTATGAAAAAAAAAAAAGCTTTCGGGCTGAAGCCCACCCCAAAATTAAATCCTGGATCCACTAGTGCTCCCTGTAGGTCCATCCATGAAGCCAATTATAATTATAATAGTAACCCCAAAATATCCTTAACTCAAATATTCTCTAACAACAAACTGCCTAAATTTGAAGTCAGGAATCTTCAGCTGTTGAACAGATGGCATAAAATATGTATGATGAAAATCAGTAGGCTAAAATATCAACTTAGTAAAAAAAAATTTTTTTTTTAATTACTTGAGAATTTTAAAGATATGTGCAAGAACATCAATGGATGTACAACAGTCAAAAACAGAATAAGAGATGGTTTAATTATTTAATACACCAATTGCTTTTTAAGAAAAAATCTACAATGATCAAAACATTTTTAATATAATTTTAGAAATATTTTAACCATTTATTGCAAGAAGTCACTGAGTACATTTTTACATTATTAAATTAAAGTACGCAGTTGAACTTTTGAGTCGACTTTAGAAGTTTTTGTAAATTTCAACCTTATTTAACAATAAAAAGAACATAATAAGTGCATTAAAATAACACATCGAACAAATTTATCGATCAAATACAGTTACAACAAGTGAACTATTTCCTGATTTTAATAAGAGAAAATTCAACAAAGAAAAATTTCACAAGTTCATCTTGAAGATTCAAGATACATCAGAATTTATTTAAATTACTTATCCAACTGTAATTAATTACAAACATCCACTCTGTAATAGATAGGGAGCGGATTGATAATTTTTTCACACCATTGTCTCATTCCTTATTTAAAACCCAGTTTGATGTAAATTACTTGAAAATATATTCATATCATTAAAAATAGACCAGAATATTTGAGTTTAATGAATAATTGAATAATTTCATAAGATAATAGCTATTTTTTTGTAAATATGAAAAGATAGAATCACTATAGAAACTATGTTTAGTATGTTTAAAACAATATAATTACAACTATAAGTCAGTGTGTATTAATAATTCTTAATATTAAATGGCTACCATTTATAATAATTTCTATTTGACCTTATTGGCAACCTATTGTATATCATATTATCAAATTTCCTAGAGCCATAGGTCATAAATTGATGTGGATAACTAGACATCCTAATACCTTGTGACATTCAATCATTCATTATTATCAATTGATGTTCTCCATATCTCATTCCATTTGGCCGAATGAGAATTAATTATTTATTATTTTCTTCAAAATCTTTCTGATAGGTAGGAATAAAATATAATCTTTCATTCTTTCTGTTCTAATGTTGCCATATTTGTTCATGTCATAGACCAATAGCATTCAAAATGTCAAAAATTTAATTTTCTTTATTAATGAATACTTATCAATGATAATTTAATATTTTATTCTTTGTTCTATTAACATTATTAAGTATTCGAATTGAATTAAATTTGTGATAAACTTATTATAATTATATGTGAGAAAAGAAAAACTTATTAAAAATTGTAATCAGGTAAAACTGTGATATTTTTAAAGAATAAAGTATTACGAAAAATAGTGAGCAACAGAGCTTCAATGCTAATGTCTAGTTTTCCCCACATTTTTGTCTGAAAAAAAGGTGAAAAATGACAAGTGTTTTGTCATTTTTTTGTTGTTTTTTTTCAACAATTTTTAATCTGTTTCCAAATATGAATTATCAACATAGTTGTGGAAGAAAAAAAAATTCGAGAAGCATATAAGGTAATTTCCTTTAACAAACTCAATTCTCATACAAATTTTCAACCCTGGATTTTTGGAGTACATGTCTGATAGAGAATATGTGATCTTGTGTTTGTCATTCTGGTCTAAAACCAGCTTGTTCCTCTTGCATGAGCGGCACCACCAAAGGTCTTATTACTTTCAAGAATGGATGTATACAGTTTGTACACCACTGAGGATAGACAAATGGGTCTGTAGTCGGACTGCCTGACTACCGTTTTGAAGTGAAATCTATTTTAGGTGCGTTTTGCACTTTTTTGTGGAAAGTGAATTAGATTGATCAGTCAGATTTCGTTCGGCAATAACGTTCGGGTTAATTCGGCTAGAGTCCACTAGTTGAAATATTTTTACAGATGGATTAAGATATTTCAGAAACCAAAAATCGGGCCTGCATACTGTATGTGAGCAAATTGTTCAGCATTTCATCCTCTCTTTAATGGGCTATAATTCAAAATTGACCTTAACGCTATGTCGTGTTATGGAGGCGAAAAAGAAAAAATATTGTTGAAAACCAAATGATAAGGTTAGTTGAAAATATTTCAAATAATAAAAATATGATCTGTATACTGTAAGCAAGGGAAATGTTCAGCATTTCATCTTCTTTGTAATGAGCTATTATTTATAATTTATATTTTGTATTATTATTGTCGTCTTGTTGATGTTTTCACTCATATTGTGTGGTCTAAAGCACACACCTTAGTTATTTTGTGTATGGGAATTATGACATTATATTTTGACATTATATATTATATGACCGAAAAAAAAATGTAAAAAACGACATGCATTGTATAGATATTGAAAATGCCGTAAATAGCATATCTGATCCCCTTTATCGACATATAAGATCCCTAGAAAGTGATGAAAAGTATCTCACTTTAAATCCGCATAGACAAGATCAGACTAACGGCTCAACTACCATTAAGCGGCAACAATAACATAAGACTCTACATTTAAAAGCAGACTATAAAATTTAATGCTGAATCTTTGTACCCTCTATAGCCTACAAAGGAGAAGACTTGTCCAACTTTATTCTATCATCCCCAATAATGCAACATTACAGATCAAGATTCATTAGGTATTCACAATTTAAATACAATTGATATATGTTCTTACGCAAGACAAAAAAGAAAAAAATCAACAAGATCTTTCATTTAACCTTGTGTAGTCTAAAAATCAGAAAACTTTTGTAAAATTTATAAAACTAAAGACATTATTTCTATATTTTATTAATAATTTATACCTTAAGTTATATTATCAGTATTATTGTCGTTTCTGCTATTTTAACAAATATGAAAATGTAAAGTATTTTATGAGAAGGAGTTAGTTGAGGGTGCGGTCAAATAATTAAAAAAAATTAAAATATATAAATAATTTTAATTTTTGCCGACGTATAAAGTATTTTGTTTATTTTTTTTAAACTAATTATGTATATATTGTATTCAATTTATAAGAAGGAACTTAACATTAATTTTATGTTTCAATAATTACTATTGAATTGTTAAACAACCAACTCCTTTCTATAAGTTATTCTTTATAAGCAATAAATCATTCATTCATATTTTCATTCTGTATAAATTCTCTTCTCGCATCAGGATTTTTGAAAAAGTATTTAGAGAGATCTCACTAAATCCATCTCTCCATACTTTACAAATTCTCCAACTATATCATCTTTTCCTGAGGATTCCCTGTCTTAATTTTTTCAATTCACTTTACTTCAATTTTGGTCTCCCCTATCACCTTGTCAAACTCATCTTTGTTCCAACATTCGTCCTGATTGTCGACAGGAATCACATATTCATTTCCAATTATAATAATCATTTAATTAATTTAATAATACCACGTTATATTCACAATTTTGAATAATTCAAACCATAGCTTCCTATACCTATTATCCAGCCCCAATATAATGCAACTGCTAAAAAATTGAATAAATCTTTTATTTTGTTAACTAAATATGTAATTATTTATGATTTGTTATTTTAACAGCAAAATTAAAAAAACAACTAAAATAATATGAAGTTTATCTTTGTATCTTATAAATTTTTAATGTACAGCTATAGAATTCATACTTTATTTAATAGATAAGTATAAACAAATTAATAATAAAAAATTCGTGTGAAAACTTATTTAAATACTTCCTTACATGTAACTTTGGTTTGGTCATCATATCCTAGTTTTTCCTCTTTTAGATTGTGTTAAGTACTGTATTGTGAAATGATTAAATGACTACAATTTGTAAAACGTGTTTCATATCTTAAAAACTCATATAATGCAAACAAGTACACGATTCTTTAACGTTTGTTCAATGTTTAGAATTGATAGTTGTTTATATGTACTTTGTCTTGATGAATCCCAAGTCATCTACATAATAAGAAATAAGTAGTACTACTGGTGGAAACATTTTATTTACACATAAATACAAAATATAAAATAAATTAAATTTCATAGACGCTTAAAGTACTCAAATTGAAAAACAACATTAAGTACTTATTTTTTACCTAAAGCTATGAGGTAAATATTATTAACTCTATTTGCATATAATTTGAATTAATTTTTATGTGAAATGGAAGTAATGAAAGTAATTACTGTTTGCTTGAAAAAAGGGATATCATAAATTGATATTTGAATAATAAAAAAGAATTTTCAAAATATCAAGTCTAGATATTTCTTTTAGCATATTTCTAAATTATCTAGTTTGAGATCAAGTTATTCTTCTTTTCCAACATTGTAAGTTTATTAGCAGCACTAAAATTATTCATTAAGGGTATTTAAAGATATAACTTTATGAGTTTATAATTAAACATAAATGTAGTATTGAAATTATAAGGACTAGTACAGGGTAAAATTTTACATGATCAATATTATTGATGCAATAGAATTTAAGATAATATATTGAAGAGGCCTCACAAAAGAGTAAACAATATTGTGTCTATAATGATCTTGCTTTTGCCAAAGACATAACTTTTTTCATATTTGTTTCTGTTATTTACATAGTTTATTTATTTATTTAGGCTCTCTAATGAAATCTGACAATTATATGCAGCAGGAAATTAATAGAAGATAAATGGCTGAAAACAAATGCTGTTTTGGGCTCCTAAAACATTTCAAAAGTAAATGTCCCTCACCAAACACCAAAGTGCAACTTTACAAGGCCCTCATAAGGCCTCTGTTTGTAAGATTACCTGTTGAGCTCACGCATTAATGCTCTTAAGATTTGAGAGGCCGATCCTTAGAAGAATCTTTGGGTCAGTGTTCAGAGATTATGTTTGGCCACAAAGAATAAACGCTGAAATAGAAAGAATGTATAATAATTCAAATGCTGTCAGATTCATAAAGATTGCAAGGCTTCATTGGGCAGGCCATGTTGCTTGAATGAAGAACAATTAGATCTCAAAGAGATTTCTGAAGAAAGGCGGCATGGTAAGAGGAGAGTTGGCAGGCCAAGACTGCTGAAGATGGAGTGGTAACGGACCAAGAGAACTGGCGGTTAATGTTTTCGGAAGTCTTTACTCACCGATGAGTTGTAGTGGCAGAATTAAGTAAGTTAGATGTAAAAAGTATTTATTATTTTATACATTAAAATATTTCTTGTTTTAATTTTGATTCCTTATTGGGAAGTCGACAAACAATACACACATTAGAGAGTACAACACATAAAAACAATTAAATGGCAAAATATATCACTTTCTCTTAAAAGATAAAAATTGTTCTGGGGAGAGTCAAAACCCATCCCCAAACTTGGACTATCATTCTCTCTAACCAATAAGAGACCCGTTCCTACAACATTGTTTTGTCTGAGGTGCAATAAAATGTCACCAAATATATATATTAGGAATGAAACTTCTTAGATTATTATTTAACAGTTGATAAATACAAATGAAAATATATATATATATATATATATATATATATATATATATATATATATATATATATATATATATATATATATAGAATGTAATCCAATATCAGATGTAACACAAATCCAACATAAGCTGCAACATTGTATAAGATACCCCTTCATACTCAATGCTTTTAAAACTCCTTCAATAGTATTGAAAGGTTTTCTTCAAAATAATAACAAAAAAAATTATATCAGCCAAATTTATTAACATAAATATTATTGTAATATTATTACAATTAACCTCTTCAATGGTCAATATATTGACAATATTCGAAACCGACTTAATGATGATCATGTAAAGGGCCCATAATGCACTTTAAAAAAATGATGTAGAGATGGTTTATTATAGAGATATAATAAGAGAAGGAGTTGATCGGGGGGTGCGGTCAAATAAATACTAAATTATAGCAATAGTATTATTAAATTTTTATGCCGATGTTTTGACCCACTTTGCAGGTCTTCATCAGTGTAAAGAAGAGGAATTTAAAACTGAAGAGGTCAACGTGTCATAATGTGAAGAGTTGTTGAACGAAGACGAAGAGGAGTGTGAAGAGAAGTGATTAGATATCGGTGCTGAATGATGAAAAGTTCCGGAAGGTTTTTGAAATCTGGTACTGCGATGAGTGGGAAGAAAACTCCTCTTCATCTTCATTCAACAATTCTTCACATAATGACACATTGACCTCTTCAGTTTTAAACTCCTCTTCTCTACACTGATGAAGACCTGCAAAGTGGGTCAAAACGTCGACATAAAAATAAAATAATACTATTTCTATAATTTAGTATTTTTTTTACCACATTCTCCGATCAACTCCTCATCTTAAAAAAAAAAATGGAAAAGATGAATGACTTCGCCTAAAACAAGATTCTAATATAATTTGTCATACAACAATTACATTATTTCAAGTTTAATAAGCAGAATCATGTTATGTAATAAAATGTAAAAGTCATTTGTAGAATATTAATAAGAATGGCTTGTTAGTAGAAAAGTTTTGAAGATTAAACGATGCAGTTATTGGTAAAGTTTGTTACAGACAAAAATTCAAATATATCTCACAAAACCAAAATTATTATCACATAATTGATTATTAATGAATAACATATTTTTATCAGATCATATTATAGATATTTGATGGTGAAATGTATCATATATGTAGATGTATATCAATAATAATGAGTTATAGAAGAATTTTTCCTTATAAATTTTGGCATCATCCAGAATGTACAAAATAAAAATTGTTCTTGACTCACTCTTATAATAAGCCAAAGTTAGATTTGTTAGTTAGAAAAATGGAATGTTTTTATTTCAAAAGATATTGTTTAAAAACTATCTAATATCATGTTAAATGAGTAAGTATGGTTTATCATTCGTAATGAGCAAAGTAACTAACCTGGTAAACAAACTTTGATAAGTTATTTCTTAGTTTGTTTCTCCTATAACATCTTTTCATATCTTTAGGAGTAGTTGTGATTCAAGTGAATGTATTTCATAGCCACTTACCTGTAAAAATAAAGAAAACAACAAATCATTATTAAAAAGTTAAAACATTTTTCTCGTAAAGTATTATACAATACAAGATTTCAAAATTATTTAAAGGGGGGTTTATAATGAAACAATGTAAGAAGGTAAAACGTTCTCTGAACCATTTAGTGAAGTTATCAATCACAAATATTCATTTACTGCATCATTATTAGTATTTATTTACAAATATATTATTTAGAAATAGTTAAAAACAAAGATGGGTATTTTAAGTAATAATAATAACAAGTCCTATAATAATTGGACCAAATATGGTCTAAATCTAAGAAATTAATCAAAAGTTACATAATATTTTTACAACTAGCTAAGTATTCAAAATTTTCATTCATTCTAGATGAAAATTATTTACAAACACAATTAGGCCTCACACGTAATCTTTGTTAAATTGTAATAATAGTTTTTTAATCAAAAGTAAAAGATAACAGACATTTTATATAAAACAAATAATATGAAGTTTTAATACAAGTTTTTTTTTTTTTTTTAATTTTCTAATTCAATGCATGGATACTTACATTTGTATTATTTTAAGAGTCAAGAATTTATTTATGTTATCGTTGCCTAATACAAACATTAATTGAAGTATTTCTATCTATGTATTTTTATAAATAGTGTATTAAAAACATATTATCAATGATTTGTGGTGATAATAGTGGACGAAATCATTTGAAGTAATATAATTTTAAAGGACTAATAGAAAAGTATTTGAAGTTCTGACAGCAAGTGGCACCTGGTGGCAAACAGAGGAACTACTCAGAGCATCCGACTTTCACTAGACTTTATTCTCAAATCAATTTAAATATTGCCTCTAAGTTTCCATAATACAACGAAAATATATGTTAAAAAAATAAATTAAGTATAATTTAAATTAAATTACAGTTTTGATCAATGAATTATATATGATTTATAATCAATGGAATTTACCGAAACAACTAAGTATAGTGTATCCCAAATGTTTTTTATATTTTTGTTGTACGAAATTTCCTTTTTGTTTTGTTTTTTGAACTATAACATTTGCCATTATTATAAAGGGGTTCCCTAAAGCTTCGGTAAATTCTTCATAAAATAATCAAACAAAATATTAAATTAATGGCCTTTACATATGTTAGAATATTTACTAATCTAATTAATGTAAATATGCAATATTTATCATTTATTAGTTTGTAAAATAACTCATTATATTTTAAAATAAAATAAGTCATTTTAAAGAAAAGTGGTTTGAGAATTAAAGATGTTAAATGTTCATCTTTAACTTTTTCAGCTGAACCTACACACCAGCTTTAGAATCAAAACATCTCAAGCCTAGTCTTAAGTTAAAATGTAGTTATAATGAATTTTATTTATATTCCATTACATCTTAGTGGGATTTATCTAAATGTTTTAAACATTTATTTATATGCACATACCTAGATTGATAATAGGTCAACCATAATGTAATTAGAAAAAAAAAAACTTGTTTCTCAGATATTTTAATAAGGAATAACTTTAATAATAGTTGCAAAGTTTATAGGTACGAAGCTGGGAATAAATTGAAGGTAAAGTTCAGCATTTAAACTTGCACAGACAAGTACAGTATAAAATACAAAACAGTGGATTTATATAAAAATAAATTAATTTCATTGTGAACATTATAATTTATAATTAAGTATAATATCGTGAGCGTGTACATTAAGAATCGATTAATTTAACTGGCAAAATTTATTTGTTTAAAGATCAATGTATCTTATATTGTGAATTGAAAGAAACTTTAGCATTAATTTCACAGATATTTTAAAATCGTAGTTCATTTGTATATAAAATAAATTTCTTCCTGAGACTACACAGAGACAATGCACAATGATCGAGCTTGAAGATACAGTTGAAGTCTAAAGTTCAAAGTAGTGTGTATGAAAATAAAATAATTTCATTGTGAACATTATAATTTACAATTAAACAGAATATAGCGAGTGCGTACATTAAGAATCAATGAAGTTAAATGGCAGTATTTATTTCTTTAAAAATCATACCAGTAACTTATTGTAAATTGAATGAAACTTTACATATTTTAAAATCATAAATACAATAAATTCATTCATTTTAGATATAATAACAATAAGCCTGGTTCACAATCACTTCGATCACACTTGTTCATGAAATACTGAAAACAGTCTTTCGGATAAATCTGGATACATTCGGCATTTCTTGAACAATTGTGACTGATATAATTGTGAACGCGTTACCCGTACTCATCTAGATAATTAAACAATTAACTTGTTTTTTTTGCACAAAATGTTAATAATCATTGCATATCGCATCGGTGAGATGCTGAGACAACACTGAAGACGATGTACAACGGTCGGACATGCACTGAGTTGTTCATTAAACTCTAAAAGTCCAAATCACTCGGTTTATAAGAAAATAAAATAATTTTATGGTGCACATTTTATTTATAAATATATGGGATATCGACCACCACGTTACAAAAGCCTGTTAGCACAATTTTATTAGATAAAAAATTAGTTTGGATTTTTCTGATGAGTCTAGGCTTCATGCAGAAAAAATAAATTAACTAGGTTATATCTTTGTCCCTAGCATACATTGCAAAAAATCTGGTGCGGTCAGCTCATCACACAACCTTCATCTACCACTCCCTTCTTAGCAGAAATAAGTATTTTCAGACAAATCCAAATGAAAGTAAAAATTATAGACTCTACATTTATTTATATTTCGTTGTGGGCATTCTTATTTGTCTAAGTACCTATATATATATATATATATATATATATATATATATATATATATATATATATATATATATATATATAAATAGTATTTATGAAAACCGCATATGTATATATACATAATATTGCGAGGTGCATATTATATTAGGCTCATGTTACGTATGGAAGCCTGTTATAATCTTTCGGGCGAGCTCGGGTACGATCAATTACAACTATTCTCTGTTACGATTTTTTATTTCTCCTTTAATTAATCATCAAATTCTTTCTTATTTTATATTTAACTATCTTTTGTATTAGAAATTAATGTGAAATGGTCAATTGTTTCAAATAAAAAAAAATTACTAGGTACTTTAGAGGAAGCTAATATTGAAAATTAGCTATTTAAGCCCTGTTAAAGAACATCAATCAGAATAATAACCATATATTTTTTAAAACTGCTTAATTTTGCAGTGATATGACGAATTTAATCAAAATCGTTAGAGCGGTTTTCCAGATAATCGTAAAAATGTGTTTCATCGATTATATAAAGTGCCACTTGCGATTAGCCGATTTTGACGAAAAAGTTTATGTACCATCCCTAGCATATAAAAATCTTCAATATGCAATTTCACTTCCGTACGACTTTTCGTTTTTGAGCTAGACTGTTAACACACAGAGAGACCATTTTGCGAAACTTGGTTATTTGGACTCAAGGGACCTCAAAACGTGTATTTCCGTTGAAAACTCAAATTCAAAAATTTTTACGATCGCAATACTTACCCTTACTATATATTACAAGTAAATAAAAATAAGTAAGTGAATATACGCGGTTTAGTTAAACCCAAGAATAACTTTATTTTTCGCACTTTCAGCTTGTGCAACCAAGATTTATTTATTTTCTAATAAATAAATACCATTTATAATATTTTTTCTAGTAAATAGTCTATATAGCATTTTTATTTTATAGTAATTCTCACTTATGTATATAAATAAATGTTTAAAATGAGACTATATGAAGATAACGTTTCTAGATAAATGCGTAGGTATGTGTGTGTATTAAGAATCGTTTGATTTGACGTATTCTATCATTTATTTAAAGGAATTTAAAAGGGTCATATAAGAGGATACTGTTTTTCATAGCTATCATTTAATATAAAATATAGTGAAATCATCTGACAGCATAAACACATTTTTTTTTTTATGAAAACAAAGAAGAAATACATGAATTTAGAATAATATTAAAACAAAATTTTATAATTCATTCATTTATGTTATATTTGACAACACTGAAACAGAAATATCCGCCAATAAACCTGCTGTTGAGCCCTCTCGAATAAATTTTGAATTGAGTATATGAATGAATTATAAATGAGCGGAATGAATAAGTTAAAGGTTATTTCGCAGGTTTATTTAAAAAAATCACGAAATATACTTTTGGTCGATTTATAACTGAAGGTACGCGTAGTACGTATTTGTAAATTTCGGTAATATTTTTCGATAAAATAACTCATTAGGTGCATAGAAAATATAAAATGAAATAAAATGAAAATAGATTTGTAATATCCTGGAACTGTTATCCCTTTAGAACAAATTATAGTCCGTGGGCCAGACCCCCCTACTGTGCACCGTTCCCCTCCTCCCCACATTCCTATAATTCGTATATCGTTGTGTTCCTTCGTATATCGTTATTTATTAAAAAATAGCCAATGTTACCACAAAAAAAGTGAACGAACTGTCCCAAAATGGCGTCCAAGCATGGCCGAATGACGACTTTGATTTTAGTTAGTTTTTTGGACATAATTTCGTCATAATTGGTCTTTTATTAAAGCTGGATAGTCAGATAATAACAAAATATGAAAAAATATTAAAAAATAATTGGCTTAGGTAATGAAAAACACCAGTAAAGTCAATTTTTTAAACAAATCAAGTTGAAAATCATGCGTCGTTTGTATTTAAACGGCCTACAATAACGCAAAATGTTCTTATATAAAACATCTGGAGAATATATTTTTCTTTCTAAAACACTGACTACTTTTTAAAATATTTGGAACAGTTCCGTAGAAAACGCACTTAAGCGGCAAAAAAGCGTTAGTATCTTCAGTCCTCTACCACACCATTCAGTACTCATAAATATCTTAGTTATACGACATATATTAATACAATAATTTAATTGTACAAAAAATATAATTTTTTTTTAAATTTATTATTTTATTTTTTAAATTTAATTTCCTTTATTCTATACGAATGTCATTTAAGAAGGCCTATATATTAATAATGATACAATAATAATAATAAAACTTAATTCAAAAATACTTTGCTGATTATCTTGAATTTTTTATTTAAAATTTGCAGTTTAACGGTTTGTTTTGTATATTTATGATTCTTAGAGGTAATTTTTTATTTATTTTTTTATTTTAATGAAATTTACAACTGTATTACATAGAAAATACAACAAGTAAATGTGACACTTAGATGTAATTTAAATTGTATATACTTCCCCGGAAATGAGTCATATTAATACCTGTTTTATAAAATAAAAAAATATATACCTACATTTAATGAATAGTTGATGGGTTGATTAGTAAAACTCATATATCACTAATAAAGAAATTAATTTTTATTTCCTTTATTTTGTTTGGAAGTAGGACCATATCATAAAAAATTTGAAAATGTTAATATTGAATGCATTATTCTCTCTAAACAAAGAAAGATGGAAAGGGCAAAGCTGTAACTTCTTTTAGGTAACCGGACCTGATTATTTGGTCTCAAAATGAAGGTAAACGCAAAATTGAACCGAAAAATTGGAAAAATACACTAAGCAAACGAGAAAGGAAGTGCCAAAATCTTGGAAAAGAAAACAAGGATCAGTATCCATTATATGGGTAAACGAATATATAGTAAACAGATGAACAAAATATTTCAAGGCAATATATGTTGCTGAAAGGGGTTCAAATGCTGGGGCACTTTTGATGATAATAAGAGGACTATGCAGGTTTGTTATAGTGAAGACCATTTTATCAGCAACAAAGATTTGTTCGAAGCAATTGGTTCGTTTACATTTTTTTGTGGGAACATTGGCTTTTATTTAATAAATAGTTGCAAGGAACACAACGATATGCGATTTATAGGGATGTGGGGGGAGGAGGGGACGGTAGGGGGGTCTGGCCCACCGTGTATTATAGATACAGAGGAAATGCCTCTGTTGCCATAAATTAAATTAAATATTTACAATTCTCATTGAAATATGATTTGGGCGGAGTGGCCGAATGGGCTAAGGCGTGTGCACAGCACCGCCGTTGCCCGGCAACCTGATATATGATTAAAATGATATAAAAACAGTCACGAGTTCGCGCCCCGGTGCCGAGGGAGTCTTTTAAATCCCCGCCCACACCCCCTGGCCCGGATAAACCCCCTCCTTAACGGCGAGGAAGGGGAGGACAAAAAAAAAAAAAAAATCTCATTGAAATTAAAACATTGGAAGAAGAATAAAACAAAAACAAAAATACTAAAAACATACAAATATGTATAATACAAACATGTGAAAATAGAATAACATAAGTAAACAAAATCATTTCTGGATGAACTTAAAAAGTTATCTTATCTACTTGTCATGATCAATCGGGTTGGGAAAGGAGTAGGTGTTTAAAAAGGAGAGATTAAAATGATGAAACTGATTGCGCGTGTCGAATATCGGGAGGGATGGTATTCCAGATGAGGACGGCTTGAATTATAAAGGATTTGTCAAACGCAGCAGTTCTGTAAGAAGGTGGATAGAGGTCAGAAGTACGGGATCTAGTAGGACAGGATTGGATGGAATATTTAATTGTAGACAGTGAAAAATATAGGAAGGTCGCTGAGTTCCGGTGGCTTGGTATATAAAGGTAGCAAGGAAGTACAGACGGCGGTTGGATGGATAGAGCCACTTAAATTTGGTGTAATACTGAGTTATTGTTTTGATTCAGGAAACATCAAAACATGTATTTCCGTTGAAAACTCAGATTAAAAAATTATCGCGATCACAATACTCACCTTCACTGTATACTACATACAAAGGCATGTGAAAGTAAAAAAAACTAGGGTTTGTGCTTTAGACCACAAGAGAGAAGTGAAAATATCAAGAAGGCAAGATATGAAAAATAAATTATAAATAATAGCTCATTATAAAAAGTCCGAATTTTAGTATCTGAAATATTTTAATCCATATATTTAACTAAACTCGTTATAATTTGGTTTTCGAAACTATTTTTTCCGTTTCACCTCACTAACACGGCATCGCGTTAAGATACAATTTTGAATTAAAGCCTATTACAATTTCCTCGCTTACAGTATGCAGGTCCGATTTTTGGTTTCTGCGATACTTTTATCCATATGTAAAAACATTTCAATTAGTCTACTCTAGCCGATTTTACGGGAGCGTTAACACTAGGGAAATCTGACGGCAAACATTATGTAATTATGATGAAATATGAAACACAAATTCATAAATCCAAAGAATCTGAAGATCTGAAGAGTCTAACTACAACCCACAATGATTTGTGTTATGAAGAACTAAATATATATATATATATATATATATATATATATATATATATATATATATATATATATATATATATGTATATATATTTGTATCCTATCTTTATAAGTTTCATGAATGTTTCTAATTTAATAAACTATTATTTTAAACAAATTTTGTCATATTTATTTTGAAAAACAAATGTTACTTCAAATTCGTAAAATATACGAACATTTGTGTTTAAGTTATATTGAAAAACATTTGTAGTCTAGAGTTAAAAGATGATTTCACAACCACACTGGTTGGAAGACTACACGATATTACTCAGCCTTTCTCATATTTTTTATATTGAAATCTCGATTGGTTCATCCCCACTCCATTTCCCTAATTTCCAAACCCTTTTTGCTGGATCTTAATCTTAATTAGATCCCTGGAAGAGTTATTTAATTTATTTTTGATAATGTGAAATATTTCCTTTGCCTTCAAAGAAAATTTTTCTTTCTTTCAAATCGTGTTTTCTCATTATCCTTCAGACTGTATCGATAATCTACTTCACTGGATTCAACTCCATTAATACATTTTAAAGCTCAGCTGCTTTGATTACTGGAATATTATGATTTTTAATAATCCTTTTCATCCGATCATTTAGGATACATTTTTGTCCTTAGAGATATACTCTTTGAGTCCCTTCTAAACCTCATCTTAGGCTACTTTCACATTGACTTATTTAAATGGAATTAAATTATTGTTGAATGAAAAAATACCAAAAATAATATGGAAATAAGTAATTGAAATGTATTTATATCACATAGTAATTTATTTTAATTAAAAATAATAGAACAAAGCATAAATACAATTAGCACTTTCTATGCTGAATGTGGTCTAGTTTTGATGATTTTTTTTTTTTATTTTGTAGGAAAATCATTCAAATAATAAAATTATATACTTAATGAGTGAAAGAAACTGAGCTGCCAGACTCGATGTGTAACGCTGATTCGGGTAAAGTCGGTTCTAGTCGACTAATTGAAGTGTGTTTGCATATGCTTTAAAATATCTCAGAAACAAAAAATTGCACCTGCATACTATAAGTAAGGGAAATGTTCAGCATTTCATCCTCTTTGTAAAAAGCTATTATTTAAAATTGCATCGTAACTCGACGCCGTGTTGGAGAGGCGAAAAGAGAAAACATAATGTCGAAAACCAAACATAGCGCCAAAAATCAAATAATAACGAATATTTTGAACTTTTGGACTAAAATATCTCTAAATTTTAATGCAGAGGAGAATTCAGAAACTGTTTTGCCGTAGTCAATATAGAGATTTCTTTTAATTAGCCATAAAAATAAGAAATTTTTTTTTATTATTAATTTTAATAATTATAATTATATTATATAATTATTTAATAATTAATTTTAGTAATTTTTATTATTACTTTATTCAGAAATATTACAATTTGTCACAGTTAAGGACACTTATAATAGAGAAAAATAAGAAATAAGAACTTATATTTGTTTATTGGATTTTCTATTGTACTTGATTAGGTTTCGACAAATTACTGAATTTTTGGTAGATATTTAGGAAATATATTTCAATCAAAAGTATTAATCATATATTTTAGTTATCATAAACCCACTGCATAGTTTTCAGAGTATGAAACAAATGACGATCGGTCAGATCAAAGTTTACTACAGTCATTTATACACAAGTATTATTGAGTATATTGTAAATGTTATCAGTTTGTGAATATAGAACAAAATAAATAAATATATTTCATATTATTAATTTCGCCTTGTTGATGTTTTGACTTCTATCGTGTAGATAACACGCCGTAGTTTTTTTTTTTTTTTTGTGCATACCTTTTTTCCTGATTTTTCTGAGAGGTGTACTTATTTATCACACCTAAAGGAGAAGTTGACCTTTAAAATTAAAAAGCTTATAACATATTTGACAAATAAATATCTCAAGATAGGCTAAAATAAATATGATATATTAATTTTTATGTGATTATGATATATATGGGATGTTTCAGTTTTTAATAATCAAAATCTTATCATAGGCCGATTCTGAACTGAAGAGGCGTGAAGACCAATTTTGTGTCTTCTAATTAGGTTTTCACATTTTTTACCGAATAAGCCAAAATTGCTCAAAAATTATTCAAGATAATTAAATTCTAAGAACAATATTGTTAGATAGACAAAATTTTCTTTGAGAATACAGTGATTAAATTGACTAAGGTCAATGATAATAAGGCCTATCTGATACAGCCGATGTAATGAGATATGGCGCTCGTGTATGGCCACTGCAATATGAGCAGGACAGCGGTCGTGTTAGACCTCTTGAACGTCCTTTTTATCATTGACTTTAGTAAATTTAATCACTTTTTTTTTTTTTAAACATTTGTCTACAATAATATAGTGTGCTTAGAATTTTAGAATAGAGTAGAATATAAAATTATTTTATTCTGGGACAAAGTCCCTTCAGAATAACAAAAAAGGACAAAATTAAAACATTATATCCGGCCTAAAAACGAGCACAAAAAGTAAAAAGAAAGAGAAAAAAGTAAAGAAAACTTTAGTTAAACATACTATTCACAAAATTTAAAAAAATCTATGTACAAAACACTTGAAACTATGCCAAGGTACTTAAAACTATGTACAGTGGTAAAATATAAATAAAAAATTTTAGAAAAATAATTAAAAACTACGTTACATTCTTCTTAGAAATAAACTCTGTGTTTCTGAAGAAAAAAAAGGTGAATCTGACAGTAAAAATTGTCCGAGTATTTAAGTGATGAATTATATATAGATACATCATTATGTATCAACAATGTGTACGGAAACGCACTTTTTTAATAAACTATATGAAGTAGGAGTTTCCTCAAATATTATAAATTTAATACAAGCATTTTATAATGATACTGAAGGCTTAATATGGATAGGTAATGCATTAACGAACAGTTTTAAAACAGAGAGAGGGCTAAAACAGGGATATATTATGAGTCTATTTTTGTTTTCCGGCTATATCAATGAATTAGAGAATCTTTGGGGAGGGGGGAGGGGGGATTATCTATTAATAACAAAAGAATTAATATGCTAGCATATGCAAATGATATCGTAATTTTGGCCACAAGCACTATTGTACTTCAAGAGATGATGAATAATTTGGAAATATATTTTAGAACATGGAATTTATATTAAAATTTAAAGAAATATAAAATTATGATATTTAAAAAAGGAGGGAAACTGGTGAAAAATGAAAATTGGAAATTTAATAAACATATTATACTGATAGTAAAATAGAATTAGAAAATAGATTCAAAACCCTAGCAAAAATTCAAATAGAAGTAATATATACAAAATCTTGAATCATAATATATCAGGAAACAATTATTCCAATAAGATATACAATTAAACAATAATAAAATGGATATTTAAGGCCATAGGAGAATTAATAAAATTAAACTTAGGGTATATTACGAAACAAATAATAAATTATGTTCATTATGTAATATGAACGAAATAGAATATATCGTGCATTTCCTTGGTGTATGTCCTGTTCTGGCGGAACTTAGGAGAAAATATTTTGGAAAAGATAGCCTCACATTTGGAGAAATAATTGCACATTTGAATGGAATAAATTGGTTACATCTATCCAATTATTGTAAAGCAGCATGGCAATACAGAAATGCCTTATGCCAAGAATTTAATTATTAATTGATGAATAATGTTTAAGCCGAAAAAAATATTTATGTAATTTATTAAAAAAAAAATTGTTGGTATTTATATATTAAAATTTTATTGTGTATTTATAATTGTGATATTAAGATTTTAGCATTAAAATATTTTTAGTTTATATTATTATATCAATAATACTTGTTCTGCCATGGGCAGCCGACGGTTGACGGTTTTAAGAACCAAATATTTTTATTAAGATTGGATACTTTAGTTGTTTGTTATTGTATAAATACTCAATAAAAAATTCATTCATTCACATCATTATGTAAATCATCAAGAATAATATTTGATTTTACAAGCAAGGTTAGCGGTGGGTATCAGACTGTTTTTGGGACAGGAATTGGAAAAGGAGTGTTTTAAATGTTAATAGGGAGGAGAAATACCGAATTTTGATAGGAAGGGAATTCCAGAAATTAACACAGAAATCAATAAAGGAGTTTTGGAACGAGGCAGATCTGTGAGAAGGAATGTAAAGATCGGAAGGTCGAGATCTTGTGGAGAGGGAGTGGACTGAGGACTTGAATTGGAGAAGGTTGTAGGCGTAAGAAGGACGATGATAGTTGATGATTTGATAGAGGAAAGTAGTTAGGAAATATTGTCTTCGGATGGAGGGGAAGAGCCACTTTAACTCAGTGTAGTGGTGAGAGACATGGTAGTATCTCGGGACACCAATTAGAAATCTTACGCAGCTATTCATTAGTCCTATTTTATTTCATTGTCCTAAACGTTTTTTTTTAGCAATTCCTTCTTATTCAATAAAAATTATCACAAAATTAGTCTTAATTCCTTTTCCGTTTCGAATTAGACCATTTCAAATGAACTTTTTTGTATGAAATTTTGTCTAGAATCACCTCTGTAAACGCATGTCAACCATATCATCAAGATTCACAATCGCTGGTATAAGGTTGAGTAAATTCGTTATCACAAAAAAAAAAGGTACATTTTGGGCTTTGAAACGCAGGGTTCAATAGTTCACAATAAGTATACCGAGTTATAATATCGGCGTCAAAATACTTAAAAGGTATTTTATTCCGTCCTGGTCCGTCCACTTTTAGAACTAAATATTCTTGAAATGTTTCGAAATAATATTCGTCACTTTTCCATGACATTCCCATTCTATTAATACCCCATTTATCAATATCTATCGCTCCTGAGAGCCGGAAAAAAATCAATAGAACTGTATCATATGTAGTGTAAATATAGTAATGGAAAACATTGCGAACATGAAAATTTTTTAAGTCAACGAAGAATTATTATTTGGGTCACTTCAGAGCTCTCCTAGAGTGCCATAGATCATTTATAAGTAGTTTAAATTAGTTAAATAGTTTTGCCCCAATTTATTTCCTAAACCTAATTCTTCACAGACTCTCGTTAAAAATGTCCTAATTAGTTTAAGAGTTTCCTCACCTTCGCCTAGCTGAACTAAATCATCAGCAGGGGGTGGGTATTTTACATCAAGGGTTGAACCTTTGGTTCAGTTTTTGAGAGTAAATGAAATTTATTAAGAATTATATATTTGGGACGGAAGGGAGGTTTTTCTTTTTTTATTAAAGATAATTAGAGAAACAACAATTCTTCTAGGGATAATATTTTATCTTGTAGCACATATTACAGGTGTGAAATCAAGTGGGTTGTTTTAAAATGACTAATATGAGATTAGATTAAGTTAGATGGAAGTGAAAAGTGAAAGATTCTGAAACTTTTAAATATATAATAATTAACGAAATTGCAAATTCAGTTGTGTCAGACAGCTCATCAGCTTTAAAATGAGAAATATAAAATAAATAAAAAAATCAAGTAGTAAGAAATAAGACTTTTACAGTTACCTTCACATATAGATTCATTCTTATATCGTTTGACCATTTCATGTCCCCAGACTTTACATTTGTCTTTTACATATTTTTTCAGATTGAAGAAAAAGTAATGATATTTTTTTGTATTGTTTATAAGGAATAGAATAGTGACATTAAAATAAATCTAAATCAACCACAAGAAGAAATATCTCAATAAGAGAGTAAAAATAGGTACTGAATGTTATTGTCTCCAAGGTGACGATTCCAATTCTTCACGCTTCGACATTATATAATCTGTACCCATTTTTTTTTTTAACCATGGTGTTTTTCACTGTTATTTGATGGTATTTCGAATTATAGATACATTTTTTAGTTGTTCTAAATACTTTGATTGTAAAGTAAGAAAATTAATTTGTCCCTAAAATGTTGATAAAAACGTCGTAACGAATGTTACCGGATTTGCTTACTATACTGTTCATTTAATATAACATTTGATATAACTATCAGTCCATGTGTAATCCTGAGGCATGAAACAGCTGACTTGAGGCTATACATTTTTTCTTAAAGTAAATTAATTATTATTATTATGATGAAATAGTAAGCTAAAAGGAAGTGGGATAATCACAGAATAAAACGTAAAAAAGAGAAAAGTTCACTCTACCTACTTTATTTCACTTTATTTTTATATTATTATTTTTTTTTAGTTTCTCACGCCTATTGTTATCTGTTTTTTCAAGCCCTGAAGAAGGCCTGAACTTTGGGTCGAAACGTCGGCAAATATAAAATATCTGGTGTGTCCACTCACATGACTTTCCTACCTATTTCAGAAAAGTTTTTATATCTTTACATATGATCAATACATATGAAAAAAAAAAAGAATTGAACTAAATTTATTTTCCTGAAAATTGATCAAACAAAAGATTTGAGTACGATTTATTTGATAAACTAAAGGCTCATTTACACGGTGCCAGTTGGCTTGCCAGTCGAGGTCGCCAGTCACTCAATGCCAGCGACTGGCAACGTGTAAACGGTTCATAACTGGAGAGGCCAGCGAGCCACTTACAAGAAAATTTTGATTGACTGGCGCACTGGCAAGCGCCTACATGGAACTAGATATGACTAACCAGCAAAACAAATCATTATTTTAATATCTTTTTTTTTTAGTTTAATAAAAATTTATACAAACTTATAGTCCGTGGCACAAACTATAATATAGACTATAATGTAAATAAATAAATATATATATATATATATATACATATTTCAAATTTATATTATTTGAATGTGAATTTAAAAAATGTCATCCCATCTCAGCCCAGTTTAGAAGTTTTAATATTTTTATATAAATATTTAAGTGATGGTAAAATATATAATATTAGATTTTGGCTCAAGCTGTAGGCTCTTTTTTTTAATTTTTATTTTATTTATTTATTTTTTTTTATTAAAACGAGATATCTGCTTGTTATGAAAAACTGTAATTAAAGGTATAGAAAAAACACCTTAAAGCCTATAAAATTTTAGTTTTTAGAAATATTTGAATGGGAGCCGGATAGATGTAAAGATCCTAATGTAAATAATCATTATATACGATATGAAGGTGTAGTACGCCTGGGACCGATACCGCTTGAGACTGATTAAATATGATTTCCGCGCGGCAGCATCCCCCGACATCCGATACATATTCCTGACGCGACAGAACAGTGCTCACGCATGGTGATTGAGATAATGTTTGGAACGTTAGAGGTCAATTCTTGGATTATCTTTAATATGAAAAAAGAAAAACCCATATCAATTAGAAAATTCTTATCTGTTCTCGCTGATGAACTCGCAACTCAGCGCTAAACACCGTTACCACGTCCGGGTTGTGTCCATTCTTTTATTCAGCCTTCAGGCTAGAGAGGAAAACAGAGATAGCAGAGAATGCTAATAAGAACTGAGAAAGATCCTAGGAAGTAATGAGGCAAATAACTAGTATCACAAGCAGTTAGCACCTTAATACTTCACTTTAATTTTTCCTTTTAAAGTGAAAGGAAAATTGGAAAATAAATTCCAATGTAATAGTGAATACCCAAACACCTATACTTTTGTTGCATTTCCAGAATATGGTACTTATTTGGAAACTTCGTTTTTTTTTTATATTCCATTTTTATCTTTACATTTAAAAAGCTATTACATGAATAATGTATAAATTATATCATAAAAACTATAATTATATGTAATAAATAAACTATTTCTCATTTTATTTTCAATATTTAAGATTTATGTTCCTAAAAATAACACTTTTTTAATGAAATAATGATAAACGGCCTCGGACGTTGGAGTCCACTCACTCCTACGATTGCTGGCCATTAATGAGAACACAATCAACAGATAGAGACTCCGAATAGGGAATTTAGTTCACCTTTTCTTTTAAAAGACAGCGGTATACCGCGAAACTTATGTATGCCTCCTCCGGCGTCTGATGCCGTTCGGAACTTCATAAATAGTGTCGGTCGCCGATGACCGATATTGTCGGAAAACACATTTAAGAGATATCATTCTCTGCAGCTAACGTGTTATATTAAATACATAAGTAGAGTATGTTTATATGAGTTTATAAATATTGAGGTTGCGGGGAATTTCGTTTCAAGTTAATCAATGGCATCATTTTTATTGATATAACACTAATTGACGTTGCAACAAGAACTAGAAAAAAAATAAATAATTAATAAAAAGTAAGAAACAATATTTAACATTTCTCTTACCACCAACATACTTTACCATTTAAACTTGTAATTAAATTAAATTTCTTTTTTTTTTTTTCTTTTTTTTTTTGGTACGTTTAGCTCCAATCCAATTAGAATAGGTTGGTTGTACCTCTTAAACAGCCCTATACAAAACCCCCCTTTATTAGAAATAGCGAGGCAGGTAGTAAATAGTTCACGAGAGAGAGACTGGTCTGCCAGTCAACTGGCACATGCCAGTAGAACAAATATTTTTGTTTGACTGGCACACTGGCACCCCCTACCCTCGGCAAGGTATGATTAACCAGCAAAACAGATTGTCCAAAATACTTATTTAAATACTTTTATTTATGATTGATGAAAACCTATGCCTAACTGGTGGTAATGGTGGTAATGGTTAATCAGCTGAAGCAAATATTACCAAAATTTTAAAATAATATATCCTGTGAGAACGCCAACATTCGTAATATAAGCTTAGCAAATTGTGGATATCGGTAATAGATTAGACTGCAATAAGGTGTTTTATTTTAGTTCTAAATCGCTTATAACTAATCTGTCTGTATTTATTCGTAACTTTTAAACGATAAAGATTTGTTCTTATTTTGTACGGCACTTATATGCCAAATCGAAACCAGAAAAGATAAAAAGCATCTTTAATATGACAGTGTCTATCTGTATGAATATTATATTAAGTAAATAAATCGTAGAAGATGATGGTGAATAACCAAGAACGCTTAAATGTATAGCTTAAAATGGAGGGTAATAACTTATGATAGTCGATTATTTATTTATTCCTCCCTTCCTTGTCTTTCGGCTACATGACATTTTCCATTGTAACAAATGTAATCCATTTATTATTTCATAAATGTAATTTATTTATTTTACACAAAATTTTTAAATTACTTCGATAAATTATTAATATTTTAAATACAGTCCTTCGTTTCAGATTACCATTTGGTCGTTGATTAGATCGACTTTAAAGTCAATTAGAATTTTAACAGAACCGTTTCAAAATATTGTTAACATTTGAATAAATACAATATTTTATATTATATACAACATTTCACATTGTATTATTTAAGATAAAGTAAAAATTAATATTTTATTATTTTGCTTTTAATGCATCCATCTTCGACCTAATGGCTTCAATTCAAATTCAATATCCAACAAAACATAAACAGACAAATGTTTAGCCATTAAATTAGTACTTTTCAAGGGCACTGAATGTTCTTATATATGAGTGAGATAAAATGGAAATTATACTTTATTATTCTGTGACTGTTATATTTCGTAATCAGATGGATTACAAAATATGACAGAATAATAGAAAAAACTAGAATATAATAGAAAAAACTAGGTCTTTAAAGAGGAGAGGTTTGAAAGAGGAAACTGATTGTGTGTGTCTAATATCAGCAGGGATGGAATCCCCGAGGGAGACGGCTTGAATTGCAAAGCATTTGTCAAACACAGCAGTTTGGTGAGGGGGAGGATAGAGGCCGGAGTATCAGATCTAGTGGGACGGGATTGGTTGAAGTATTTAAATTGTAAGCTGTGAAAAATAGGAGGCTCGATGAGTTCTAATGATTTGGTACAGAAAGGTAGGTAGGAATTACCTACGGTGATAGGATGGATAGAGCCACTTCAACACGGTGTAATACTGGCGCATCTCTTGAGAGCCCGAAAATAAAACGTAATTGGAAAGGCATTAGGCGTTTAAGTTTGGCTTCGCAATCTCCCGAGAGTCCACCGTACACCATACAGCCATAGTCGAAGTGGGGGAAAACAAGGGAGGTAACTAGGAGTTGACGGACTTATATGAAAGAAAGGAGATGAACTGTTTTAGGGAGGAGATTGCGAAGAGAAATATGGGAGATGTGTGGTTTCCAGGAGAGGGTTTAATCAAAAGTAACACCTAGTTTTTCAACGGTAGTATGGAATAAGATAGGGGAGTTGTTCAGGAGAAGATTGGGGAATACCTCTGGACAAGGGTGGAGATTCTGATGGAGGGTTTTAGGATTTACAACAAAAATCAGGACCATAATCGTTTGTATGGGACTTCTGAATGGAGTTAAGAAGATCATTAGGGATAATGTGGGGGAAAAAGTAGTGATCAGTATTAAAAGAGGAAAACATAGGAGCCGGACTGGACGTGATGTGGTTGCTAAATGGCAGGAGACAAAATGAGCGTAGAGGTTATCAGCAGAAACGGAAATGGACTGGGGCTGAGGTGTATTACCAATGGTCAGTTTTCTAAGAATAGCCCAAGTGGCATTGGTATTAGAGGAGTTCAATAAGGAATAATAGTATTAACTGGATTTGGTACGGCGTACTGCTGATTGAGTACTGTTTCGAAGCTGTTCGAAGAACAGAAAATCTTCAGGAACTAGAGTTCGTTTAAACCGTCGGTTTGCAGCATCTCTTTCTATCACACACTCTCTCAAAGCAGAAGTCAACCAAGGAGCGGAAGGATTTTGTTTGTGATAATAGGAGCATGTCAGTCGAGGATGGGGTGAAGATGAGTGGTTAAGGTTTCTACCATGGTGTCGATGGATTTTGAGAAGTAAATACGATCCCATTGAATATCGTCAAGATCGTTTGAAAATGTTTCGTGAGTGAGTGGATTTAGGTTTCGGAAGGATATCGTTCGAGGAGAAAAGGATGGGATAGGGATATTCTAAGAAATCTGGATAAGACCGTGGTAAGATAGAAACGGGATCGAGTGCTGAAATGTAGGAAGGAGTTTGTCTAAGAAATCTAGGATAAACAGATCGAGCCAGGACTCCGAGAACTGGGTATATATGGTAGAGTTGTAGGATACTATAAGATAATGGCTAAAGGCTGAGATAATGGAGGGCACTTGTTAGGTAAGAATAATCGATCGATTCTATCAGTAAATTGGTTTTAAATTCGCCGGAGAGGATGACATTTGAGTAGGAAGGAATTAAGTTGTACAAAGAAATCTCGAATGATACATCAAAAACAATTCTAGTAGGGCGATATATGAAAGCAAACAGAATGGCAGATGAAGTTGTGAGGATTTCGGCAAAGAGGTATTCAATGCGCAGAGAATCGGTTAAGGAAGAGCAACGAAGGATTGTGGATTTAAGGCTGACATGGACAAAGAGACCTACTCCACCATCCGTACGATCCACTCTGTCATGACGAAGGAGACTGAGTGTTGGAATGCCAGGTTAAAAAGTCATAAAAGGCATAACACTCGAATCGTTCTACATTAACGGGAATGTGTAAACTTTAGGCGCCAGTCAACTGGAATGCGACTGGCACCGTGTAAATGAGCTTTAACTGTAATGCGCCAGTCGACTGGAATGCCAGCGACTGGCACCAGTGACTGGCGCCAGCGACTGGCAACGTGTAAATGAGCCTTTAAGCAATGAAACCGGCTTAAGGTAGACCAGTGTAAAAATTTCAATACTCACTAATATTGCTGATCAAAATCTTTTTCCCATAGCTTAGTATTGTCAAACAATAATTTCTGTTAAAAGTAGAGGAAATAGTGAACATTGTGTGATGTCATCTTTATTCTCTCATTCGCCCCTTTCTGACACCAGGAAATAAACTCGTAATATTTCATTGGAAATTGAGTAGCTTTAAATTCGTTAATAGTTGTCCAAAATGAACGATTTTTATATAGCCTTGTAGGGAATTTCATTACCTTTCAAACGAATTTCTGTCACAGGAATCAGTAGTCAAAAGCCTACAAAATAAAAAAAGAAGCAACAAAATCGGTTCAGTAGTTCCCGAGAAAATCTTGGCACAGACAGACAGAGCAATGGCTAAAAATGTGTTTTTCGGACTGTGAAACAGATCCGTAGAAAACCGGATGTCGGAAATTTGACCCGATTGCAATACTTTCCTTACCTAGTATAGGTAGGAAAGTCAAAACAATATACTTATTTATTTTTACTGATTACTTCAACCATTCCTCTCTTGAATTATTTATGAGGTAATCTGAAACATTTATTTTTATTTTAGATAATATATAATTAATACAGTGACGTATGCTAATATATGAAGAAATGACATTGGTATTTTAAAATACTACTGAAAGACTTTTAAGATTGTTGGTGGGGGGGGGGGAGAAGGAATTAATAAACTTCGCCCACAGAAAAATGCGACTTCGGTTTAGATAAATAAATAAAATTAGAGATAGCGAATGACGTTAAATGATTCAATTTATATTCATTTTATCTTCTAAGTTTCAGACTTAGGAATGAACTTTAACGAGTGAAAAGTGAATTAATTATTTTTCTTTTCTGGTTTCTGCACGGCAGCTAAATATTAATGAAGAAATGGTGAATTTTAGTTATAAAATAAATCATAGTAAAGGCATGTCCAAATAGCTTATGCTTGATTCAGATATACTTATTTAAGCTTTTAAAGGCTCATTTACACGGTGCCAGTTGGCTTGCCAGTCGAGGTCGCCAGTCACTCAATGCCAGCGACTGGCAACGCGTAAACGGTTCATGCCAGTCACTGGAGAGGCCAGCGAGGCACTGGCAAGAAAATTTTGATTGACTGGCGCACTGGCAAGCGCCTACTTGGAACTAGATATGACTAACCAGCAAAACAAATCGTTATTTTAATATCTTTTTTTTAGTTTAATAAAAATGTATACAAACTTATAGTCCGTGGCACAAACTATAATATAGACTATAATGTAAATAAATAAATATATATATATATATATATATATATATATATATATATATATATATATATATATATTATATATATATATATATATATATATATATATTTCAAATTTATATTATTTGAATGTGAATTTAAAAAATGTCATCCCATCTCAGCCCAGTTTAGAAGTTTTTAATATTTTTATATAAATATTTAAGTGATGGTAAAATATATAATATTAGATTTTGGCTCAAGCTGTAGTAATATTGTGTTATAATAATAACTATAATTATTATTGAAATATTAAGTAGAAAGAAACCAAATGATTCTCTTTTTTTTAATTTTTATTTTATTTATTTTTTTATTAAAACGAGATATCTGCTTGCTAAGAAAAACTGTAATTAAAGGTATAGAAAAAAACACCTTAATGACTTAATAATGTAGTATGATTTCATTTGATTCTAGTGCTTTCATCTTATTCATTATGGTTCAAAATTATGCTTTAAGTATGCTATATATAATAGACTTTCACTAACTATACTTATTACTACGGTTAAGGTCCCCGGATTCCGATATTCGTCTAGACTGCCAAGTGGCCGGGATTGTTTCGAATTTTGTCTATCTTACGAAGCCTATAAAATTGTAGTTTTTAGAAATATTTGAATGGGAGCCGGATAGATGTAAAGATGCTAACGTAAATAATCATTATATACGATATGAAGGTGTAGGACGCCTGGGACCGATACCGCTCGAGACTGATTAAATATGATTTCCGCACGGCATCATCCCCCGACATCCGATACATATTCCTGACGTGACAGAACAGTGCTCACGCATGGTGATTGAGATAATGTTTGGAACGTTAGAGGTCAATTCTTGGATTATCTTTAATATGAAAAAAGAAAAACCCATATTAATTAGAAAATTCTTATCTGTTCTCGCTGATGAACTCGCAACTCAGCGCCAAACATCGTTACCACGTCTGGGTTGTGTCCATTCTTTTATTAAGCCTTCAGGTTAGAGAGGAAAACAGCGATAGCAGAGAATGCTAATAAGAACTGAGAAAGATCCTAGGAAGTAATGAGGCAAATAACTAGTATCACAAGCAGTTAGCAACTTAATACTTCACTTTAATTTTTCCTTTTCTTAAAATAAATTCCAATGTAATAGTGAATACCCAAATACCTATACTTTTGTTGCATTTCCAGAATATGGTACTTATTTGGAAACTTCGTTTTTTTTTTATATTCCATTTTTATCTTTACATTTAAAAAGCTATTACACGAATAATGTATAAATTATATCATAAAAACTATAATTATATGTAATAAATAAACTATTTCTCATTTTATTTTCAATATTTAAGATTTATGTCCCTAAAAATAACACTTTTTTAATGAAATAATGATAAACGGCCTCGGACGTTGGAGTCCACTCACTCCTACGATTGCTGGCCATTAATGAGAACACAATCAACAGATCAGAGACTCCGAATAGGGAATTTAGTTCACCTTTTCTTTTAAAAGACAGCGGTATACCGCGAAACTTATGCATGCCTCCTCCGTCGTCTGATGCCGTTCGGAACTTCATAAATAGTGTCGGTCGCCGATGACCGATATTGTCGGAAAACACATTTAAGAGATATCATTCTCTGCAGCTAACGTGTTATATTAAATACACAAGTAGAGTATGTTTATATGAGTTTAAAAATACTGAGGTTGCGGGAAATTTCGTTTCAAGTTAATCAATGGCATCATTTGTATTGATATAACACTAATTGACGTTGCAACAAGAACTAGAAAAAAAAATTAATAAAAAGTAAGAAACAATATTTAACATTTCTCTTACCACCAAACATACTTTACCATTTAAACTTGTAATTAAATTAAATTTCTTTTTTTTTTTCTTTTTTTTTTGGTGCGTTTAGCTCCAATCCAATTAGAATAGGTTGGTTGTACCTCTTAAACGGCCCTATACTAAACCCCCCTTTATTAGAAATAGCGATGCAGGTAGTAAATAGTTCACGAGAGAGAGACTGGTCTGCCAGTCAACTGGCACATGCCAGTAGAACAAATATTTTTGTTTGACTGGCACACTGGCAAGCCCCTACCCTCGGCAAGGTATGATTAACCAGCAAAACAAATTGTCCAAAATACTTATTTAAATACCTTTTTTTTATGATTGATGAAAACCTATGCCTAACTATAAATCAGCTGAAACAAATATTACCAAAATTTTAAAATAATATATCCTGTGCGAACGCCAACATTCGTAATATAAGCTTAGCAAATTGTGGATATCGGTAATAGATTACACTGCAATAAGGTGTTTTATTTTAGTTCTAAATCGCTTATAACTAATCTGTCTTTATTTATTCATAACTTTTAACACTTTTAAACGATAAAGATTTGTTCTTATTTTGTATGGCACTTATATGCCAAATCGAAGCCAGAAAAGATAAAAAGCATCTTTAATATGACAGTGTCTATCTGTATGGGCGGAAAGATTAAGATTTTAGAGAATATTATATTAAGTAAATAAATCGTAGAAGATGATGGTGAATAACAAGAACGCTTAAATGTATAGCTTAAAATGGAGGGTAATAACTTATGATAGTCGATTATTTATTTATTCCTCCCTTCCTTGCCTTTCGGCTACATGACATTTTCCATTGTAACAAATGTAATTCATTTATTATTTCATAAATATAATTTATTTATTTTACACAAATTTTTTAAATTACTTCGATAAATTATTAATATTTTAAATACAGTCCTTCTATTTATTTCAGATTACCATTTGGTCATTGATTAGATCGACTTTAAAGTCAATTAGAATTTTAACAGAACCGTTTCAAAATATTGTTAACATTTGAATAAATACAATATTTTATATTGTATACAATATGTGTGTGTCTAATATCAGCAGGGATGGAATCCCCGAGGGAGACGGCTTGAATTGCAAAGGATTTGTCAAACAAAGCAGTTTGGTGAGGGGGGGGATAGAGGCCGAGTATCAGATCTAGTGGGACGGGATTGGTTGAAGTATTTAAATTGTAACTGTGAAAAATAGGAGCTCGATGAGTTCTAATGATTTGGTACAGAAAGGTAGCTAGAATTACCTAGGTGATAGGATGGATAGAGCCATTTCAACACGGTGTAATACTGGCGCATCTCTTGAGAGCCGAAAATAAAACGTAATTGGAAAGTCATTAGGCTTTAAGTTTGGCTTCGCAATCTCCGAGAGTCCACCGTACACCATACAGGCATAGTCGAAGTGGGGAAAACAAGGAGGTAACTAGGAGTTGACGGACTTATATGGAAGGAAGGAGATGAACTGTTTTAGGGAGGAGATTGCGAAGAGAAATTTGGGAGATTTGTGGTTTCCAGGAGACTGTTTAATCAAAAGCAACACCTAGTTTTTCAACGATAGTATGGAATAAGATAGGGGAATTGTTCAGGAGAAGATTGGGGAATACCTCTGGACAAGGGTGGAGATTCTGATGGGGGGTTTTAGGATTTACAACAAAAATCAGGACCATAATCGTTTGTATGGGAATTCTGAATGGAGTTAAGAAGATCATTAGGGATAATGTGGGGGAAAAAGTAGTGATCAGTATTAAAAGATGAAAACATAGGAGCCGGACTGGACGTGATGTGGTTGCTAAATGGCAGGAGACAAAGTGAGCGTAGAGGTTATCAGCAGAAACGGAAATGGACTGGGACTGAGGTGTATTACCAATGGTCAGTTTTCTAAGAATAGCCCAAGTGGCATTGATATTAGGGGAGTTCAATAAGGAATAATAGTATTAACTGGATTTGGTACGCCGTACTGCTGATTGAGTACTGTTTCGAAGCTGTTCGAAGAACAGAAAATCTTCAGGAACTCGAGTTCGTTTAAACCGTCGGTTTGCAGCATCTCTTTCTCTCATACACTCTCCCAAAGCAGAAGTCAACCAAGGAGCGGAAGGATTTTGTTTGTGATAATAGGAGCATGTCAGTCGAGGATGGAGTGAAGATGAGTGGTTAAGGTTTCTACCATGGTGTCGATGTATTTTGAGAAGTAAATACGATCCCATTGAAACGTCAAGATCGTTTGAAAATGTTTCGTGAGTGAGTGGATTTAGGTTTCGGAAGGATATCGTTCGAGGAGAAAAGGATGGGATATTGTAAGAAATCTGGATAAGACCGTGGTAAGATAGAAACGGGATAGAGTGCTGAAATGCAGGAAGGAGTTTGTCTAAGAAATCTAGGATAAACAGATCGAGCCAGGACTCCGAGAACTGGGTATATATGGTAGAGTTGTAGGATACTATAAGATAATGGCTAAAGGCTGAGATAATGGAGGGCACTTGTTAGGTAAGAATAATCGATCGATTACATCAGTAAATCGGTTTTTAATTCGCCGGAGAGGATGACATTTGTGTAGGAAGAAATTAAGTTGTACAAAGAAATCTCAAATGATACATCAAAAACAATTCTAGTAGGGCGATATATGACAGCAAACAGAATGGCAGATGAAGTTGTGAGGATTTCGGCAAAGAGGTATTCAATGCTCAGAGAATTGGTTAAGGAAGAGCAACGAAGGATTGTGGATTTAAGGCTGACATGGACAAAGAGACCTACTCCACCTTCCGTACGATCCACTCTGTCATGACGAAGGAGACTAAGCGTTGGAATTGCAGGTTAAAAAGTCATAAAAGGCATAACACTCGAATCGTTCTACATTAACGGGAATGTGTAAACTTTAGGCGCCAGTCAACTGGAATGCGACTGGCACCGTGTAAATGAGCTTTAACTGTAATGCGCCAGTCGACTGGAATGCCAGCGACTGGCACCAGTGACTGGCGCCAGCGACTGGCACCAGTGACTGGCGCCAGCGACTGGCACCGTGTAAATGAGCCTTAAGTTTTAGCTAGGGAAAAATTAAAACTTTCAACTAAACATATACCTGAAATATTATTGACATTGTTGATGATGCAACTGTAAGTTCTAAAGAAGCATCTGATGATACTGAAGAAGTGTAATAGTTAATTAATTTTAAATAATTGAAAGGAATTTAAAAAAATAAATAATCAAAATTTAACGTAATTTTTAAAAATGTAAATTCTATTACTAGAATCAACACAATTATTTTGATTTTTTAATTCAATTCATGGGTTGTTATTAACTGATACGACATATGTGTTATCGGCATAGGTGGTGATAACAGTGTTGGGATGGTTTGGCATGTAAGCTGTATAAACTGTGTAATGGATACTACCTTGAGAAACACCAGAAGATTGAGAAAAGAGGGATGAATAGGCATTGTTTTGATTTACTGTGAAGTATCTATAAGAAATGTAGGAACGTATAATTAGAACAAATATAGGTGGTGGGAATTTACGGAGTTTATTTATTTGGCATTATTATTATATTTGTAATTAATGATTTGTGATATTTTTAGATTTAAATATCAGTATAAGAGTGGCAGTATGAGTCAAAGCGTGTGCAAAACGAGCGTTGTCCGGAAACATGATAAACTGAAGATAAAAAACCTGTACCACTACAACCCATGAAGGGTCTTGGGTTCAGAACTGCTTAGGGAAAGTACTGTTTCAAATCCAACGGTTGTGCAGGGATGTGATCTGGCCAGGATCACGCTCAACCACCAGGTTTTTCACCTTAATCAATTATTTAATTAAGGGTACTCACTTTATAGAGGCTGTGTGTACCCCAGGATGGTCTCACTACCCTAGGGTCACGATAAGGCCCAATGAAACAGAACAAATAATTTTTCTGCCATGAGACGGGATTCGAACCCGAGACCTTGAGTTATGGAAGCTTACTGCCCTGCCAATGAGCTACCTCGCTCCCATAAACTGAAGATAACATGATGACTTATTATGAGTTCGAGTCCTGGCTCCACAGGGGCTTTTAATTCTAACAATAATCCTCTGTCCTCTCCCCTTACGCTGGCAACTCTGTATTTTAGGGTAGGAAAAAAATCCTTATTACAGTAAAACCCATGAAATGTCTTGGGTATAGTATTTCGTAAGAAATTACTAGGTCTTAGTCAACAGTAGGTCAAGAAGGTGATTTGACCTTAATCGATTATTTAATTAAGGGTACCCACTTTATTGAGGCTTGGTGTGCCTCCCCACTCCAGGGTCGATCCGACGAAATCGAATAAATAATTTACTGTCATCAGCCGGATTCGAATCAGGATTGAAAAAAAAAAATATATAAAAATTATTTGAACTTGAAAAATAAAAAACTTCAGAAGGAAGATCTATGTATAATCAA
This sequence comes from Nezara viridula, assembly GCA_928085145.1. Taxonomy (NCBI): domain Eukaryota; kingdom Metazoa; phylum Arthropoda; class Insecta; order Hemiptera; family Pentatomidae; genus Nezara; species Nezara viridula. The sequence continues at coordinate 4,152,219 of OV725079.1, forward strand.
TGAGTTAGTAAAACTAAGTAGGTCATCCAGCGTAAATGATGAATGAAAACAAACATTCTTCTAAAATGATACCATTTTATCGAAATTACCTAAAAATAAACAAGTCAACAAATAAAGTGTGTTTACGATTCGTTCCGATGTCGAACTCGATTACATATTCCAAGTCAAACATTATCGATTCATAATTACCTTACAAAGGTCAACTGCCCACGATCGAAATGGAAGATATATTGTGGTGTATAAGGTTATTATTGTATTTTATTTTTTAATTTGAATTATTTTTGAAGTGAGAACTTCTTTAGGTGCAATTTGTGAAGTGTGAATTAAATCGAACCGTCAGATTTTCGATGTGTAACGGTCGGGGTAAAGTCGACTGATTGAATTGTTTTTTTATATGGATTAAAATATCTCATAAATTAAACGGACTTGGATATTGTTAGCGATAGAAATGTTCAGCATTTCGTCCTCTTTATAATGAGCTCTTATTTATAATTTATGTTTCATATTATTAATCTCGCCTTATTGATGTTTTCATTTCTATCGTGTGGTCCAAAGCACATACCGTTTTATTTTAATTTTATAGATGGTTATATAGTTGATTGTATGTATATATATATATATATATATATATATATATATATATATATATATATATATATATATATATAACACACACACACACATATATATATATATATACATATATGGTCAGGGCAGTTGTGCCGATTTCGAATCTAGCGGGACAAAAGTCTAAAAGCCACACATTTATTGATACTAAAATATTTCCTAATCATTCAGATCTGTTATTATTTTAAAAAAGTCATGAAAAAAAAAACCTTCTTCCGCAGACACCGAATAATTAGTCTAAAAGCAAGATGTTGCTCTAGATGTTATATACCTAAATTTATTATAACATGAATTAGAAACTGAGGATGGAGCACATTAATTTTAAGCCTTGTATCCACAAGACCATTGGGATTGTGGTTATGAAGATGGGAGTAAATATCCCGAAACGTAAACTTGTATACATGCAATTTTGATAATAAAACAAATATATTCAATTGTTGTTAATTGGAAGTAATTATTGCCAAATAACTAAGAAAAATAAATCATTTTTTTCTTCTGAAACCAGTATGTTTTTATATTTCATTAAATTATTAAGTTCCAAGTGTAATATCTCCATAATAAAATATCACATTGACTGAGACTGATTTATTTTTCATTGCCTGGTATTAAATACACATATTTATATTCAATATTATATACAAATTCAAAACACTCGCTTATCGCTCTACATTAATCGAGCTGTGCCATATTTTTTCAGATCATGATCAAATTTTTCTATGTTTTTAATAAATAATAAGAAGAAACTATTAATATTCATTTATTATATAATCTTTCGAGTTCCTTATAGTTAAGAACGTTTCTTTTATTAATAATTTTAAAAATCAATGTCTTGTTATGGTTTTTTATCAAAAAAATTGACATCTAAACTTAAAATCTAATTTTTCTTTTGCTTGCTCAATCAAGTATATGTTTTCTTCTTAGAATAGGTCGTTAAAAATATCATTTCCTTCTTTCAATGCTTCAGTAATTTTTTTTTCCCGAAAACAATTGTTTTCCATCCGTGACACAATTATTATAGCTGCTTTTAAACGGGCTAGAGCGGACGATTATATTTGCTAATGTAACATGTTGCTAGACCAAAAAAATCACAATTTAGTTCAAACACTGATGTACGTAAAAAGTTACATAATAAAACGTGGAACAGTTTTCTGTTAAGTGAACGTTAGTGATTAAATTAGATTATAAGTTTCTAATATAATATAAAAATATGAAAGAGTCCAAAAGGTATTATTTAGCTATTTTTAAAGTGTTTAATTGGTATAACCTTCGGATTATTTATGTGCTTTTTTGTTTATTAACATCTCACTTAATTGTAAAAAGATGTTTCTTATCATAATTTTGAGTTTCAGTTTTATACTTTTGTTCCACTAGATTCGTAATCGACCACATGATGTGCGATGAACCACATGTTTTGATCACAACGTCGGCAAACTAAATAAACATACTTTTTTTACTGCACATTCTAACAATTTTCAGCCTTGTCATTAATTTTTTATTTTTTTTTTTGGTTCTAAAAATAAATTTATATAGTCTATTTCGTGGAAAATCTAGATCTTCAGATGTGAACTCTGTTTAAACAATGAACAATGAATTACTAATGACTAAAACTGTCGAACCAGACCAACAACAGAATCCACCATTATATCGAAATTATAATCAATCTTAATAAAAGTATCGTTTTTTTCTGGACACTCCGGAATACCAGGAAATGAGGCAGCGGATAAAACAGCTGATATGAATGACAAATAGCATTAAAAAACTCAGTAGATTCAATAGAAAATATTATAAAGCTTTTAAAACAAACACAATTGGACGATAAAATATAATAATTAATGCAATACATGAAAAGAAACAATAAATTACTTATAGACTGTATTACTTCTTAAAATATATATTGAATATAACTGCATATATATGTGTGTATAACATTATAGCAGCATCCAAATATAATTGTGAATTAATACATTTGTGAATTTCTTCAATAGTCCTAAGGGAGATACTTATTTTCTGAGGTATATGAGTAAGATTTGTTAACAGTATTTATCATCCCAAAACAATTATCCTTTATTTTATTATGACGTTTCGGGATCTACTTTCATATCTCATCTTCAGTCCAGAAATTAGAATATTTTCTTTATTTATATTTTTAAACAATCAATATAATTTTAATCAGAAATAACAAAATTTGCCGATCTTACAAGTATCTACACGCTATATCCTCATATTTTTTATAAGATTTGTCATATTATTTATTTTAATTTTTTTATTGTCATATTTATAGTATTTATTCTCCCAAAACAATTATTCTTTATTTTATTATGACGTTTCAGGATCTACTTTCATATTCCATCTTTAGACTATAATATTATTTAGATTTTTATACAATCAATATAATATTTTCTATACAACTTTAAACAACAATAACAAAATTTGTCAATCTTATCAGTATCTACATCTATATCCTCTTATATTTTATAAGATTTGTCATATTATTCATTTTAATTTTTTATTGTCATATTTATAGTATTTATTCTCCCAAAACAATTATTCTTTATTTTATTATGACGTTTCAGGATCTACTTTCATATTCCATCTTTAGACTATAATATTATTTAGATTTTTATACAATCAATATAATATTTTTTATACAACTTTAAACAACAATAACAAAATTTGTCAATCTTATCAGTATCTACATCTATATCCTCTTATATTTTATAAGATTTGTCATATTATTTATTTTAATATTTTTATTGTCATATTTATAGTATTTATTCTCCCAAAACAATTATTCTTTATTTTATTATGACGTTTCAGGATCTACTTTCATATTCCATCTTTAGACTATAATATTATTTAGATTTTTATACAATCAATATAATATTTTTTATACAACTTTAAACAACAATAACAAAATTTGTCAATCTTATCAGTATCTACATCTATATCCTCTTATATTTTATAAGATTTGTCATATTATTTATTTTAATATTTTTATTGTCATATTTATAGTATTTATTCTCCCAAAACAATTATTCTTTATTTTATTATGACGTTTCGGGATCTACTTTCATATTCCATCTTAAGACTAGAACATTTTCGTTATTTATATTTGTATACAATCAATATAATATTTTTTATATAACTTTAAACAACAATAACAAAATTTGCCAATTTTATCAGTATCTACACCTATATCCTTTTATTTTTTTATAAGATATGTCATAATTATTTATTTTAATTTTTTATTGTAATATTTATAGTATTTATTCTCCCAAAACAATTATTCTTTATTTTATTATGACGTTTCAGGATTTACTTTCATATTCCATCTTTAGACTATAATATTTTCGTTATTTATATTTTTATACAATCAATATGATATTTTTTATATAACTTTAAATAACAATAACAAAATTTGCCAATCTTATCAGTATCTACACCTATATCCTCATATTTTTTATAAGATTTGTCATATTATTTATTTTAATTTTTTTATTGTCATATTTATAGTATTTATTCTCCCAAAACAATTATTCATTGTTTTATTATGACGTTTCGGGATCTACTTTCATATCCTATCTTCAGACTAGAATATTTTCGTTATTTATATTTTTATACAATCAATATAATATTTGTTATATAATTTTAAACAACAAAATTTGCCAATCTTACCAGTATCTACACCTATATCCTCTTGTTTCTTATAAAATTTGTCATAATTATTTATTTTAATTTTTTATTGTCATATTTCATTCCTAAAATGCAATAATATTTATGTTTTTATTTATTTTATTATTTATATTTTTATGTATGTAGCTAGTTTCTATAATGAATTTAATAACTTGAACAATGGATCAAATTCCAAAGGTTCTATTTATATTTATATATTTAATTTGTCAATTAGGTAGCCATAATGACTCCCTATTTTAGCTGAAACAGTTTTAAAATTTATTGCTTTTTTAATCATGTTTAATAATAAATATCGACTCTCTTACATTTCTATGTGTACTATATGTTTCTCTATATAATATGTAGGTAGTGCTAAGAATGTATGTATATTAGTAATACTATGGTGGGCTAGCTCCGAAACGTCATAATAAAATAAAGAATACTTGTTTTGGGAGAATAAATACTGTTAACAAATTTTACTTATATACATTTGTTAAGATAAATTAAAAATAACACAATAACTCGAGAGCGGAATAACCAAGTTGTTGATCGGAAATAAGGAATGAAAATAAACATTATCCTGGAATAAATCGAATAAATAATATTTACGATTTGTTCGATGCAAAGAGAAACTCGATTACATATTCCAAGCCAAACATATCGATTCATAATTAGGCCGGCAGAGGTCAACTGCCCACGATTAAGAAGGCATGACATGTAGCGGCATTGCACGAGGCGTCTACTTCAGATCGATATCCTTCCCTTTAGAGAGCAAACTTTTCTTAGTTCCTGTCTAAAACACTCTTCCCGTCTTTTTCTTATTCGATTTTATTTCTCCAGTTAATATTCTAACAGGAATAAATAACGGGGTGAATTATTAATGAGGCAGTTTGGAAGAGTAATTTCCTCCAGGACCCTTTTTTATAACCGAAAATATTTTCCCATGGAGTAAGGAATAGTTTATGATCAGGGTGGCAGTGTGAGGGGGTTGGCCACCTGTGGCCCCATCTGTCGGAGAGTAACTGTATTATGAATAATGAGCTCCTTCCGGATATAAGTCAAATCGAAAATGTTTGAAGCCAATCTTGTACTTTACAAGTCTCTTGCGACAGAACCATCCCTTTATCATATAATACTGAGCTACAATAATTGCATATATTATAGTAGTATTTTATTAGTTACGCCGACGTTTCGACCCACTTTGTAGGTCTTCACCAGGACTTCAAAAGATACAAAACAAAAAAAAAGGTAAAAAGTAAAAAAAAATTAAAATAAATGAAAGTGCATTGATGGTTGACTGTAGTGAATAATTGAAGTGAAATTAGTTAAATGATAAATTATATTTATTTTTATGTTTGCCGAAGTATGAATGAAAAAAACTACTAACAAAAACTATAATATGAGAAAGAGTTAATAGTTTCTCCTATTGTTACCATGCATTTTCTTAGCCATGATGAAGGCCTGAACTTAGGGCCGAAACTTCGGCAAATATAAAAAATTAAATATTATTTTTAATAATTTTTAATTTGTTTTTGTTATTTTACAGAACAGCCCAACCAACTTCTCTTCAATAAAATAAATGAATCATTAGCAGATATTAATCAAACAACTGTTGTCTTTTACAGATATTAAAGAACTTTAAAGGTAACGTCACTGATATAGTATAGCTAAAATACTAATTAAAAGGTATTATATATATATATATATATATATATATATATATATATATATATATATGATACTTTATTTTTTATTATTATTATACCTTTTAACTATAATATAACCCACTACATCACTGATGTCATCTTACAAGTTTATTTCTGTATCAGAAAACTGTTACTTGTTTAATATCTACTAATAATTCGTTATTTCATTTTTTAATTTATAATTTTTATGTTTTGTATCTTTTGTAGCCCTGATATACTAAAATACTATTATAATATATAGAATATAATACAATACTACAAAAAGTATCTACCAAACTTCTCAGAAATGAATCGTTTTCTCATTAAATAAAACAATTTTATGAAGTACTTATTAATAACTCAGTAATAACTATTTGCTTACAGCTTGAATTGTAAAATAATTTTATCACAAACATTGATCATATTGATATGAAGTATATATATATAGTTTACTTTTATTTTTATTATATTTATAGCCATTATATCTTTTTAATATACTATTAATGTTTGTTTATTTATACTGCTTGAAGGAAAACATCCCCTTTTAATAAGCTTTAAGCCCATATTAAATAAATTATAGTTTAAATAAATAATTCAAACTTAAAAAAAAGAAAAACGAAAACTAATATTAAGAAAACTTAATATCGAAGTTCAAGTTTGTTATCTAAGGCATCGATAATAATATTTGAAATAAAATTTCCTTTAAAAAACGGATATTTTTTTAAACCATAATTACTACCTTCAGAAATGTTAAATGGTGAAGTAATATTAGAATGACCCTCATACAGATATATGGCATCACAGATTTATGTGTCAGCAAAAAATACATACTTACAAAAACTAAAATATTTTTATTTTTATTCCAAGGTTTAATTAATAATATAACAGTTGTTCTCTGGAATAGAAACAACAAATGTTTACATACCGACTTACAAAAGCATTTAAAAAAATTGAAAGAAAGATATTGACTCGTAAGTTTGATTTTTAATATTCTGTATTCGATCATTGAAAATAAATTAAAGTCTTCCATTGTTGCAACATCTAATATTGCAGTGTCGTCGCACTTCTTCAATTAATCCTGGCTAGCTTAGTGAAAGTATTCAATATTAATGTTTATTTTTTATTTTTATTTATTTTTTATTTATTTTTTTTTTATTTACAGAGCTTTGCCAATCAGCTCAAGTAATACATTTTAAGACATTACAATTTTTTTTGAGTTAATGCGCCAATAAGGAAAATGAATTTAATTTAAAATATGAGTAAAAGAAAAGTTTAATTTAAAGAAACTTATGAAAAAGTGCACATATTTTAAGAAATTTTTGGATAACTTTATATATAAATTAAAAAAAGCAAAATAAACTTTTTAAAGAATTTAATATTTGCATAATTATTACAACTAAAGAGGAGGAAAATAATGTCATAACCTAAGTTTGAATTAAAGATTAAATCACCGATGGATCAACATTCTGACCTCATATTTATTATTTCTCACTTTAATTTACATAATTATGTTTAGTTTACTTTCTAAATAGATTTATTTCTGTTTTGAAACAACAATTAAGAAGGCAGGTATTTATTTACATATATTTTTTCATATGTTTTGTAACCTTCCAGGAGTGTTAACATTCCGATGAAATCCATAAGCTCGTTCCTAAACTTAGCATAAACAGCAGTCCATCGTTGCTGGATTTTATTTAAATTTTTTCATGAAATTAACGCTGAGTTTATGTACTAGCCCGAAACGGCATCGGAATGAAATAGAGATTTATTTAATATACTTTTTATATATTAATCTTTTTTATTTTTATTTTATCGCAATGTGTTATAACATTCTCTATAAACAATTTATAAAGATAAAAAATATTTAAATGAATAAAGTTTAGTTACGATCAAATAAGAAAAAAATTGAGAAAAAAAGATTTTACAATTGGGACAAAATTATTAAACATTTACAATTATTCATTAGTTGACTGAAACATGTTTTTTAGATATTTAATTTTATATATATTATTTTCTTTATAAAATACCTTTTAATATTTCGAAACTAATTCACTAATACTGGTGTTTACATAATTTAGTTTCACAGGCTTTACGTTTTATTTTTTATAAATATTCGATATCTTATTCAAGGTTTCAGAAATGAAACTGAAAGGTATTTGCTGATTCTAAAGGATTTTAAAGTTCACAGCTCCTAGCAAAATTAAGTAGATGCTAAATGTACAGGAAAAAATTTCACTTGCATCTTATTAAAAAATATTTATTTTTATATATGTAAATAAAACATATAATGATGCTATCTCATTTTATTTTATTTGCTATTTATGGAAACCTAAATATTCAGTTAAATATAGATATAAATATAATGAATTCTAACTTTGATTTTTAATTTCTTGTTTTGTTAATAATTTAATAGAGATTCGAATACAGCGCTGTTGTCACAACTTGCATCCAGCGTTGCCACGTCTTCAGTCTACACGCTTCAGTGACCAAGTACCCCAGGCTTCTTGAAAAGACGTACAACTATTCTTTTCTCAATTTTACTATTTATTATTTTTATTTTGTATTAGTAAAATTAGATGAGAGATTTGATAATTAGCTCAAGTTATATATTTTGAGACATTTTTATTTAGTTTTAGAGATAGTTAAGTAGTCGGCTGATGAATTAAAAGGGAGAAACTAAATTGTCACAAATTCTTTATTCAGTTATCCGAAGCACAGTGAACCGAAATCTTTTTGGGGATAAAATTACATAAAAAACATACGATATGAGATAGAAGATAAGGTTTTTTTCTGGGACGATGACCCTTAGAATAACAATAATAAACAGTTACAAAAGAAAAAATACAGATATTGCCCAAAACATAATAATTCTTCAAACAATATATACAACAACTTAAGTTATAGTATGTAAATAAATAAAATAAAATAAAATTTTCTCAACTAATAATTAATTAAAATTATTCTGGAAAAAAAAATAAATGTATAGAAAGAAGAAGCAAAACCTCCAGAAAAGAAAAAAATATCAAAATTACGCAAGAAAAAGTATTGACTTTTTATGTTAAAACAAACACGAGTAACAGGATCATGTATATATTTGAATTCATGTTAAAGTGTTAAAGAAAGGAGTCACTTAATGATTTTAAATTATCAACGCTAAACATTTCACCACACTTTCAAAATTTAGTTTCTCTGATAAGTACGTTTCCACTAAATAATTTTACCTTATTTTAATATGGCCTCTATCACAATTAAGTCAATAAAAATAATATTTAAGAATTTGTTCAATTTCTCATACTAATCTCCGTACCTGATTGAAAACTAAAGCTTTTTAAAAAGAAAACGTCCTGACTACTGAACGAATGAAACTTAATTTACTCGATGAAACTTAATTCTAATAGCTTTCAGATCGATTAACGACTGTAATTAAGCATTTTAGAATGCTCTTGACCGAGTTTTCTTAGCAATTAATTTAGAAACAAATAATAAAAAAAAACGCGCCAAAAAATGGTCGCAGATAATTGTTTCTGAACATGTTTACAACTACCACAGTGACAATATAAAATGTATGGTAGCTTCTGAGTACAAAATTAGATATTCATAAATCAAGTAAAAAAATATAATGTAGAAATAATTCTAAAAGGAGGAAGTTTGTTTCTTTTTCTTAAAGAAATTATAAGTAATTATCTTTATATAAATTAAAATAAAGCATTCTTGCTGAAGCCACACCCCCCAAAAAAATTAAATCCTCGATCTCATAGTGTCCAAAATCGATGGTCTTGCAGTCAAGAGGTTGCTTTGCTTCGTGAGCATACTTCACTAAATTGACAGTGGTCTATTAAGTAGGTTAATTACTGTGTTAATGGATGCAAACACGATCTCATGAATATCTTAAGAATTTAGGTCTTAATAGCGATCTAAACGAAGATTAAAATTACATCAAAGTCGCCCGAAACATAGTTATGTAATTAAATATATATTTAAACTTGTAGATCGGGACTTTATTTTAATAGTAATAATAATAACACTCAACTTGATCACAACAGTCCTATATTTACTTCTTTTTCTACACCTACGTTTCAGCCCTTAGGCCATTTTCAAAGGAAGAAACCTTTAACAAATCTAAGGAGTTTCTGAACTCAGAAACTCAGAAACTAGAAAACAAAAATAAATGACCTACAGGCGTTGATGATTCTGAGGTTTTACTCCTCAAAGCTCAAAAAAATAAAATACAAACCTTTAACAAATATAATAAATTAATTACACTTTATCATTAATTATTTACATTTTAAATTTTATATATAGATATATATTTAAAAAAAAAAACATATGGACTGAATTGTCCTTGTCAACATAACTTAATCCATCAAATATTAAAACCTCCCTCCATAAGGTTATGTTTATTTTAAACTTCTTCACATTTCAGACTAACATTTATAAAATTAAACGTTAAATTATTACATTATCTTTATATATTGCTAAACTAGTTCATAAGTATTATATTATAAACAAATACAATTAATTCACAGCCTTATTAATAATTCAAACCAATTTAAAAACAAAAAACATAATTTTTACCCATGTTCCTGAAATTAAAATTCAACAACACAATTTATATTTAAAATTTAACATAAATCATTTATTTTTTTTGTATTCACACTTGTCATAATATTAATAACAACCAGTGTCTTTTACATTTTATATTTAACTATCTTTTAGAATGTAGATTAATGTAAAATGGCCAATGTTTCAAATAAAATAATTAAATGTACTTTAGGGGAAGCTAATATTGAAAATTATCCATTTAAGCCCTGTCAGAGAACATCAACCAGAACAAAAACTTCATTTTATTTAAAACTGCTTAATTTTAGCCGATTTCGACGAAGTTTCTGTAACATCCCTAGTACAGAGAAACTTTAAATATGCAATTCCACTTTCCTACTTTTCGTTTTTTGAGCTTACAAGACTGTTAACAGACACACAGACCATTATGTGGATCTTCATTATTCAGAGTCAGGGGACCTCAAATCGTGTATTTCCTTTGAAAACTCAGATTCGAAAATTTTCACGATCACAATACTTTCTTTTACTATATATTTCATATATAGGTAAATGAAAGTCAAAAAAACTCAATACAATAATCTTTAATTCAGAAAAATTTAACAATTTCTGTTGTGGTAGTAATCTCAGGAATGCGTTATGTGATCTGGGAGTAGATAAACAAGTGACAATTGGGAAAAAATCTGGTGCGCGCAACACACATCTTTCACTTACCGCTCTATTTTGAATAGAAATTACTTTCTAGCAATGTTGGACTATTATAAAATTTTTGGAGTGCATCTTTAACGGAGCTAAAGTTTCAAGCTTAATGGTTGATTATGGATTGTAGGACTATAAGTTATTAAACCGCTATTTTCCATTGTAAAGTTAACTATAAATCATCATGTATTTTTCTAAATAAACATACGATCGATACCTAATTATTTAAATATAATATCAGACCTAGAGTTATTAAACCACAGTAAATGGATTTAAGGTTATAAACATATCCAAGAAATATTTTTGTATTTCACACATGTACAATGAAATAGTTTTTTAAGCAATGTCATTTCCTTATAATATAAATATATTTGATCAGAAGTTTAAAAACAGCTAGCAACAAAAAAATATGCAACTGCATAAAAATCCGGGATTTGGATGAGATACCAATGTATCAGTTACATAAAAGTAACAGCACCTGATACAGAATAACCACTGAACGGTTCCATGCATATACTAGCAGAACGAAGGTCCTATTAACCGAAATTGGAAGCTAGGTAAATAATATATTCGTCAAAGAAGGATACTCCATTTCTTCCAGACCGTTGAATATGTAAAATATGAGAAAATATTTGCAATAACTGAATTAATAGAGAAAACCCTTTGAACTGAGAATGGTAAATATTTATCGAAGGACTGTTAGATAGGTAACTGGGTTGGCTGTGTAGACCTCTCTCTCTCCCAAACCGATACTAACTTCATTAACTAGATACCTTCCCTAACCCGATACAAATCTTCTCATTGATTCGTTCCTCAGTATCCTTCAAACCATTAAGCTCGCTTTTATCATATTAAACAAATAATAAAAGAAAACATTAAATTGTAAATGTTTAGAGGCTTGTGAAAAAAAAAACTCAGTAATTAAATTGGGTATACGTTTTTTTTTTTAAGTTAAGTTAAACTCCGAAACATTGACCGTCACCTACGCTGACGATACAACAATATTAACAAACCACAATAATCCCAGACTAGCCTCAATAAATTTACAAAATCATTTACTGACTTTACAAAATTGGTAATCACTTTGGGAAATAAAATTAAATCATGACAAGTCACAACATATAACATTTACACTTCGACGAGAAACGTGCCCACCAGTTTATATAGGAGAGAACCAATTCCTCAGATAAACACAGTATATTACCTGTTACTAATATTCGACAGAAGGATGACCTGGGGCCCACACGTTAAAATGAAACGACCTTAAACAAGCGACTGAAAATACTGTACTCACTTTTTTCTAAATCCAAATTGGAATTTCGACAAAAACTAAATAAATACACTTACCTACTCAAACCTATCTGGGCATACGCCTCTCAGATTTACAGTTCGACAAAAAAGATGCACTTACAAAAACTACAGTCATTTCAATCCAAAATTTTACATAACGACTTACGACAGCCAACTATCGGCCAACACATACGTACTCTCTACTCTCGTTTTCATCTCAAACTACACGGGCACACAGACTTATAAACGACATGGCTACGACTGACATGCCCATCAGGAGGAGACTAAAAAGGAGCTGGATGAGAGATCTCCTCGCCTAAATCAAAGCAATGACCAGGAAGAGGTACTGCTGGGTACTATCCTTCCTCATGCCTATAATGCCAACCTCATCATCACAACACATCTGCTGATTGTCATTACCATGACAAGTGCGGATAAACAGTTAAAGATACAGAAAATAAATAAAAAAAAGTTTGATATTTAGTTTTATTGAACAGTATTACATTCTTTCTCAATAATGCACAATGATAGATTGATGAAAGAGCACAATTAAAAAATCACTCTATATTTACATAAAGTATAAAGAAGTTAATTAAATAATAACCTTTTTTAGATTCGATGCCAATTTTAATTTTTTTTTTTTAAGTATTAGGCCAAAAGGTCACCAATAATAATCTTCTTCACGTTATATATTAATTATTCAACATTTCGGCCTCTCGAGTCATTTTTAAGATTCTGCAAAAAATGTTTAATTTATTTATTTTTCTTTAAAATATATAATTATAAAATATTTAACAATTTATAAACACTCTGCTACAAACATATTCCTTTTTTCTATCTTTTTATGCTATTTAAATATATATATTAACATTCCATGTATCGGTGCATGAAGAGTCTTGAGGTGAGATTGGGACCCGACTACTATATCAAGTTTAAATATTCCTATACAATCCAAAATCTTTCTTAAAATCCTTAATACTCTCTACTTTGTCACAAGTAAAATCGAATCGAAATCATACCTTAATATATTATATGTTTCCTATTTAACTCAATCCAGATTCCTATCCTTCCATAATAAACTTCTGAAACTTCCAAACCCTCTTGTTTCCAACCTTGCTTCCTCCTCTATTTCTGATAACCCTCCGAGGTATCTTAAAAGAAGATGGCCTCGGAACCTTCTAATATAGCAAAATTATTAGGTCGTACTTCATTATTTTTTTTCAATTTCTTTTTATTATTATTAACTGATTAAAATTAAAAAGTAACTTTTATTTTTTTTATTATGACTATTTAATTACTCTGTATTTTTGTTTATCTATCTCTGAGGCTCATTAGCCCACATTTCTGTCTTTCTGTATTATTTTAAAGGGACTCGTCCCAGAATAAATAAAGTGTTATTATTATTATTATTATTTTCCTTGACATGGCTATATTTTTTCAATGTTATTTTCGAATTCTAAAACTTAACAGAAAATATGAGATAACTATGTATACTGGTCTTATAAAAGGGTTTTCTGGAGCTAAGGGTTATTAGGGGAGATGTATATACTCCAGTCTGTGTCACAAGAGGTTGTAACTACTGAGTAGCTATTAGTGCTTGACGGTGTACATTGAGTTGTCAGAAGGAAACACAAACCGAGCATTAAGGAACATCCTATCTCCCATCTCATTCGGAAGGAAGAGATCGTAAAGGTTTTTCATGTGGACATAAAGAAAAGAATGAATGTCTGTGACAAATGAGGGAAAAAAAAAAGAATATATTTAGTTTTATTTATTATTTGTAAATTAATAAATCATCTTAATAGATAACTTTGTTTTGTTTCAATTTCATCAACATTTTTAAGTTAAAATATTAAATACATATTCTCCTGTATACAATACCTTACGTTCGATAGGAGAATGCAGTCCAAATGATTAGAAAAAACGTTTCACATTAAATCTAAGATTAAAATTGTTACACTCACTGTTAAGAAGACATTCCAAATTAAAAGCAAGACAAAAACTAAGTATTTACACATATCTATTAAAACCTCTTTGGATTTACGGACTACAAATATATGGAATCGCAAAACAAACACACAGAAAATGATTTCTAACTATTTAATCTAAGGTACTATGAATGCACTACAAACAATTTTATAAAAAATTCAAATGGATCCTTCAACCAGCTGCTAAAAGACATGGCTACAACTAATATGCCCGAGAATTGCAGAAGACAACTGAAAAGTGTCTGGATGAGGGATCTACTTAAATAATGTTTTAGTAAATAAAATCCGTGAAAAAAAGTAACGCTGATTATTGCAATTCCTCATACCTATCAAGTCTTTTTATACATATTTATTACTGTTATTAAATTTTTTTTATCAAGACTATGCCAGCTCAGATGCGGATAAAAAATAAAAGTGCATAAAAAAATATATATATTAAAATAACAAACGAGAAAAAACAAAAGTCAAATGAAATCAGCTGTTTTAATTATAAAGTATTGTTTAGTTGTAGTTGATAGGCTCGATTGTTGTGGAGTATATTATAGTGATTGTATTGTAGCCTTACATATAGACAATTGATGTTATAAGTTTTAAGTTCGTGGACACCGTAAACGTAGAGAATCTGACTTAGTCGTTCACTGTTCTTCCCGTTTTGAGTTTTACAAAATAATATAAGCGGTCTTAAATTATCTATCACCTTAAGAAGACAAAATTCCTTCTATGTCTACTGATAGCCAGTGATACAAACCTTTTTTAACAAATTAATAACATCCGCCTAAAACTTCGTTAATAACTTTATCTCATCGTAATCTATAAATATTTTATTTATGAAAAATTGGGGCGTTATAGTATAGAGATTGGCAAACTTTGTTTATTTAATTACGTACTCAAATTCATGAATACCCAAAAGCTTTCCATTTGAATCGTGAGTAAATATAATAAAAAAAAAAAAAACCTACAAAAATATTGGTCCGTTTGCCTTGACATCCACCCCTAAAATGTCAAAAAATGAGTGATTGTCCAGACGATCCAATATTTTGGTAGGCCACTTTCTTTTCCGATTTCGTGATCATATTTTCTTAAGATTTAAGTGGGAAGGAAATGGGTATTTATGAGTTTTCAGAACGTAATTAAATAAACAAAGTTTGCCCCCCTCCAGATTGAAAACGCCCCAATCCCAAGAATTTTCATAAATAATGTATTTGTAGGTTAGGATGAGATGAAGTTATTTACGAAGTTTTAGGCAAGTGTTAATAATATAATCGGTACCAAGGGTTATGATCGTCATCTACACCGGTCACGTAAAGTTATTTAACTTTTTTTTTATGTATAACATATACTTTTGATATTAGTAATAATATTTTTGTTTATTTCAACATTAGTTTAGATTGATTAATTATGGACTGTTTCATAAAGATTTAAATATGATTTTTACTTTCCTACCTACACTAGGTAAGGAAAATATTTCAATCGGGTCAAATTTCCGACATGCAGTTTTCGACGGATCTATACGTTTCACAACCCCCTGAATCCGAAAAACCCATTTTTAGCCATTGGTCTGTGTGTCTGTCTGTGCCAAGATTTTCTCGGGAACTACTGAACCGATTTTTTTGCTTCTTTTTTTATTTTGTAAGGTTTCGACTACTGATGGCTGTGACAGAAATTCATTGCTCCATGCACAATAAATGAGAAACACGCTTTTCTATAGACTGCAGCGCAAATGCGGCTCAAACGATTTTGATGAAACTTTCCTATAATGTTCTAATCACTGTTCTTTCAACTTTCGTATATAAACTAAATTCCTAAAAAAATTCAGGAAAAAAAAAATTCCGTTTAGCCTATCGTTTGAAAGGTGATTAAATTACCTACAAGGCCATATAAAAATCGTTCATTTTTAACAACTATTAACGAAGTTACAGCTACTCAATTTCTAATGAAAGATTACGAGTTCATTTCCTGGTGTCAGAAAGGGGTGAATAAGAGAATAAAGATGACTAAGTGAAATTAAGAAATTCTGTTGTCACACAACCTTCACTATTTGCTCTACTTTTAACAGAAATTATTGTTTGACAATACTAAGCTATGGCGAAAAGTTTTTGATCAGCAATATTAGTGAGTATTGAATTTTTTACACTGATCTACTTTAAGCTGGTTTCATTGCCTGAATTTATCAAATAAATCGTACTCAAATCTTTTGTTTGTTTCATTTTCAGGAAAATAAATTTAGTTCAATTTTTTTTGTTTCTTCATGAACATATGTAAATATATAAAAAGTTTTCTACCTATTTCTGAAATAGGTAGAAAAGTCGTGTGAGTAGACATACCAGATGTTTTAAACAATATTTCATTATTATTTTAATTTCAGTTAATTAGCAGTTCTTATATTACTATCAATCAAAAGTAAAATTGATTTAATTTTGTTTATCTTTATATTTAAATGCTTAAGGTTTGTTTAGTTTTATTTAATATTATACAGTCCATTGTATTTTATTATATAACTTTTTTTTTCACATATGTTTACATAGGTTAGAAAATGTTTTCACCTAGAAGATTGAGACAGACAAACAATGAATATATGATAAGAAGTATATTTAAAACCCATGTAGCAGATTACAAAATTGATGCAGTACTGGATAAGAAATTTAACTTTTTCCTGAAGAAGATAATCTGTAAAGAGTTTTGGTGAAGTTTTTCGGAAACGTATTAAAAAAAAATTAAACAACTTTTTTAGCGATAAAGTATGGAGTTTATTATAAACATTTAACTTTTATTTAATTAGTTTATTGAAAATTTTACATTTAATTACAGCTTATATTACAGATATAATTATCTTGAATGAATTCCCTGATTCGCTTAGTAAGAATGAAACATTTTTATACTTTAATCATTTTTTAAATTTATTTTATGACGAAATGAATTATTTTAACAGAACATTTAAGTGAAAACTTCAATGCTTTTAACTTTCAAAATACAAAAAATCTATGATGAATTTGAATTAAAAAATAAAATAACTTCTGTTTGAAGACTAGGTTTTATCAAGTATTGAGTACCTCTTCATAGTAAATAGTATTATAGATTCACTGAATTTCGAAATAATATAATATTTATAATTTAGATTTTATCATTTAGTTTTGTTGAATTTAAGAGAATTATAATATGAGGATCAACTTGCTTCTGAGACTAAATCCTCCACAAGACAAATTCAAAAACAGAAGTATACGATTTGTGTTTGTCGAAGCTTGGAACACACAAACTGAAGTGGGAAGTGTCTAATAGAAACATTTTATGCGGTTACAGTTTGTGCTTCTACTTTGTATTAATATTAATATCTCCTAAAGTCCTCGAAAGTTTGTAGAAGCGCTCATATTTCTCCAGTAGGGACTTTCATACTTCCTAAGAGCTTTTGTTATTTTTAGCTGAGCTAAAAAAATATTTTATGTTTATCCTAACTTTCAAGGTTATTTTCTCCTCATTTATATCAGACCCTAAATAATATTAGTTTGATTTATTTTTCTTTTAAAGTTTTGAACTTTTTTGTGGCGAGAGAATTAGATTGAGCCGTCAGATCTCCGATATGTAGCGCTCGGGTAAAGTCGGCTGGGGTCAAATAATTGCACTGTATTTGCATATGGATTTAAATATTTCAAAAACCCAAAATGATAACGATAAATCATTGAGGAGAGAAATTTTCATCATTTCATCATCTTTGTAATGAGCTATTATTAAAAAGATTGCACCTTAACGCGACACCGTGTCAGAGAGGAGAAAATGAAAAAAATATTGGCGAAAAACAAATGATAACGAGTTTTATTGAAGATATGGATTTAAATATCTCAGAAACTAAAAATCGGACCTTCATACTATAAACGAGGAAATTGTTCAGCATTTCATCCTCTCTATAATGGGGCATTATTCAAAATTGTACTGTTTGAACTTCAATGGAAATAAACAAAATTACAAATAAGAGGTTTTTTTATTTTACAAACTCAGAATATTTACATTTATAAATTTCTTTAAATTTATTGAAAATTACAAGAAATCTAAGAAACGGCAGTAAGTGTCATGCCAGTAACGTTTGGAATCGACCAAACAATGCAGTATCAATTAGTTTTTTGAATAACACCTTAAATTTTATAACTCCATAACAATATATTTTTTTAAAAATATTTCTTATGACATTTACAACTGTATTACATAAATATATCAAGTAAATTTGGACATAATAGATATAATGACATGAATACACTTGCTGATTAACTACCCAATGGTAGCACTCTAATGATATGACTACATTAGGAGATCACGGGACCATCTTCTTTTCAGACGCCTCGGAGGGTTATCAGGAATTGAAGAGGAAGCAAGGTTAGAAACGAGAGGATTCGGATGGTTTTGAAGTTTTTTATGGAAGGATAGGTATCTGGATTAGGCTAGGTCAGAAATATAAGGAACATTAAGGTCGTTATGGATGATTTTATTTGTGCCAAAGTAAGGAGCATTGAGGATTTTACGAAGGATTTTGGATTGTAAGGATTGGATGCGAGAGGAATTTGATGGTATAGTGGAGCAAATTAGCTAAAATTAGTAAGTCCAAATAGGTCTCATTATAGTCATGTATATCAGTCTTTTGTAAATAAGCGAAAGTTTAGAGCGTTTGTCTATAAGTGTTGGAGTAAGCGGAAACTTCGAGCGGGGTTTCTTGTCGTTTCAGTCTGGTATGAGGATTCCAAGTTAGTCGTTTGTCCAGGTGGAGTCCTAGGTATCAGATTTGCTCAACAGGGATAAGTGGAGTATTGTTAAAGGAAACTGTAGGAAAGGAAGTCGTTGGTTTACGACGAAGCGTAAAGGTAATTTGATGGGATTTATTGGAGTTTATTTTAATTCTCCAGATTCTTCTGGATTTATGAGGTGTGATTGAAGCATTTGGGATACAATTAATGGGCCATTGTTTACTGATAGGATACATGTGTCATAGCCATATGTGGTGATGACAGTGTTGGGACAGGTAGGGATGTCAGCTGTATAAACTGTATAGAGGATAGGACCTAGGATACTACCTTGAGGAACACCAGCGGACTGTACATTATTTTAAAAACCTAACTCCCACTCCATATGATCAGTGCCTTTAATATTTCGCAGCCATTACATTATTAACGATTATTTATATTCATATTAATTATTAAATAGAATTCAATGATATTGATACTAAGTAATTTCCACATAGTTCTTCAAATTTTCCTCAAGTTTGAGTCAAATCAAATGCGCCGCTTTCAAACTATAGGTATATCATATAACACATTTTCTTATCTTAAAGCGGACTTTTTTTTTTTTTTAAATAATAGATAGAATTTGATCAAAGTTATACCTATTTCATTTTAGGTATACCAATCCCTAAATTCACTCAAAATGTGAACCAAATCGAACTTGCGGTTTTAGAGATATAGACATCAAGGAAAACACGCATATATAAGAGAAATCAATTGACAGACTTCAATCAAATTGACCCCACATTACTTTTTCACAAATACCTACCTTTTATCCAACTTTGAGCCAAATCGAATGAGCTGTTTTTGAAATATTGGCATATCTACAAAAATGCATTTGGGTGTGCGTAAGCGGAAGTGCTGGTTAGAATTTAATAAAATTGATATGGGACCATCTAGACACCAACCCGCACAATTTTTAAAAATTGGTTGAATGGCAGTAGCTGATATGCCCGTTACTTCAATTTGACTTACAGTTTACATATACAAGACAGACAGACAGTTTACTCCGTATGGAAAAAATGTCAGGCAGGGCGAAAAAAAAAGACAGACAGACAGACGGATAGACAGGCAGACAAGCACCGCAGAAAATTGGGTTCTTGATATCTGAAACGATAGTGGAAATTTTCGATTCTGAGCACAATTTTTTTTTAACCTCTTGAACGAATACAATGCTTCTCTACTTTTGATAGTGAGGAAACAATATAATATAAGAACATGGTGGATTATGATAATGAACTGGTAATTTTTTTTTTTATATTCCCACAATATTTCATATTTATTACAAAGTAAATAAACAATTTTTTTTCTTTATGTGCAATATCCTCTCTGTTTGTAATATCCAATCAAATTCTCCTACTAACGGAGTCTAATCAACCATTTCTACACGATTAAATAAATAATAAATATTTGTATTTCACAAATATGTGGTATGTAATAGGGTTATTCTCTTCAGTTCTGAAATTTAGCATGCATTTCTTTACATATGTTTATCCTAAAAGATCTAGAACAATCCTTTGCATACAGTAATTAAAATATACTCATTATCTATTTTATAATAGAAAATTTTATCTACAATCTGGCTATTTTAATTGGCTCTCATGGTTTAGGGGAGGTGAGAGAATAAAAAAAAAATCGTTTTTGAAAAGGTGTCATAATTAACTTCATAAATTAAACACGAATAAAAAAAGATATAAGATACAGTTCTATAGACGTCTCTAGAATGAATGTGTTATACCGAGAATGAAAAACAAAACTGAGCTTGTTTAATTAGAGCTGGAGAATGAACTTAATATAATTATGGAGCTGCCTTAATAAGAAAATAGACAAATGGCATCTTTAGACTCACATTCTTCTCTCATTGAATCCAGAGAGGAAACTTGGAGAGCAAATTAAATTAAATTTACATTACATTCATTTTTATAACAGACTAAACAAGAATGGAATAATTACTCATTGTTCTGAAGGTGCAACAGCCAAAACTATTCTAACCAGAACTTCATGTACTGACTCTGCCACGAAATAAATTTCAACCACCCCAGACCGGACTCAAACCGTCGCGACGTAGCTAGAATCTAAAATATTAAAGTTTACGCATTTTTATAAGTAAAAAATTCTTTAGGAACTTTTTTCACTTTTTTTGTGGAGAGAGAATTAGATTGAACCGTCAGATCTTCGAAGTGTAATCAGTTAAAGTCGGCGGGAGTCGACTAAGTGTATTTGTATATAGATCAAAATATCTCAAAAAATAACGATTGTACCTGCATATTGTTAACGCGGTTAATATTTATCATTTCATTATCTTTTTAATGAGATATTATTCAAAATTGTATCTTAATGCGACGCCATGTTAGAGAGCCAAAAAGCAAAATATAGTTTCGAAAACCAAATGATAACTAGTTTTATTGAAGATATGGATTAAAATGTCCCAGAAATGAAAAATGGTACCTGCAAACTGTAAGCGAGGGAAATATTTGAATTTCATTCACTTTATATTGAGTTATTATTTATAATTTATATTTAATATTATTAATCTCGTCTTGTAGATGTTTTCACTTCCATCGTGTGGTTTAAAACAAACACCTTAGCTTTTTTTTTTTACTGATCTTATTATTTCTTTATTGAGTTACATTGCGATCTGTGTCACAAATAGTGTTGCCCAAAATCAGTCTTGGTCCTGCACTTTGCAAGACAAAGACCAGGACTGATAAAAAAAATCGTTTTTTTGAATAAAAATTAATGCAAAATAGTTACTAATACTTGACAATATTAGTTACTATATGTTAATAATTGGTATAACCAATATACTTTTGCATTTAACTCCTCTAATTTTTCACTTGGGCTTAGTTAGGTTCCTCCTATATAAAAAATTACAGTAATACCACTATAATAATAAGCTAATAAGTAACTGCAAGACTGTTGCTAAAGTCTTGCGCAAGACCAAGACCATGACCAAGTTTGCAAGGCCAAGACTCGTCTTGGTCTCGCATTTGGGCAATACTAGTCACAAATAAGAGCATCGGTAAAATTGATATAATGGAGATAACTCACACCATTAGTTTACGATTTAACATCATCTAAAACAAATTTGTGGCATTCTTTAATAACGCCAAAGGTTTCACCAAAATTATAGAGTTGGTTAATCTTCTAAACCCTGATAGTGCTTAAAGCAAATAAGTACCCATTTTTAATAAATATTCTATTGGTGATATCTTTATTTAAACAAAATAAGGTGTATGCTTTAGACCTATATTAATAATATGAAATATAAATTACAAATCGTAAACAGCTCATTACTAAGAGGATAAAATGTTGATCTTATGCAGGTCCGAATTTTAGATTCTGAGATATTTTAATCCATATCTTCAATAAAACTCGTTATAATTTGATTTTCGACACAATTTTTTCTCTCGTCGCCTCTCTGACACGGCTTTGTATCAAGACCAATTTTGAATAATAGCGATTACAGTATGAGGTCCGATATTTAGCTTTTAAGATATTATAATATATAAGCCAAAACACTTCAATTTCTTTTCCAGAAAAAATAATAAAATTAAAGGATCATTCTAAGAGAATGACCGAATGATATCCTACTTTGTAAAATAGGTTAATTACAAAATAAAACTGAGGACAAATGTTAAAAAAAGATAGTAGGTATACCTGCATATTATAAAAAAATCCAAAAAAAAAAAATCAATAATTATGACAAATTATAGTATGAGAATACCCAGCCTATTGCAACAAAATGTGCACCAGAAAAGGATAATCTCAGTTCTACGAAGCTTTTAAGAAATAGAATTAAATTAATTGAATTCCTATTGAAAACAGCTTTTTGTCAAGCTTATTCTAGAAAAGTCCCATAGTTGACAGTGAGATGGGTCAGTCTGAATAGAATTACGTTATTGTAACACATAGAGGGAGAAAAAGAGAATTCACTTCGTATGTTAATTATTCTCGAGGAAGAGCCTAAAATTGGATAATGGACGTATGCATGTATTGGAAATTTAGAGAACTATTATCCCATCAAATTACTTTTACCCTTCGTCGCAAACCTATCACTTGCTGCCCTCCCTTTAATAACACCCCACTTATCCCTGTTGCACAAATCCGATACCTAGGACTCCTCCTGGGCAAACGAGTCACTTGGAATCCTCATACCAGACTGAAACGACAAGAAACCGCTGGACGTTTCCGACTACTGCAGCACTTACTATACAAACGTTCTGAACTTCCAATTACTTACAAAAGACTTATATATATGACCATAATAAGGCCTATTTGGACTAACGGCGTCGAGCTATGGGATTCTACTAAACCTCTCGTATCCAATCCCTACAAAACAATATCCTTCGTAAAATCGTAAATGCACCTTACTTTGTTACAAATAAAATTATCCATAACGACCTTAATGTTCCATATGTTTCGGATTTAGAACAATCCAGATACCGATCTTTCCATAGTAAACTTCTAAACCATCCGAACCCTCTTGTTTCCAATCTTGCTTCCTCTTATATTCCTCCGAGGCGTCTGAAAATAAGATGGCCTCGGGACCTTCTAATATAGAATTTTAATTTGAGTTCCACCAATGGGTTAGTTTCTCTTCCTGGTATACATGTCATTTTACCAATGTCTTTTGTTGTATTTTTCATGTAATACAGTTGAAAATTTCATAAAAAAAAAAAAAAAAAAAAGGGAAACAAGGTAACTGTTAGCACTTCTGGAACAATAGGGAGTCCAAACACTCGCTTACGTAAAATTTTAGAAACCAATCACAAATAATCTCTCTTTGCGGACACGGCAGAAAAGCATGCATTCACCCTTTCATCCTGCCATTTTAACACCACATCACACAAGACTTTATTAAAAAAAGAAATAGCTCATGGCTGGTAATCGATGTATAACTATATCCCAGCGAGGGAATTGAAGGAAATCAAAACAAATAATTAGTAGAAAGTAAAACATTGGTCCATATCGACTCACCCAATTTGTTGAGATGAAGTTGCTTTGGATAGAATTTGCCATCTGTATTGTATCCAGTGTCAATCAAAAGTTTCTATTTTTTTATCCTGAGAATTTAAAAAAAATAGTTTTCCCTTATTATTTTTAAGAAAAGAAAAGAGATTATTTGTTGTTGTTACTTACGGCGTAAAAACCGCAGGTCATCAACGCTTATCTCATCTACATTTCAACTATCTCAGGAATAAATTATTATGGAAAATAAATTTTTTTTATAACTTTAATTTTTTTTTATTCACACCTGTCATAATGGTAATGACAACCAGAGAATGTGAGGTTGATTCGAAAAAAATAATGCCATGAAAGGCATTACGAGGATCAGTGCCCAGCGGCACCTCACTCGGCGTGATATCTACATTAGGCGAGGAGATCTCTCATAAAGCTCCTCTTCCAAATAAAAATAAACGCTGCAAATTATTTTACAATGGTTTATTATCTCCAAACAATTATACATCCAAAGTAACATTACCTTCCGAGTTACAAAGAAAAAAAAAACAAACGGGGATTTCAATTATTGGACTAAACTGTTTTTCTTTAATCATTAGTAATATGCTAAAAAAAAAAAAAAAAAATAGCATTAGTTCAGTAACACATTCAAAATTTAAAAACCAAACCAAGGATATAACATTTATAGTAGAACATATAAAAAAAAAAGAACCGGAGACTATAGCTTTGCTCCTAATTGTCCGATTTCAACGTTTTTTTTTTTTTTTTTTAGGAAATTTCGTAAGCTATTTAAAAAAACTATGTAAAAACCGTGATATCTCTACTAATAGTGCTTTGATTTCGATGAAACTTCCTTCATTTTTTAGGAAATTTAAATACCTTTGAAACATCTCATCACAATACCGACAAAAAAGGAAAAACTTTTCGAATTATGTGGAATTTAATTTTACCATCCCTCGTAACTGTTTTTCCAGCTTCTTTTCGTTGAAGTATGTTTTATAGATAAATTTAAAGGATGTCGAGAAAATGACTTTAACGAAGTTTCATTGAAATTTGTACATTCGTTTAAGAGTTACAGTCTATAGCAACGCAAGTTTTTCGGCCGCCATTTTGAAATTTAAAGGCAGAGAGTAATGTCGATGAAGGAGGATCATTCTCGGGTGACCTCTGATTTTATATCAAAATTTAAAAAAAAAATCCGTCTAGTAGTTTCGAAGAAAATGCGCGTACGGCGGGCGGACAAAAAAATTTTTATTCGTTTTTCGAATTCTACTTGTCTTGAAACGTGAAACCGCAAATTTTGAGAGGGTTTTTTTTTTTTTTTTTTTTAATTTTTTGGTCGATCACAATGTTTCATTATTGAAAATAATAAACCAAAAAAGTTTTTACAGGCTAATTATGTAAAAATGTCTCTAAAACATCCTCTATAAAATATATTTATAGCTGTACTTATTAAATATATTTGTAAACTTTATTACATAAAATTTATAAGAAAATCACGTCGAAATGGAGATCTTTACATGAAAGGTGAATGAATAATAAAATCCGAGGATATGATTCAATATTATTATTCCTGAATATGAATAAAAATTTAAATTATAAGAGTATATAATAAAATAGTTCCGTACCTGCTTAAAGATCTTAGCCAGCTAGCCGACTTAGTTTACATATTTTATTCATTCATGTAACTTATTTGTTATAAATTTTTATGTTTTTTACTTTCCTACTAACTAGGTAACGAAAGTATTGCGATCGTGTCAAATTTCCAATATGCGGTTTTCGACGGATCTATACGTTTCAGAGCCTGCTGTATACTATACTATATAAAAATCGTACATTTCGGACAAGTATTAACGAAGTTACAGTTATTCAATTTCCAATGTAAGATTACGGGTACATATTCTAGTATCAGAAAGAGATGAATGAGAGAAAAAATATAACTTAGTGAAAGTATGAAAATCTATTGCTCGCATTATACAAGCTTTACTATTCCCTGTACTTTTAAATTAGAGGGTATTGAAATTTTTACACTGATCTATCTTAAGCCGGTTTACATTTCTTTAGTTTATCAAATATATCGTACTCAAATCTTTTCTTTGATCAATTTTCAGGCAGATAAATCAAATTTGAAGTTTTTTTTTTCTTTATGGACATATGTAAAGATATAAAAACTTTTCTGAAATAGGTAGGAAAGTCGTGTGAGTGGACACACCAGATTTTTTTATTTCGAATTATTCGGGAGAGGGAGAAACGATATACCCTTGATATTTGGAATTATCTAGTGACATCCTAACATCTAATATTTTCGAACATATCAAATATATCGACATAATATCCCGCTGGGATCAACAAGTTTGTCAAGAGAGTGGGAGATGAAATCTCATCAAACCACTGCCCTCATTACGAAGAGAATAAAATAAAAATAGCATTGCTTAAGGGGGAGCCCGAGAAAGCAAAAAGCAATTTGCAGTTGCACAACTCTCGACTGATTAACCGTCCATTTCCGGGCGAGAAAAGAGCTAATTACGTTTTAATTTGTTGTGGAACTCGAGATCAGAGCTGACGTTCAATTCTGCCACAGCTAACTCGATTAATAAATTCAAGACCTTTGCTGGCACTGAAATAATTATTGAAAAGGCCAGCTTTTATAATTTTCATCTGAAATATTTATACATTTAATTATTATCAATTAAATAGAGAAACAAGTTAAAAAATCGGGTGCGAGAATCATACAGCTTGCACTTGCATCCTCCTTTAATAATTAAATTTTGTTTCATTAGGGAAAGTTAATACATAATAATATACAGTGTGTTTCGCAATTGTCCGGCACTATTTTAAGTATGTGTTTACTTACACAATATAAATTAAAAAGTCCATATTAACATATATCTCAAACTCATTTATTCAACAGATATCAAATGTTAAAGATTTATTATTTATTTACTACATTAAGACTGACTGTACAAAGTTTAACGTGTTTAAAACTAAATAACAGGTTTTGTCTCTTTAAACTGTTTATATTGGTAAAGCATTATGAGTTAATCAACTGTTGGCAGGTGAAGATCTGTATGCGGAGTTTTGTTAGTCACGTACCAAGGTGCTTTTGTTGTGAGCCGTAATAATTTTTATTGAAATAATTTTGAAAATATTTGGATTTTCAGGCAACATTTAAATATATTTTTGAAAGGTGTTTATTCACGTTGATGAAGTTTGTACATGATTTATTTAAAACTGAATTCAACAATTAATTTAGCGACAAAACAAAGAAGTGGAGCTATTTAAACGAACAAACACTCCCCTACTTGCTTGCCATGGAGATATAAAAAATTCCATTTCCCCAGAAGTGACGTCCGCTAGCAAGTTTCATCTTGATTAAAGTAGAACCAAGATGGTGGGCGTCTTAGCCAATCTAGTGGGACGAGAATCAAAATATCTAGAGTAAATATATTTTGAGAAAATTTGAGTTTTAGTGCTGCCCAAATCCAAAAATGTTTTGGTCTTTTGCAAGAGTTTTGGAGTTAGCTATTATCTTATTGCTATTTATTAAACATGTTACTTTAAATCTTAGAAAACGCTACAGAATGAGTAGATTTAGAAATTTTACTGACATAAACATAATAAATTCCAACGAAATTAATATAATTAACTTGAAAATACATAAAAGTTATTGTAAAGAAAGATAGTGATAAGCCCTCACCTTGGAATGAGAGAGTTGTAGAATAAAGACAATCTATACAATGTCAAAAATTATTTAAATAAGAAATCTGGTGTGTCCAGTCACGTGGATTTCTTTCAGATTTTAGATAGATAGATAGAAAATAACTTTATTATGGGACACAGTCCATTGAAAATAATAAAATGGAACAAAATTAAAAGATTACCATAGTAAAATCAATAGAAAAAAAGATATAATGTAAAGAAAATATAAGGTGAACATTCTATATACAAAAAACGAAATTATATCCAAAAAAATTAACACTATGACAAGACACTTAAAGCCATTTGCACTGATAGAATAGTAATAGTATACACTTTTAAGAAAACAATAAAAAAATAAAAATATATCAACTTCTTCATTAAAATAAGCTTTGTGTTTCTGTTGAGAAAAGAGAAAGCTGAACCTGACAATATAAAGTGCCTGATTAATATATAAATACATTATCATTTGAATGTTGATAATTGTATAAATACATCATCATCATTTCTGAAAATAACAATAGGCAAGAATTTAGTGGTGTATAAAAGATAATAGTTATAAACTACCAATATATGCGTTCAGTGACGAAGGAAAATTTTTACCCTATAAGGAAATTAATATCTCTGGTAAAGAATAGCATTGATATTTTACAGTGAATGGGATGAAATAAATGTATGTTGTGAAATGGTTAGCAACTAGCTGACTGTTTTTGGATAGGAATTGGAATAGGAGGGTTTTGAATGTCAAATATGGATGGGAATGTCGAATTTTGATAATGGTGGATTTCCAGAAATTGACATTGAGAGCAATAAAGGAATTTTGGAATTTTAAATATTTTCAATACAAATAACACAATTGAATTAAAATAATTTTCCTGACAAAAGATCAGAGAAATCATTCGAATACGATTTTTTTTATGAGCTAAAGCAATCTAAACGGGCAAGTAAACAACTATTAAAATCGGTGTATAAAATTCAATAAACTATAACATTGCTAAAACTGCTCCGATTTCGACGATTATTTTATATTCTTGAAAGAAATTTATTTTATTTTTTTTAATGTTACCCTACATACCATAGTGATATTACTCATATTTTTCAGCAAAGGGAAACCTAAGTGTTAAATGCAAAATTATATTGATCGCAACAAAGCCTCTTTTATTTTTACGTGTATTGGTCTTAGTTTTACAACAATAGGGCGATTTTGGGCATCACTAGTGAGTTTATGAGTGTGTATAGTTAGGAAAATAAGACAGCCAAAACAAAAAGGAACAATATATTGAAAGAAATCTTTGATTTGGTGCCAATTTCTCAGTTCATCGTAAGTTAGCACACTTTCAATTAATATTTTGCTAAATAATTTTATTTTATTTTAATTTAGATTTCATTTCAAAAGATAACGTCTATATTACTTTATTTTTTGAACATGGTTCTTCTCACCCACATAGACAATTTTGGGAAATCTGTATTTTTAGTTTTTCTAGAAGAATTTCTGTCTTACGGCCAACGAAGCATAGCGGCATTAGATTAAAGGCATAAATTCTTAATGTCTGATTGGGACTTTCTACTTTATTCTCCGTACTTACTCCATCCGATTATTGCTCATTTCTTTCGTTAAAAATTCTCTCTGTAATAGAGGTCAAAAACCCGAAAACAAAGTAAAACCTCATCTCTATATTTATTTTACATCCCATATCACGAAAAAAACAAGAAATAAAAATTTAGCAATAGTTAATTGTAGACATTATTGCAGAAAACACGAGTAGAAAATCACGATATTTCTTTAAACAACTTGACTATCAAAATTTTTCCTAATACACCTCAACTTAATTTAGAACTTATTAAATTTTTTCAAAAAGTGGGACAAATGTAATGGGAATTTAAAAAAATCCCAAATCATTAATGATTTCTTTTTTAAAGCAACTTAGCTGTGTTTGTCCCCTTTAAATAGTTTTAACAACGACAAACTATACTTTCGTTTAAAGTGATTTTTTTCTAGTTTTCTATGGAGCAATTTTTTATTATATTAATATAATATTTTTTACGTTATCGCTTCCTATTCAATAAACAAATGTGACTAGCTTAAAAAAAAATACAAACCTCGAATCTCCTATTTTTCTGCTTGAAATCGGGCAATTGTTTATAGGAACATTTTTTAAAATATTTATGTGTACTATCAATCTTTTAAATATTTCAATCTACTTACGGGACACTTTATATAACATAGTAAATCAATCTTTTTTTTATATTTTATTTTATGTATTTTGCACCTGCGCAGCTTCGCATCTAGCATATTTGTTGTGTTTTTATTGTCTTGACGTAATTGCTTGATTTTTTTATGTTGATGTTTTTATTGATGTAGTAGGTCTCTTGGCCATTTTCTTCTTAATTTTCGTTGCTCAGGTAACAGGGAGCAGGAGATAGAAAGAACCAGAGGATTGGAGTGATTTTGGGTTGAAGAATGAAATGTAGTGTATTTATCGTGGATGTAGGATTTCACTATTGGGGTGTTTAAGTCGTTATGCATAGTAGTGTTTGAAATGTACCAAGGTGCGTTAACAATTTTTGGTAAATTTTTTTATTGTGTTGTTTGTATTTTGTTTATGTGTGTTTGTTTTGCTGAACCCCAAAGTCCATATGTCCATATTGGTCTCAGTAAAGTGTTGTAGATAAGTCGCTTGTTTCGTAAGTCAAGTGAAGATCTGTAGTCCAGAAGATGTGAAAGTTGGCTATATCGTCTAGTAAGTTCTTGTCTTTTTAATTTCGTAAAAATTAAATGGATGCTGCCACATCCAAATCAATCTTAAAGAACAAATAAAGAAAAATGAATTAACTTATAGGAGAACCTAATATTTAATATTTAGTAGAATAGCCCACTTATACCTGTTGAACATATCCGAAACCTAGAATTCCACCTGGACAAACAACTCACTTGGAATCCCCATAGCAAACTGAAACGACGAGAAACCGCCCGATGTTTTCAACTACTGCAGCACTTATAAGACAAACGCTCTAACTTCCAACTATTTACAAAAGACTCATATATATTGCTATAATAAGGCCTATTTGGACTTACGGGATCGAGCTTTGGGGGCTCTACTAAACCATCGAATTCCTCTCGTATCCAATCATTACAATCCCAAATCCTTAGTAAAATTTTCAATGCACCTTACTTTGTCACAAATAAAATCGTCCATGACCTTAATTCACCATATAATTCCGATTTAGCTCAATCCAGATAATTATCCTTCCATATTCTGAACCATCCGAACCCTCTTGTTTCCAGCCTTGCTTCCTCTTCTATCCCTGATGACCCTCGGAGGCATCTGAAAAGAAAATGGCTTCGGGACCTTCTAATATAGAAATATAATTGCAGTGTTCCAAAGTGTAGTTTCTCGTCATGTTGTATTTATCATTTAATACAGTTATAAATTTTAATAATAAAAATTTAAAAAAATATATATATTTAGTAGAATTTCTGTAATATATATATATATATATATATATTATATATATATATATATATATATATATATATATATATATATATATATATATATTAAAGTTAAAAGAGTTTAGCTGAGAAGAGCACAGTTAGTAACCTGTTATCCCGCTATAGCTATATAGAGCTGATGATATCTCTGCAAGTTGATGTTATCGCCAAACTGCGACAGGGGGGGGGGGGGCGGTGTCCCCTATCGTCCCATCATCTATTCTAGTACTTCCGGTGTCGCTACTGTTTGTGATATATCGAATCGATTCTCCGCCCGGCAGCGGTAATCATACATACGTCCAATGAATATGTAAGCAGCCATATATATTTCTTGTCCTCTTTGATTCATCGAAACGATCACACATCGCTATTTTATCTCGATCTGATATAAAAAAAATCGATAAAAAGGAATTGCGGCGAAATTTTCACTTTACCAAACCTTTTTTACTCTCCTACCTATACTATTGCAATAGGGTCAAATTTCCGATATGCGGTTTTTTACTGATCTATACTTTTCAGAACTTCCTGATTCCGAAAAACACAATTTTATCATTTCGTCTGTCTGTCTGTCTGTGCCAAGATTTTCTCAGGAACTACTGAACCGACTTTGTTGCTTCTTATTTATTTTGTAGGGTTTTGAATATTAATGCCTGTGACACAAATTAGATGCTCCATGCGCAATAGCTGCTACGCAATAAATAAAATACACGTCTTTCTATAGACTGTAGTGCAAAAACGGCTCTAACGATTTTGATGAAACTTTCCTATAATGTTTTAATGCAATCCTATAAAGTGACAATGCAATACTTGATCTGTACACTTGAAATAAAGATAAGAAAGACAATTATTTTTTGCTATTGTTCACATTTTTGTTGTACGGTTTTCATTTTATAAATATTATTGTATTGAATTATGCAAGATCTCCGGACATTTCTTTGTCAGTTATGAATAGATATTGTTAAAACAATCGTAGCATTAAGTAGTCGAATTGTTTGTTTTTTTCTCTCCCAGTTTTTACTATCCTACCTATAGTAGTTAATGATAGTATTGCGATCGGGTCAAATTTCTGATATGCGGTTTTGTACTTATCTATATGTTTCAGAACCTCCTGAGACCGAAAAACACATTTTTTGCCATTGGTCTGTCTGTCTGTCTTTGCCAAGATTTTCTCGGGAACTAAGGAACCGATTTTGTTTTTTTATTTTTTTAGGGTTTTGACTACTGATGGCTATGACACAAATTGAATGCTCCATGCGCAATAGCTGCTGCGCAATAAATGAAAAATCATGTTTTTCAATAAACTGTAGCGTTAAAACGGCTCTAACGATTTTGATGAAACTTTCCTATAATGTTCTAATAATTGTCCTTTCAATTTTCATACGTAGACTAAATTCCCCAAAAAATCAAGAAAAAAGTTATAAACAAAAGAAAAATGTTTTGGAGCCTAACTCGCTAAGTATATATTCTATGGTAAAATTTATAATAAATCTTTTGAAAGATAATTAAATTACAAATCTGTATAAAAATTCATTTCGGACAACTACTAACGAAGTTACAGCTATTTAATTTCCAATGTAAGATTACGGGTTTATATCTTGGAGTCAGAAAGGGATAAACGATAGAAAAAAGATAAATGAGTGAAAGTAAGAAAATTGGTTGCCCGTATCATACAAGCTTCACTATTTCCTCTACTTTTAACAGATACAGCAATATTAGAGAGTATTGAAATTGTTACACTGATCTACCTTAAACCGGTTTACATTGCTTTAGTTTATCGAATAAATCGTACTCAAATATTTTCCTTGATCAATTTTCATGAAAATAAACCTAATTTTTTTTTGTTTCTCGATGGACATATGTAAGGATATAGAACTTCTGAAATAGGTAAGAAAGTTGTGTGAGTGAACACACTAGATTTTTATCAGTATATGTCTCCATACATTTAGAATTTTCATCAGATTTAAAAAAGCATTATTTTCATCAAGAAATAAATACGTGATATTGGTAGACTATTAATAATGTTTTTTTGTCATATCGCCGAAAAGTTATTCCATTTTAAAGCTTTTGCATTTTCTAAATTTCAACGAAGAAATATTATTCTTTTTGCATTATTTTTTTTATTGATAGTAGACAATAAGACAAAAGCGACCATTTAAACCCTGATGCAAGTTTATACAATTAAAAGTCCCTAAAGTTTCGGAAATGGTTATTTTTAGCAGCTTGTGTTGTTGATGGATATCATTTGTGATACCCATATTAAATAGGGTTATCTGTTATGTTTAAAAAGCTGAGAAAAAATGTTTTCCTTAAGGAACTAGTGAAATGCAACAGAAAATAAAATAGATATTTAGTACAATAAACAATTGTAAGATTTTTTTAGAATAATCCTTTACAGGGTGTTTCAGAGTTAAGTGGCTAAACTGAAAAAATGAGCAAAGAACCTCAAAACAAGAAAAATATTTCCTCTGAAGATATGTCCGCAAACGCTTTATTTTCCAAATATTCACACCCAATGATCTTCATTATTATGAATTATTTATGTTATATGAAATCCAATTGGTGTTACAACTTTTGACCTGTCTATGACAGACAATGCAAATCACCCCTAACCACCATTAATTCCATTTTAGTAAACTTTGAAAATAACAGTTTAATAACTAATAGTCGTACAATCCATAATCAACCGGTGATATAATAAATAGAACTTTTGTTATTTTAATGGTATTTATGATTTGTTAGACGTATTTTTTTAGCTTTAGCTCGGTTAAAAATGCAATTCAAAAATTTTATAAGAGCCTAACATTGCCAGAAAATAATTTCTATTCGAAGTTGAGCGGTAAGTGAAATTTGTGTGTTGCGCGCACCAGATTTTTTTTTCTCATATTCAGAGTTTCGAAAACCAATTTTCGTAACATAGCTTTAATTTACACCAATTTTTTTCACGATTTAACTTGAATATACTTAAATAAAATCATCAAAAACAGTAAATAGTGTTCAACCTGTAAAATAAAAATTGATTTTTCCTCTAAGTTTTCAAAATAACAAATTTCTTGATTGATATTAAGCTACTCATTTCTTTAGACGATAAGTCAATTTCGTCATTTCAAGCAGTACTGTGTACTATTTTAAGTTACCAAAAATCAAAACAGTACATGTAAACGAAATATTTTTTTTTTTACATGTTTATGATTTTATATTATTTTAAACATATTTAATAAAAAGAGGAAGGACTTTTTAATACGTGATTTTTCATGATTTATTCTTCTATGGCGCTACAACAGACCATGAAGAACCCAGGGTTCTTCTAGCAGAAGAAAAAGCAATTTCTCTCAGCTCTGAGCTGATTATCTAAACTTCATTCCAAGTTCCAAACCTCCACCATTTTCCAGACATCAATACAACAAACTCCACTCAAGGCAGACGAGAATTTCAACTTTTCTATGCCTGATTTTTTTCCTCTAAGAGCATTTCGATCACTTGGAGAAAATTAAAAATATATAGATTTATCAATACACATAATGTACGAGTGCCCGAGCGATATCTGTTGTTTTAAAGCAGAATTAATCAATGACTTAAAAGGTATGACCTTGTAACATTGATCTATTTGAAAAGTACGTGCCTTACCCACGCAAAAACTAATACTAGTTAGACACTTTACAACTTCTTGAATACCATTCTTTGGAGTAGTCTATATTGAAAAAAAAATTCCAGAAATAAAAATAGTAGAATATTAGAAGAGAAGAGAAAAAACTTTATTCTGGGACAAAGTCAGAATAACTATGATTAACAAATAAAAAAATACATATCTGGCCAAAAACTTCTAACAATATATACAGTAATTTAAATAATATTTAATGCATATAAGATAATAATGTATAAAACTCGAAAAAAAAAAAAGTTATAGCTGTAATGTGAGAAGCGAAAACAAATATAAATAAATTTATATAGATTAGATATAGAAAGAAAAATCATAACCGAGAAAAAAGAAAACATTATTTCGGTGTTAAGAACATAAACAATGGGCTAATTTTATTACAATTCTAATACATATAGTATTTTTTTTATTATTTATTTATGATATTTATAATTGTATTAAGAAAAAATACATTCAGTATATATGATAACAGATAATAACAAGATGAAAACACTTGTTGAGAAACTACCCTCTGTAGCAATTAAAATAAAATAAAAAAAGTATTTACTTTGGGAGATCTCGAAGCCATCTTATTTTCAGACGTCTCGGAGGATTATCAGTGATCGAGGAGAAAGCTAGAAAGTTAGAAATGAGAGGGTTCGGATATTTCTGAGGTTTATTATGGAAGGATTGGTATCTGGATTGGGCAAAATCGGAAATATATGGAACTATTTTAGGAAGGATTTTGGATTGTAAGGATTGGATACATGAGAAATTCGATGGCTTTGTGTAACACTAAATCTCTACTCCGTAAGTCCAAATAAGTCTTATTGTAGTCATGTATATTAGTCTTTTGTAATTAACTGGGAGCTTAGAGCGTTTGTCTAGTAAGTGCTGGAGTAGTCGGAAACGTCGAGCGGTTTTTTTTTGTCGTTAAAGTCTGGTATGAGGATTCCAAGTTTGTCCAAGTGGAGTCCAAGGTACCGGATTTGTTCAACAGGGATAAGCGGGATGGACACAATTAGACCCACCCCTAATCTTGAAATCTCCTATTGCAAGAAAATGAGACCGGCTATAAATACATCGATATCCTAAAAGAATACCCATTTAATATCCAAAACTTTGAATTACTAGAGAAGTACAATGATTTTAATGTCATATATACCGTTGCCTCCAAAATATAAAATAGTGTTGGCTGAGCTCTACGTTTTGGGTTGTTAAAATTTATTCGGGATGGCACTGGATAATCCAGAATTATTTAATAAAAATTAATATTAAAAAATTAGTAAAATAAATTTGGACCTATAACATATTGATTGGTCCAGAATTAATTAATTGGATTTTTTTTCTCAAAGGCTGATTTGTGTTTACCATGCTTTCTGATTACCTACATTATCTGTGATCATCATGACATAAATGGGTGGCAGAATTAAAATAACTTTTACTAAAAAAATCAATTTATTTCTATGTTTGATAAATTTACAAGAAACTAAATCCGCGATTCAATGAATTTGATAATTAACTGTGAATTCAGATGGACTGTTTCGAGAGTTGTATTGCCATGAAATATTCTAACATTGGTAAATTTATTGTTGGGAATAACACTTATCTATTGTATATGAAGTGGTGTAGTTGTTTTGTTTCATCACTGCATCTGCTGATTTTAGGTCATCTCGTCAGGAAGCCCAGGTCCAAAAACTGTCAGGATTCCATCTACAAGATCTATGCAAGGCCAAGGCTTCTGTCCCCAAGCCGGAAGAAAATATAAGACCTATTCTCAAGGCCGGGCATCATCATAGGACCTCTTTTCTTACTTCTCGGCGTATTATATATAAATATTCAGAGTGGGACAAGGAAGATTTCCATTGGTTCTTAACATCCTTAACAACAATAACTAGTATCACCCTAAAAGGAACCGGTTACTGAACTCGTTACTCTGATTAACTGTTACCCAGGGTCCAGGTATAGGTCGGTCCTTATCTACCTGCTCTGCCACTTAACAGTGTTTTCGATGTCAGAAATTGGGTTCAATCAACTTTGTTTTCTACACATAATAATAATTTTTTAAAACTTATTTGCTATTTTCAATACATAGCACTATATATTAATGAAAACCAACACCAGCTCCTGTTTACCTTAATTGGAAAAAGCTCCATATTTACTGGAGAAGCAATTGCGATCATGAAGGAACTCCATTGGATATAAAATTCGAATGACAATAAATGGATGATTGGATTCCAAAAGCGTCATAGCAGCAAATGATAACCCATGGCCAAGCGATTTCCTGATAAGAGATGTATTGAATCTATGGTGAGGATTGAAAAAAAGAACGGTAATTGTGGTATTTGTTTTGGTTCCATCTCATAGTGGTATCTTGGGCAATGAATGAGCAGACCAAGCAAGGATTTTAAGGAATAATTTGGCAAGGAAGGAAGAACGAGGATGCTCGCAAGAGTCTGCCTGCCGTAATCTTATTGCAGTAGGTTTTATTAAAAAATTAAAATAAATATTTTCCTTGACACAATTTAAAATTAAAAATGGTGAATGAAATGAAGAAAAATAATGTGCAATCGGGCTTTAACAATAATAAAGACTGCAGATTTAATTTAAGTTGTATAGATGTCTTGATTTCTATTTCTCCATCCGATATTCTAAACCATTGAGGGGTATATTAGAGAATTGATATGGCGTCGCTCCGTAAAGGGCTATAAAAGAGGAAACGGCTTCGGCTTATGAGCCCCCCCCCTGATTAGATTATATTGACGGGGCCCCAATCCGCGTGCCTTAGAGGGGCATTATGCCACCGGGCTAAATTTACTTATATCCTCGTTCGCTCGCAGCTCCACTAGTGGAATGCCTCTTAATAACATCAAAGATTAAGTTTGCTTATACTAGCAATAAAGGATATGAGGTGTTATTCTTAATCAGATTGAATCCTTGAAATATTTCAAAACAAAGGGAAAATAGTCATAATTATAATGAACTAGTTGGGCTTCGCAGAGTTCAGTGATCAAATGAAAATTTAATAAGGAAATAAAACAATGCAACGTATCATAAGAGATAAATAAATGACTACTTTCTCGCTTAATATAGTCGGCAAAGGAAACAAAAGTTAATTTAAAACTTCATTATTGTTTTTTTTTTGTTTATTTAATGGAATTTACAACTGTATACAAATACAACAAGTAAATAAGCGCAAATATAAATAATGGCATGTACAGGCTTGAAGAGTTACTACCCAGTGGTAGCACTCTCTAAATAATTTTAAGTAAGAAGATCACGAGGCCATCTCCTTTTCGGACGCCTAGGAGGATTATCAGGAATCGAGAAAGAAGCAAGAGTGGAAACAAGCGGATTTGGATGGGACTGAAGTTTATCATGAAAGGATAGATATCTGGCTCGAGCTAAATCAGCGACATATCGTACATTAAGGTCTTTATGAATGGTTTTATTTGTGACAAAGTGTGGAGCATTAAGGATTTTACGGAGGATTTTGGATTGTAAGGATTGGATACGATAGGAATTCGATAGTTTGGTGGAGCCCCAAAGCTCAACTCCGTATGTCCATATAGGTCTTATTATAGTTATGTAGATAAGTCTTTTCTAATTAATAGAAAGTTTGGAGCGTTTGTCTAGTAAGTGTTGGAGCAGTCGGAATCATTATTGTTTGAAATTAAAAGTCTCAAACCGTTACCAAGGATAGGTATAATGTACCCGGTGAACCTTTACAACTCTTGGCTTCGATACTTCCCGGATTCATGGAAACATGCTGTTTTATTTCAACTGCTAAAACCAGCGAAAAATGGTAATAACCCAGCTCATTATGGGCCCGTAAGTTTGTTACCTCACATTGCCAAAATATTCGAAAAAATCATTTTGAACTACTTAAGAAGGTTTTGCACACAAAATGATTTGATTCCACCAGAGCAAAATGGCTTTCAAGCTCAAATGTGCCCTGAGTATTCGCTGGTAAAACTACAGACGGAGATTTCAAAAAACTTAAATCGAAATAAGGCCACTGCTTTAATATCAATGGATTGCTCGAAGGCATTTGATTCGGTTTGCCATAATCAGGACTGCCAACGTCTTATCTATCTAGATTGTTCTGAACAATTATACTCAGTGTTAAAATAATTTTTAAGCCGTCGTACTTTATCAGTAAAAGTTGGCAGTGAGAAATCAAACACTGTCGATCTCACTTGTGGGGTGCCCCAAGGAGCTGTTTTATCTCCCGTTCGTTATCTATTATATACTGCGGAAATAGTGGGACCTAAACACCAAAATGCTTCTGTGAAAGCATTTGCTGATGACATAGCTGTCTCAAGTAGCGGTATGAATGCCAAAAAAGCTATGCAGAAGGCGGAAAAAGCTTGTAAAAAAAATTGCAGAACAGCTAAAAATCCTAAACATGTTAATCCGGAAAATACGAAAGTAATTATATTTTCATACCAAAAAGGAAAAAAGAAAATGCCAAATGAATTCAAAATTAACAACAACGGTATTAAATTATCGGCTGACTTAACATATCTCACTTCGACAGACATTTAAAATTTACTCAACATTTTGACAAAAAAATTAAAACAGTAAGATCTAAGACATACAGACTCCAAAATTCAATTCGGACAGCAAACCTATCTTTACGCCTAAAGCTTCTAGTCTATACAAGTATAATACGGCCGGCTCTGTTTTATGGTGCACCTCTGTTATGTGCACGATGTCAGCAAAACAACTGGGAAAAGATTGCAATATTTCCATAATGGAATAATTAGAAAAATTGTAAGAGCAATTGTAACAAGCAACACTAAATTTTTCAACAATAAAAGAATTTCTAGCAAAACGACAAAAATCATTTTCGAAAAGTCCCAGCAGTTTACAAACCTTCTTTTCAACAACTTATTACCAGCCAAAATTCAAAAACGTTGGCAACAAATCTCATGAGATAGATGTTTTATTAATTTAGTTGTAAGCTCTAGAGGATAAGGTCAACTCAAGCCTGAGGTGAGCCCCATCACCTTTATATTACAGATGAAGAACGAAATACTTAGAAACGACAAAATAAAAAAAATCAAAAATACACCTTACAATGCTATTAAGCAGTAAAAGGATTATTATGAAGACAATGAAAATTCAAGGATTCATGACAAAAATAAATAAAATGGGGCTATGAAAAAAAAAAAAAAAAAAATGGTTTGAAATGAGCATGTTTACATTCGAAAAAGTATGACACCAGGGACTTCTGTTTAAACTCAAAACTGTACTAACTGATACATACTATCTCAATCTTCAGTCTTTCGTTTTTGG
Source organism: Nezara viridula (assembly GCA_928085145.1). Classification (NCBI taxonomy): domain Eukaryota; kingdom Metazoa; phylum Arthropoda; class Insecta; order Hemiptera; family Pentatomidae; genus Nezara; species Nezara viridula. The sequence continues at coordinate 4,192,583 of OV725079.1, forward strand.
CAGATTTTTCTCTGTCCGACATAGCTTAGAAATTTCTTCAATTCGGCCAGTGCAGGCAGTAGTATCTGAGGGATCAATATGGGCTCATTCACTCTACATTATCTATACCTATGACATGCCTAACACTTCCGAAACATTGACTGCTATTTTCGCTGACGATACAATTTTGACAAACTTCTCACTGAATTAACAAAATCACTTACTTAATTTACAAAATCAAGTTATTCAATTTGGTACCAAATTCCTCAGACAAACAAAGTACGTTACCTGGGACTAATATTCGACAGAAGGATGACCTGTGGCCACATGTCAAAACACGAAAGACATTGAACAAGTGACTGAAAATACTGTACTCACATTTTTCTAAATCAGACAAAAACTAAATACATACACTTACCTACTCAAAACCATATAGGCATACGCCTCAAAATTTTACCCACTCCAAAAACTATGCACTTACAAAAACTAAAGACATTTCAATCTAAAATTTTACGACTTATAACAGGAGCTCGCTGGTAAGTCAACAACAAAACTGTACATAACGACTTACAATAACCAACTATAGACCAACACATACGTACTCTCTACTCTCGTTTTCATCTCAAACTACACGGACACACAAACAGACTTATAAACGACATGGCCACGACTGACTTGCCCATCAGGAATATACTAAAAAGGAGCTGGATGAGAGATATCCTCACCTAAAGTAATGACCAGGAAGAGGTACTGCTGAGTGCTATCCTTCCTAATGCCTGTAATGCCGACCTCATCATGGCAACACATCTGCGGATAAACATTTAAAGATAAAAACAAAAAGAAAGTTATGGCTTCCATTTCAATAATAAACATGAATCGCCTTATTTTCTGCTGAAAATTGGTTAAATTAACTTTTTTTTAGATTTTTTCTTCTACTTTCAACATTTTTAATGTTTCTATTTACTTACCAGTATAGTGTATATTATTAAATTTTTTAAATATTTGTTTTTCTTTTCAAAACAACAATAAAAATTTGCATTTGATTTAACCAATTGTATTTAGGAAATAATGTATTTTTTCTGGAATTGGGTTGCATTTTAAACCTGCCTAGATATTACTGTAGATCTCAGTTGAAACTATACACAATAGAATATTGTGGCGAGACACAAACAATGGTATCAACTTCAGCAGTTACCTCGATCTAATCTAGATCTCTTTGTATTATTATTGTCTATTACTGAAATTGTATTATAGTGCGATTGTAGAGGCGTTGGAGGTATGGTTGTTTTGATATTTCAACGAGTCTAAGAATTTAATATGTTTCCTAATGATGGATTATAGGTTTGTTGGATTGCCAAACATGTGTTGGAGGTCTGGGTAACTATTTTTTTTATAGCTCGTGTTTTACATGTCGTATCTTTAATAATGTTCAGTCATATTTCCTTTTGCTGCATCATAGATATATTTAAAGGTTTTTCTGTCCAACCTTTTGTTCTAATCTCACCATCATTTTATGGATGAAAATATTCTTGATTTGGCTCACCTTTATCTTAGTTTATTATATAAACGAAGAACCGCAGGAACGTGAGGCAATTCTTTATTTGTTAAATATTAAAATTTTACGATGTAGAGATGGTTGGCCGTGATATAATATGAGAAGGAGTTGATCGGGGGGTGCGGTCAAATAAATACTAAATTATAGAAATAGTATTATTTAATCATTATGACGACGTTTCGACCCACATTGCAGGTTTTAATCAGGGCTACAAAGGATACAAAATATTAAAGGTACATAGTGAAAATAAAATAAATGAATAATAAGTAGATATTAAATAAGAAAAAGGTTTCTGATAAAGAAATGATAAGGATGATATCAGAGATATAGTGGGTGACAATGTAGTTAAGATATCAAGTATTATATATATCAAAGATACAAACAAAATAGAAAATAAGTATGAATAAGAATAGAAAACAAAGGAGAATATAGTACGTAAGTTAAAAGTAAACAGATTGTGATAAAATATAAGAAATGAGTGTATAACAAACTAATAAAGATTACATCTGATAACTGTAGGTTAACAGATAAAGAAAATTAATGTTAATAAATTAAGATATTGAATAAAGATAAAGTTTAAGAATAATGTTATTAGAAATAATACAATTACAGATAAAGTGTCAAAATTAAAATAAAATTTGATTTAATGAAGTTCTTTCAATGGAACAGATTATTATAGCAGTAAGTATTACATTAGACTGAAAATCTGTTTGATAGATAGGATATACATAAAACATATAAGCATAAGTAATATTAGATATAATTATTTCAATTAAAAAAAAAAGAATTTATTTTATTTACTGTACATAGAGTGTGAATGTGATCTGTGAACACTATTATAAATGTCCTTGAGACAGATTGTAATATTTTTCAATAAATAAGATACAAAATAAAAAAAAAAGTTTTAATATCTTAAAATGTTGATAACATGTAAAATCGAATGGATATTCAAACGATATTTATATCCTATGAAGTTAAAACGGTGGAAAAATAATGCTAAATTTAAAAGAAGGGAGGGGGGTAATATGTAACCTAAACGATACATTTTCTATATTTACTTAAAATGAAGGCGGGGTGGAGGGGACAAGATCCTACAAGACTAACCGTCCACAGTAGTGGCGCTTCCTGGTGCTATCTGTTTTAAGCCTTATATGAAACATTGTGGATAATCTGTCATCAACCAAGATGGCTGAAAGAATATCACTTCCGAAGTAGTACCATTATTTTTATTCCTAAATTTAGGATTTATGTTTGAATAAATTAATGGGAATGAGTTCTTTATAGAGCATTTTATGTATTCTATAATAAAAGTGTTGCGTGAGGAGTTGAAATCGTGATGGCATGAATGTTATTGTACCATTCTTGATGGGACAACACTAGTTTTCTTATGCCAGTCTAGTTGGGTACTAGTCCTAATCCGGCTGGTTAGTGGATTAGCTTTTTGTATGTGTTTGCTACCCCTGATGCCGTCCCGTTGGAGTTAGTGCCTTACAAAGTTGGTTAGTCGCGTATTCTGGGCTACAACAACATTTTATATGTATTATTTTTTCTAAAGGGTTCAACTTGCTGTAATGCTACTGTTTTAGAGAGATCTACAGCGTCATTATTATGTCTCTGTTTTCTATTTAATATTAAGGTGATGGCACTCAATATTTTTTTTGTTTTGAATTTAAAACAAAAAATTTTTTTTTAAACTTTATTCAGAAATATTACAATTTGTCACAGTTAAGGACACTTATAATAGAGTTCAGAGAGTAAATTCATACCGTATATAAAAAAATATAAATAAATAAAGTAATAACAAAAGAATAAGAAAAAAGGACAAAAGAGAAAAGAAAAAAAAATATATATATATATATACACTTAAGTAAATAAAAATAGAAATAAAAGTAAAACAAACATCTTATATAAAACATACCTATATACATTATTTACAATTTGCCAGGTGATCTCCGAACCAATCCTGTCCCCTCCACATGTGGAGGGAAAAGGGAGGCTTAGGAGATCCCTACGCACCTCCCTCAGCCATTTCACTGGTATTTAAAACCAGCGGAGGATGAGTAAGAGCGCTACAGCCACAGACACTCATTACTTGAATGGAGAATCTGGCCATTGCTAGAACTCCAAAATATCCATATTTACAAAAGGTCTCGTGGCCACTGCCGCTTTAACCTACGAAGGGGATTGTAGGGATGGGTGGTGCTTGATAGGGATTGTACAACGGGATTTGGGGGATGAGAAAGGTTCTGGTGAAATTTGTAAAATTTGGCTGGGATAAGATCAAGAATAAATAGGATATTAAGGTCATTGTGCAGGGTTTTATTGGTTACATAGAACGGAGCATCAACTATTGTTCGAAGGACTTTAGATTGAAAGGATTGAATGCGTTTGATGTTAGAAAATTTAGCTGTCCCCCACAGTTCTAGTCCGTAAGTCCAGATGGGTTTCAGTATTGTCTTGTAGATCAGTAATTAAAAAAAAAATTACTGATAAGGATTAATGTTCAGACAACCCTCTCGTTGATATGGTCAAGAAGATTTATTTAGTGTAAACAAGGGATTTGTTACATTTTTTAATGAATTGTAAAATTAGGCATTCCTTTCAATTATCAATTATATTATTTTTGATATTTTTAATTTTTCGTGAGATCTTGAACTGGAGGATTTAACTCTGAGCATAGCCGTTACATTAAAAATGTTTTGTTATATTCTACTATGAAACGATTGTAATAGTTTTTATGTCGTCTATAATTCAAAAGAATAGTGTACCATAACTTAGAGTAGGATTTATAGACTATAATCTTTAGATGCATCTTAAAATTTCAAGATCTAGTCGGTATGTTTACCGTCTTATAGTTTTAATAATTTTACAAAAGTGGCCGAAAATCTTAAATGTCCATTAAACGTGATTCCTAGATAAACAATATGTATTGTTTTAAGTTTTTTTTTAAACTTCCAATATCAATCTGCTCTCTGTCAAACACTGTTAAAAATCAGCAGACGGTCTGATTAAAGTAAAGAAACTGATATGTCAGGCATGGTGAAGGATATCACCCAGCAGTACCTCTTGTCTGGCTTGAATCAGTTACCATGGTTTGTTAAGGAAGGAGATCTCTCATTCAGCGCCTTTTCAGTCTCCTTCTCATATTGATGGGTATGTCAGCTGAAGGCATATCTCTGATTAGTATGTTAATATGTCAGTGTAAATTATTTTGAAATCGTTTATAAAGAGTTCTAATGGGTCAACTGTAGGCAGGAGGAAGTCGCTATGTAATATTTTGTTTATCACGTATCAATGTGCTTTAGTAATAAATCGTAATGTTTTTTATTTTAAAGTTTGGAGTAAGTCTCTATCTCAGTTCTAGTTTTAAAGATTTGGAAAAAAGTGAATAAATTAGTTTGAGTCGTCTATTGAGGGTCTTTCGTTTAATTTTGATATTTGGGCTATAGTTTTATTTTAATTTAAACTTCAATGGACTTAAATCCATATGGACATATTCATCAAAAATATTGCAAAAAATACCCACCTATAAAAATTTCATACCTTCCAATCCAAATTATAGCGACTCATAACAAAAGCTCCTTGGTACATGATTAATAAAACTCTACATACTGACCTCTACCTTCCAACTGTTTATCAAAATATAACGACATATTAATAAATGGTGACCACAGCTGACCAACCGCATAAGAAGAGGAGGAGACTAAAAAAGCGTTGGATGAGAGATCTCCTTCCTTAGACAACTTAAGTAATTGAAACCAGTTAGGGAAGATGTGTTGCTGAGTTTTATACTCTCCTGTGCCTGACATGTCATAATTTCTTGTATTCTTAGCACATTTGCTGATTGCCAAAATAGATTTGATAGGTGCAAATATTTTTTTAAACTTCTTTCCTCACCAAAAAAAAACTTCAATAGTAGTTTCTCCTTCTCATCTTAAGTCGAAAAAAGATATCCTTTGTTTTATCGAGATTAGCTTCAATGTTTAATTTATTCGATTCGTAGGCTATTTTTGGGCAACATGCCATGAGACCACTTCTTTGCCTTCCTAGAGTTTAAACTTAAATACCATCAGCTAAACCCGTTACTATTGCATTTTTGTACTTGGTTCCTATAATTCTTCTTGTATAAAGAACAGTACATACCTACACACTTAAAATTCATTTCGACTATATTTTGAAAGTGCTGGAGATGCCGGGTTATCGTTTGCCACATATCATAGCGAAAGAGGTGATAACTAAGACAGTTTATTGGTACCAAAAGTGGTTAGAATTCAAGGATAGTTGTAAAACTATTCTTGATACTTCAAATATAGCTGATCTGTGTGGAAAATTGACTGTTGTATGATATAGTGTAAAGGACTTTGAAAAAAGAAATTAACTTCAAAAATGTCTTCATTCAAGTTTTTCTGTTTACGTAGGACTATGTTCAGTGGGCACTGTAACACACTATGTTAATGATAGTTTCGATATTGTGACTATAGGGTCAATTTTTCGATGTAGAACAAAGTTGCTCGATTTAAGCGTAAAACCATGGATGGTGGAAGGTAATGATAACTGTCCGGTATGGAACTCTCAAGAAAAAGAGGATATCATTCACTTTTTGGGGACTTTTCACATGTACAGTGAGTTAAGAGAGAAATGTTTTTGGCAGCGGACCTGTTCTCTGGAAGAATTATTTGGTTTCTCAAAGGGTTCTAACTGGAAAGCCTTAAGCAATTATGTACAGCAGGCCACGTTGCAAAGATCTCAATTAATCAGATAGTAAACTATTGATAAATATCGTGTTTAATAAAAAACGTTTGTAACGTTTGTTTTATTGTTATATTGTATTTGATGATTATTATTATTGTTGAATTTAAATTTCTTATTTATTGGATTTGTGATGTATTGATGTTTGTTTTTTTAAAACTCTATTTAAACAAATGAGACAGTGAAAAAGAAAATTGCTAGAATGGATGTATAAAACATAATAATACTGTAGGTATATTATTCCTCATTTATTTTAGTTATAAATGTGATGAATGTTTATTATTAATTACCCACAGACCTCGACAGACGGAATTTTCCATTGTCTATGTATTGTTGCTTGTATATATATATATATATATATATATATTTTTTTTTACTTTGTATAATTTTTTAAAAAGTTTAATAAACACGTTTTCATTCAAATAGAGAACAGTACTGGTGACAGTAACTCACTTTGTAACTCTACACGTAAAATTTATGGCACAAGAAATCTGTTCAGTATATTTTACATTTAATGATCTATTGTACAAAAATGATGCAATTATCGATTGTAGTTATTCAGGGCAACCATGATCGATATGTTGTTGACATATAGAGCAAGATATACGGAGTCAAATGGTTTCGGGCTGCCAAAGGGTACCACAGCAGTGGCCTTTCATGTTGAAGTTACTTGAAACCTAATTCTATAACGTTACTAAACAGTATTCTCTACTTAGTCCTGCATGAAAGACAGCTTGTTCTGGTAGAATTACTTGTTTTTTTATATTAATCTTCCATATGTAATTAAGGATTGATTATCTTCTCAAAATTTTCTTATGTCAGGTAAACGCTAACGGGGTGATAGTGAGATGATTCATTTACACATTATATTGGTTTCATAAGCAGGAATAATAGATCTTTGTGATGTTTCAGCTTCGTCTGGAAAAATAGATGCCATAAATAGCAGTAATATATACAGGGTCTTCCCTGAAATAATTAAAAAAGATGAATTACCCGCAGAAAAGTAGAAAATTTATGTTTTTTAATGCGAGTCACGTTTTCGGTTCAATAGGAAGCGACAATATAAAAACAGATATTTATTATTATTATTATTTATATGATATTTATAACTGGTTTTAAAAAAATACATCTAGTAAATTCATACAGAGATATAATGACATGAAATACATGTTGAGAAACTACCCATTGGTAGCACTCTAATAATATGTCTATATTAGTAGATCACGGGGCCATCTTCTTTTCAGACGCCTCGGAGGGCTATCAGTAATTGAATAGGAAGCAAGGTTAGAAACGAAAGGATTCGGATGATTCTGAAGTTTATTATGGAAGGATAGATATCTGGATTGGGCCGAATCTGATACATAAGGAACATTAAAGTCATTGTGGATGGGTTTTTTGAAACAAAGTAAGGAGCATTGAGGATTTTACGAAGGATTTTGGATTGTAAGGATTGGATACGAGAGGAATTTGAAGGTTTGGTGGAGCCGCATAGCTCAACTCCGTAAGTCCAAAAAGGTCTTATTATAGTCATGTAAATGAGTCTTTGGTAATTAATTGGAAGGTTAGAGCGTTTGTCTAGTAAATGCTGAAGTAGTCGGAAACGTCGAGCGGTTTCTCGTCGTTTCAGTCTGGTATGAGGATTCCAAGTTAGACGTTTGTCCAGGTGGAGTCCTAGGTATCGGATTTGTTCAACAGGAATAAGTGGGGTTTTGTTAAAGGATGCTAAAGGACAGGAAGTAATTAAAGTAAGTAAAAATATTTGATTTAAAAAACTAAACATTGCTCCATAGTGAATAGACAAAATTGATTTTAAACGAAGGTGGAATTCGTGATTATTAAACCTAATTTTTTCATCCTTCAACTGTACTGCATTTGTTACTTTTAAAAAAACTTCATGTTTAATAAGCTTTAAGTCCATATTAATTAAGTTGAGGTTTATCAGAAATTCAACAAGGGATTTAGTATTATTTAGGAAAAATACTTTTTCTTAGTCAACGGTTTTGCAAGGAGATGATTTCACTGAGATAACGCTCAACCGCCAGGTTTTCCCCGTAAATAATTATTCAATTATTATTTGTTTATTCAGAAATATTACATTATGTCACAATCAAGGACATTTATAATAGTGTTAAGAGACCACAATCACTCTCTATTTACAATAAATTATACAGAAACTAATAATAATAAAAATAAATAATTTTTTAATTAGGGCACCTACTTTATAGAGGTTGAGTGTGCCACAGGAGGTTTTCGCGACCCTACATACAATCCGCGGAAGATAAAATAGAATAAATAATGTATCCGCCATAAGCCGGAATTTTTAGCAATGGATTCTCAGCGCCTGTATTGTCGAGGTAATTTGGTGTGAGCCGAATATTATCCATTGATCTCTAATAATAATAATAATAATAATAATAAGGCTTAGCGAACCCGAAGGTTCGATGCCGACACCACCAATCGCTTGTTACACACCTCTCTCCACCGTTCGCCGTCCAAACCCAGTCCCTTCAGATCGGCTTTAATGCAATCTTCCCACCTTCGCTTCGGTCTACCCCTCGGACGCTTACCATTCGGCACCGCACATATTAACCTTTTAGGAATTCTCTCGTTACTAAGCCCAACAACTTTACAAGCCCATTTGATTCGCCGCGATGAAATTACCTCAATTATATTACCCGGATACAGCTCACGCAATTCGGCGTTGTGTAACCGTCTGAACTCTCCGGTTAACTCATCCTTCTTCGGTCCGAATATTCTACGCAATACTTTATTTTCAAAAACCTTAAGACGCTGCTCATCCCTTAATGTAAGCGGCCAAGTTTCGCATCCATAAAGAACTGTAGGCAAGATAATTGTTTTATAGATTCTAATTTTTAAGTTTCGGGACAAGAGGCGCGAACTAAGTAGTTTTGTCACAGAAAAATAACAAGCATTCCCCGCCTTCAGTCTAACCTTAATCTCTTCTTCAATTTCGTTTTTTCTAGTTATCGTAGAACCTAGATACCTAAATTTATCTACCTGTTCAAACATATTACCATCTATATCGATATCACCAGTAGTATCGCCATTTTTGCAGCTAACCATATATTTTGTTTTATCCACGTTTATTTCGAGTCCTAGTTCTTTACCGGCTTTCATTAACGTTGTCGTATTTAGTTTTATAGTTTCAACTTCTTCGCTTAACAGTACCAGATCATCAGCATAGCCCAGCACGGATGTTGTCCCGCCCAGATCCAACCCTTTCTCGGTTCGCATTACCTCCCTAATGGCATGTTCTAATGCCAAATTGAACAGGACAGGCGAAAGAGAATCCCCCTGTTTTAAGCCCGAACGAACCTCAAATTTTTCGGACAAATTATTACCGATTCTAACTTTATTGAGTGTCTCCGTCAAGCACATCCTGACTAGATTTACTAGTTTTTTTGGAATCCCCTGCTCGATTAGAATATTATACAGTTTCTGGCGGTCAATAGAATCGTAAGCCTTTTTAAAATCTATATACAGCTGGTGCACAATGCCGTTATACTCCAATTTTTTCTCTAATATTTGCCGTAAAGAAAATATTTGATCAATAGTCGAACGATTCCGTCTAAATCCGCATTGGTAGTCTCCGATAATTTCCTCGGCGTATTCCGTAATTCGACTGGTTAAGATTGAAGTGAATATTTTATAACATACCGGAAGGAGTGAAATTCCTCGATAATTATTACAATCCGTCCTCGGACCCTTTTTGTGAATCGGAATAAGAATAGATTCTTTCCATTCTTCAGGTAATTTCTCGTTCACCCAGATCTTTTTAACCAACCGATGTATTTTAGAAACTCCAGCTTCCCCGCATGCCTTAATTAGTTCAGTAGGAATATTATCGATTCCCGCTGCTTTATATGATTTTAATTTTCCGATAGCTACTTCAACTTCCTCTTTACTTGGTCCTTCTATTAATGGTTCAGCACTCTGGTACTCGGAAGGAGGACACAGATCATAATTTCCCGTATTTAAAATATTGTCAAAGTGGTCCTTAAACTTATTTAATATGTCAACCGGATCGGTCAGAATATTGTTATTATCATCCCTAATTCCAGACGTTACGGGCCCTACATATTTACGTGATCTGTTTATGCCTTTGTACATGTCTCTTACGTTATTTTCGATTCTATTAGTTTCTATTTCAATTATTTTATTTTTAAGATACTCCCTTTTTTTATTTTTGAGCAATTTTGTCGTTTCGTTCTTTGAGATTCGGAAGTATTCCAGATTGTCTTCGCTAGGATTATTTAGAGCTTTTAATTTAGCGGCTTTTCTTTTTTCACACATGTTTAAGCAATCTTCATCAAACCACGGTTTGTTATTCTTATTTTCCTTTTTTCCTAGACACGAGTTACCGACCGCTTTAATATTATCTCTGATCTCTATCCATAACTTGTCAATATCCTCGTGGTCCTCGTCAGGAAGCTCTAAAGCTTCAAACCTATTCTTAACATCTAGCTCGAATTTGTTTCTAATTGACGGATTTTTCAATTTTTCCAAATTAAAATTCTCAAAATCGAAACGGTTTTCTTTTCTCTTTTTTATACTGCTTTGCCAGCTATGTTGTATCAAGACATGATCGATTTGATTTCGTGTTTGCGAATCCGGTGATGTCCAAGTATATTTATGAATATCCTTGTGTTTAAACGTCGTACTTTTAATTATCAGGTTTTTCGAGATGGCAAAGTTTATCAGACGGATCCCATTATCATTACTACATTCGTGCAAACTTTCTTTACCAATCGTCGGAATATAAACTTCTTCCCTTCCTACCTTTGCGTTCGCGTCACCTACAATTATTTTCATGTAGTTTCGCGGTAGTTTATCATAAACCCATTCGAGTTTATCGTAAAATTCACTTTTGACTTCATCGTCACTGTCTTCGGTCGGACAATGTATGTTTATTAATGCGATTTTAAACCAACGTCCCTGAAATGTAGCTACCGAAATTCTATCACTAAAGAATTGTACGTCCCTCAAAGCGGATAGTAATCTACTCCTAATTAGAAACCCGGTACCCAAACAATGATTCCCGCTTCCTCCGTACCAAATAGTGTACTTTCCTTCCCTCATCGAGCCCTCCCCTGGCCAACGAACCTCTTGCAGAGCCACGACATCCAAATTGTACCCATTTACCTCATTCCACGTACCAATATTTAAATCCCTATATTTCAACTTGCACCATGAATCCCCTAAAGCAGTCCCCACCCGGAGACCCGAACGGGGGACTAGTTTACCTCCGGATAATGAGCGTTTTACCTTAGGGAGATCCATGACTTTTTGTGGTGTTTGGTGAACTAAAGATATGTGAGTAGGGCGTTCAATCCTACGTCACACCCTCCAGCAAGTCTGGTGGGCCCCTACCTCCAGCAAGTCTGGAGGTCCCCTCCCTCCAGCAAGTCTGGAGGGCCCCTCTCATTGTTGGTCAGCGAGTCCATCGGACTTAGCCGGGAGGAACTTCCAAGGAATTTCCACCGACAATACCCACATCCGCCACCCGTGGGACGCTCCCCATACGCGGTAATGAGCCCGCGCGAGGCCATTGATCTCTAAGTGTATAATATTAGGTTAGTTCATGAATCAATTGGTTTGGACTGTATGGGATTCGGATAACTGAAATTAAATATTTGTGGAACAATAAATGATTATTCAATACAATGGATATAAAGAAAAATAAAATGTGTGCACGTGATACAATTTTAGAAATAAAGATAAAATTACTGATGAAAGAGAGAGAGAGAGAGAAAAAAAATATAATTTTGTAGTTGGGCATTGTAGATTTGAAAGTGAAGTAATTTTTCTTTAGACAAAAAATTGTATCATGCTGTATATGGAGTCACTTGGTGTTTAAAAATGATCTTGATTTCTTGGTCACCTCTTTTTCACTATACTTTTTCCACCAGTCTGTTTCGCTTGGATATAGAAAATCATGATTCTTTAATAATGTCTGGTCAAAAAATAAATGAATGTGTACACTTTACTGCTGCCTAGGCCTAACTGTGTAGTTTAATTTTATATCACAATACAGGCCAATAAAACGGTGGTGAAGCCTAGTGGTGAACCATAAATAAATATGTATATATATATATATATATATATATATATATATATATATATATATATCAAGACTCCTAGTAGTGGTACAGTTTGGATTTTAACATAAGTTCATTTTTTTTATTTACCTGATTATGATTTTTTTTTCTGGAGGTTTTGCTTTTTATTTCTATACATGTAATTTTTTTTTCTGGAGGTTTTGCTTTTTCTTTCTATACATGTAATTTTTTTTTCTTTTTGCCATTTTTTTCAGTAAAATTATTAGTATAGTTCAGAGGATTTTATTTTATTTTTTATTAATTTACATACTATTGTTTAAGTTGCTTTATATATTGTTTGAATCTTTATTAAGTTAGTTTTTGGCCAGATATGTATTTTTACTTTCCTACCTATATTAAGGTAAGGAAAATATTGCAATCGGATCAAATTTCCGACATGCGGTTTTCGACGGATCTATACGTTTCACAACCCCTTGAGTCCGAAAAACACGTTTTTAGCCATTGGTCTGTCTGTCTGTCTGTGCCAAGATTTTCTCGGGAACTACTGAACCGATTTTTTTGCTTCTTTTTTTATTTTGTAAGGTTTCGACTACTGATGGCTGTGACAGAAATTCATAGCTTGCGCGCAATAAATGAAAAACACGTTTTTCTATAGATTGTAGCGCAAAAACGGCTCTAACGAGTTTGATGAAACTTTCCTATAATGTTCTAATCACTGTTCTTTCAACGTTCGTATATCAACTAAATTCTCCAAAAAATTCAGCAAAAAAAATTATAAGGAAAAGAAAAATGTTATGGGGCCTAGCTCCTATTTAGCCTATCGCTTGGAAGGTAATTAAATTCCCTACAAAACTATATAAAAAATAGTTCATTTTGGACAGTTATTAACTAAGTTACAGCGATTCAATTCCCAATGAAAGATTACGAGTTCATTTCCTGGTGTCAGAAAGGGGTGAATAAGAGAATAAAGATGACTAAGTGAAATTAAGAAATTCTGTTTTCCGAATCACACAACCTTTACTATTTCCTCTACTTTTAACAGAAATTATTTTTTGACAATACTAAGCTATGTAAAAAAGTTTTTGATCAGCAATATTAGCAAGTATTGAAATTTTTACAGTGATTTACCTTAGGCTGGTTTCATTGCCTTAAATTAGCAAATAAATCGTACTCAAATCTTTTGTTTGTTTAATTTTCAGGAAAATAAATTTAGTTCAATTCTTTTTTGTTTCTTCATGTGTACATACATATGTACATACATATACATATGTAAAGATATAAAAACTTTTCTGATATAGGTAGGAAAGTCGTATGAGTGGACACACCAGATGTTTTCTTTTGTAACTGTTCATCATTGTTATTCTAAGCGGATATCGTCCTAGAATAAAGTATATTTTCTATTCTATTCTATATATTTTTTTAGAGTTTCACAGGTTGATTTTTGAAAAGAGACCTACCCCACTTTCTTTAATTAGGAATAAATTTCTTGTCTCGGTAATTGTTTAAAACACATACCTGGTTAAAATATATAATTTTATATTTATAAGCAAATTTAGACAATTTTCCTCAATTGATTGAAGATTATATTTACTGGTCTGTGCTTATCTATCTTAGCATCATTTAATATAACCGAGCTTAATGAAGTGTCGGTCTAACGGAAAGTAAATGTTAAAATTTTGAAATAAGAGCTTCCAGACCACCAGATCACTATAGATAGATTGGCATAGATTTATCAGATGCATTGATATATAGCAGTGCACCCCACCGTGCTGACCACACCAGACCCCCGACCTGACCAGATCGATCCTTCGCCCTCAGCCTCTGCGAGAGCTCTGCCAAATGACCCCCTCGAGAACAGCTCTGCTAATTGCATTCCTAACAAGTCCGCTCCAGCTTCCAGTCTCTGGAGTCCTGGGGCATATTTACAAGCCATCATAGTCAAGGTCACATGGCATACATTATTTTTTTTTCCATTTTAAATATCCTTATTTTATTATATGGAGTCTAAAAAAAACTCCACATGCATTTACATAAAGTGTATTTTTAGTTTATTATTTTCAATAATGAACCATTTTGATGGACCAAAAAATTAAACCCCTCTCAAAATTTGAGGTTTTACGTTTCAGGATACGTACAATCCAAAAAGCAACTACTGGACCGATTTTGTTTCAAATTTGGATTTAGAATTTGAGGTCACCCGAGGATGATTCTCCTTCATCAAAATTACTATCTGCCTTTTACTTTCAAAATGCAGACCTAAAAATCTACGTTGCTATAGACTGTAGCGCCTAAAAGAATGTACCGATTTCTATGAAACTTCGCTAAAGTCATTTTCTCTTCCCACATTAAATTTATCTATATGAAATACTTCAACGAAAAGAAGCTGGAAAAAGTTACGAGGAAAGGTTAAATTAAATTCCGAATAACTCAAAAATGATTCACTTTTTTGTCGATATTATATGTTTTTTTAAAAGTATACCGAATTAAAAAAAAAAAAAAACTCCTTAAAATCGGACAATTAGGAGCAAATATATGGTCTCTAGTATTTTTTCATATGTTCTGCTGCAAATCCTTTGTTTTGATTTTTTAAATTTTAAATGTGTTACGGAAATAATGCTAATTTTTTAAGCATATTACTAATGATTAAAAAAATTTACTAAAATAACTCCCTATGCATTTACATAAGTATATTTTTCTATTTTTATATACAGTATGATGTAGATTTCAAGAATTTTTTACAGGTTATATATATTATTATATTTCTAAATAAAATATATATATAGTTGAAAGGACATGATTTTCTTGGAGTTCCCTGCCTGATTTTATATATTATATATAAGTATCACTGTGTTTTTTATGTTTTTAATTTACTTATTTTTAGATTATTTGATTTTTTATCGTACATAGTTTTTGATTAGTTATTATTTTACTTTTCTTATATTAATTATTTTTTCTGTATATATGGTGTAAATATGTTCATATTTCACTATAATTATCGACCACGTGACAAATTATTATATTTCGAAATACAAAAAAAAAAAATGTATAGATATATATATTTTAAAGATTTAATTAAATATTTAAATATAATATTAAATATTTTAATTAAATATTTAAATATAATATTAAATATTTTAATTAAATATTTAAAAATAATTAATATAACAAAAGTAAAATAATAACTAAATAATAATAAAAAACTATGTACAATAAAGAATCAAATAATCTAAAAATAAGTAAATTAAAAACATAAAAAACACAGTGATACTTAAAAAATCAGGCATGAAACTCCAAGCCAATCATGTCCTTTCAACTATAGAACAAAAAGCAGGACTACAAGAGATCTATGTACTACTCTCTCAACCGCTTCACTAATGATAAAGCCAGTGGAGAATGTAGACATTGTCAGAACTCCAATACATATACTACAAAAGATCTCTAGGTCACTGCCGCTTCAACATTCGAAGAGGATCGTAGGGATGAGTGGAACTAGATAGGGATTGTACAAGAGGATTTAGATGATTTCTGATTCTAAGCTTCTGATTCTAGTAATTAATAGAATCACTAGTCCGTCATCATTTTCTGGAGTACCCAGCAATTAAGGGAGGAGTTGTCTCATCCAGCTCCTTTTTTATCCTACTTCTGATATGATATGTCAGATTAATTCGTACGTCTTATTATTATGTTGTTATGTACACAAACATAATAACATAATAATAAGAATCTTTAAGCATTGGCCAGCTGTCTGTATGTAGGGCTGTATTATTCACGTACCAAGAAGATTTAGTTAAGAGTAATATTTTTGACTGAAAAAATTGAAATTTTGTGAGTAAAAGTGAGATATTTTACCTATTACTGTATATCACTATTTAACGTAATTAAAATTTGCAGTTGCGTCGTTGTTCCTTTGGGTGAACGATATATTGTAATATAGTGTTGAGAAAAAAACTTCAATCTCTTCAACCCATGAAGAGCATTAAGTTCAATGCTTTGTAAGTATTGTTTTAAGGCTAACGGTTATGTAGGGAGGGGATCAGGCCGAGATCACGATCAACATGCATTGTTACTTCCTTAATTTATTATTTTATTAGGACTACCTATTACCTAAGTATGGTATGTGCCAGGAGAATCTACCGATCGAAGTATGTATGATGTAATTGAATATTTTCCTACCACAACCAAACTCGAACCTAGAAATGGAAGAATAGAAGCCCAATGCCTTACTCAATAAGCTACCTCACTCCACAATTTAAGTATAGTAAAAATATAATTTTTTTTGTACTATTGTGGTTATCCTTGACCTAAATATCTTCCAAATGTTTTTCCATTACTCTCTGTCAAAGACAATTACTTTTTTTCCCTGAAGCCATGTCCCAGGAGGCACTCTTGTACCTCTTATTTCCATTTTCTTCTTATTCTACTTCCATTTACATATTTATTCTTTTATAATCTTTCTTGAGACCTTCTTTTAACATGTCCTAATATTTTATCTTCAATGTTTGTGAGAATGCCGTTGTCTTTGTTGTCTGAAATACCATATTTTCGGGCTAACACATGTCTGAGAAGGTTATGACGATATATATTTGTAAATTAGCTTCTTAATGCCCGGCTGTATTTTTAAAATATTGCAGTGACTTTTCTTCCTTTTATAATTCTTCGTGGTTGAAGATTGATATTTTCATTTGGCCATATCATCAATACTTGAAGAGCCAATGTGCTCTGGTTTTTAAAATTAATTTTTCGTCACAATTTTCATATGATTATGAAACCTTTCTGAGCGTGAGATTGATGTATTTTCTATCAGTAAATATTATGTTTGTGATGCAAACATCTTCCCTTATCCTTATTTACACTTTCTTTTCTATTATCTGAAAGTAACTTCTGCTAACTTTTCAAAAATGCTTGGTGAAAGGCAGTATTTCTGTAGAATATTTGTAAAGTCTGTAATACTTGAGAAGGAATTAGCTTTAAAGCAATAAAAAGAAGAATAATTACATTTTTACTTCTCTTTAAAAAAAAAATTACTTAACTTAATAAAAATTTACGTCCCAACCTTTCTGCCAATCTTGACGGTTGCCTTTAGGTTGTCGCGGCGTACTTACCAGAGCGGGAATGCCAAGATTAATTTACTGGGGCCGCCAAAAACAAATATTAACCGATCCAGTCGGGAATCGAACCCGCGGACACTCTGGGACCCGCACCCCAAAGCGCTAGACAATCACGTCCTCGAATAATGTGTTAACAGGTCACGTAAATGTTAGGAACCTGTGGTGAGGGATTAGGATAATTATATTAATATCCACTCCCATCTGGTCGACATATTAAATTAGCTTATTAAAATAATATTTCTCATAGAGGTAGTTATCAAATCGTCAGAATCATGTTAAACATTAAACGGGCTCATATTCCGTACTTTAATACCGACGAAATATATTTTTAAATATTTATTTTATAATTTAATAATGTTTAAGGATTGAACATAAGTTCCAAAAAAAGAATTTTTTTTTAGATGTTGTATAAAGGCATGTATATATCTGGGTAGTTATATTCCTTACCTTAGTTTCTTTTTGTTTATTTACATTTATTTTTGGTATTACTATTTTTCTGTATTATTGAGAATGTGCTCTTAATAAATATGTAAAAAAAAAATAACATGTCAAAACTGGATTTTCGCATAATATCGTTTTGCGAATTTAAACTCGGTCGCAACAGGAACCAAAATGTCAGACATTTTAAAGGGATTTGGTGCGATGGAAATGTGAGTGAATGCGTTAACAATAGGTTAAATAATTTTTGATTTTAACGATTTCGAAATGTTTAACGATAGATTACATACGGGCTTAAACATCCCAACATTTTCAGACACTGCAAAAATAGACTACAACAACTTTTATGAAAGACTAAATTACAACACATCCTGTGACAGAAAACCTTATAAGCTCCAGAAACCCGTACAGCCCACCTCGACGATTACGTAGGCGGTGGCGAAGAGACCTACTGAACTGAACTATTTCCTGGATTGTAATGGAACGCTGCCAAAAAATTTGCTCATTGCAAAGAAATTTCCAGATCGCAAATTTAATTTTTGTAAGTCCAATTTTATGTTATGTATTAATGATAATAATAATAAATAATTTTTGGTTGAAGAAATTTCTGAAACTAGTGTTCAAGTTATCACAGAGAAACACTCAAATGACAAATCGATCATCGCTGACCATCTCAACGCTGTTTGAAAATAAAAATTTACCTACTCGTAATTGAGTATATTGTGATTAATAACAATAATTTCGTATTATTTATTGCAGTTTAAAATCATTAACCTGCATTCGAATTTTAGAGTTCATTGAACAATAATTACAATCTGGGCCGACCAGATGGCAAAATCTATCAGTCGGTGGCATTAATGATAAGTAAATATCTATTACATGGTTATGTATTTCTATTCTGACTATACAATATATAAGCTAGTAAAATAATATAATAAAATATAAATAATTATAATCTAATATAATATATATTAAACTTTTTTTTTTTTTATTGAGTATTATAACAATCTGTCTCTTGGACATTGGTTATAGTGAGGTAGGATTCATACTATATGTACAAACAATAAAATAAATAGAACAAAATAATAATCAAAAGTATATACAATAGATAATAAAATAAAATAACCTAAAAAATAAGAAAACTAAAACTAAGAAAAGAAAAACACATGCATACCTATATACAATCAGGCGAGGGAACTCCAGGAGAACCCTGCGCTACTCTCCCAACCGCGTCACTGGTACTAAAGCCAGGGGAGATTGGTCGAGAGCACTTTAGCCACATACACTCATGTCTTAAGTAAAGAATCTGGCCATTGCCAGAACTCCAATTTAAACAATCTACAAAAGGTCGCGAGGCCACTGCCGTTTCAACCTTCTTGGAGGATTATAGGGATGGGAGGTGCTTGATAAGGATTGTGCAAGAGGATTTGGGTGGTACGTAAGGTTTTGGTGAAATTTGGAGAATTTTTCTGGAATAAGGTCTAGGACAAATGGGATGTTGAGGTCATGATGTAGGATTTTGTTGGTTACATAGAAAGGAGCATCGACTATTGTTCGAAGGACTTTTGACTGGAAGGATTGGATGCGCTTGATGTTATAAAATTTTGCTGATCCCCACAGTTCTAGTCCGTAAGTCCAAATAGGTTTCAGTATTGTCTTGTAGATCAGTAGCTTGTTTTCAATGGAAAGTTTAGATTTTCTGTTTTGTAGTCGGTATAGTTGGCCGTATCGTCGGTTGAGTTCTTGTCTTTTGAGTCTAGTATGCGGGTTCCACGTTAGTCTTCGGTCTAAATGGAAATATTAAATATTAAATTACAATATATGAGAGCTATAAGTTTATATATTATTTCTCAAATATATATCCCTTTTCCGGGTCTGAGGATTGATGGAGTATGACGAATGATGTATCAATAGAAAGGGAATATCACGTAAAGTACGCGTATAACTGAGAGATTTCAAACCATATAATGGAGCTGCCTCAACGAATCGAGACGTTACAAATTAATTCATAACTTGCGAATAGTTCGAAAAGTACGAAATTTTCGGTACATTTTACATGTAAGTATTTGAAAGCTTACTATATTTTCTACAATACATAAAAAAAAAAAAATACAATTTGGTGAAAATTTTCTGAACATTTATTATTTGTTACACTGCAAAGATTCTGTTGCATCTGGAAAATTATTATCGAATAGGAAATTTGCCCTTTTTTGCCGGGGTACAATTTATTATGTATGAGTTAGTAATTATTGTTTTAATTTCAAAACATTCTATTATTTTTAATTCATTAAATTAATAATTTTGTATTTATTTATACAAATGTGCTTTTCTTTAACCAATTTATGTTCTTGGAATTCAATAGCATTTACTTTTAGATCTATATTATTATTGTTTATCATTTTAAAAATATCTTTTCGTTTGTTTTTTTTTTTTTTTTTATGAAAAAGTAACATATATCCTGATTGGATTAATTATATAACTCTACGAGAATTTGTCATCATCC
Organism: Nezara viridula; assembly: GCA_928085145.1. Taxonomy (NCBI): domain Eukaryota; kingdom Metazoa; phylum Arthropoda; class Insecta; order Hemiptera; family Pentatomidae; genus Nezara; species Nezara viridula. The sequence goes on from OV725079.1 coordinate 4,212,995, forward strand.
GATGGTTAAAGCAATGTTTAGAAGTTTTTGTTGATTCATGATAATACAATGAAGGAAAAAGGTAATTTAAAATTATAAGTTTAAGGAAATGCAATGGTTAAACCATGACAGATTGCAAATCATATTTATAAACAGATAACTTACAAATTTATGTAATAAACCTTTGCAATATTTATTTATTTATATAATAAATAAATATTATTGAATGGAAGTTTTGCTGACTCCTTAATGTATTAAAATCAGATACAATTATTAAGTTTGTGCGGAGTATTCGTACGGGTCAGCTAGTATAATATAAAAGATAATTAAGATTATATTTATATTTATACTAATTTTTTTTATGTATTAGGTTAGAAAGAGAGAGGAGGGAATGTGAGTGGGAACATGTATAGGGGGAGAGAAGGAAGAGAAAGGGTACAGAATGATAATAAATGAATGAAAGAAATAGTAAAAATTATAAAAAAAAAAGGAAAAAAAAAATAATATATATATATATATATATATATATATATATATATATATATATATATATATATATATATATATATATATATACGTATAAAATGTTGTATACTATGCTCATACATATTGTTAATCCTATAATTGTATAATAATTTTAAATAATGTCTGTAGTGATTAATAAGTATGCTGTGTTGTTAGCAACCCAATGTAATTGGGAAGCACCATTTTATTTTATGATAATAAAGTGATTCTCTCTATGAATATACTAGTAATATTTTATAAGTTAAGAAATAAAATAATCCGTACATATATTATTACAGTAAGGCTCGATATCGGTTTTGTACCAAATATAAGCTCCTGGCATGCTCAAGTACCACGAATGGGGTACCGTTGGATTCAGAATTTCACGGGGGGTTAGGGAATCGTATTCTCCGCTTTTGTTTTCTTTCTAAAATAAATAAAGTCGATATATACATTTTGCTAGGCTTCGATACTGGAACGGTGGTAGGTCTGTAGATCGATACGGGAAAAATTGGATCTTAAAGATTTTGATGCGTACAGCAAGACCCCGATAGTTCCGACGGGACTATCGGATCCTGCGTTTTTAAGCCGAAAAACGTACTATTTTCGAGATAACGCAAGGCATGGGGTTCGCATCCACACAACCTTACATTAATTGTAGTACTGTCATTGAATACATGTCTCATTTCGTCGACTTGAGGTCTCTATGATCGAGAGAGGGGGAGTTTATATTATTCACCGATGGTGTTTTTGATCGGCAAGCCATATTATCGTTAATTGTTCACCAAATCTCAAGATTGAGCCACCAATTTCGAAGGCTTCCTTCTCCTTCAGGCTGACAAAATAGTCCAATCACCCCGAAAATTCAGGCAAACAAGTTATACCCATAATTACATAAAATATTACTAAATTCCCTACAAAAGGAAAAAAAATCATCGCAATCGGACAATTTTTAGCAGATACAGCTTACTGGAATTTGTAAATATGTTGGTTCCAAACAAAAATGAAGATTTAAATTAATTTTTGTTTGCTTTGTGGATTATATTTATCGATAAAGTAACATTTGGTGTCTTAATCTTTTGATAAGTTGCATTTTCTTATTTTCCTATTAATTTGGCATTTGATAACAATATGCTGTGCGAATTTTTCGCACGGGCCTAGTAGTTAATAAATATTACTAGAAGCATATGAACAACAATAAGTATAACAACTTAAATAGAAGGAAGATAAATTTAGGACAAATAGAACTTATCTGGTAATCATATGTCGTGCATCAATACTTGACTGACTAGTACTAAAAATAGATACGATCTAACAGTAGACTAATTTTAGAATATAGTTATGGACTAGTGAGTCTGTACAAGGAATAATAAATAAGGCAATAAAATAAGAAAAAAGAAAAATCACAGTATTTGATCCCTGCATTGATTTCCAGATATTTCGAAAAATAGTAACTGTCTATTGGGTTCTATGAAAATTTATGGAGATTTATAATCATAAAATGAAATAAATAATATGAAATTATTTTAAATTATTAGCTGTTGTTCATTAATTTTACATATTGGGCTCTGGTCTATTATATTTTATGAGGGCTTTCAATATTCGAATGCATTATTTGTTTATAATTTAGAATAAATCATCAGGTACTTAGCAATCTTTAGAATATCCACGAGAAATCTGTTTGAATATTTTAAATTTTCATAGTCCGTAATGGAAATATGGAAAATTCGACTTAATCATGACAAATCCAAACATATAACATTTACTTTTCGAAAAAACACCTGTCCTCCAGTTTATATTGACAAAAATAAAATTCCTCAAACGGACACGGTACTTTGCCTTGGACTCACCTTCGACAGAAGGATGACATGGGGCCCACATGTTAAAATGAAACGTATGACACTTAACAAACGACTCAAACTACTTTACTATCTTTTTGCCAAATCTTCAAAACTAAAACTAAAACAGAAACTGAATACATATACATACTTACTTAAGCCCATATGGACATACTCATCACAAATATACGGCATAGCTAAAAAGACCCACCTACAAAAACTTCAAACGTTCCATTCAAAATTATTGCGACTCATAACAAAAGCACCTTGGTACGTGACTAACAAAACTCTACATACTGACCTCCACTTTCCAACAGTTGACCAACATATAACGACCCTATATCAACGATTTTACACAAATTTAAATGGACATAATAACAGACTTATAAGAGACATGGCCACAGCTGACATACCTCAGAACATGAGCAGGAGACTAAAAAGGCGTTGGATGAGGGATCTCCTTCCTTAGACAACCTAAGTAATTGGAACAAGTTAGGGAAGAGGTACTGCTGAGTACTTTCCTTCCCCATGCCTGTCATGTCATTATATCATTATCGCCATCACATTTGCTGATTGTCAACTTATTTTTGACAGGCGCAAATACATATTTTATAGACAAAAAAAAAAAATAATCCGTAAAAAAACGAACAAAAAATTAAAGAGAATAAACTTGAAACTAAATAAAGATTACTGACCACAGAGTTCAAATATGACCGCGTTTACTGAGACCTCAGGTATCGACCAGCTCTGTATTCCATTCAAAGGCTACTTTCGTTTGCGGTAGTTATCCCAAGGATTATATGGAATATGAATACATTTTAGAACAGGTTCTATTAAATAACAGATATAGTTTAGGAACGGTTAATCATTTATACTAAGCATGACTTATAAAGTTTCCAATGGCGTATAAAGATAAGTTAGGAAAATATCAGACAGTAAATCTTACAATAATAATAACAACAATATTCACAATGAGATATTGCATCGTTTCAAAACAAATTATAATAGCAATGGTATACGGTATAAAAGGATATATCAAGTAATACAGTCTTTTTTTTTTTAATTTAAAAAAAATAAATAAACTTCATATTTTATGACAATAACTATTATATTATTTTTCATTATTTTTTACTCTTTTATATACTTATAGCCTTGATATTTGCTATTAAATATATTTAATATTATATATTAAAAATAAAAAACAAATAAATATGAAACTACTGCACCATCAACTGGTGAGATCTCAAATAATTTATCATTTTAAATTAAGACTTGTCTAGATGAGTAAAAACAGCCTCTCATTTATAGAACGTGGTACAGACTTTTTTTTTATCATCAAATTATTATTATGATTATTAATATAATTATTATTATACTTCTGCCTTAAACTTCGTAAATAGCTTCATCTCATTGTAACCTAAAAATATTGTATTTTCAAATATGTTTGGAATTGAGCCGTCTTTAATCTGGAGATCGGCAAACTTTGATTATTTGATTACACTAAAAACACATGATACCTATTTGCTTTCTACTTGAATCGTAAGGAAATATAGGAGTATAAATAATAATGATAGTGGCCTACAAAAATATTGGGCTATTTCGCCCGTATGACCTAGTTATTTTAACATTTTGGGTGAGGTGGTTATGCCAAACGCCACAATATCTTTGTAGGACACTTTTTCTATTTTTTTTCTTTATTTTTTATTTTGTGATGATATTATCATATGATTCAAATGAAAAGCAAATGGGTATTCCAGAGTTTTCGGTACATAATTCAATAGACTAAGTTTGCCGATTTTCAGCTTGAATTGCCTGAATAATGAGAATTAACATAATAAAATATTTGTAGGTTATGGTGAGATGAAGCTTTAGGCAGATAAGAGTTTTATTATTTACGAAGTTTTAGGCAGATAAGAAAGGTATCTGGACCTACAGACTAGAGCTGTGGGGGGTCGACAAAACCTTCTAACACTAAGCGCATTCAATCCTTCCAGTCTAAAGTCCTCCGAACAATAGTCGATGCTCCCTTCTATGTATCCAACAAAACCCTCCATAATGACCTTCATATTCCATTTGTTATTGACTTAATCCCAGACAAATTTTCCAAATTTCACCAGATACTCACTCATTATCCAAATCCTATAGCACAATCCCTATACAGCTCCGGCCATCCCTATAATAAATATTAAAACGGCAGTGGCCCCGTGACCTTTTGTAAATATGTATATATTGGAGTACTGGTAATGGCCAGATTCTCCACTCAAGACATGAGCGTCTGCTGCTATAGTGCTCTCCATCAGTTTCCACTGGCTTGCAATACCAGTGAAGCGGCTGGGAGAGAAGCACTGGGATCTCCTGGGGTCCTGCCTTGGCTTCCACATTTGGGGGACAAAGCATGACTCGGAATCCTCTGGGCGAATGTAAATATTTAATATAGGCATGAATGTGTTTTATATATTTCAGTTTCATTTAGCTTTTCTCTATTTTTTTCTTCTCTTGTTTTATTTATTTTTTTATTATGTTTTTTTTTACCTATGTATGTTAAACTCTCTTTCTTTTATCTCTATTTTAGTCATCATTTGTATGTATATATTGTGTGAATATTTAATGTAGCCCTAATATTAATGCCCTCCAATGCGGCAGAATGTATTAATTTACATATAAAAAAAATTAGAGAGGTACAGAGATCTGTACCACGAACTATTATGCTACATCTTTCTGAATATATTTTGTAATATTCAAAACAAGGATTACATAGCCGGAAACCTGTAGCCTGCGATAGTTTTCTGAGTCCTTTGTTAATTTTTTGTTAAGTTTATTTAATAATATTTAATTATATAGATAACGACATTATTGAAATAGAAGTTATTATGTCTATATATATTTGCTTAAGCAAATAAAAGTACCCACTTTCAAACATAAATAAATTTATTATCATTGCCTAACCTAAATACTGCCTCATTTATCACTGCCTAAGCTAAATGCCTCCTAGGATGATAAAAAGGGCCCCCTCCGAAGAATTATTACTTACAGAGATGGTGAGAGATATTCATTTGCAACTATTTAAAAAAACTTCTATAAAAAAGTATAATGATGATGAAGATTGAATAAAAAATATCGTTAAAATGTTTTTATAGCAATAAATAACTGTTTAAAAGAAACTCTATTATATTTCCAATCAATTACTTGGTCGATATTTTTTTTATATAAATCTTCCCCAAAGAGTTCGGGGCTCCTGCAATATACATTTAAATGGATATATTTAAAATTGTATAAATTTGTCTAATGTCAAGTGAGTGGACACACCAGATTTAACACATTACTGCAGGCACTCACTTATATGTTATATACTGCTCACAAATGAATATGGATATTATTTGTTACATATGATTTTTTCTCTATAATTTTAATCACAAAATACATTGAAAATTTATATAAATAAGATTGTATTTGACTTAGGGATATTTTACAAAAGGTGTTTACAAAAAATAATAATATTAAAGGTTTATGTGATCTTGTTTTATGATTTCGAATTGTAAACATTTTGTAAATTTTAATAATTTATGTAATATGCTCCGTAACGCACTACCTCTCTAAACCTATTGAGCGTGCTGCTTATAATGCTGTCACTAATGTTACAAGGAATTTCATACCATATTTTGTATCTAATACAAATGGACCAGTAGTCTGTCATTACCTTTCTATTACTTTTGACTGATGCAGTTTTCATTCAAATCTGTGTGACCTCTTCCTTCTATAACCTTACAATAATCCTAATAAATGTTTCAAGGAATGTTAATCCACTATTATTAAGTTGTTAAAAATTATAATTTTGTTATTTTTTAATATGAATGCATTTTTAATTTACTTATTATTTTATATTTGTTTAGTTATACAGGGCGTACCGTAAGTAGAGTATATTAGAGTTACAGAATACCTCCAAGAAAATCCAAGTTTAGTGTTTTTTTAAGTAAATCTTACAACTAGAAACATGAAATTTGTCACTTATAAATACCGATCAACTGATTTGACAGCAATCTGGGAGAAAAATACGATCCTATAAACACTTTACATAAAAAATATTTTAAAACATCATTTTTTTTTCATTTATAAATAAAAAGTTTATTCAGGAAATTGCTGTATTATAATATATCCCATATCATAAAAAAACAAGAAATAAAAGCTTTGCGACAGCTAATTGTAGACAATTTCGTTGCAAATACATTAGGAACTTTTTCCAAAAAGAAATTACCTCAATAAATATTAAGATAAACCTGAATGAGATGTGATTACTAAATCGAGAAAATACGTGCCCTACAAAAATATGGGGCGTTTTGGCATAACCACCATCAGAAACATATCAAATTAACAAGATTAAATAGGCCAAACGGCCCAATATTTTTGTAGGCCACCTATAATTTTCGGATGAAATTATCTTTGAATTCAATTGGAAAACAAACGGGTATTTATGAGTTTTTTGTTCCTCATTAAATAAATTAATATAGTGAAAAAAACGCTTACGTCTGAAAATTTTCATAAATAAAAATTTTGTAGGCTATTATAAGATGAGACCATTCATGAAATTTTAGGCGAATGTTAATTTGATAAAAAGGGGTCTATACAAAGGACTAGAGTTCATTCGAGAAATCTTGGGTATTTGGAATCAGGGGACCTCAAAACATGTATTTCTGTTAAAAACTGAGATTCGAAAATTTTCACGATCGCAATACTTACCCTTACTATATATCACATATATAGGTAATTGAAACTAAAAAGTACTCTCAAACCAGAAATTCTGCTTTAATTGAAGCAGAAACTATATGAAACTCACAGTCACAACATTAACTATATTTGTGACTTACAAACAGCTGAAAATATCAGTATATCTACTATATCAGTATTTTTTGTCTGGGTCACTGGGCATTGCGGAATAGCCGGTAATGAACTGACTGATTGAGCTGCCAAAAAAGCCATTACTGATGGAATGCCTTATCGGGGAGTACCTGTAGATGATTTGATAACTGTCATCAAACAGCAAATGAAGACAAAACGGAACAGATATGGTCGAATGTAACCGAAAATAAATTGAGGGAGGTAAAGGATGACGTTTCCTCTTGGGCATCGTCAAATAGGAATTACCGCAGAGAGGAAGTAATTCTTACGCGCCTGCGTATAGGTCATACACGCCTTACCCATGGATACCTGATGGCCCGTGATTCTTCGCCAACATGCCAAACCTGTGAGACTCAGACAATGAAACACATTTTAACAGAATGCAGAGTTTACGAAACATTTAAACTATCTTGCGACTTGACAAACGATCTACACTTCATTTTTCAGGACAATACGAATGAAATTGATATTTTTTTTTTCTCAAATGTTCTAAACTTGAAAATGCAATCTAATCCTCAATGAAAATAAGGCAATAATGGCTCTAGTGGTTGAAACCACAAAAAAAAAAAAAAAAAAAAAAATATATATATATATATATATATATATATATATATATATATATATATATATATATATATATATATATATATATATAACAGCTGAAAAGCATTTGCGTTTTGTTATTTGACAGGTGTACCAACTACCCTCTAAAAAAATCTGCCAAATTGAAAATGTTGATTCTAAAAAATTAAATGTGACTTTATCTCCAAAGCAAGAGCTAATCTATCATTTTTGAATTCTGTAGGTGGAAATATATATGAATTGACTATTTTTGAACCCGTAAATTTTTCATTGTTGCTTAGTGTAGTTAATAATCGACTTAGATTTAGCGATTTCGAAACGATATATTGATATTAATATTAAAAATATTATATATTAAAACATTGACGTATCTATCTATATATTAAATTAGATTCGTGATTTATATTAACAAGTTAAAAAGGTCTGAACTATATTTTGTGATGAAGCAATGGATTCATCAATAAATTGTAATAACTTGCTATCGTTATGGTCCACTTCATTTCTAAACCAGTGAGCAGTAAAATAATTTAACGACAGTTTCACCTCTCGTTTCAAATTAAATGTGGACGTATCGGTTTATCTCATAGTTGATAAAGTCTGGTCAAACATTAGGAGATTGGCAAATATGACAACATGATCTCACGTTTTTATGTAAATAGTTCATTTATTTTAATATTTTTATTAAATCTCCTTCCATTGGTTTATATAAACAAGAACGTTGTATATGAGTATTCTCAGTTATTTGTCCGTTTATGTTATGCTATTATAACGAATGGCGAAACTGTAAAATAATAATAAAATAAAAGTCAGGCAAGTAAGGTCAATATAGTTTCTTCACACTTTTTATTTGCTAAAAAATATCTATATTAAAAGATTTAAAATTTTTCTTATGAGAATAAAATCTCTGAAAGAAGCCGTTTTTGAAATTACAGTAATCCATGGATTTTACATCCACGAGTTTTGTTTATCAGCTAATAATCTAAAGTACAAGAAGAGTTCGACATTTGCAAATATCTTATTTCGTGATTCGTAATTAAAACAAAAAAATCCAATTACATACTGAACATGCATATCGCTATTGTTAGTGCAAGAGGTCTGATGTAAAAAATTGAGTGTATTACTGCAAAGAAAAAAAAATTATTTATTTATGAATGATTAACTTTATAATTTATTTCCCTTTACTATTGCACATAGTAGCACAAATAGAATAAATATTAAAAATGTATACATACGAACTTCTGTATGTAGCGATATGTAATTAATATGTATGTTTCAACTCATAAAATGGATGGAACAAAAAATCCATTGGGACAATATAAGTTTTTGTTTGCTGGGAGTTAGCGAGACCAATATTCTTCTTTAGACAGAACAAAACTAATTTAAGCTGGAATATGAAAAATATGAGTTCACAAAACTTTAAGGAGGAAGTCGAGACCACGTCGAGCTGGTTGAAGTTTAATAAAAGCAAACACAATCACAAACAAAACTTTTTTTTTCAAACTCTAATAAATTTAAATTTACTGAAAATTACACGAAATCTAAGTAACGACAGTGTGATTTTTTTGTTTTTGAATAAAATCTACAATATTATAACCTCATAAAAATATTGTCTTAACCTAAAGCCCTTTTCCATGCAATCAATACCTTCCACATTTTGCGGCCATTGCATTGTTAACAGTTATTTATATTAAGTTTAATTGTGAAATGGATTTCAATTAACATAGCCAAATCTAACGGGCGGGTTTAGTTATATAGACGTATCAAGGAAAACATATTTGCACATATATAATAACATATTTTTTTACCTTTACCTACCTTTTGTTTAACTTCAAGTCAAATCGAATGAGTTATTTCTGAAATATTGGCATATCTAAAAAAGACGTTTGCATGTCCGTATGCTAGAATGCAGGATAGAATTCTATAAAATTGATATGGGACCGTCTAGGTACCAACCCACACAATCCCTGAAAATTTTATAAAACTGGATAAAATGTATTAGGAGATATACCTGTAACATTGATTTTAATACAGACAGACAAACGCTTAACCAAATTTGATCCTTGAAGTCTGAAACGTAAAACGCGAATGGAAATTTTCGATTCTGACCACAAATATTTTTTTTTTAATTTCTTGAATAATAATTTCTTTAAACGTCTTGGTAGATGCTTTGTTGCAGGAGGCGACTACAATGCCAAAGATCAGTTCTGGGGATCCAGACTATCTACTCAAAGAGGAAGGAATCTTAGGTATGTTCTTTATGAGCTTTCATTAGACACAATATCACCTAATTCACCCACGTACTGGCCAACTTCTAGACGGAAAACACCAGACTTACACGATTTTTTCATAACTAAAGGACTCCAAACAACGCCTCACACCATAACAACGAGTTCAGATCTTTGCTCTGATCATTCCCTTTTGCATTTGGTATTGTTTGAAGAGCCTTGTGAAGCTACCAAAAAACTGTCCCTGATTAATGGCATAATGGATTGGGACAGGTACAAGAACCAATTGGACACTGCTCTCTCTATTCCTCTATCCATTAAAAACGAATAAGAACTTGAGGATGCCGTTGAATACTTCACACGAAATATTCAAGAAGCAGCATGGTCTTCATCAGTAGCGAAACCTCAAAAATACGAATTGTTACCAATGTATCCACAATACATAAGGGACTTGATCAGAGCGAAGAGGAGAGCTCGCAAAATATGGCAGACTGACAGACTCCCATCAGATAAACGAACTTACAACAGACTCAATAATGAACTCAAGCGACAGATTGGAAAATTCAAACGAACAACCTATGACAGCAACATCAGAAATCTCTCAACCGACGATGGGAGGTTATAGAGACATACCAAAAACCTTATTAAGCATCGTGAAATGTCAGAAGGTGAGATGATTCCTGGTCCGTAACAGACGGAGAAAAATCAGAACTCTTTGCCGAATATTTTTCTTCTGTTTTTGTACCACACACAGACTTCACTAATATTGTACACGATAACAATGTACTAAACACTTTAGACGTGCCCTTACAACTAACTTCACCACCTATTTCATTCACACCTTCCCAGATTGCTGAACAAATCAAAAAGTTGCCTAAAAGAAAAGCTCCTGGACATGACTTGATTAACGCTGAAGTGCTCCAACAAATGCCAAGAAAAGCTCTAGTGCTTTTGACAACTATTTATAATGCAATGCTGAGGACAACTAAATTTCCACTACAGTGGAAATACCCACATATAACTCACAAGATTCACAAGCCTAACAAGGACAAAAACTCAACTTCCTCATACCGACCAATCAGCTTACTACCTATCTGTTCCAAATTTTTTTAAAGCTTACTGAACAAAAGACTTGTTGATATACTAACAAAGACCAAAATAATACCTGACCATCAATTTGGATTTAGGGCACATCACTCAACTGTACACCAACTACATAGAGTAACGGACTACATATCTACAGCACTAGAGCAGAAAGTATATGCAACTGGCGTATTTCTGGATATTGCTCAAGCGTTTGACAGAGTTTGGTACCAAGGTCTTCTCTTTAAACTCAAGACAATACTCCCACCTACATATTATCTAATTCTACAATCCTTCCTTTCCGATAGATTTTTCTCGGTCCGACACGGCTCAGAACTATCTTCCATCAGGTCTATCTCAGCAGGAGTACCTCAAGGTTCAGTACTTGCTCCACTACTCTATATCACATACACCAATGATATACCTTGCAGTCCCAACATTTTAACAGCGACATATGCAGACGACACAGCAATTTTAGCAAGACACAAAAATCCAACATACGCCTCACAGACCCTACAACAGTATTTAACAAGATTACATGACTGGTTCAAAATTTGGAAAATCCGACTAAATCAAGACAAATCACAGCACATCACATTTACGTTTCGACATGAAACATACCCTCCAGTTTTCCTTGACAACACACAGATTCCACAGACAGACACCGTTCACTAACTTGGTCTGACATTTGACAGAAAAATGACGTGGAGCCCACATATGATCAAGAAACGAAAAACGCTAAATCAAATTTCGAAAAATTCAAAACTAAAACTTAGACAGAAATTGAACACATACAATTACTTACTAAAACCTATTTGAACTTACGCATCACAGATATTTGGAACTGGTAAAAAGACTCACTTAAACTAACTTCAAGCAAAAACATTCAGAGCAATCACAAAAACACCTTTGTACGTTAGCAACATAACCTTACATACTGACCTCCATATGCCGACTGTTAACGAACACATACGAACTCATCACAAACGATTCCACAACAACTTACAAGGACATCCTAATACACTTATAAATGACATGGCCACTACGAATATGCCAGGTAACGTCTGTAGGAGACTGAAGAGGAGCTGGATGAGGGACCTCCTCGCCTAATGTAGATATCACGCCGAGTGAGTTGCCGCTGGGCACTGATCCTCGTAATGCCTTTCATGACATTATTTTTTTTCCAACGACCTCACATTCACTGGTTGTCATTACCACTATGACAGGTGTGAATAAAAAATTAAAAAAAAAAACTTCTTGAATAAATATAATTATTATTATTTATTATTCCATGTTAACTTATCTCAAAGTTTATTAGAATCGAATTCATAGTATAATATAAACAAAATTTGAATAGGATAGAGTAATCTCAGAATGGCACAATTTATTCTAAAAACTATTTTATTTATTAAATAGAGTAATGTTTCTCATAATTTTGTTTCCCCTATATAATATTATAATGGGGGATACTATCATTATTTCACTGGATGGCGGATGAGTCACGACCTAAACCGATACGGGGCTAGTTATACACTGCCCGCAACACTTTACGGTTGTGCGGGTTAAGTAGGCTCCCATTAATGAGTAGTATAATAGCTATTAAGGGAGCGGGGTAGCTTAGTGGGTAGGGCAATGACTTCAAAAGTTCAATGTACCTGGTTCGAATCCGGCCGATCGGAGGTAATTATTTATCCTCTAAAATCAGTTGTGGATTCGACCCTGAATGCAGGAAGTCCTCCAGAGGGTACACAAATAATAAGCAGAGAAAATCTAGCGGTTGAGCGTGATCTAGGTCAAATCACCGTTGTATTAGGGAGGCTGGAAAGTTAGCTCATAATGAAGTTAACCCATCCTTTTTCGGTCCGAATATGCTATGCAATATTTTATTTTCGACAACCTTAAGACGTTTCTGATCCCTTGATAGAAGCGGCCACGTTTCGCAACCATAAAGAACCGTTGGTAGAATGATTTTGTATCTTATAATTTTAAACTTCCGGGACAGAAGACGCGAACTAAGTAGTTTTGTCTCAGAAAAATAACAAGCATTTCTCGCCTACAATCTAACCTTAATCTCCTCTTCAATTTTGTTTTTTCTAGTTATCGTAGAGTCTAGACATCTAAACTTCTCTACATATTCAAATACATTCCCTTCTATAACTGTGTCTATGTCAAGCTCTAGTTTTTAACCAGCTTTCATTGGCGTATTTAGTTTAATTTATACATATGTATGTAAATTTATCTACAAAACCAAACAATTATTTGTTTGTTGTCTTAATAACAACATATATACCTGTGACCTTAAAAACATTATTTTATAACCACAAGGTAATTCAGTCCAACCTTTGCGAGGTGTAGGAACTTATTCAGGGGATTTATGGCGAAAGTTGTATATAAGATATTAAGGTGTATAAAGGCGTGGAATTTTAAAAGTCTGAATCCACCAGCTCGGTTAATATCAGTCCTAAACAAGATTTATAATTCTGACTCTACGAGACGTATAAATAACAGAAATCTATTACGGAGATGACTGTATTAATTATAGTTTAAGAACAGAATTTCTGATGGATGCAATTTACTTTTTACTTTTAGAGATGATCAGTTCCTCATCGAAATGATACAAGTGACATTTATTAAAAAATTCAAACTGAAGAAAATTTTTCCACCAAGGCACTATCTAATTCAACACTTTCCTTTCCGACATGGATCAGAACTACCTTTCATAAAACCTCAGCTGGAATACACTAAGGTTCAGTACTCATTCCATTACTTTATATTGCATACACCCACGACATACCATGCAGTTTTAAAATTTAAACAGCGACATAAGCAGGTGGCACTATGTTAGAGAGACACAAAAGTGTAACATATACCTCACCGATCTTACAACACTATTTAATTAAACTTTTTTTTAATCTGTTTATTGAGAAATAATACATTTTGCCACACTTAAGGGCACTGATTACTAAGGCTGAGTGAGGCACATTCATACCATATATACAATACAAAATAATGAATAAATAAATAAATATATATATACATCTATATAACAAAGGCAAAAGGCTATCATAAACCAAGGAAATGTAACTTAGAGTTAAAATTACCTTACTGACAGACACTTCAAAGTCAATCATAACAATGCTCATTCATCACTTTTTACTCAGTCTGCCGGTGTTTCTCAAGGTAGTATCCTAGGTCCTGTCCTTTTTAAATTTTATACAGCTGACATCCCAATCCATCCCAACACTGTCATCACCACCTATGCCGATGACACGTGTATCCTATCAGTTAATAACGATCCATCTATTGCATCCCAAACGCCTCAATCACACATCACAAGACTTGAAAAATGGTGTCAGAACTGGAGAATTAAAATAAATTCCAATAAATACCATAAAATTACCTTCACTCTTCGCCGTAAACCTATGACTTCCTGTCCTACAGTATCCTTCAACAATAGCCCTCTTATCCCTGTCGAACAAATCCGATACTTAGGGCTCCACCTTGACAAACGACTCACTTGGAATCCTCATACCAGACTGAAACAACTTGAAACCGCCCGACGTTTTCGACTACTGCAGCACTTACTAGACAAACGCTCTAAGCTCACAATCAATTACAAACGACTCATATATATGACAATAATAAGACCTATTTGGACTTACGGAATTGAGCTTTGGGGCTCCACTAAACCATCGAATTCCTCTCGTATCCAATCCTTACAAACCAAAGTCCTTCGTAAAATCCTCAACGCTCCTTACTTTGTCACAAATAAAATCATCCATAAAGACCTTAATGTTCCATATGTTTCCGATTTGGCCCAATCCAGATATCTATCCTTCCATAACAAACTGCAGAACCATCCGAATCCTCTCGTTTCAAACCTTGCTTCCTACTCGATCCCTGATAATCCTCCGAGGCGTCTGAAAAGAAGATGGCCTCGGGATCTTCTAATATAGAACTTTAATTTGAGTTCTACCAATGGGTAGTTTCTCTTCATGCTGTACATGTCATGTTACCAATGTCACATTTACTTATTGTATTTTCCATGTAATACAGTTGTGAATATCAATAAAATAAAATTTAAAAAAAGAGTTAAAATTAAATGAAATACAGAAATTCGTAGCAAAATTAAATAAATTATAAGTAATAGAAATAAATAGAAAAACATTCATACTTAAATACAATCTTTACAATCAGGCAAGAGATTTCCGAATCCAGCTCTTTTCCCCATTTTTCCCAAGAGATCCCAGCGCTTCTCTCTCAGCCGCATCACTGGGATGGGAATCCAGTGGAGACTTAGAGAGGGCACTAAAGCCACATACGCTCATGACTTGAGTGGAGAAGCTGGCCATTATCAGAACTCCAGTGACGTCTTTACAAGAGATCTCGAGGCCACTGCCGTTTCAACCTTCGAGGAGGGTTGTATGGATGACTGGAGCTAGATAAGGATTGTGCTAAAGGGTCAGGATGGTGGATTAGGTTCATGTGAAAATTTGAGAATCGGGATGGAATAACGTCAAGGATATAAGGGATGTAAAGGTCATGATGTAGGGTTTTGTTTGTAACGTAATAAGGAGCATTGACTATCATACGGAGGACTTTAGACTGAAAGGATTGGATGCATTTGATGTTCAAAAATTTAGTTATCCCCCACAGTTCAAGTGCGTAGGTCCAGATGGATTTGAGTATGGATTTAATTTAATAAAACTACATAGCTGATTTAAAATTTGGGAAATCCGACTAAATCAAGTTGGCTCTTCGAATTATATCCAGTTTTCCTAAAGAACATATAGATTCGACATAGAGATACCTTCTAGTACATTGGTCTCACACATGACCGAAAAATGATTAGGAGGGTCATATACCACGGAAAAAACAAGAAAACTCTTAATAAAAAATTAAGACTTCAACATTCACTTCTATAGAAAACAATCAAAGAGAAAACGTTCATGGCAATAACAAAAGCACTATGGTACTTTAGTAACATAACCTTATGCACAGACATTATGCCGACTGTTGACAAATTCCATGAGAAATTATAAAGACATGATACTCATTAATGACATGGTGATATTACAAATGACCCAGGTAATGTCTGTACTGTAGAAGACTGAAGAGGAGCTAGATGAGGGACATACACATCTAACAATTACTGTAGATATCAGGATAGGATGATATGCCGCTGGGTACTGCTGTCTCTCTCATGCGGTTGTATTTTCAAAGTATATCATATTCATTATTTTTTTTTTGTCTACAAAATATGTATTTGCACCTGTCAACAATAAGTTGACAATCAGCAAATGTGATGGCGATAATGATATAATGACATGACAGGCATGGGGAAGGAAAGTACTCAGCAGTACCTCTTCCCTAACTTGTTCCAATTACTTAGGTTGTCTAAGGAAGGAGATCCCTCATCCAACGCCTTTTTAGTCTCCTGCTCATGTTCTGAGGTATGTCAGCTGTGCTCATGACTCTTATAAGTCTGTTATTATGTCCATTTAAATTTGTGTAAAATTGTTGATATAGGGTCGTTATATGTTGGTCAACTGTTGGAAAGTGGAGGTCAGTATGTAGAGTTTTGTTAGTCACGTACCAAGGTGCTTTTGTTATGAGTCGCAATAATTTTGATTGGAACGTTTGAAGTTTTTGTAGGTGGGTATTTTTAGCGATGCCGTATATTTGTGATGAGTATGTCCATATGGGCTTAAGTAAGTATGTATATGTATTCAGTTTCTGTTTTAGTTTTAGTTTTTAAGATTTGGCAAAAAGAGAGTAAATTAGTTTGAGTCGTTTGTTAAGTGTCATACGTTTCATTTTAACATGTGGGCCCCATGTCATCCTTCTGTCGAAGGTGAGTCCAAGGTAAAGTACCGTGTCCGTTTGAGGAATTTGATTGTTGTCAATATAAACTGGAGGACAGGTGTTTTTTCGAAGAGTAAATGTTATATGTTTGGATTTGTCATGATTAAGTCGAATTTTCCTTAGTGTGAACCAATCTTGTAGTTTAAGCAAATGATGTTGTAGAGTTAGTGAGGCCTGTGTAGGGTCTTGATGTTTTGTGAGGATTGTTGTGTCGTCTGCATATGTAGCTGTGAAGATCTCATCGTCAATAGGTATATCGTAAGTGTATATAACGTAAAGTAGAGGGGCTAGTATTGAACCCTAGGGAACTCCGGCCAAGATTGGACGGACTGAAGACACTTCCGAGCCCTGCCGAACTGAAAAAAAATCTGTCGAAGAGGAAAGATTGAAGGATAAGATAGTGGTGTATGGAAGTATAGTCTTAAGTTTAAAGAGAAGACCCTGGTGCCAGACTCTATCAAACGCCTGAGAAACATCCAAAAATACTTATAATTATTTGTTAATATATTTTTTTAACAGATAAGAATAAAAATTTAAGTTTTTTAAAATCGTTATTTCATCAATGAAGTGACTATGACGTAAAATGTTAAATTAGTTTTATTTTCGAAAGGACAGTTATTAGAACAGTATAGGAAAGTTTCACCACATTCATGAGAGCCGTTTTTGAATTTCACTCTATAGAAAAACATGTTTTTAATTTAGCACCCAATTCCTGTCACAGGCATAGTAGTCAAAACCCTACAAAATTAAAAAAGAAGCAACAAAATCGGATCTCTAGTTTCCAAAAAAAATCTTAACACAGACCAATGGCTAAAAATGTGTTTTTCGGACTCAGGGGGCTCTGAAACGTATAGATCAGTCGAATCCGCATATTGGAAATGTAATCCAATCGCAATACTTTCCTTATATAATATAGGTAGAAAACTAATAACATAGAACTTTTCAACAAAAAAGTTAAACCTCGGCCTACGAATTTTATACTCACTTCTATCAAGACGCTCAAAATTAAACTTAAAAAAGAAACTAAATGCCTATTTATTTATCTATTAAAGTCTTACGGACTTACGGACCGGCCCTTGACAAATATACTGTGGCTGTTCAGTATATTTGTTAAAAGTAAAAACGAAAAAACATACGAAAATTACAAAATCTTCAGATAAAAACTTTCAGGAGTATAACTAAAACTTTATGACTTGACAAATATTACTGTATATAAAGATACATATACATGCCAACAGTTAACGATCACATAGGCACGAACTACAAAAAATTTCACAACTTACATGGACATACACACGTATACAAGACATGGCCAGGATTAACATTTTGGAAAAAATGTTCAGGAGGCTCAAAAGAAGCTAGATGCAGACTTTTCTTACTTAAAAATAAATTAAAATCAAATCAGGAAGGGATGCCGCTGGGAACTACTACAGTTCTTTCCGGCAGCAGACTAGCTAATTGTCAGTAATTCTGACTGGTGAGAGTATATAAACGAATTGCAAAAAAAGTTCAGTTTCTTCAAATAATAAATGACTGAATAATGAGAACACTAACATTATCTATGGCATTTAAATTTCTTGTAAAGAAATTTCATACTTGATAATATTTTATTTTCTAAATGTTTTTCTCTCATTATATTATTAGCATGATGGTACCCACCAGCACCTCTTCCTAGTCCTTTTTTTCCTTGGTTCAGGGAAGCAGGTCTCTTATCCAGCTTCTTTTCAGTCACCTCCTGATAGTTATAGGTGGTCATATCGTTTTAAATATGTTGTTTTATTCATGAAGATTAATACGAAATCAAGAATAAACAGTACGTATATGCTGGTCGATTGTTGATATTTATTATTTATAACAAAATTGGTTTTTGTTTTGGTAAAACAATTGTTTTTTTTTTAATATCGTGTTGTAAATTGCTTTGATTTATTTTTGTGTGTATTATCGGATACTGTGAACTTTAGAATTTATTTTCGTTTGATAATTTGTGTCAGTTTTAATTGGATTTGAGATGATTAACCAAACCTTTAATGTTTCTGACTTGACTCACATTTGCAATTACCACCATAATAACACACGAATAACCGCTATCTTGACTAAACTTCGAAATCCATCCTTTGAAAATTAACCGCTGAATGTAGACACTAATCACGAAGGAAAACTTGCTAATCTAATCGTATACGCATCTATGGAAAGACAAATATTGTTTATCCAAAAGCACTTTGATAAACAGAATTAAAACTGCTAATCTTCCATACTTATATTGACATCATAATGAGTTCCAAATATTCATACTATATATAGCGTCAAATTGAAGACTATTAAATACAAAATGATGGGCAACAGCTAGTTACAATGACGTGGTTGGCTGATTAACGTTGGACTGTTATAATCTTAGAAACATATCCACCTGTGCATGTATAAACAGTTGTTGTAGGTCATGCATAATTAATAATAAATTACTAATAATAGCTTTAGCTAGTGATATAGCAATAATAAATGTGTTTTACTTTCATAACAGTTCTATTAATGTTAAAATTGCAAACATTAGTTAAAGTTTTTTTTTTATCTGGTGGAAGCTCCCGCATCCATAATATTTATTTAATAATCTTACAGGATAAAATATAAATAAATTTGCAGCAAGTAAAAACAAGTCCTAACCTGACCTCAAAGGCTCAATAAGTTTACATGAAGTCACAGAAACTGCAAAAAATATTTTTATTTTAACGACTTCGAATCATATTATTACCTCTACTATTTTTTATAGATACTTGCCAGTTAATTTTAGTAATATCAGCGTGTGATATAATAGAAAATAAAATTATATATGATTTTAAAATAATAATATTTATATATTCATCATGTAAAAGTTTTACATGAAAACTTAGACTGAAGCTTAGCAGAAAGGAGAGAAAAATAATTATATAATGAAAATAATAAACTGTTTAACATTGAGCAAAACAAAATATGGACTATAAGCATTAATTAATATTATTCCATAACTAAAAATAATGAAGAAAATAAAAATTTAAATTAGTTTTACAGTTGATTAATGATAAAATAAAATTTGAAAAAAGATAAGGTAATAAAGTCCTTTGGAAATAAAGCAAATACTGAACAAACCCAAATGACATTTGTATATCCTTATGTTTTTTTTTTCTTGTCTTCAATTTTTCATCCGCACCTATCATGGTAGTGACAATTAGCAGATTGGTGGTCATATAGAAAATGGCATGACGAAGAATGGAACCCAGCAGCACCTCTTCCCTGGTCTGTTTACATCCTAAAATCAGGAAAGGAGATCTCTCATCCAGCTCCTTTTCAGTCGCCTCCTGATGAGAATTTCAGCCGTGGCCATGTCGTTGATAAGTCCATTGTGATGTCCAATGGACACAAAGTGGATTGTGATGTGTAGTTTAGAATGAAATCGAGAGTAGAGAGTACGTATGTGCTTGTCAATGGTTGGTTGTCTTAGGTCGGTAAGTAAAGTATTGTTGTTAACGTATAAGGGAGTGCAAGTTATTGGTCTTAAAATTCTTGATTGAAAGGATTGTAGTTTTTGTAAGTGAGTCTTTTTTGCTGAACCGTAAATCTGTGAGGCGTATGTCCAAATGGGTTTGAGCAGGTAAGTGTATGTATTTAGTTATTGTCTAATTTTCAATTTTGATTTAGAAAACAGGGAGTATAATATTTTCAGTCTCTTGTTGAAAGTATTTCTTTTCATTTTGACGTGTGAGCTATGTAACTCTATGTAACTTAAACATTTTAGAGAATATATGTAAATAATTTTTCTTCTTCTTTTTTTACATTTTTTTTATATCAACAGTTATATTTCTTTACAATTTTTATATTCCATCACTACAACGCTGTGTTTATACAATTGATGTAGCGTTCCTTTCAAATTTCATTTAGTGATTATTATGTTATTGTTTTAGCTCCAATATTGTTGTATTGCAAACCTATTACCCAACTGTTTTCGTTAATATATCCTAACAGCTATTACTCTTAATTTATTACTGGTATTTTAGTTGTTCGATTATGTAATAGGTCTTTTGGTCAGATTTATTGTTAATTTATATGAACAATATTGTTATTCTTCTTGGTACCTAGTTCCAGAATAAATATGATTTTCTATTTCTATTTCAATTTCAATTTTAAGTGTCTAAAATCTGACACTAACCCTACAAAAAATAAAATGAACAAATATATTACTAATATTAAAAATAGGAGTTAAATAATTAAAAAAGTTTGAATAACTTGTTCAAGTGGCAGTACAGCGGACGATCTTTAGAAATTGAAGAATGCATGATTCATGAGCAAATAACAGGTATTCATGTCTTCGTTTGGTGTTTTCAATATTTTACGAGCGCTGACATTATTATGTTAAACTGCAAGTAGAAAATTGAGTCCGCAGTGAAGAACTCATGTAAAATAGCAATTTGTAACCATTAGCCTATAGTAAAGGACTGAGACAGATTTCCTATGTTAAATATTATTATAATATAAAGAATCCATGTTACAAATATAAACTTTGAACCTTGTACATAGTTAAGACTAAGCTAATACGATTCACGTAACATACGCGGTTATAAACTTTAACTAAATATATACAATGCATAACTGATATAATTTTATATTAAACTTTGAAACTTCTTAAAAATAAAATAAAACGAAAATATTTATTTATTAGTGTTTATTGTCGTCTCTATCCTGAAAAGCGATTAGCAACATTTTTTCTTATATTGGCAATAAAAAACGTATTGGCTATTCCTTATTTAGGTCTAATTTATAAACAATAAAAATTGTTTTCATATATCTCCGCAAAATTATTTTTAGTTATGCAGTGAACTTCAGATAACATATCGCAATATTTATACTACTGTTCTAGTAAACAAATTAATCTTATAATATATATTTCTCATTAATTGTGGCTTATTTAATTTATTTGAGTGTTTCAAAAGCATAAAGTTTATAAAGTTTTTTTTTAATAGTTCCATTTTAATATTTTATGTGACACCTTTTAGGAAAAAAGTTTTTAAAATAAAAATTCTAAGAAACCTTTTTGTAATTAAGTAATCAGATAAAGCAGCCAATATAGAGAGAAGGCGAGAAAGAAATGTGGTTGTAGAGAAAGAAATATAATTAACGAAATCCCCATAGACCATTTTTCGTAACATATAATGAAAGTATTTCGAAAAATATGGTAGAGCAGGTTATAACAAAAAAAGTTAAATTAAAAGAAATAAAAATCCACTGTTCCAAATGAAAACCTGTAATTGATCCTCTAAGAAAGAAGATACATTTCTCTAGAGATTAAGAGTTGGACATTGTGTAGTGAAAAGAATAGTCCAACGCATCATCCAATATTGTCTTATATTTAAAAATATATTATTATAGAGCCTTATTAAGTTATTATTATTATTTAAAAATATAAGAAAAAAAATTGGATATGGCTCTGAGCCTAAAAGAAAACCTGATTGGCAAAAAAAAGCCGTGAAAAAAATCAAATAAATTTTTAAAAATTATAAAAATTTAATTGATTTTTTCCGCGGCTTTTTTATTGCCAATCAGGTTTTCTTTTTCATTCTTTGCCATTCAGGTTTCACCACGCTATAATAATAATAATAAAAAGCTAATAATAATAATATTATTGATGTCGGGATCCCCAATGATAATAATATTGTTGAAGAAAAACTTGGAAAATTCCAGGAACTGGAAATCGAATTGAAGGAATTATATTATTTGAGGAACGTCACCACCACTCCAATTATAATATCCTCCAATGGATTGATACCAAAGTCAACAGTGGCAGGCACGATAGGATTAAAATTACCTCTTGAAGTGCTGAAAGAGGCTCAACACTCAGATCTTTTAGACACAGCACGTATTGTTCGAAAATGTTTAAAAGTCTAAAAAAAATAATAAAAATTAATATGAAGGTGGCTGGAAATTTGATCTCCCACCTCAGAAACTCATCCCGCAAAACGAAAATAAAAAAAGAAATAAAATAATAATAACTTAATAAAGGCTAATAAGATAATAATAAAATACTTAGCAAACCCGAAGGTTCGATGCCGACACCACCAATCGCTTGTTACACACCTCCCTCCACCGTTCGCCGTCCAAACCCAGTCCCTTCAGATCGGCTTTAATGCAATCTTCCCACCTTCGCTTCGGTCTACACCTCGGACGTTTACCATTCGTCACATATTTACAGCAAATATTAACCTTTTAAGCAGACCCTACACGGTAATTCATGAATGAAGGTCACAAGAAGTTCCAAGATTGCCCGCGATCGCTTTGATCATGAAGACCCTTACACGTTTAATCATTACTGATCATTACTTATCGTTGCTGATACCAATTTAGCTCAGTTGTAAACAAAGAAACAGCATAGATATGCTAATTTGGACATTGCTATTTATAATATTGGGCATCAAGAGAAAAACGGAGATATAATAATTACTTCCTAGTGCCTGAAAATCGTTTAGACCAAAGTTAGAAAAATATAAGTCAACTACATACAAAAATCTAGGAAAAGTACTGCGAAAATAATCAATTTGCTAAGAAAAATTGAAAAATTAATGGCAAATAAACACAACAGTTAAAGATTTTTTTTCTATAAGTAAATTGTGAAGTTTCCACTTTTTTTTCTCTCCAATTTATTGCCTACTTGACTATTTAAAGAAAAAATAGTTGAAAATGGTTAATAATAATATATACTAGGGATATAAACAACTATTTACTTAATAACGAGACCTAGGTAAACTAACCTATCTAGTAGTAATCTCATAGAAAATCGTTTTGACAAAAGTTAGTAAAATATAAGTCTACTACTTACAAAAATTAAGGAAACGTATTGCGAAAATAATAAATTTGTTGAGGAAAATGGGAAAAGAACTGATAAATATACACAACGTTTAAGTTTTTTTTTCCTAAAGTAAATTGTGAAGTTTCCTCATTTTTTTTTTTTAATTTGTTGCCCACTTGACTATTTAAAAGAAATAGTTGAAGATGGTTTAAAATTATAAACAAGGGATATGAAAAATTATTTAACTATTTACATATAATGAAAATCATAAATTTATAATGGTTGTGAGGCCTAGGTAACCTAACCTATCCAGCAGTATGGTTAGTCCCCCCACTACTTTTGCCTCAGTCCCCCCCTCCACTTCTCGTGAATGAACCTTTGATATCCGGATGTTCGGAAATCCGCAGCGCACCACCATCAGTACTTCATTCACTACCTTACACGACAATTCGGAACGTCATTAGTGCAATTCCGATTGATCGTGTAGAGTCCCCTTTAGGAATTCTTTCGTTACTAAGTCCAACAATTTTACAAGTCCGTTTGATTCTCCGAGATGTAATCACCTCAATTATATTAACGGGATATAGTTCACGCGATTCGGCGTTGAGTAGCCGCCTAGACTCTCCGGTTAATTCATCCTTCTTCGTTGCGAATAAAATACGCATATATATATAATATACTTTATTTTCAAAAACCTTAAGAAGTTGCTGATTCTTTAATGTAAACGGCCACGCTTCGCATTAATAAAGAACTGAAGTTAAGATAATGGTTTTATAGATTCTAGTAATTAAGTTACGAGACAAGAGGCGCAAACTAAATATATTTTTAAATATAGGACATTATTGGATGATGTGTTGGACTGTTCTTTTCACCATATGAAAATACACAATGTCCGACTGTTAATTTGTAGAGAACTGTCTCTTCTTTCTTAGAGGATCAATTAGAAGTTTCCATTTGGAACAGTGGATTTTTATTTTTTTTAATTTAGCTTCTTTTGTTGTCATCCGCTCTACCATATTTTTCGAAATGCTTTCATTATATGTTACAAAAAATGTTCTTTATGGATTTCGTTAATTATTACAACCACATTTTTTTCTTGACTTCTCGCCGTATTAGCTGCTTTCTCTAAGAACTTAATTACAAAAAAAGTTTCTTCGAACTTTTATTTTTAAAACTTTTTTCCTAAAAGTTTTCACATAAAATGTTAAAATGTAACTAAAAAAAAAATCAACCCCTGCTTTCATTATACTGAAATAAACCACAATTAATGAGAAATATATAGATTATAAGATTAATTTGTTTACTTGAAGAGTATTATAAATTTTGTCATATGTTATCTGAAGTTCACTAGATTACTAAAAGTAAATTTGCGGAGATATATGAAAACAAAGTGCATTTTTGTTTTTAATTTAGACATTTACAAACTTAAATAAGGAATAGCCAATACGTTTTCTATTGCCATTCAATTTTTGAATACATAATTCATATTTTAATACGGTTGCCACATTACCTTCACACTCCGCCGCAGATCCTGTCCATCAGACCACTTTAATTCCATCCAGCTTCCTTTTTCAGACACAGTCCGGTATCTTGGCTTCATCTTAGACCGAAGAATAACGTGGAACCCACATACTAGACTTAAAAGACAAGAACATAACCGACGATACGGCCAATTATGCAGACTACTGACCAGAAAATCTCAACTTTCAATTGACAACAACTTACTGATCTATAAGACAATCCTGAAACCCATCTGGACCTACGGACTTGAACTTTGGGGGACAGCAGAATTCTCTAACATCAAACGCATCCAATCCTTTCAATCCAAAGTCCACCGAACAATAGTCGATGCTCCGTTCTATGTAACCAACAAAACCCTACATCATGACCTTAATATCCCATTTGTGCTTGACCTTATCCCTGGAAAATTTTCAAAATTCCATCAGAACCTTATCAATCATCCAAATCCCCTAGCCCAATCCCTATCTAGTTCCACTCATCCCTACAACCCTCCTCGAAGATTCAAGTGGCATTGGCCTAGAGATCTTTTATAGTATTTATTTTGGAGTTCTGGCAAGGCCAGATTCTCCACTCAAGATACGAGTGTATGTGGCTAAAGCACTCTCGCTCAAACTCCACCGGCTTTAGCACCGGTTTGGCGGTTGAGAGAGTAGCGCAGGGATTTTGGTTCCCCGCCTGATTGTATATATTGTATATAGGTATGACTGTATTTTTATGTTTTTAATTTACTTATATTTAGGTTATTTTATTTTTTTATTGTATATAGTTTTTATTTATTATTATGTAGTTATTATTTTATTTTTGTTTCTTTTTTGTATATACGGTGTGAATGTGTTCATTTATCAATATAATTATTGTCCCTGTGGCAGAATATTATATGTCTAAATAAATAAAGAAATTTGAATACGGTTGAATACCTGTGCGTATTAAAATTATATTTTTTAAATAAAATTAGCATTTGAGAATATACCCTAAATATTTGTCATCTATTTCCCTCTAGTAAATTTTGCTCTTGATTCAACATTGATTCTATTTTCGAAAATTTTATTTTAAAATGTTGTTTTGGAAAGAACATGACGTAAGATAAACACAAGAAGTATGCAAACATGAAGAATAAATTGGTATTTGATAGCCTGATTGTTTGGAAACCTAATAGTAGGTTTTGTTTAAATTATCATATCTAATCTTTATAAAGTGTTTTTTATTTAAATAAGATTGTTTTTTAGTAAATATTATTTAGTTAACAGACAAAAGGTTTCTTGTTAGGATATATTAATGAATTTCCTGCTAACTAGAAAATTCATTTAATAATACTTAATTGCTTTAAGTCTATTGTGTTTAAAAGACTGTATGTTCTTAATATTCGCATAACTTATGTATCTAAATCAAGACTAAATATTTTCTAGTCTATTGGAACTATTTACCGGGATTTATTTAAATCTATTCCGAACTTTAAATTTTGGACTTTTTTTTATTATTTTAACGTGTGAGAAATGTGTTTTTTATCAAATCGACGTTATAGAATTATAAAAGCAAATTTAAATAGATAAAAGGACATCGTATTAGTATAATAAATTTTTAAATTAAAGTTATTTATACATACCAGACTGAGACGACAAGAAACCGCTCGAGGTTTCCGATTTCTCCAGCACTTACTAGAGAAACGTTCTAAACTTCAAATTAATTAAAAAAGACCCATATACATGACTATAATAAGGCCTATTTGGACTAACGGAGTTGAGCTATGGGGCTCCACTATACCATCGAATTCATCTCGTATCCAATCCTGAATGCTCCCTACTTTATTACAAATAAAACCATCCATAATGACCTTAATGTTCCTTATGTTTCAGATCTAGTCCAATCCAGATACCTATCCTTCCATAATAAACTTCAGAACCATCCCAACCCTCTCGTTTCTAATCTTGCTTCCTCTTCGATTCCTGATAATCCTCTGAGGCGTCTGAAAAGGAGATGGGTCCGTGATCTCCTAATGTAGACATGTCATTAGAGTGCTACCATTGGGTAGTTACTCAACAAGTATTTTCACGTCATTATATCCATATGTTCAAATTTACTAAATGTATTTCTTTAATATAGTTGATACATACTAAAGATAATACGTAATAAAAATAAGAAATAATAAAAAAAAATATTTATATAATAATTAATTAAAATTATATTATTCTTATAAATTTTTCATTTAGAAATTTTGATTCCCACCAATTAAATGTCATAAAAAAGGAACCTCCTTTATATCAGTGAACAATGTACTGTGCTTTCATTTTCCTCGTTTGGATCCTGCTTTGGCAAGTGAATATTTATTCTGAGACTTCAGATATGAATTGACTCCGAGGTATTCTAATATAAATAACAATAAAATGTACAATTTTGAGTTATCTAGAAATCTAATTATACTATCCCACGTAACTTTTTTCAAGCTTCTTCACGGTGAAGTATGTTATATACATACATTTAAAGAGCATCGAGAAGAAGAATTTAGTAAAGTTTCATTAAAATCAGTACATTTATTTATACCTTGTTACCGCCAGGTACTTACCAGAGTGTAGATTTCAAGAGTCATTTTCCAGAACCGCCTAGAAATGAAAATTAAATGACCAAGGTAGGAATCGAACCAACAGCCTTCAGAACCGGACACTAATCTGCAGCGACATACGTTTTTTGACCACCATCTTGAAAGAAAAGGGCGGATATTAACGCTGAGCATCAAGTATCATTTAAGGGTGTCCTTTAGCATCGTGAGAGCAGCTTTAAAGAAAAGCCACGGACGGCGTTTCTAAGTAATGTTGGTAATAGTACAACCATTACTTTTATAACTGTACTTACTTTTAACTACTTAACTCAAGACCCTTCATGAGTTCTAGTGAATAAGCTTTATGTCTTTGCTGCTTAATTTATCGAGCCCCTTAATAATGTAAGCACACATGTTTATGTGCAGGTTTTACTTGCATCCTCGCCATTATGAGAAGCAATCAGGAAATTATCCTACAAAGTGAAATACCAAAGTCCGAAAGGTGCTAATTATAAGCGCAGACTTCGTGAGACGATCGTCACCCAAGAGAAATGTTGAAATTCGTATTGCCCCCAATAATTTGAAATAACATTTTTTTTTTAATTTTATTTATTCATTCATTCAGAAATATAAAAATCTGTCACACAGCCAATAATTATAGTGAGATATGAACACATTCACACCATATATACAGAAAATATAAAATAAATGCAAAGTAACTACTAAAATATCTGGAGTACCCAATCACACGACTTTCCTACCTATTTCAGAAAAATTTATATATCTCTACATATGTTCATGAAGAAACAAAAAAAAAAAAATTGAACTAGATTTATTTTGCTGAAAATTCATCAAAAAAAAAGATTTTAGTACGATTTATTTGATAAACTAAAGCAATGAAAACCGGCTTAAGGTAGATCAGTGTAAACATTTCAATAATCTCTAATATTACTGATCAAAAACTTTTTACCATAGCCTAATTTTGTCAAACAATAATTTCTGTTAAAAGTAGAGGAAATAGCGAAGGTTGTGTGATGCGGGCAACACATTTTCTTACTTTCACTTAGTCGTCTTTATTCTCTCATTCACCCCTTTCTGACACCAGGATATGAAACCGTAATCTTACATTGAAAATTGAATAGCTGTAACTTCGTTAAAAGTTTTCTAAAATTAACGTATTTTATATTGTTTGGTAGAGAATTTCATTACCTTTCAAAAAACAGACTAAACGGTCAATAGCTACAAATGTGTTTTTCGGATAAATTGTAAATTTCACCGTATAATATATACTTAGGGAGTTAGGTCTCATAACATTTTTCTTTTCTTTATTACTTTTTTTCCTGAATTTTCTCGGGAATTTAGTCCATATAAGCAAATTGAATGGAAAATTATTAAAGAACATTATAGGAAAGTTTCATCAAAATCATTAGAGCCATTTTCACGCTACAGTCTATAGAAAAACATATTTTGCATTGGTTGCGCGTAAGCTATTGCGCATGGAGCACCGAATTTCTGTCCCAGGCATCAGTAGCCAAAACCCTACAAAATAAAAAAGAAGCAATAAAATCGGTTCAGTAGTTCCCGAGAAAATCTTGGCACAGGCAGACAGACAGACCAATAGCTAAAAATCTGTTTTTCGGACTATGGGGGCTCTGAAACATATAGATCCTTCCAAAACCGCATACCAGAAATTTGACCTGATTGCAATTCTTTCCTTACCTAGCCTATTATAGTTAGGAAAGTAATAATAATAAAAAAATATATACAATAAAAAATAAAATAACTTAAAGATAAATATATGAAAAACACAGTCATACCTATATACAATCAGACAGGGAACCCAAAGAAGGAACTAACCAACTATAGAAGGAAGAGTCTTATTATATTATATTATATATATATTATATTTCCATTTTAATTATATATTATCTATATTATGTATAAAATTATATATTATAATAACATTCTTTACAAACAATATTGGCTAAATTAAAATCAATAATAAATAATGTATGAATAAAATTTTTATATTAAAATCGATAAAGAAAAGTCGACTACATGGCTAAGATGGGGTCTGGTAGAAGGTGTGCAACTATTTTATTGATACCTATATGATACTATTATTTAAATTGTTAATTTTACCCAAAGATAATAATATATATCATCATATTCTAAGATTTTATGATTCAATCATTCCTCAATTTTCACGTGATATTCTTATTGTCTGGCTGTGAAAAACGATGTATTTATATTTGAGGTTGTACTCTCTAAGAAATCAAATATATTTTTATTTTTTTTTTACCCTATTAATTTTTATATGAAAAATTTTTGAAATGTGCCACTATTATGCAGGTTGTTTCATTATGAAGTAAGGCTCTGTTTATTTTTCACCGTATTTACTTTAATTTTCATAGCTACATTTCGGTCGGTAAGCCATCCTCAAGTCATCTATAATATAAACACCATTAATTTTATATTTTAATGTAATTTTGCACTCTATGAAGGTGTGTGATATTCTGCACGATATTCAATTAAATATCCTATAAATTATAACTCTAATTAGGTTATGCCAATTTTTAAAAAAAATTTTGTAATAAACTCAGCTAGTTAAATTTTAAATTAACAATACCGCTAGATAGAGTGAGGTTGCTTTTTTATTCAAATACATAATCTGGTATCAAATACAGTATCAAGGTAAGATCAACATATATAAATTATTTTAGATTTTGAAACTTCCTTACTTTATTCAACCATGCTTTTTGCATGTAGTACATAGTCTAATTAAATTTTAAGTGTGGTTGGGAGGTTGCACATTGTTATATATATTTCTTTATTTTGCTCACTTATTAAAGGCTGTTATTAAATATTTATTTAATTAAAATTTTAATTTTGTGATTATATTGGCATGGGTGCTGTTTAATCCTTTAGTATCAGCTTGGAAATTACATACGTGCAGAAATACATTAAAATACAAAATTAATGGTGTTTATATTATAGATGGGTTGAGGATGGCTTACCGGCTGAAGCGTAGCTATGAAAATTAAAATAAATATGGCGAAAAATTAAACGGGGCCTTACTTTATAATATTAAAAAAAAATTCACCTTAAACAAGCACACAGGCTGTTTCTTTTCTTCCTTGTGCTTAATTTAAAAACAATACGTTATATATTCATTTTTATTTTTATTTAGATATTTTCAACTATATATAAGTAAAAAAAAATAAATAATAAAAAACCATTATAACTATACAAACATATAAACAACTTAATTTTAAATAATCAATATTATATTTTTTCGGTTTAAAATAATTTTGTTGAATTTTTACACATGATAAAATATCTGGCCATTTTTTTTTTTGTTCAACATCTTCGCAATAAAAATTGAAAGAAGAAATGAGACAGTGTTCCACCCCACTAATTTAATTAAACGAATAATGCACCTTAATAGAGCTTCAAACTTAAATCAACTTATTATTAAAACATACATGTTTATAAAATCAAACTGTATAATATGGGTTTCTGAAATAGATATGATCACAATATTATGAGGAAAGAACTGAAATAGAAACTGAGTGAATTATGAATTGCTCCAATGAATAACGAATCAGGATGAGAAAGAAATGAATCGATATTTCCTCGAAAGGTCCCACGTGGGAATACTACCCTTTCGTCCTTCAATGGTAGTTCTAGCTGAAATATCATTGAAAATATGAATAAAAAACATTTTAATTGAACTAAAAGCTTTTAAAAACGGACTTTGATCATACTTTTAGTTTAAAATCCTTTGGATCTATCAAAAATTAATTTTAAGATTAAAAGTTCAAAAGCAGTTTGTTTTTTGTGTCATTACTAAATACTGCATTGATGGACCTGTATTCTATAATTTCATGTTATATTTTTTTGAAGTGAAAATTTCAAGTCCGTGGTACAGATCCCTTTTTATCGAATTATCAACATCCCGCCTGAAACATCGTAAATAGTTTCATCTCATTGTAACCTGCAACTTTTTTTTTTTACGAAAACTCTTAGAATTGGAGTGTGTTTAATCTGGAGGGGAGCAAACTTTGTCTATTTAATTAGTACTAAAAAATCGTAAATACCCATTTGCTTTCTACTTGGATCATAAGATAAGTTTATCACAAAATTGATAAAAGAGAAATCCTACAAAAATATTGGGCCGTTTGTCCTATAAAATCTCGTAATTTTGCAGATTTGAGGGTGTAGGTCACCCCAAACGGCTCAAAATTTTTGAAGGTCACTTTTTTTTCTCTACCATGTGATCAAATTATCTTACGATCCAAGTAGAAAGCAAAATGTTATTTACGAGTTTTTAGTACCTAATTAAATAGACAAAGTTTGCCCCCCTCCAGATTGAAAACGCCGCAATTCCAAGAGTTTTCGTAAATAAAATAGTTATATGTTACGATGAGATGAAACTATTTATGAAGTTTCAGACGGATGTTAATAATTCGATAAAAAGGGGTCTGTACCACGAACTATTCTTTAGGCCTCGTTTTGCACGCTTTTAGACTTTCATTAGTAAATTTTGTTTAAACGATATTAAAGATAGATAGTAAAGAAAGAAGAATACTGAAAATATTATTCATATCATATCGTTATAGAAAGCAATGGGAAGTCTTACAGCCGACTAGGAAACAAAAATAGTTTTCTATAAGTCGATATTCCGTTCATAATTGAACTGTGAAACTGTTTCGAATTATATCGAAGGAAATTGTGTCGATTCTCTCTGCTATGACGATAATATAAGATTTCTGGAGCTAATATTGAACTTCAAGACAATAATTTTTAAGCATTATAACCTTTATCCTTTAATATTCCAATAGTAAAGAAAAGAATGTTACTTTTGTGAAATATAAAAGAAGATAATTGTACGAATATAAGAGGGGCGATGCGCAATATGTAACAATAATAGTAATAAGCGTAGGAGGAAAGTTCTGAAGCCCAAGATGTCCTCCTCCATTTATACGAGGTCCGTCAATCTACTGGACAAAATTTGCACTGACCAGTCGTAGGACTGATGGATGATACCACCTCAGAGATGGGCAAATGCTACTCTGAGTATTATAGTATCTTCAAAGAAATAAATCTTTTTTACTTTTTTTTTTAAGCGAAAACTTTTTCAGGCACGTTTTGAAATTTTATTTTGTGGAGAGTTAATTAGATCGAGCCGTCAGATTACTTTTGTGAAACGCTCGGGTAAAGGATTCGACCAACTCAAGTTTTTTACATGTTTTTACGTATTAAAATATCTCAAACTAAAAATACTGTAAGCGAGAGAATTGTTCAACATTTCATCCTTTCCGTAATAAGCTATTATTCAAAATTGTATCTTAACGCGACGCTATGGTGTTATGGAGATGAAAAGGAAAAAAATAGTGTCTTAAAAAAACGATGATACGTTTTATTGAAGAAACGGATTAAAATATCTCAGAAACTAAAAATCCGAACTGCATACTGTAAGCGAGGGAAATGTTTATCATTTCATCCTCTTTATAATGAGCTATTATTTATAATTTATATTTCATATTATTAATCTCGGATTGATGATGTATTCACTTCTATCGTGTAGTCTAAAGCACGCACCTTAGTTTTTTTTATTTAAATTGTTAAATACGATAGTACTATGAAATTTGTTTATCCATTAAAAATGTGTTTACAATTGGCAATATAGTTTAACCATTTTTTTCCTTAATTATTCCTTATTGCGATCGTGAAAATTTTTGAATCAGACTTTTCAACGGAAATACATTTTTTGAGGTCTCCTGAGTCCAAATTACCAAATCCCGGAAAATGGTATGTGAGTCTGTGTCCAATCTAGCTCAAAAACGAAAAGTCGTATGAAAGTGCAATTTCATACTTAAGTTTTGTACAATATATAACTTGGATAATTAAATTAAATTATTGAAGGAAGTTAGTCGATTGTTCTACATATCACGGGTGATAAATATTTAGGAGGCAGTCATTTTTTAAAAAATATTTATTTTTGCCAACGTTTCGACCCAAACATGTGGGTCATCTTCAGGGTTGAAAATGTTTTTTTAAAATTACAATCAGAGATATAATAGTATACGACCGCTATTTATAAATAATAAACTATAGTGATTGATGGCACATGAATCTTAACTAATATTGTAATACACATATTAAAATAGTTATACAAACTAAAAATAAAAAAAAATATATACATTATTTTTTATTTTTAGTTTGTATAACTATTTTAATATGTGTATTACAATATTAGTTAAGATTCATGTGCCATCAATCACTATAGTTTATTATTCATAATTAGCGGTTGTATGCTATTATATCTCTGATTGTAATTTTTAAAAAACATTTTCAGCCCTGAAGATGACCCATATGTTTGGGTTAAAACGTTGGCAAAAATATTTTTTTTTTTTTTAAAAAAGACTGCGTCCTGAATATTTATCACCCATAAATTAAATTAAAATAAAAAGAATAAAAAGGGGAAATAAAAGATCGTAGCTAATAATAGTTGAAATGGAGGAACCATAGGAATATGAGCGTACACGAGTTCACCCGAAAGATTATAACAGGCTTTCATACGTAACATGAGCTTCAATTATACTTATTCCGACAATATTACATATATGAATATGCGGTTTTCATAAATGATATCGTGGGTATTATTTATTATTTAATTATATAGATTACAGTGTTGTAAAAATTAAAATTTGTATACATAAGGATAATTAAATAAATACAAATACCCACAATGAAATGTTAATAAATATAGCGTCTATAATTTTTACTTTCACTTCCCCTTTGTCTGAAAATACTAATCTCTGCTAAGAAGAGAATGGTGAGTGAAAGTCATGTAATGCGCGCACCAGATCTTTGTTCTAAGTACCAATTATTATACTGGAATACTGGCCATTTTTGAATAACATGAATTTAATTACTACGAAAGTTTAGCTCAAAGGATTAACTGAAGTATTAATTGAATTCCCAATAGCGATTCAATTTGAGTAAAATACTCAGTACTCAGATTAGCATTTGCCTAGCTCGGTCCAAAATTACTTAAATAAAAGGGAAATTGTTATATTTTTTTTTTCCAGGATTTCAGGACTCCTCTCCCCATTTATTTATTCCAGCCGATTTATTCCAGGAAAGAAATGTAGGTCCACGTGCGACTGCTGACTCTGAGCTTTATTCAAACAAGAGCTTTGATTAAACAATATTTCCAATTATTATTCTTTTTTATTTATTTATTAAATAACTACACAATCTGCTACACTCAAGGGCGATAAGCTTTAGACATAAAATTATCCACTTAGGACAGGATAAATAAATGAAGTGATTAAAAGTAAATAAAATAATTAATAAATATAATAAAACAATACTAAATACTGATACTAAAAGGCTTAGCGAACACGAAGGTTCGATGCCGACACCACCAATCGCTTATTACACACCTCCCTCCGGATCGGCTTTAATGTAATCTTCCCACTTTCGCTTCGGTCTACCCCTCGAACGTTTACCATTCGGCACAGCAAATATTAACCTTTGAGGAATTCTCTCGTTACTAAGCCCAACAACTTTACAAGCCCATTTGATTCGCCGCGATGAAATTACCTCAATTATATTACCCGCATACAATTCACGCAATTCGGCGTTGTGTAACAGTCTGAATATAAATATATGTTTTATATAATAAAACAAAGGAAATAAAAATGAACAAACAAAACATAACATAATAATAAGTAGTAGTAATGAAAGTATACTGATAGCAGAAAAAAAAAAAAAATATATATATATATATATATATGATTTCACTAATTTAGAGATGTGTATAAATAGATAATGGTTCCAAAATGTATAGATAATAAAAGTAAGTTAAAGGTTTTATTTTTATTTTTATTTCTTAAAGACATTTACAATTTTATTAAATAAATACATCTAGAAAATTAGAACATAATGTATATAATGACATGAAAAACACTTGCTGAGTAACTACCCAATGGTAGCACTCTGTAAGCTAAAGGTAAATACAAAAATTACAAGAAAAAAATATTAAGGTGTATGCTTTAGACCACACGATAGAAGTGAAAACAGAAAAAAGGCGAGAGTAATAATTTGAAATATAAATTATAAATAATAGCTCATTATAAATAGAATGAAATGATGAACATTTCCCTCGCTTACAGTATGCAGGTCTGATTTATAGCTTCTGAGATATTTTGATCCATATCTTTTATAAAACCCTTTAATTTCGGTATGCGGTTATATGCATCTCAGTATTTTTAAATTATTTTTATTACATATTTCCAGTTGTTATTGGTAAATAAATTTTCTACATCAAAACAGACCACATTTACCTATTGTCTATTTTAATTATTCATTCAAGCATTTGGTTCCTCTCCATTACTTTTTTTTTACATCAACGTTACTATCTGATTTTAGATTATTTAATGTGGAGTTGAAATATTAAGCCATTTTTTTCAGTTTCCGCATTGATATTACTAATGATAGGAGTAAGTGGAGCACCACTTTTACATAATTTTACTAATCCATGTATTCTAGGTATATTGTAGTTAGGTTTAATTAGTTTAATTTCGTTTAATAAGAAATTTTTAAATTTAATAATAAATTTCTATTGCATGAAATATAGACATCAAATCAAAGTCAATCTAAAAAATGTTCTTAATGATGTCCCTCTCTTACAGTATACAGATCCGATTTTAATAATCTGAAATATTTTAATCCACATATTCAACTAATATGTTATCATTTGATTTTCGACCCTATATTTTATTTTCCCCCTCCCTAACACGGTGTCTCGTTAAGATACAATTTTGAATTATAGCTTATTACAGAGAGGATGAAATGCTGAACAATTTCATCGCTTACAGTATGCAGGCCCGATTTTTAGTTTTTGAGATATTTTAAACGAAATGTAAAACATTTTGATTAGTCAACTATAGTCGACTTTACCCAAGCGTTAAAATCTGACGGATCAATCTAATTCACTCTCCACAAAAAGTTCAAAACGCGCCTAAAGAAATTTTCAATTAACAAAATTAAATTCTTCTAAAACTCATTTACAGAGAATTCGACCCCAGTGTAGAAGTCAAAGCTAGACTCCAGTAGGTCCCAGCGCTTTTCTTTCAACCTCGTCACTTGACTGGAAGCCAGTAGTTACTGAGAGGGGGCACTTGAGCCAAGAAAATCCAAGCAGTTTTTTAATGAATAAACAAATTCCACAGCACTATCGTAAATAAAACGTAAATTAAAATAAATGAAACTGAGACACTAACTGAATACATATACATACTTACTTAAATCGATATAGACATATCTATCACAAATATACAGTATTGCTAATATTTCTCACTTACAAAAACTTTAAACTTTCCAATCAAAATTATTGCGACTAATAATAAAACACCGTGATACGTGACTAACAAAACTCTACATACTGACCTCCACTTTCCAACAGTTGACCAACATATGACGACCCTTTACCAACGATTTTACACAAATTTATACTGAAATAACAGACATGGCTACAACTGGAATATCTAAGAACATGAGGAGGAGACTAAAAAGGCGTTGGATGAACGATCTCCTTTCTTAGACAACCTAAGTAATTGGAACAAGTTAGGGAAGAGGTACTGCTGAGCTCTGCCCTTCCCTATGCCTCTAATATCAGTATTTCTTATATCTAGCACATTTGCTGATTGTCAAAAAAAAGTTGACGGGCTGTGAAACATTCTTACAGGCAAAAAAAAATAATAATAATACAGATTCGTTTCTTTGAAGATCAGGATTATTATTATTTTATTTCATATTCTAAACCTAGAGTAGCTTCTCCATAATTACAATTTATCATTAATAAACGACATTAACAGTTATAAATAACAAAGTAACTATTAATATATCATATCGTACTTTTTTCCCTTAATTTTCTATTCAAAAAACATAAAAGATTGGAACTGTGTTCATTCTTCGTATTCTATTATATCTAAAACGATTTTATAACAAAATTTGGGATTAATTATATTGGATTAATTAAATAAAAGTAATTTTTTTCATTAGGTAGGTAAGGTATGACAAGTTTCTCCCAAGACATTGGGTGTCACATTGAACCAATCTTATTGTATTAAATATTTTGACTTACCCAATTTCTTGGAATAATAAAATATTTATGAAGAGGAGAAGGAAGATTCATAGAAACGTTTAATAAATTGCAACCAAAGACCTATGGATTAATTTATTCTGACCATTAGGCAAATATATCAGTGTGGAAAATAAAATTTATTAACTGACTTTTCATAGAACAGGACTTCTCTCTGTCCGACACTATCTTACTGAATGATGAACATTTAGAAATAGAAATAGAAAAATAACTTTATTCTGGGATGAGATCCCTAAAGAATAATAACATAAGGTAACAGAACAAAAGATAATTTTCTGGCCAGAATAACAACATTAAATAAATAAAAACATCTATACAAAATCTAACTAAAGAAGGTATGCACAGAATACCTAGAACTGTATATGATACATGTAAGAAATGAAACATATAATCGCTGCTAAAAAATAAATAAAAGGGATTAAAGAAAATAGGAAGAAAATCAATAAATAAAAAATAAATGCATCTAACAGATGAGAACTTAGGAAAAATAAATAAACTAGAGTAAAATATAAAGACATTACATCTTATTTAGTATAGCGTAGTATAACATTTATTATATAGCAATTAAAACGTTTATATAAAAAAAATAGGAAAATCAATAAATGAAGCAATTTTACGAGCACGATATTCTTTTAGAACAGAAACGACAAGGCATGAGAAATATATATATATATATATATATATATATATATATATATATATATATATATATATATATATATACAAGTTTATAAGTTCATGAGAGGAAAACAAAAAATAAACATATATAAAGAAAGCATTAATTTTTAAACAAGGCACTGAAACTTAACACTAGTAATGCCCAAATGAGAGACCGAGAGGAGTCTTGGTATTGCAACCTCAGTCTTGCTCATGGTCTTGGTCTTGCGCAAGAGTCTCGTAACAGTCTTGCAGTTACTTATTAGCTTATTACTATAGAGATATTACTGTATTTTTTTTAGATAGGAGAAACCTAACTAAATCCAAATGAAAAATTAGAGGACTTAAATGCAAAAGTATGTTGGTTACACCAATCATTAACATATAGTAACTAAGATTGTCCTGTATTAGTAACTATTTTGCATTAATTTTTATTAAAAAAATCGATTTTTTTACCAGTCCTAGTCTTGGTCTTGCAACAGTTTGGCGGCATTGGTCTTGTAAAGTGAAAGACCGAGACCGATTTTGGGCAACACTACTTAACACAAGTTAAAATGTGGTTCGCCAATTTCTGAATCATTTGTAAATAGGTATTGAAATCCTAGAGTTTTAAAGGTGGATAGGGAAAGAAATGATTTATTTCTTTTAATTAATGTATTAAATGCCGACGTAGAATCCTTACAAGCTAATACCGGAACCGGAAGACAACATAGTATTTGTTATCCTTCAATTAGTGGTATACTAATAAAGGATATCAACAAGTGTTGAAACAGTTGTTGTTGACGCGATTGTTGACGTGATAACAGAGTTGGTATAAAACGGACTACACTTCGGAGAAGATCTCATCCAAAATGAAGAAGTTCCTCGTTCTCCTCATCGCCGTCCTCTTGGTCCAGGCGGCCTTCGCCAAGAGCAAGAACAAAAACAGGAAGAGTTCCTCCAGTTCATCCGACTCTTCCGATTCTTCAGAGAAGAAGAAGTCGAAGCAGTCTAAGAATTGTCCGGTTTGTCCTCCTCAACAAGTTCTTGGTAAGTTATATTCAAGTTATTAGAGTATATGTTCTCCTTCTCTAAGCCGCTTAAAACAATCTGTAACGGATTCAAAGCTGAAATACTATTTCAAATATAAAAA
This sequence comes from Nezara viridula, assembly GCA_928085145.1. Lineage (NCBI taxonomy): Eukaryota > Metazoa > Arthropoda > Insecta > Hemiptera > Pentatomidae > Nezara > Nezara viridula. Next base: position 4,252,792 of record OV725079.1, read on the forward strand.
TAATTTTCCTTTCATTGGACCGTATTTCTTTTTAGAGTGAGCCTTTCGAGATGAAGCCTAAAATGGTGAAATATATAAACTATATCTTAAGAAAAAAATATTAAAAATGTATCTCTAAAAGTATTATTGTTCGTGTATTTAGATTTAATAGGACTTCAGAATCACTTAAAGAAAACTTCATACAGATAGTTAGTTTCTTTCTTTTTCTTTCAAAGTAATTATATTATATTTTGTGTAAACGTATTATTCAATTATTTAGCAACTACAGGGGAACTTAATGTTCCTATATATTGTGTTTTCAAGAAATGTGTAAGTTCTAATACTTTCGATTTTTCACTTTTACTTACCTATATATGTAATATACAATAAGTGTAAGTATTGCGACCGTGACAATTTTTGAATCTGAGTTTTTAACGGAAATACACTTTTTGAAATCCCCTGAGTCCAAAAACAAATTCCGGACCATTCATTAAAATGTTCTGTGTGTCTATGAATAATTAAGCTCGATATCGAAAAGTAGTACGAAACTGATATTACATATTTAAGATAGATACATGCCTTAGATGTCCTTGCAACTTTAAAATCCTTAAAATCGGCTTACTGGAAGTGCCACTTCATATCAACGCTAAAACACATTTTTACAATTTTCTCAAAAACGGCTCTAACGATTTTGATTAAATTCGGGTTATCATTGTTTAATTAAGTGATCTTTAATATTATTCAGGTGTTATCCCCGTTGATGTCACTTTACAGGGCTTAAATGCCCAATGTTCATATACGTCTTTCTCTAAGGTACCTTTAATATGGTTTGTTTAAAAAAATTAACCATCAGAAGTTATTCAGAGTTACAAAAAAATGTTACTTTTGTAAGAATTTGATAATTAAATAAAGGAGAAAAAAATAAAAATATATATCCAGGTCGAAAATGAATCTATTATACTACTTTCATATATAATACATCGTTGGAAAGTTGTAGATAATAACGCAGAGTTGCAAAACAATTATAAATAATATTTTTTGAAAACTAATAATATTTAACTTAAATCACATGTTTTCAAGGAAATTAAACTAAATTCACTATCTAAATGTAAACTTTTAAAATCTTTTTAAGTTTGAATAAAATATTTAAAATCCACCTACTCAATGCAATGACATTGTTTAAAAAACTATTTCATTGTACTTGTATGAAAGAAGAACTAATATATAAAATCATTCCATGGATGTATAAAGCATATGTTTATAACCTTAAATACATTTACTGTTGTTTAATAATTCTAGATCTGATATGATATTTAAATAATTAGACATCAAAATGAGTTTTTTCCGAAATATCATCATGGAACCTTATAGAAAACTAAATCTGATAGTTTGATGAAATTTCCTTTTGTGATACTCCAACAGTATTTCCTTCTAATTAGTGTGACAAAATTTGACCTGTCTATGACAGACAATGCAAATCTCTGAATTCTGTTTTAATAAACTTTATATTGGAAATAATAGTTTAATAACTAATATTCGTAAAATCCATAAATCAAAGGTTTGTTACAATAAATAATCAACCGGTGATATATTAAATATGACTTTTGTTATTTTAATGGAATTTATGATTTGTTAACTGTAATTTTTTAGCTTTAGCTCAGTTAAAAATGCAATTCAAAATTTTTATAATAGACCAACATGGCCAGAAAATAATTTCTATTCAAAGTTGAGCGGTAAGTGAAAGTTGAGTGTTGGACGCACCAGATTTTTTATTTTACTCCCAACAATGTTTCGAGCTGATTGGCTCGTTATCAAGGCATCTACAAATAACAATTAAACAAAGATAATTTACCACTCATTACCTATTCGTATAACGAGTGAGAACTTACCAAAAACATTTGTATACATACTATAATGTATAATGTCATGAACAACTATTTGTAGTTCACTAATTGTCACAAATAACAATATTCCTCATTACCATCTCACTTAAATTTTTGCGGATTGATTGATGCATGTCCCTACAATAAAAAATTATGTTTGCGATTATTTCAGAAGCTATATTATTTATTACTATTGTTTTATTTAAACCGTATGCTCACCCAGTACAGTGTTACCCCCTCCGATTAATATTGTCTGTACATATGAACTCTTTAGGGAATTATGTTTCGGTTGAAATTAACTAATGTTTGAACAGGGTTTAGTCTGTTGATGTTTATTATTTTCCAATTCCCTATCTAATTAAAAAATTATCTTATTTAATATGGACTAATTAAAAATTTACCTCATTTGATATAATGGACATAGTGTTGGCCTATATATTTAACATCAGATTTAAAATTGACTGATTTATTTATATTTCTAGTAATATAAATAAATTCTAAGGTTTATTTTATTTTATTTTTTAATGTGCTGTGATTGGATAAAGCTGTAGATCTTATGTTTTTAGGTTTTTTACTTTCATTTTACTAAGATGTTTATTTTTTTTTTTTGGTTAAAGAACATTTTAATTGTTTTTTATTTATTTTTATTTTACGATTATTTTGTTTATATTTTCTTTCCTCAATATGATGATTTATTTCATTCTTCTTTCGTGGTATATTATTTTTAAATTACCTTATTTTTTTTTTTAATTGTAAATACGGTGTGAATATGTTCTCTGAACTCTATTATAAGTGTCATTTATTGAGACAGATTGTAATATTTACCAATAAACAAGTAATCTAAAAAAAAAACAAAAAAAATGCGATGTTTCACCAATATGATATTCTGGACATTGTATACAAGAAATTTTATATATCACATCTTTTCTTATCTATTGCATTGGTTCTATCTTTCACGTGTCTTTTTAGTTTGTTATAGTTGTATAATTCAAAATTGAATTCGTAATGATCATATTTTTCAAAACCATTTTTTCATTAAATTTCGGAATTTATTTTCATTTTTATTTTACAACAACGGAGTGTCCCATAAGTAGAGGGAAATATTTATAGGAACGATAGCAGATCTCAAGAACTACAAAAAAATTCATATAAACAATGGGTCAATGTTCAAAGTAGTAAATCTAAGTTTTTTTTTTTTTTTTTTTTTTTTTTTGGTAAGCCATGTTTTTTGTTGAATAGAAACCGATAACTATATAAACCGAAATATTTAATTTATATAGTTAATAGTCCGTGGTACCCACCCCTTTTTATCGAACTATTAACATCCGCCCGAAACTTCGTAAATAGCTTCATCTCATCGTAAACTACAACTATTTTATTTACAAAAACTCTTGGAATTGGGGCATTATCAATCTGGAAGGGAGCAAACCTTTTCTATTTAATTAGCTAAAAAAACCTAGTTAATATACACTTGATTTCTACTTGGATCGTAAGATAATTTGATTATAAAGGCGAGAAAAAATGTGGCCTTCAAAAATATTGAGCCGTTTTCGGTAATCTGCATCTCCAAATTTTCAAAATGAAGAGGTTATATAGGACAAACGGCCCAATATTTTTGTAGGTCATCTTTTTAATCGATTTTGTGATCAATTTATATTACGATCCAAGTAGAAAGCAAATGAGTATTTACGAGTATTTAGTATCTAATTAAATAGACAAAGTTTGCCCCCCTCCAGATTGAAAACGCCCCAATTCCGAGAGTTTTTATTAATGAAATAGTTGTAGGTTACTATGAGATGAAACTGTTTACGAAGTTTCAGGCGGATATTGATAATTCGATAAAAAGGGGTCTTTACCAAGGACTATAACAATTGCTTCACTTTAAACAACAGAAAATTTACTTCAAATGAAAAGAGATTATGGGATTGCTAAAACCATTTAAAGAGTATTTTTGAATGGCTGAGCTGCTTAAAAAAATAAAATATTCGAGATTTTTTTTATCCTCGTCCAACTACGCTCAGAAACTCCACTTTTAGAAAAAGTTCCTCATTCAAAAAGCTTTAATTCCATATTGATTAAGTTTAGGCTTATTTGAAAAATACTTAAGATTCACCTAAGTTGTGTAAAAAAATGAGATGATATTTTATCCTACCACCTAAAATGACCCGTGTTACAACAGTTACCCTAAAAATTACAACAATTAACAATTGTAAAACATTTATTTCTTATTATTCCATGATCTAGGATGTATTATAATAAACAAAATTGCCACGATACATTTTTTATTAAAATATGTTTCATATAAAGTGGTTATGAAACTGTTTTTTTCCACCCAGATCTATGTCATAGAAATTTATAAGTTATAAGTGTTATAAGTTAGTTGTAAGTGACAAATTAATTGTTCCTGTTCCTAATATTAACGTTTTCCTGAAAATAATTGAATCAAAAATACAGATCAAATTTGATGACAACGATATAGGAATTGACCCGTACTTTTACGTGACAAATATCCCTGTTGTTTTATTTTTTTTTTTGTTTTATTATTTCATAATGACTTGTAAACACTTGTTGAGAAACTACCCACTGGTAGCAGTCTAAAAAAAAATGTATTTACAATAGAAGATCTCGGATCGGAGGGTTATCAGGGATCGAATAGGAAGCAAGGTTAGAAACGAGAGGATTGGGATGGTTATGAAGTTCATTATGGAAGGATAGACATCTGGATTGGGCCAAATCAGAAATATTAAAAACATTAAGGTGTTTATGGATGATATTATTAGTAGCAAAATAAGGAGTATTGAGGATTTTACAAAGGATTTCGGATTGTAAGGATTGGATACGAGAGGAATTCGATGGTTTAGTGGAGCCCCATAGCTCAACTCCGTAAGTTCAAATAGGTCTTATTATTGTCATATATATCAGTCGTTTTTAATTGATTGGAAGCTTAGAACGTTTGTCTAGTAAGTGTTGGAGTAGTCGTAAAACGTCGAGCGGTTTCTAGTGGTTTTAGTCTAGTATGAGGATTCCATGTGAGTCGTTTGTCCAGGTGGAGTCCTAAGTATCGTATTTGTTCAACAGAGATAAGTGGAGGATTGTTAAAGGAAACTGTAGGATAGGAAGTAATTGGTTTACGACGAAGGTTTTAATTATCCAGTTTAGACACTATTCAAAACTTCAAGATTTATGATGTGTGATTTCCCTGATTTTAAAACAAAGAAACCTACTGATTGCTCCAATTGTTTTCATTTAAATATTATGATCAGGTAAATTAAGTTTGTTCAAAAATACGGATCAATTCTTATAAAAAATATCTAGGAGAAAAAAAAACCTGTTACATAACCAATGGGACACAATGTATGAACAATATCTAAATATACCCTCTTTTCATTAACAACCTAAATGTGCTCCCAGATAAAAAAAGGTTAGAAAAGTCTGAATTACAGTAACGATTAAGAAAATATTTATTAGTCAATTAAAAAGAGATAAAAGAAACAAATGCTCGAACCTTTATAGGAGGTTCAGAAACAAAGCAATATATCGTGGACGCATTGTTAAAGTAACGAATTGGACGCTCTTTAAACGTTGCCCACTCCTTACTTTAACATGGTGCCAACGATAAAATCATTCCCTTTCTTTACTTTTTGTATACTTCTTCTTTAGATTTATCGCAACTCTTCCTTCTCTGATTATTAATGATCACGATTACCTTCAGTCCTCTGAAAAAAAGATCGCGATTACCATTCATAAAAACCTCTCTTGGAAACCTCATATTTCCTTAAGTCAATAGTTACACTTAAATTATTCATAATTTTTGACAATCTATCTTGAAAATTCCTCGCTTCTTCATTGATTTTCTCTCACTTTTACGAAGGCTGTATACTCTTGAAAATTTTGCATAGTAAAACTCAACTTTTTTTTTTTTTTTGTTCTTCCCTACCTCGCCTTTTAGGCTATACGGGATTTTCCCGGGCCGGGGGGTGAGGGCGGGGAATTTAAAATCCCCTCCGGCACCGGGACGCGAACTCGTACTTTTTATATCATCTCAAATCTCTGTTATCCGGTTGCCAGGCAACTAGCGGTGCTGTTACACACGCTTTAGCCTATTCGGCCACCCCGCCCCCTTAATAAAACTCAACTTAATTAATATGGAGTAACGAGAAAGTGGAATATTTGTAGTTTTTTTTAGATGATGACAAAAAAAAATACGGTGATAATAATAATGATTATATTTTTAAAAACAGATTTGTCAGTTTAGACCATCAACAGTCCTCTTAAAATGGTTTTAACAATGCTATAATCTATTTTTATTAGAAATCAATAAATTCACCACACCCTTCAGGTGTTTAGGGGTTAGCACTTTGTTAGGAAATATTGTTTCAATTCCAACGGTTGTGCAGGGAAATAATCTGGCTAGAATCAGAAACACCGAAAGATTGTCTCGCTTAATTAATAATTTAATTAAGAGTACCTAATTTATAGAGGCTGATCAAAAATTACTTGACATTAGCTGGATTCGAATCTGGGATCTTAAGCTTAGCAGCTCAGTGCCTAACTCACTGAGCTACTCCGCTTTCCAAATATAATTATTCGAAGAAGCACAAACCCGGCTTTAATGGTTTATAAAACATAAATTTCCTGCAAACTAGGATTTTGATTAAAATCATTAAAAAATAATAACAAAAAATAAAATCTGGTGTGCATAACGACCAAGTTTCACTTACCGCTCTACTTTGAATAGAAATTATTTTCTAGCAATGTTGAATTAATATAAAATTTTTGAAGTGAATTTTAAACGGAGATAAAGCTTATGGATAATAGATAACAAACCATTAAGACCATTAAAGTTACAAAAAGTCTATTAATTATATCGACAGTAGGAAAATAAAAATTTAGTCATTCCATCTGCTTTTATAAGCCACACAACTTCAGTTTCTGAGCCTTTCAGTTGACTAAATAACTAACATCAATTTCAACATTTTTAAGTAATCTCATTTTAGTGTTATTACTATTTGTAAAGGTTGTATCTATACAAACAGTGAGTATGTTGATTCCAGAGTAGGTGATTGCAATGTTTAAATACAGAACTGTGAATAAAGGTATAAATTTAGCCACTAGAAACATCAATAAAATTAATAATATAGAATATTGGAATTGGAGTTAGTCATTCTGTCAACCGAAAGGTTCATATATGCCTAGAGAGATTTGAAAGTATATCTCTCTATATTCAACATATAAATGATTAAGGATTGTGCATGTATTGGTGATTAAACTGTTACTTTCTATTCTAAAGTTTACTTTAATGAAATTAGGAGAATTTTATTGCCTGCCATAGATAAGTCAAAAGTTGGCACACTAAATTTAATCGGATAATGTTAGGATTTCATAAAGTGAAAATTCATCAAATTATTGACTAATTTATTTTTTTTTAAAGATTACATGACTATTTTTTGGAACAAACGGACGTTGATGCCGAATTATTAAAATATAATATCACATCTAGAATTATTAAACTACAATAAATGTTTTTAAGGTTATAAACATATCTTTATACATTCATAAAATATTTCTATATTTCACTGCTTTTTTCACACCAGTAGAACGAAATAGTTTTTTTTTAACAATGCCATTCCCTTGTTTATAGTAAATCAATTGTCAATTACTTAAATTAAATATTTAGTTAGTTATCGCTTCCTATTAAACAAAAAAACAACACAAAACTTAGGTTTCCTGATTTTCTGCTGAAAACGAAGGCCGAGTATGTACAAAACCTCGTATGTTGTCTAAGTTTGATCTAAAAATAAGAAACATTTTTTTTCGTTTCTTAGGAGCATTGGGAAGAACCCTTAGCCATTGCTCTAATATTTTTCGACCTAGTATTACCAAAAAGCTACTGCTGAAACCTCCGGCTTACTATCCCCACATATATTATTACAGTAAGGCTCGAAATCGGTTTTGTACTAAATATAAGCTCCTGTCATGCTCAAATACCATGAATGGGAAACCGTTGGATTCAGAATTTCACGGGTGGTTAGCGAATCGTATTCTCCACTTTTGTTTTTCTTTCTAAAACAAATAAAGTCGATACAAACATTTTGCTAGGCTTCAATACCTGAACAGTCTGTAGATCGTTACGGGACAAATTAGATCTAGAAGATTTTGATGCGTACCCGGATAGTTCCTCCGGAAATATCGAACCCTCCGTCTTTAAGCCCCAAAACGTACTATTTTCGAGATAACGCAAGGCAGAGGGTTCGCATCCACACAACCTTACATTAATTGTAGTACTGTCATTGAATACATATCTCATTTCGTCGACTTGAGGTCTTCATGATCGAGAGAGGAGGAGTTTATATTATTTGTCGATGGTGTTTTTGAACGGCAAGCCATATCATCGTCAATTTTTCACCAAATCTCAAGATTGAGCCTCCAGTTTCGAAGGCTTCATTCTCCTTCAGGCGGGCATAATAGTCCAATCATCCCGAAAATTCATGCAAAAAAATTATAAAAGAAAACAAACTTTATTTGCGAATAACTAAAAAAATTTCACATATTCCCCTAAGTAACATTTGATTTCTTTATCTTTTGATATGTTGCATTATTTTATTTTCTTATTAATCTGACATTTGATAACAATATGCTGAGCGAATTTTTTGCACGGGCCTACTAGTAACCATTAAATCAGTAACAGATACTTCTATCGAATACTATGTTATATTTTGAATATTTAATAGTTGACTGTTGCATCATAAAGGAAGATGGTCGTAAATAGGCTAGATAATGGCAAATCTATTTTATTAAAAGCCAATGTTTCGACCCGACTTTGTAGAACTTCTTCAGGGAGGTGTATTCAGCCCTCTTCAGTTTAGTTCTAAGTGAAACTTCTAGCTGAACACACCTTCCTGAAGAAGACCTGTAAAGTCTCTTCTCCATATCCTTCCTTTATGTTATATTTTTACTGAATCTCCTTATTTTTTTTTCAATTACTTTATTATTCTATGTTAAAACTCTTAGAAGTCTAATTATTATATTTTCGTGATGTTTCAGTAATCAGAGAAGTGACAGTCTGTGAGCTCGACCAGAAGAAACTGACCTGTCCACCAGGCACTGCCATCAGGATCCACGAGGCCTTCTACGGCCGCAGGAACACTTACACCTGTCGTTACCAGGTCGACGGAAGGGATGCCGACGAAGTCTGCACGTCTCCAAGGGCTCTAGAAGTCGTCCAGAGGAGGTAAATGAATGGTTTATTGTTAGTTTGATGAATGAATGGTTTATTATTTATGAATGGTTGATTATTTATTAATGAATGGTTTAATTTTTATTTATGAATGGTTTATTATTTATTAATGAATGGTTTATTACTTATTAATTAATGGTTTATTACTTATTAATGAATGGTTTATTGTTAGATTTAATCAACACTAGATCGAAGGAGGAAACGTTACCGAAACTATTTGTGTATTTTCTCTTATTTTTAAAAAATTTATAATAGAATAAGGCAGTAAGTAAATCGGTCAATGAGAACAAAGTCGGGAAAAAGGTGCGTTCGATTTTCTCTGTTTTTTTTTTTTTTTATTTATTCATGATATTTACAACTGTATTAAAAAATTAAATACATCTCTGTGTTGAAAATCGAATTTTCTCGTTAAAGAACCGTGGAAGGATTGGCGGTTCTATTAGTCCAGTCAAAAGGTGAGAATGAAGTTCTGAAGATGGAAATAGTATTCCAAAACGTAAACTTAGAATTAGTTATATCAAATAATCTATTTGTTATATATCTAGTAAGTCCACTCACACGACGTTCCAACCTACTTCAGAAAAGTTTTTATATCTTTACATATGTTCATGAAGAAACCAACAAAAATTGAACTAGATTTATTTTCCTGAAAATTGATCAGATAAAAGATTAGAGGACGATTTATTTGATAAACTAAGGCAATGTAAACCGGCTTAAGCAAGATCAGTGTAAAAATTTCAATACTTCCTAATATTGCTGATCAAAAACTTTTGGCCTAATTTCGTCAAACAACAATTTCTTTTAAAAGTAGATATAATAGTGAAACTTGTGTTATGCGGGCAACAGGTTTTCTTACTTTCACTTAGTCTTCTTTATTCTCTCATTCATCCCTTTCTGACACTAGGATACGAATCCGTAATCTTACCTTGGATATTGAATAGCTGTAGCTTCGTTAATAGTTGTCCAAAATGAACGATTTTTTTATTGCTTCGTAAGGTATTTCCTTACCTTTCATAAAACAAGCTAAACGGTCAATGGCTAAAATATGTTTTTTCGGACTCAGGGGGCTCTGAAACGTTTAGATCCGTCGAAAACCGCGTATCGGAGATTTGACCTGATCGCAATACTTTCCTTACCTAATATAGGTAGGAAAGTAAAAAGAAGAAAAGTAGAATAAAAATTATTTTGTTCTGCAAATTTTCGGAATTGAACTAACTTTTGAACCGTTGGAGACAAACTAATAAAATAATATTAACTGAACGTGACTTACGCAGTTATACAACAATCTTGACAAGACATCAAAATTCAACATACGCCTCACAGACTCTACAATATCACCTAAAAAAATTCTAACACTGGTGCAAGCTGTGGGAAAATTAGACTCAACAAATCACTACATATCACTTTTATCCTTCGACGTGAAACTTGCCCTGCTATTTACATTGACAAAATTCAAATTCCTCAGACAGACAAAGTTCTATATCTTGGACTGACCTTTGACAGAAGAATGGCATGGGGTCCACATATCAAAAACAAAACAACAACTCTAAACCTGAGACTTCGATTATTGTACTCACTCCTTGCAAGACATTCGAAATTAAAACTTATAGTTACCTACTTAAGCCCATTTGGACATACGCTTCACAGATATACGGGACAGCCAAAAAGACTCACATACGTAAACTACAAACTTTTCAATCTAAAACTTTCAGGACTATCACCAAAGCTCCCTGGTACGTCAGTAATATTACTTTACACAAAGACCTACCAACAGGTAAGGACTACATAGGAACATACTACAAGATATTTCATAATAACTTACACGGACATACAAACTTATTGATTCGAGGCATGGCAATAACTAACATGCCCGATAGCACCCGAAGGAGGCTTAAAAGAAACTGGATGAGGGATCTCCTTTTAACTATAAATAATACACTCAAGACAGGAAGGACGCCGCTGGGTACTCCTTTCCCTCACGCCTATTCCAACACATATTAATCTTCTACATCTTGACATCACACTCGCTGATTGTCGGAACTTCTAACAGGCAGGAGTTGAAAAATTAAGTTAGTAAAAAACTTTATTTTCAAAAACTATAAGACGTTGCTCATCCCTTAATGTGAGCGGCCACGTTTCATATCCAAAAAGAACTGTAGGTAACATAATGGTTTTATAGATTCTAGTTTTTAAGTTTCGGGACAAGAGGCGCGAGCTAACTAGTTTTGTGACAGAAAAATAACAAGCATTTCCCGCCTCCAGCCTCACCTTAATATCCCCTTCAATTTCGTTATTTCTAGTTATCGTGGACGTGGATGCGTGTGTGTGTGTGTGTGTAAATTTCCTATAAATAAAGCTATTATTCATGATTTTAAAATTCTATGGTTTATTTCCTAAGTGACTAATATTTTTAATTTATTTTTGATTATTAACTGGAACTATCTCTGTTCAGATGTACCGGCCTCAACGAGTGCGATGTGAGCGGCGCCAACTCATGGTTCACTGACGCTTGCAGATCCAGCTACAAGTACCTCGAAGTCAGCTTCTCCTGTTCCGCCCAGCAAGGCATTAATGGAAGCAGGAACACCACGCCAAAATCCCGTCGTTCTTAAATAATTTGAACTAAGAACTATGAACTAGTATAATTCATAAACTTCTTTATGAATGAATTAAATTTTCAATTACATCTATGACTTTAGTATATAATAAATAAATAAAATTATATATAGCAGAAAACTGAGTTTCTTAAAGTGTACAACAAACCATTCTGCCATCATCAATGCTCGTTAGCGATAGGCCCATATGCGAGACTAAGACAAGTCTTGCAGTAATCTATTAGCTTATTACTATACAGAGATTACAGTAATTTTGGTTTATTATTTTCAATAATGAACCATTGTGATCGACCGAAAAATTCAAAAACTTAACGCCCTCTCAAAATTTGAGGTTTCACGTTTCAGGACATGTAGAATTCGAACAACTAAAACAAATTGTCCGTCCGCCGTCCGCGCATTTTCTCCGAAACCACTGGATGGCTTTGTTTCAAGTTTGGATATAAAATCTGAGGTCACCCGAGGATGATCCTCCTTCATCGACTTCTATCAGCCTTTTACTTTTCAAAATGGCGGCCAAAAAACCTGCGTTGCTATAGACTGTAGCGCGCTAAAAGATTTTACGATTTCAATGAAGTTTTACTAAAGCCATTTTCTCCACGCACTTTAAATTTATCTATATAACATATTTCAAGGAATAGAAGCTGGAAAAAAAGTTACGAGGAATGGTAAAATTAGATTCCGAATAACTCAATTCTCAAGTATACACTTTTTTGTAAATATTGTTATGGTTATCTAAAATTTCAGGGAATTTTCTAAAAAAAAAAATTTTTAAAAAATCGGACAATTAGGAGCAAAGATATGGTATCTAGTTTCTTTTTTTTTTTTTGTAAGTTCTACTGCAAAGGTTACATACTTTGTTTCGGTTTTTGAATTTTGAATGTGTTACTGGAATAATGCTAGTTTTTTTTTAGCATATTACTTATGTTAAAAAAAAAAAGTTTAGTCCAATAATTGGAATCACCTTTTATTGATTTTTCTTTGTAACAAGGAAGGTAATGTTACTTTAGATGTATAATAGTAAAGATAGGAGAAACGTAAATAAGACCAAATGCAAAACTAGAAGTGTTAAAAGAATGCTAAATTCAAGATAGGAAGGGATACCGCTGGGCATTCCTCTCCATCACGCCGATCAAGCTGCTACCTGTACTCTTACCGACAGCAGACCCACTAATTGTCATTGCTTATGAGAGGCGCTGTTGAAGAAATGGATTTACAAAAAAAAAAAAGTTCGAAAGTATATTGGTTATACCAATTCTTCACATATAGCAACTAAAATTGTCTTCAGTAATAATACTAACCCACTCAAATTAGACATGTTACCTTGGAAAAGGTCGGGCAATATTAAATATAGTATAAATATAGTTGACCGTTGCATTAGTGGTGCTGGATGATATCCTTCTTCGTGCCTATAATATCAATACAATGACAGATGCGGATAGATATATGAAGTGAAAAGAAAAATCCCTTTTAAGTGCATACATTAAAGATAATATTTTTATTATCCACTATATTAAACTGGATATTGTTATTTGTCAAAATTTCATTGACACCCACTTCGATACTATACTAGTTTGCTTAAAAAATCTATAAATAATATATATTCATGTGCAAAATATTCCAAAAAAAAAAGGCTCCTCAAGAAAACATATAGCTATATTCACTTTGCCTCAAACCCCACTAACATTTTACCACCCCTATTTCTAAATCAAAACAACTCATCCCCTCTCTCATCATCGTCCTTGAATGTATCCATAGAGACACGAATATCGACTCACAAATGATAGCCCTGAGGATGACCCATGTTTGGGTCGAAACGTCGCACAGTAGTCGGGAAGAGGAAAAAAAAACCTTAAAACGAAAGTGCTGCAATCACACTTTTTGTACTATATTATCTCTCATTGGCATCCCTAGAACATAGTCAAATAACTATTTTCTTCAGTTTCATCCTATTTAGCGCTAAAAACACAAATTAATGGGTAATTTTCAGTGGTTTTACAAACAATGAACGGTATTTACAGATATTTTGTATAAATATTTTCAGGTCTTGATAAAAGAGAAGTTATTGATTTTGTCTTTGAAATGTCTCACTTATGGACAAGTAAATATTTAAAAAAAAATTAAATTTGGTACTGTCTTACGGTTCATTGTTTTTCATTGTTATAACTATGTAAAAATCTAAGCACAAAGTAAGTATAAACGCAAAATAAAGTACTAGCTGCATTAAGCTACACGCTGGGACTTATTCCATTCGATAGTGAGTTTCAAAATGTATATTATATGAAAACAATTGCTTTCTGATATTCTCTTATTTAAATGTACGAGGGACTTTTCTGTTTAAAAATTTCATGTCAAATTAAGAAATTGTTAGCTGAGAAATTCAACAAATAACCTTTTCGCCTTAATTAACACTATTTATGTACGTTTTTCTTGATAATTAGTACTTTAATCACATTTAAATGAACAACAGAAGATCTATTACAGACATTTTTAGATGTAGTCGAGTGGAAAATTATAAGTTTATCCGAAATTTTTTACAAAATGTTATGTTAGATTTTGATGAACTAGACATCTTTTCTATATGTATTCTCATAGAAAAAGAAAGTTATTTCATTCTGTAACAAATATAAATCCCTCATGATTTAATCCATCCAAAAGATATTTGTTTTACAATTTGAACAATTCCAAAATTTTAATTTTCCTACAATTCCTTTTATGTAGTCTAACCTGTATCGATAAAATGTGTATAACACTTTTTCAGCAATATTTTGTTTTCTTAAACTAAAAGGTAATTTATTTAGTATTTGTTTTATATTTTGGTAAAATGTTTTATCTTAATTTTTACAATTTGAAAAAAGTTCTCAAATTATATAACTGTTTACGTTTTAAAGTAATTGGGAAAGGTTAAACCTTCCACAATCTCCTTAGTCCTCAATCTAAATTTTATGGAAATTAAATAGATTTAAAAAAATAATAATAAAATAATATGGGAATAATAAATGGTAAACAACAATTCTCAACAGATTTTAAACCTTTTTTATTTTTTTGTAATAATAATTTTCAGTGGCTAATTAGACGAAAATATCAACACAAAAATATTGACAATTTTAAAATTAAGATACTGTTTCAAAGAATAATCTTCGGTTTTTAAAAAAAAATAATATTTATGTTTGAACCTTTAGTTCCATGTTATGTAATTATTATAATCTACATATTTAAACATTTATTAAGTCAGTTTTTATTTCAAAATTTCTAATCTTTAAAATTTTTTTCCGATAATATAGACTTGAATTATCAATTTAATTTTTATGCAGAATTTATCGAAAATTAAAACATAATATTCTTAAAATAACAAAAACACATAAAGATATCAATTTACTTTTTGTTTCATTAGATTGGGAATAAGAAAGTAGATATAAAATGACTCCTATAAGAGTTATGAAGTCGTATGTCTGATGTGGGCAATTTTTTTTTCTGAAAATAAGGTTTTTTAACTATATGGAAGGCTGGGGGACCTAAAGAGGACAACCGAATTCTTCATTTTAGTTCCTGACCTAGTCGTAGAAGGAAGAACGCAGAAGAAGAAGATAATTTTGTTTATTGCTAATAATTGATCAGTCGACTAATAAGTCATCTATAAGAAACAAATTATACAGTTATGGAACAACAGATGTTACAGAAACGTTTTAGTCGAAATCAACTAACCAAAAATAACCCTTTATATAACCAATTTTGCACATATATGAATTTTTTTTTCAAAAGGTTCGAAAATTTTTATTGTTCTCGTTATTCTAATATAAAATTAAGTGATTTTTCAAGTTATGTTCACGGTATGTTTTATAATCATTGAAATGCTCTGACGGATTAATGTTGAATTTTCATAATGGCTTCGTCTTTAGTACCCAATTATTGTTTTTATTTTAAATAATTAACTAGTCTCTTATTAAGAATAATAATAAAAAAGCTACTAAAAATAAACTATAAAAAAGATTTTATAATTAACAATACGTAAAAATCTTCTTAGATTGAAAACTTTTGGAAATAAGAGGCATGTATAATAATATATTCGAAAAGATTAAAGCTTTGATAAAAAATTATATGCAGTAGATTACAATTAATTATTCATAATGTGTAATTATTATGAATTTTTCAAAACAAATATTATTCAATTTAACTAAAAAATTTCAAAGGTTCAAAGTTTTCAAACTAATTGAACTTTTCAAAATAAATGAAAACTTTAACGAATATTTCTAAGTTCGAAAAATAATTGTATTAAATTTTAGTTCTGGTATACAAATTATTCATTACGGAAAATTATTCGATGTGGACGCTTCTCAAAATATTTCAAGGGTTAACTAACAGGTTGATAAAAGATATGATAATTATCTCTTATAAGTTTAGATACGACAAGAGAATGTTATTTATTTATTTCCCGCTACAAGCGAGTTTATGTGAGGAGGGCTATTTTGCTGAAGCCTTCCCCCAAAATGTTAAAATATAACCATGTCTTATGAAAAAAAATATTAAAACATTATCTCTAAAAGTATCATTATTCGCGTACATTATATTACATTTAATAGGACTTCAAAAATCACTAAAACACCATTTAATATAGGTAATTTCTTTCTTTTATGTATATTAATATATACATATAAGTATATATATATACATATACACATAAGTATATATATAAAAGCTTTCTTGATGACGCCCCTGTCTAAAAATTAAATCCTGATTGCATTAGTGCAAGCCAATCATTATATGGATGTTTCGATTAAATTAGTTCTGATTTTACTAAATATATATTTGTAAATAAAACATAATGATACGATCTTATGATACGATCTTATTAAATACTTAGTTTAAACATTGACAGACAAATATTGACTTGTAAGTTTGATTTTAAATATTCTATTTTCAATCATTGAAAAGCAATTAAAGTCTCACATTGTTGCCACATCTACCAGTCCAGTGTTGTCGCATTTCCGTAACAGATCCTGGCTTCCTAAGTGAAAGGTAGTTGAACTATTTTATCTTCAATATTAATTTATTGCGTTTTTTTTAGTGAAATTAATTAGCAATTAGCGAATAGAAATTAAGTTAATAAAGATCTATTCAGCTCAAGAAACGTATTTTACGACATTTAGATTTTTTTTTGTGTTAATGTCTCAAAAAGCAAAATAAGTTTAATTTAAGTTATGATTTAAGAAACATGCGTAAAATTGCATATATTTTTAATAAAATTAATGGATATACTTCCAGAAATGTATCCTCGCGCGGGCTCATTACCGCGTATGGGGAGCGCCCCACGGGTGGCGGATGTGGGGATGGTCGGTGGAAATTCCTTGGAAGTTCCTCCCGGCTAAGTCCAAGACTTGCTTGAGGGAGGGGACCTCCAGACTTGCTGGAGGGAGGGGCCCACCAGACTTGCTGGAGGGTGTGACGTAGGATTGAACGCCCTACTCACATATCTTTAGTTCACCAAACACAACAAATAGTCATAGATCTCCCTAAGGTAAAACGCTCATTATCCGGAGGTAAACTAGTCCCCCGTTCGGGTCTCCGGGTGGGGACTGCTTTAGGGGATTCATGGTGCAAGTTGAAATATAGGGATTTAAATATTGGTACGTGGAACGTAAGGAGTTTAAACACAGCAGGGGGGTTAAAATCGGTCGCGAATGAGGTAAATGGGTACAATTTGGATGTCGTGGCTCTGCAAGAGGTTCGCTGGCCAGGGGAGGGCTCGATGATGGAAGGAAAGTACACTATTTGGTACGGAGGAAGCGAGAATCATTGTTTTGGTACCGGGTTTCTAATTAGGAGTAGATTAATATCCGCTTTGAGGGACGTACAATTCTTTAGTGATAGAATTTCGGTAGCTACATTTCAGGGACGTTGGTTTAAAATCGCATTAATAAACATACATTGTCCGACCGAAGACAGTGACGATGAAGTCAAAAGTGAATTTTACGATAAACTCGAATGGGTTTATGATAAACTACCGCGAAACTACATGAAAATAATTGTAGGTGACGCGAACGCAAAGGTTGGAAGGGAAGAAGTTTATATTCCGACGATTGGTAAAGAAAGTTTGCACGAATATAGTAATGATAATGGAATCCGTCTGATAAACTTTGCCATCTCGAAAAACCTGATAATTAAAAGTACGACGTTTAAACATAAGGATATTCATAAATATACTTGGACATCACCGGATTCGCAAACACGAAATCAAATCGATCATGTCTTGATACAACACAGCTGGCAAAGCAGTATAATTAATGTACGGTCTTATCGCGGAGCAGAATGTGGGTCGGATCATGAATTAGTAATCGCGAAACTTCGACAAAAACTTAATATAAAAAAGAGAAAATAAAACCGGTTCGATTTTGAGAATTTTAATTTGGAAAAATTAAAAAATCCGTCCATTAGAACCCAATTCGAGCTAGATGTTAAGAATAGGTTTGAAGCTTTAGAGCTTCCTGACGAGGAACACGAGGATATTGACAAGTTATGGGTAGAGATCAGGGATAATATTAAAGCGGTCGGTAACTCGTGTCTAGGAAAAAAGGAAAATAAGAATAACAAACCGTGGTTTGATGAAGATTGCTTAAACATGTGCGAAAAAAGAAAAGCTGCTAAATTAAAAGCTCTAAATAATCCTAGCGAAGACAATCTGGAATACTTCCGAATCTCAAAGAACGAAACGACAAAATTGCTCAAAAATAAAAAAAGGGAGTATCTTAAAAATAAAATAATTGAAATAGAAACTAATAGAATCGAAAATAAAGTAAGAGACATGTACAAAGGTATAAACAGATCACGTAAATATGTAGGGCCCGTAACGTCTGGAATTAGGGATGATAATAATAATATTCTGACCGATCCGGTTGACATATTGAATAAGTTTCAGGACCACTTTGACAATATTTTAAATACGGGAAATTATGATCTGTGTCCTCCTTCTGAGTACCAGAGTGCTGAACCGTTAATAGAAGGACCAAGTAAAGAGGAAGTTGAAGTAGCTATCGGAAAATTAAAATCATATAAAGCAGCGGGAACCGATAATATTCCTACTGAACTAATTAAGGCATGCGGGGAAGCTGGAGTTTCTAAAATACATCGGTTAGTTAAAAAGATCTGGGTGAACGAGAAATTACCTGAAGAATGGAAAGAATCTATTCTTATTTCGATTCACAAAAAGGGTCCGAGGACGGATTGTAATAACTATTGAGGAATTTAACTCCTTCCGGTATGTTATAAAATATTCACTTTAATCTTAACCAGTCGAATCACGGAATACGCCGAGGAAATTATCGGAGAATACCAATGCGGATTTAGACGGAATCGTTCGACTATTGATCAAATATTTTCTTTACGGCAAATATTAGAGAAAAAATTGGAGTATAACGGTATTGTTCACCAGCTGTATATAGATTTTAAAAAGGCTTACGATTCTATTGACCGCCAGAAACTGTATAATATTCTAATCGAGCAGGGGATTCCAAAAAAACTAGTAAATCTAGTCAGGATGTGCTTGACGGAGACACTCAATAAAGTTAGAATCGGTAATAATTTGTCCGAAAAATTTGAGGTTCGTTCGGGCTTAAAACAGGGGGATTCTCTTTCGCCTGTACTGTTCAATTTGGCATTAGAACATGCCATTAGGGAGGTAATGCGAACCGAGAAAGGGTTGGATCTGGGCGGGACAACATCCGTTCTGGGCTATGCTGATGATCTGGTACTGTTAAGCGAAGACGTTGAAACTATAAAACTAAATACGACAACGTTAATGAAAGCCGGTAAAGAACTAGGACTCGAAATAAACGTGGATAAAACAAAATATATGGTTAGCTGCAAAAATGGCGATAGTACTGGTGATATCGATATAGATGGTAATATGTTTGAACAGGTAGATAAATTTAGGTATCTAGGTTCTACGATAACTAGAAAGAACGAAATTGAAGAGGAGATTAAGGTTAGACTGAAGGCGGGAAATGCTTGTTATTTTTCTGTGACAAAACTACTTAGTTCGCGCCTCTTGTCCCGGAACTTAAAAATTAGAATCTATAAAACAATTATCTTGCCTACAGTTCTTTATGGATGCGAAACTTGGCCGCTTACATTAAGGGATGAACAGCGTCTTAAGGTTTTTGAAAATAAAGTATTGCGTAGAATTTTCGGACCGAAGAAGGATGAGTTAACCGGAGAGTTCAGACGGTTACTCAACGCCGAATTGCGTGAACTGTATCTGGGTAATATAATTGAGGTAATTTCATCGCGGCGAATCAAATGGGCTTGTAAAGTTGTTGGGCTTAGTAACGAGAGAATTCCTAAAAGGTTAATATTTGCTGTGCCGAATGGTAAGCGTCCGAGGGGTAGACCGAAGCGAAGGTGGGAAGATTGCATTAAAGCCGATCTGAAGGGACTGGGTTTGGACGGCGAACGGTGGAGGGAGGTGTGTAACAAGCGATTGGTGGTGTCGGCATCGAACCTTAGGGTTCGCTAAGCCTTATTATTATTATTATTATTATTAATGGATATACTTCGATAAACATTAAAAAATCTAAATAATTGTTTTAAAGAATTTGCATAATTAATAGAACTAAACGAGGAGAAAAATTATGACTTAATCTAAGTTTGAAACTTTGTAACATGTAACTGAAATAATTGAATAATGTATATTATGTATATAATGTATACATATATATTATTTATTATATATATTATTATATATTTATTATATATATATATATATATATATATATATTATATATATAATATATATATATATATATAATAAATATAATAAGTCTCATAAAGTCTCTTATTTAGTTTATACGTCTATAAAGCAAAAAGGTTTAACTAACCCAAAGGTTCGATACCTATACCACCAATTACATTACACATATAAATAATAATAATAAAAAATTAAAAAATGTTTAACCACATCGTTCAGGTATTTTGAGTTTAGTACTTTGTTAGGAAGTATTGTTTCAAGGTCAACGGTTGTGTAGCGAGATGATCAGGCTAGAATCACGCTCAACCACCATATTTTCTACCTTAGTTAATTATTAATTAATATTACCCACTTTATAGAGGCTGATAAAAAATTACTTGGAATCAGCTGGATTTGAATCTGGATCTTGAACATAGCAGTTCAGTGGTAACTCACTCAGCTAATCCGCTCCCCAAATATAAATAATCGAGAAGGACACAATAAACTTTAAAAATTCACATGAAAAACAAAATTACGGCTTTAGTCTATATTCCTGAAAACTAATGTCTGTCTGTCTGTTTGTCCTTTCTGCATTACTAAACCATTCATCCGATCGCCATGAAACTTTGGGAATTTGTTGCGTACACTCCCGCGAAGGTTTCTAGCAAAATAATTATGTCCTACGATAATTTGATATGTGTAAACAAAATAAAGATGTAATTTTTTTTTTGTTTAAAACCGCTGATCTTCGAAAGTTCTTCACCGATTGCTTTGAAAATTTGACACAGCGTTGCAATCTAATTTAGGAGTTTTTTTTTTAACATTGCCATACGGCCTTTCGTTTCAAAATGGTGGTAGAAAAACGTGTTGCTATAAACTGTAGTGTCAAAAGTATAATTTTTTAATGAAACTTGGCTAAAGTCGTCCCCTTGAAACCCTTTTAATATATGAACATAAATTAAAGCAGAACATTTAGCTTGGAGCAATCTATCTACACAACATTGAATGCTTCAATAGTACGAATGGAGCAAATGGATTAATCTAATCAACAACGATGCATTAGAGCTGGATACAGATAACTGGAAATAAATATCCCAAGATAGGAAGAGATTAAGAAGTATTGTTAAGGCGTTGAAAAATCTAAAAGGTAAGTAATGCCATGCCACAAGAGAAAAAATCATCATTTTTCGTTTCAAGAGAAATTCAAATTTATGGTAAGTAGTGATGAGAAGAAAAAATTTCCTTCACCCACCAAAACAGTAACTTACCAAAATTTAAATGTTTATATTTGTCAAAGAAATCAAATATTGCTTTCGACTTTAATATTTATTTTGTTTTTTCTGAAGGTGTTTTGTATTAAAATTTTATTTCATGGTTCTTATAAATATTTTTGTTTGTAATCAGTTATAAATATTATACTGTTTTATCGTACTCACCAGTTGAGAACAAAATCCATCAACAATTTATTCACACTGACCTGAAACAAATATACATCAAGTTAGAAAAAAGTTCTGAAAGTCTTATTTGATAATCATTATATAGTTAACTGTTGCTATGGGACATTTTAATCAATATACCAGGGAATATCGTGAGATTATGTAATAAAGATTGAATGAACTTTAAAATATTCTTTGAATGGTTGAGGATATCATTACCAAAAACGACATTTACAGAAAAAAAATATTGAAATTTTTTAATTATTAACTTTGGAACAACTTATTACACTTTATATGAATACAATATCAATCTAAATGCCCTTAAATGCAATCTGTATTTGGTCCATGAATTAACGAATTAACATACTAAATTCTAGTGAGAACAAATCCGAGATTCATGGTATTTCTTGAAGTAAACAACTTATATTTTAAGACATTGAACGCGCCTTTAATTCTAGCTGTAGTCACATCTATAGGCTCTTGTCATATCTCTCGTTATAACTGCTAAGAACCGCAAAACTACTGTAAATTTATTGCCTCTCTACGAAAGTTGTGAACAGTGGAATTTTCAAGTAATGATCACATGGCGCTGTATCATGGAAATAGCGCTCATGTTTTAAGGGCTGAAGAAGTTTGTAAGTGGTGTGGTCACTAATGGCATAAAGCATTTGATCCTTGAATGTTCGTATGTTCAGATTCATGGAAAGAGATATTGTTATAAATATATTAATGCGGGCACGGAAGACTTATCGTTTTAGAGCAGGAGCAAGTTTTAGATATTAAAAGTCTTGAACACTTGAACAATGTGTTTTATTTTATTGTATTTTTGACTCCCATAGTTTACTTAATAACCAGTAACTTTAAAACTAATGATTATTCGTTTTTTAGTATATTTAGGGCGGTCCCTCCACGCCCAGTGGTATAATAAAAGGCCTCTGGCCACAGATGCAAAGAACGCATACAGCGTGCAGAGCCCTCTTAACTTAAAATGCCCTTGGGCAATAAAAGGAAAGTTGAAAATTTATGTATATATACATTTATATACATACTGAATTTATTCAAGAAATTCCTGGGGGTAGGAAAAAGAAAAAAAAAAAAAATTGTTTAGTATATCATATAAATATAACGCAGATTTTCTTACCAGTTAAAATAGCAACAAATACATCGCATTATTGCAACCTAAAGAAGTATATTTAAGTTTATGATTTTGTTTTATTTAATTTCTTGTTTTTTGGTTAATCTACAGTGAAACTTCGTAGCACCTAATTAAATAGTTAAAGTTTGAATACTAACAGATTGTAAAGTCCCCAATTCCGAAAATTTATGTAAATTCAATATTTGTAGGTTACGATGAGATGAAGCTATTTACGAAGTTTCAGCCAGTTGTTAATAATTTGATAAAAGGGGTATTATTTTTCGACCTAGAAATTTCCTTTTGAATACAATATATTAATTTATGCATTAATATTGGTTATATTATATTGTGACATAATTATAACTATAATGAAATAGAAAGGGATATTATATAATGAATAAGGAAAATATTAAAAATAAAATGTTTGGGCTTATATGAACCTGGAAAAGTTGTATACATATTATGGTTACAACTTGGCAATTATAATTATATGTTAATATAAATTGGCAATAAGGCACGATGTATAACATAGATTTTTAAAGATATTAAAAATTTATTCGAACTGAGGTTTCGTTCAGTTCAAGTACAATCTTAACTATAGAATACATGTAAATTTAAGTTATACAATTTGAGTAACGAGGAGTACAATTGATTGAACAGTAGTATAATTTGTAAAATGGGGGTTGGTCCGCCGTTAGGAATTCCCTTAGTATTTAATAAAACAGTTTTAAAATAGCCATTGTAAACAACCGAGAAAAAAACAAGTGTGTAGTTCTTCATAGAAATGTATCGCGTTTCTAAATCTCCATATTATATTACATTCAGATCACTGAGCAATGAACAAATACGAGAAACAATATTTGTAATTATACTCCGCCATGTGGCATACTAACAGCCAATCGCAAATGTTGACACAGTTGCCGCTGAAGCGCTAACACAAACTGGTATAAAAAGCGAACCCTTGAAGAGAACTGCATCCACAACGATGAAGCTCCTTCTAGTTCTTGTAGCTGTCGCCCAAGCGACCTTCGTTCATTCCAAATGTCCTCCTCCTGAAGTCCTTGGTAAGTTTCAACGTTCGAATTATTATTTTACTTTCACTTACTTATGTAACATATAGTATGGGTAAGTATTGCAATCGTGAAAATTCTCGAATCTGGGTTTTCAACGGACATGTTTTGAGGCCCAAATAACCAAGTCCCGTAAAATGTGTTTGTAAGTATGTGTGTATTTGACCGGTCTAGCTGAAATACGAAATGTTGTATGAAAGTGAAATTGCATATTTAAAGGTTTTTAGATACTTGAGATATTACAGCAACATTTTTTTTAAAATCGTCTAATCCGAAATGGTACTTTTAATAATCGATACAACACGGCTCTAACAATTTTTATTAAACTAAGTATACATCAGTATATTATTAAGCAGTTTTTAAAATAATGCAGGATATATTCTCATTGATATTCTCTAACTGAGCTTAAATGGCTAATTATCGATATTAGCTTCCACTAGAGTACCTTTAATTTTTTTTATTTGAAATTATTATTGTCCAAAGGGCTCAATATTTTTGTAGGTCACTTTTTATTTTATTGATTTTGCGGTTAAATTATCAATCGGAAAAAGACAAAGTTTGACGACCTCCAGATTAAAATCGCCCCAATTCCGAGAATTTTCCTAAATCAAATATTTGTAGGTTACTTAATCGGTAAATGGTTGACTGTCGTGGATAATGAAGAGAAAAATAGTTGGGGTTTTAAGTCAAAAAAGAAGGCAAAAATAAATTATAACATTTATTTTTGCCTTCTTTTTTGACTAACCACCCCAACTATTCTTCTCTTCATTTATAGGTTACGATGAGATTGACAAAAATGGGTATGTACCACGGACTATTGTTCAAAGCATTCTAATAATTTCTAATATTGTTTTTTTAAAAATAAAGGTCTACAACATCCGTAGTGTTGAAATATATAAACAGCGTGTTTCATTCATTTCATAAAGTTTTCTTTTTCAAGAAACCAATTCTTGATTTCGTTATTACCTCATATAAAACTAGTGACTAAAAGTAACGGTTACATTTCAGTGATCAAAGAGGTGACAATCTGCGAACGGGAACAGTCCACACTGACCTGCCCCTTCGGCAGTAGTATCCAGATCCACGAGGCATTTTACGGTCGCCAGAACAACCACATCTGCAGACATCCCTCCGCCACCGACGGCAGCAACATCAACGAGATCTGCTCCTCTCCTAATGCTCTCGAGAATGTCAAGAACAAGTAACTTATTAATTAATTAATAACAGGTATATTGAACGCGTAGTTTTAACTGTTACAAATAATAACGTATATTTTTGCAGATGTAACGGGCACAGAGAATGCAACATATCTTCCGCCAGCAACTGGTTAGTGGACCCCTGCAAGAACACTTACAAGTACCTCGAAGTGAGCTACTCCTGCTCCAAACCACAATACAATATTTGAAACTAATAAATGAATTATTTGTGTTGATGTCATCACCATATTCTTTACAATAGTAACTATTTCACATACTGAATGCTCCAGTTTCTGAATAAATTAAAATGAAAATTGTAGAATTTGATTTTTTCATTTAATCCCTATACAACTTATACTTTTATTTATTTTATAACTATGCAACATATACTCTGCCAAATGCAATAAAATATCAACAATACTTCTTAAAATATATTGAAAAATAACGTGCATAAAACGAATGAATAAAATGATATAGAAGACATATTAGTTTTGTTTTTATTTACGTGTTTTATAACAAAGCTCACGTTTTGGTGCCGAGGGACTTTTAACGCTGGCTTTAATCCGCAAATATGAATATGGAGGGAGGTAGGGAGCGAGAATAATTCACCTTAAAGACACCTCGAGGAAAATTCCAGGTAACACAGGATTATTTTATTAGGCGTTCAAAAACAAAATTAAAAGATATGCAGCTTCTATATAAAGTTACAGAGGAAAGACGAGAAAATAGCACAGAATGACAGGAAAAATTTTGAGATACTTGCGGATTATTTTGAAAATTTACTAAACTGAAAGGAACCTACAACCAAACTAGAAACGAATTCAGACAGTCCAAGAAACCTGAATAGTTCACCACCGACGAGAAAATTAAAGGAGATCGTATACTTTGTCGTATAATATGTTAGATTCGTCTTTCCTATGTTAGCAGAAACACAACTTATTTTAAAGAAGAACTAAATGTATTTTTTATTATTTAATTTTTCAAAAGTGTATAATTATAATTGTTCCTACTGTACATAGTTTTAAGTTTCTTGTCATAGTTCTAAGTGTTTTGTATACAGATATTTTTTTGTATATAGCTTGTTTAACTAATATTTTCTTTATTTTCTCTTTTTTTTTATTATTGTTTTATTTTGGCCAGATGTAGTCTTTTAGTTATGTACTATTTTGTTATTCTTAAGGAACTTTATCCCAGAATAAAGTTATTTTCTATTTCTATTTCTATTTCTACACAATAAAGCGGCTGGAGAAGACGGAATAATATCTGAAATATGGAAACAGCATTGATGCAGGAAATCTGGGAAAAGTAAGAAAAACCAGGATCGTGAAAATCAACACCAATATATCCGCTGCATATAAACAGGACGAAAACCACCAGTAGACCCAGGATTCAATTTTGAAGGGGAAAGGAGCTTGAGCCCGAAAGCTTATATTTTGTTTTTTGTATTTATATAACGGTACAATATGTAATTTTGTATAATATGTAAGATATTTGTATAATATTTAATAACATTGAAAAATAAAGAAAGAATCTAACAAACGAAAATAGTTCTCTCCATGTTTAAACGATGGTCCTAGTGATGCCACATGTTTGGATAGAAACGTAGGCAAACATATTAAAATAAATTTCACTGTAATTCTGACAATTTTATTTCATTTTTATAATTTTGCCCATATCTAAAAATACATGACTTGGTCTAATTTTACTGAAAAATAATAAATATTAAAATTGAGGATAGGATAGATAAACGACTTTTCAGGTATTGGAAGTCAATCAAGCGTGAAGATTTGCAACGTTGGAATAGATCTGACAACGGTGCACAGTACTCGAATCGCTTTTAATTGATTAAAAAACGAAATATTAAAAATCAAAAATGGATGTCATTATATTTATTTAAATTATAAAACTATTTATATTTATATTTCCATAAATAGAAAAAGAATAAAATGAGATAGTATCATTATATGTTTTATTTCCAATTATCTAGTTATAAATAAATAAATATTTTATAATAAAATGTAAGTTATCAAGCCATAAGTTTCAATGGAATTTCGCGGCAACTTAATTTTTCTACTAGCTGTGAATTTAATAATCCTTTAAAATCAGCAAAATTCTTCCAGTTTCATGCCTACAATCTTGAATAAGGTATCGAATAAATATAAAAATAAAACGTAAAGCCTGTAAAACAAAATGATATGCATGAAAAATATTTCAACCAGTAGGTATATTATAAATAAAATAATATATTATATAAAAAATGAAATAGTTAAAATACATATTTCATTAAACTAATGAATATTTGTAAATGTTTAAAAATTCTGTACAAAGTTACAATCTATTTTTATCCTAATTAAACTTTATTTATTTAAATATTTTGTTATCTCTCTAAATTGCTTATAAAGAATGGTATTATAATACATAATTTTATTATAGTTCAGTGCCTTAAAAAAATATTAATAAATTATAAATTATTATAAATATTAAGTGAGAAGGAATTAGTCGAGGGTGCGGTCAAAAAAATAAAAAAAATTAAAATATATAAATAATTTTAATATTATAAATATATTATTAATATATTATAAATATTAAAAAGGAAATAAAATAAATGTCTAACTAAATTATATAAGTAAAATTTTGCATATAAAAATGACTTAATTTTATTTTTATTTAATGTTTTAAAAACGAATATTTTTTTTTAATGATATATATATATATATATATATATATATATATATATATATAATGATGTAGAGATGGTTGACCGTTGATATGATATGAGAAGGAGTTAGTTGAGGGTGCGGTCAAATAAATAAAAAAAAAAATTAAAATATATAAATAATTTTAATTTTTGCCGACGTTTCGACCCACTTTGCAGGTCGTCTTCAGGGCTACAAAAGATACAAACATGTTGAAAAAATAAAAATAAAATAAAAAATAAATATAAGTATATATAAATCACGAAGAAGTTGTCAGATACAGAAATAAAAGATAAATAAAATAAAATAAATTATTATTATTATTTATTTTATTTTATTTATCTTTTATTTCTGTATCTGACAACTTCTTCGTGATTTATATATACTTATATTTATTTTTTATTTTATTTTTATTTTTTCAACATGTTTGTATCTTTTGTAGCCCTGAAGACGACCTGCAAAGTGGGTCGAAACGTCGGCAAAAATTAAAATTATTTATATATTTTAATTTTTTTTTTTATTTATTTGACCGCACCCTCAACTAACTCCTTCTCATATATATATAGGGAAATATATATATATATATATATATATATATATATATATATATATATATATATATATATATATATATATATATATATACACACAACTATACCACTGATGATCATAAGCATAGTTTTTGTTTCGAGCAAGTTTCTAAACTCAGCGCTAATTTTACTGAAGGATTTCAATCAATCTATATAATCCAGAAATGATAGAGTGCTCTTTATGCTAAGATTAGAAACGAACTTAGGGATTCCAACGAATGGTTTCAAAATAATTAAAAGAAATATTCAGAAGTATGTTGTGTGTAATTTTAATAAAACAGAAATAAATCTGGGTAGAAAGTAAACTGAATACAAATATGTAAATTAAACTGAGAAATAACACAAATGAGGCCACACCGCTCATCAATTAGTGATTTAATCATTGCATTAAGTAACGCGCTGAATTCCATCCATGATTCCCATCATGAAGTTTACGTAGAGTTTGATTTCCGAAAATACCGATGAGCACAGCGCTGATTTCAGGAACTTTATCTACACGTCTTTCTACTGCTATTAATAATAATACATTTCAATGTTGACTGAATTACACAAATCGCTGAGGTTTATATCGCGTGCCGATGATGGAATATCGAAATAATATTTTTTTATGTTTTTTATAGAACATAAAGAAAATCAGAACTTCGCGCTCTTAATGTATTTTTAAGAAAGATCACCAAGAATAAAAATAATTAATAAGCCAAAGATTGGAGTATAATAAAATTGATTAAATTTCGGAAACAAATTAAACTTAAAAAGCACTAATGTCCAAATTTTAATTTTAAAAAATTTATTATTATAATTATATATGTGTGCATTAATTGGAGGCATCGGTATCGAACTGTTGGGTTTTCTAAGCTTATATGCTTAGAAACTCCAACAGCGAATAAATGCGAATAAATTCCATTATATCTACTTTGATTATATTATTATTAAAACACTTTATTCAGAAATATTACAATTTGTCACAGTTAAGGACACTTATAATAGAGTTCAGAGATTGCATTCATACCGTATATACAAAAATATAAATAAATAAAGTAATAACAAAAGAATAAGAAGAAAGAACAAAAGAGTAAAGAAAAAAAATAATATATATACACATAAGTAAATAAAAATAGAAATAAAAGTAAAACAAACACCTTATATAAAACATACATTATTTACAATTTGCCAGGTGATCTCCGAACCAATCCTGTCCCCTCCACATGTGGAGGGAAAAGGGAGGCCTAGGAGATCCCTACGCTTCTCCCTCAGCCACTTCACTGGTATTTTAAACCAGCGGAGGATGAGTAAGAGCGCTACAGCCACAGACACTCATGACTTGAGTGGAGAATCTGGCCATTGCTAGATCTCCAAAATATCCATATTTACAAAAGGTCTCGTGGCCACTGCCGCTTTAACCTACGAAGGGGATTGTAGGGATGGGTGGTGCTTGATAGGGATTGTACAACGGGATTTGGGTGATGAGAAAGGTTCTGGTGAAATTTGGAAAATTTGGCTGGGATAAGATCAAGAATAAATGGGATATTAAGGTCATGATGTAGGGTTTTATTGGTTACATAGAAGGGAGCATTGACTATTGTACGGAGGACTTTAGACTGAAAGGATTGAATGCGTTTGATGTTAGAAAATTTGGCTGTTCCCCATAGTTCTAGTCCGTAAGTCCAGATGGGTTTCAGTATTGTCTTGTAGATCAGTAATTTGTTTTCACCAGAAAGTTTAGATTTTCTATTCAGTAGTCTATATAGCTGGCCATATCTTCTGTTAAGTTCCTGTCTTTTAAGTCGAGTATGTGGATTCCATGTTAGTCGTCTGTCTAAGAGAAAGCCAAGATACCGGACTGTATCTGAGAAAGGAAGCTGGATGGAGTTAAAATAAACTGGTGGGCAGGTATTACGCCGAAGGGTGAAGGTAATGTGTTTACATTTAGATTCGTTTACCTTACTTTGATTATATTATGATTATTATATTTCTTATTAGAAATTGATAGTTTATAAATATTTCAAGGTAAGGCAAAAAAAATTATTCAATTATTTAAACTTATTTCAGTTATATGTTATATAGTTTAAACTTCGATTAAGTAATAATTTTTCCTCCTCTTTAGTTCTGACAATTATACAAATATTGAATTCCTAAAAATGTTTATTTGGTATTTTTAAGGTTTATAGAGAAGTATAGAATAATTTCTTAAAATATATTTACTTTTACAAATGTTTCTAACAACATATCTTAAATTAAACTTATCTTCATTTTTGACCCATTGACTCAAAAAATACTTAAATATCTTAAAATACATGAAAAGATGATTAGTAAAGCTCTGATCTAATTTCATAATCAAAAAAAGCAAAATTAGTTTTACAACGTTTCAAAAAGCAAGGTATGAAAAACTCGTAGGATTTGTTACACATGCTCGGTAACACTAAAATCGCTTTTAAATGATTGGAAACAAGTATTACCAACTTAGAATTCATTAACATTCTTTCAATGTTTGACCTATATATTTATGATTTCCATAAATAGCAAAAAGAATAAAATAAGATCGTGTCGTTATGTTTTATTGCCTCTTATGTTTTATATATAAATGTATATATATATATATATATATATATATATATATATATATATATATATTATATATATATATATATATATATATATATATATATATAATAAATTTAGTACTAATTTAATCGAAAAATCCATCAATCAATCAATAAATTACACCACTTATGGATTCAGGATTTTGACGTACTTCAGCCCGAAACCTTTTTCTTTCTTTTAATTTAACCATAATTACTTTGGAAGAAAAATAAAGAAATTAACTACCTATACGAAATAGTGTTTAAGTGATTTTTGAAGTCGTATGAAATATAATTACATAAACAATAATACTTTTAGAGATAATTTTCTAATATTAATCTCATAAAACATGTTTATATTTTACCATTTTGGGGGGAGGGGATTAAGTCCGAAGTCTTCCTCACTGTAGTTCCGTCTGGAAAAAAGGAATACTGATAACTACAGAGAAATTTCGATACTTCCGGTGACGTAAAAAAAAATATTGAGAGCTCTGTTGAATAGATTAGAACCACAAATCGATCACCAGATTGGAACTGAGTAATTACATTTTAATATTTTTTCTGTTTTCAAATCTTTAAAAATAAAACCAAAAGTTTTTTAAAATATAATAAAGTGTTTTAAAGTAATTCAGATTAGTTTTTTGTGTGTACTTTAAAATTTCTTAAATACGCAATTATATTGAAATATAAAAATAAATATTTGGACTAGATTTTAAAGTAGAATTTGCATACCCATGCCACTGGCCAGTGAAACACCACAAATAATAATTTTATTTGCAATCGATGAATATAATTTATTATTTTGAAAAATTGTTTTCTGTTTACAACATTGTTATAAACACAAATGTATTTCGTAAGAACAATAGTTCAATTATAGAATAATGATTCAATGATTGGATGAGATAAACAAAAATTTATTAATTCTCCTAGAAATGTATCACATTTACATATCTCCATGTCATATTAGCATAAGATCAATGAGCAATGAACAGTATGTAACAATATTTACAATTGTCCTGTTCAACATGGCGAAGGCTGACATCCAATAGCAAATGTTGACACAGTTGCAGTTCCTGAGCTGGTATAAAAAGGAAGTCAATCAGGAGAAGAGCACATCCACGATGAAGCTAGTCCTTGTCCTCTTCGCCGCCATCTTGGTTCAGGAGAACCTCGCCGAGAATTCCTCGGAGGAAGTGTGCCCTCCTAAGGAATATATTGGTAAGTATTCGGGACCTAACTATAAGTAATTAGGATAAACTTCATTAAAGTATTCTCTGATCGGTTACGAAAATTACAGCCTTCAGTCTTCTTAAAACACTCTAAATTTTAATATATAGTAAAGCTATGAGAAAAACAGGATAAAAGTTATAAAGAAAAATATAATAATATCAGCGCCCAAAAAGTATACATACTTTCTCCGAATTTCGTAGACAAATCAATAAGAAATGTTGTGTAAATGAACATATCAGATATTTTAAAATTGTATTCTAAACAACTATTTATCATTTTGGGTTGCTAAATTTTTATTTTATTTTTTATTTTTTTATATTGAGCTGAAGTCTTAAACTTTAATATTTTATGAGAGGGCAGTCGTTGTATGTTCCAAAGGTTTTATTCTTTTAATTCTTCTTTTGACTTTTTTATGTTCGTTAGTATTTCTTTTTTTACATTGAATACATATGACTGGTCTTATATCAAACATGGGCATCCGTAAATTTTCAAAAGGTTGAGAAAAAGTCAATGTTTGTAACATAGCTTTCATTTAAACCGATGCCAATGATTTTTATCAGCTTTGAAGATTCTGAAATAAAATGATCCGATCTTAAAATGACAGATGTCCGTCTTTGATATGAAGACGCTCATATAACGTCATATTTTATAATTATAACCTATTCTAATCACACTGGGTAGGTTGAGATTCATTCCGTCTATCCTCCACGAAATAAGTTTTAACCTACCCAGACCGTATTCGAACTATACTCCAAGTAATAAATAAACTAAAAAAAATAAACAAAATCTATTTTCTGAATATTGTGTACTCCATAATCATGAATCATATTTATTAGTGCGGTATTTGAACTGTGCCTATACAAGGAACTGACATATTAAATTTGTATCAGACTGAAATAAAATAAACCGAACAAATGTTTTTTTTTTCTCTTATGCCAGTCGTTGGTGATTTGGCCATCTGACATCTCGCTGCCCAGTATAATTTAGACTTTCTGATATATATATTAAAAAATATTTTTTTTTTATGTCCGTCAAGGCAGGACATGCGTCTAGATGGTCTGCATCCATTGTTCCTTGATGACACAATTTACAACAAGGATCCTCAGCCACACACTCATAACGTTTCCCTTCCACCTTGTCCAAATGGTCTTTTCTTATTGCTTCCTTCACTACCATCTTTACCATTCACCGTATTGAGTCGTAAGGTTTTGGAAGTATCGGCTGAGGCAAATCTGTTCCTCGCTTGCCAACAATATCAGCTTCAACAAATTATTTAGTGTTATCGAGGATAGTTAACAGATCTTATTTATAAATGCGTAATTCCAAGACGAGTGAATATGACATTTGAACAGTTTCTGATATTTTATCCAATATTAAAATAATTTTAACCACTCCTGCTATACTATCATTTCTTTGGAACTCGTTCCCAACTTCATTATTAATTTATGTTTGAATAAAC
Organism: Nezara viridula; assembly: GCA_928085145.1. Taxonomy (NCBI): domain Eukaryota; kingdom Metazoa; phylum Arthropoda; class Insecta; order Hemiptera; family Pentatomidae; genus Nezara; species Nezara viridula. The sequence continues at coordinate 4,286,613 of OV725079.1, forward strand.
TTTTCTTATTATGTATCGATAATGTTTCAGTAATCAGGGAGGTAACAGTTTGCGAGATAGACAGGAAGAAGTTGGAATGCCCAGCTGGAAGTACCATCAAGATCCACGAAGCCTTCTACGGCCGCAGGAACACTTACACCTGTCGTCACCAGGTCATGAAGAAGAATGTAGACGTGGTCTGCTCCTCGCCCAAGGCAATGGAAGTCGTCCAGAAGAGGTTGGTCAATGGTTTATTATTAGATTAATGAAGGAATAGTTTATTATTTATGAATGAATGGTATATTATTTATTAATGAAGAATTTATTATTTATGAATGAATGGTTTATTATTTATAATGAAGAATTTTTTTTTATGAATTAATGGTTTATGATTGTAACATATTGTAAGCGAGAGATGTCATTCTCATTTTAACGAACAATTATTCAAAATTGTACCTTGAAGCGACGCGCCCCCTTGTGGTTGGGGGAGGGAGGCAAGCTGAAAGAGATGGCAAAATGGAAAACCAAATGACAACGAGATTTAGTGAACATTTGGATTGAAATATATAAAAAAAACCTAAATTCGGATCTGCGTACTGTAAGCAAGAGAATTTATCATAATTTCATCTACTTTATAACGAGCTATAATTCAAAATTCTATTGACACGTGAAGCCAAGTCAATAGTGTTACTATCGAAACATTATTTCTCGCGTTTTGATTTCGAGTCAACTATCTTATTATTCAAAGTGAGTAGTTTATTCTTATCACTTTTACCCTTTGACGTGAAACTTGCCCTGCTTTGACAATACAATATCTTTGACTGACATTTGACAGCAGAATGACATGGGGTTCACATATCAAAAATAAATCAAAAACTCTAAACCTAAGACTTCGACTATTGTACTCACTCCTTGTAAGAAATTCGAAATTAAAACTATGACAGAAATTGAGTACGTGTACTTACCTACTTAAGCCTATTTGGACCTACGCTTCACAGCTATATGGAACAGCCAAAAAGACTCACATACGTAAATTACAGAATTTTCAATCTAAAATTTCACGACTGTCACATAGCATCCTGGTGCAACGACCACATACGAACATACTACAAAAGATTTCATAATAACCTACACGGACATACCAACTCACTGATTCGAGGCATGGCCACAACTAACATGCCCGATAGCACCCGAAGGAGGCTTAAAAGAAGCTGGATGAGGGATCTCCTCCACTAACTATAAATATTACACTCAAGACAGGAAGGACGCCGCTGGGTACTCCTCTCACTCACGCCTATCCCAAGACCAATCTCTACATCTTGACATCACACTCGCTGATTGTCAGAACTTCTGACAGGTGTGAGTTGAAGAATCGAGTTAAAAGAAATTAAGTAACTTTAATAATCCATAACATTTAATCGATAGTATAGATTCCAAGTTATAATAAGTTTGAATCTGCTTATAGCAGTTTAAAAAAATATATCGTCACTTCTTCATGAAATGGAAATATTTTATATCTCATTGAAAAACATGTAATGTTTGAATGGGTTGTGAAAAGTGAAAAGGTTATTAAACTAAGGAGTAAGAGTAGAATGAAACGTAGATGGGAGGATTGCCTAAAGAATATTCTAGCAGAAGTTGGTATTCAGTTGACTATTGAACCTTCGGATTCTCAAAGCTTTTATTGGTTCTTTTTGAACCTGGACGCCCTTCTACTATTTTCGGAACAATTACTGGATTTTTACTAATAATGTATATATTTGTTTAGATGTTCCGGTAGGAACTCCTGTGACCTGACCGCCCACAACTCCTGGTTCACCGATCCTTGCTATTCAACCTACAAGTACCTCGAGGTCGCCTTCTCCTGTACTAAATAGATTATGGAAAGAAGATGTCAACTAGTGTATGTCGAAGTCAGCACATACTCAGAACACTTTGTAAAATGCTTCAAATAACTTACTCTACAGTTTTATGAATAAATCAAAATCTTATAAAACATGATTTTATTTTTTTTTCATTTCAACCCTCAATAACAACCAGTTTTTGATTCCTATGATTTTATTTTAATCAGCATATCGCTAGTGTTAGTGCAAAGAGCAAAACGGCATTTTTTAGAACAGAACATAAAACTGATTATTTCTTTATGATTTATTAGCATAATTAAATATTTTATTTTCCTATTCTATTTCCCAAAGTAGCAGACTACTTATATCAGTTGTAGACTACAAAATGCCATCTTTAGCACTAATAGTAGTGATATGCAATTTATATTATATATAAAGGCTTTCTTCAGTTGTCGGTAATGTATTTTAGCTATAACGAAGTTATTGATATATCAATAACAGTGTAATGACTACTATAATGATTACTATAGTGAAATGTCAAATACCTCAGGTATGCGAATGATTTAAATGATTTCCCCATGTCAACGTTTACATTGCTTCCGCGCTCTAGCTGGAATAACAATAACTTAGTACTTTCGAATAAAATAAGAAAAAAATGAGATAAATATCTTAACGAAGAAAAAATTATTTCAAAAATTAATACCTCAAAACGAGATGAGAAAAACCTCTGCCAAGTAATGTCAGTATAGCTTTCTCACCGTTTTCATTTTCTAAAAAATATTTATATCAAAAGGTCTAAACATTTTCTTATGAAAATAAAATCTCTGGAAGATGCCGTTTTTGGAAATTCATTTATCCCTCAACATATTGATATTTAAATATTGGCTTGATATCCACGAGTTTTGCTTATCAGCAAATACTAAAATACGAAAAAGTTCCGCATTTGCAGATATTTGATAATCCGTAATAAAAAAAAATCCAAGTGCATACTGAATATGTATCTCGCTATTGTTAGTCCAAATGACGAATGTAAAATTAAGTATTTTACATTAGAGCATAAAAGCTAAATATTTCTTTATGATTTATGAGTATAATTTAAAACTTATTGCACTCTGCTATTTTTCGTAGTAGTAGACTACTAATATGTAGGCTACATAATGTCAAAAATAAAATAAAAATTGAAAACTTTTACGTACGACATTCTCCGGTTGACTAATCCTTTATCGGTAGCGATAAAGATATTCTTAAAAAAACAAAAGCACATAGAATATACAAAAAGGTTGATATTCTTTCGCTGCCTCGCATTATCTCTCATATTGATCAAATTATTAACATCCGGCTTAACTTATAGCTTCATCACCTTGTAACTTACAAATATCTTATTTGCAAAATGTTTGATGTTTTTGAAATTGAAGCGCTTTTAACCTGGAGCTCGGAAAACTTTGTCTATTTAATTAGGTTTCTAAACCTGATAAGAATACCCATTTACTTTCCTCTGAAATCCTCGTAGGATAATTTTTTTTTTTGTCTATAAAACATGTATATGCGCCTGCCAACTTATTGTTAACAATCAGAAAATGAGCTGGCGATACAGGAAATAATGACATGACAGGTATGTCTCATGCTCGTATCAGGAAAACTACCCATCGCATCGACAAAGACGTTATATAGACGATTCCTAGAATATGCGAAAATATATTTGTAATAATATACGTTATTATATTGCTCCATAGTAATATAGAGTACTATAGTTGCTCCATAGTATAGAGATTTAGAGCAATATAATTACGAATGTTATAAAAATTATTTTTCTTCAAATTCTCGGAATTGACATATAAATTAATGAAATTGATCTAACCCTTGAACCCGCCATTTCCTTCTACAATCATTCATTGATTGGTCTACTGGTCGAAGTATCGATCAGTTTCGATGTATCGACATCTCAAGCGATATATACCTGAAGTTATTGACTCTAAATAAGATAAGGCAGCTATTGTTTGTTTAATATTAAGGGTTAACTTATATATATATATACATATATATATAAAGAACAATTCAGATATATATATATAAATATAAAAAGAACACATTCAGGAAAAGAACAATATTCTAGGTATACAATTTTTTTTTCATCTCTCAGATGCTATGAATATAAATAAATAAAGTATCAAACAAAAGAGTTAAATGAACTATTTTGTTTGCAATTTTGTATAGAATCTCCCCATATTGTCTGGCTATTAAGACAAAAGAAATCCCATCAAATTACCTTAACCCTTTTTCGTAAACCTACAACTTCTTGTAATGTCAGTATCCTTTAATAACACTCCACTTATCCCAGTTGAACGAATCCGCTACCTAGGACTCCATTTGGATAAACGTCTCAATTGGAATCCGCATATTAGACTGAAACGACAAGATACAGCTCGACGTTTCCGACTACTCCAACACTTACTAGAAAAGGCTCTAAACTTTCAATTAAATACAAAAGACTCATCCACTTAACCATAATAACACCAATATGTACATACGGAGTTGAGCTTTGGGGTCCTACGAAGCCATCGAATTCCTCTCGTATCCAATCCTTACAATTCAAAAACCTTCTTAAAATCCTTAATGCCCCAAAAATTTGTCACAAATAAAACCATTAATAAAGACCTTAATGTACTATATGTCGCTGATTTAGCCCGAGCCAGATACCTATCCTTTCACGACAAACTCCAGTCCCATCCAAATCTGCTTATTTCCAACCTTGCTTCTTCCTCGATTCCTGATAATCCCCCTGAACGTCTGAAAAGAAGAAGACGTCGTGATCTCCTCACCTAGAATTAAATAGGGAATGCTACCACTGGGTAATATCTCTTCAAGTCTGTTCATGTCATTATTTCATTTTTACATTTCGATGTCAAGTGTGCATTTTTACTAGTTGTATTGTTTCTATAGCTGTAAATTTCATTAAATAAATAAAAAATAACTGAGATACGCTGTGTATGCATGTATGCATAATTCGGAAAAAAAAATTAATTTCTTTAAAAACCTATGTTGTATAATAATTTATATTATTATATATTTATAATTGTTGTTATTACCAATTTGTAATCATAATATATATTCAACTTGTCCAGCTTCATATAAGCCCAAGATCAATTTTAGACTTTTATTTCTAATATTTTCATTGTACCTTACATTGTGCTTCCTTTTCTATTTCAAAATAATTATAATTATATCAAATTATAATATAAATAATATTACGTTTAATTAATATATTGTAGTCAAGGGGAAATGTCAAGATTAAGGTGACCATACGTCCAGATTATTACTTTCACTTACCTATATATTTAATATAGAGTAAGGAAAAGTCTTGTAATATTGAAAATTTTCGAATATGAGTAAACTGAGTAACAGAAATACGTGTTTTATTATCTCCTGAGTCGAAATAACCCGCAAAATGGTCTGTTGTGTGTCTGTATGTATGAAAAGCCTACCTCAAAAACAAAAAGTCGTACGAAACTGAAATTCCGTATTTATTAAGGTTTATATTAGGTTTCGATATGACAGCACATTTTTCGATAAAATCGGCTTGACAACTTAATATCAACGGTGTTACACATTTTTACGATTTTCTCGAAAATAACTAACGATTTTGATTAAACTCGGTATATTAATGTAAAATGAAGTAATTATTTAGGTCTTATTCCTATTGATGTCGTATAACAGGGCTTAAATGCAGTATGTTCCAAATGTCTTCCTTTAAAGTAATTTAAATATGGTTTATTTTAAATAAGTTCTTTTTTTATCTTATTATTTACGAAATTTACAACTGCACAAATTAATATACATTTAGCAAATGTGATACAGAGAAATATATGACATGACAAAACTTGTAGAGAATCTAGCCATCATTAGCATTATAATAAAGTATCAAAATTAGGAGATCACAAGGCCATTTTCTTTTCAGACGCCTAGAAGGGTTATCAGGGATCGAGGAGGAAGTAAAGTTAGAAACGAGAGTATTAGGATGGTTCTGAAGTTTATTATAGGAGGATATGTAACCGGATTGGGCCAAATCAGAAACATGTGGAACATTCAGGTCATTATGGATTTTACGAAGGATTCTGGTTTGTAAAAATTAAATACGAGTGGAATTCTATGGTTTAGTGGAGTAGGTCTTATAGGTCTTATTATAGTCTTGTATATGAGTCTTTTGTAATTAATTGAAAGGTTAGAACGTTTGTCTAGTAAGTGCTGAAATAGTAGGAAACTTCGTACGGTTTCTTGTCGTTTCATCCTAGTATAAGGGTTCCAAGTTAGACGTTTATCGAGGTGAAGTCCAAGATATCGGATTTGTTATAAGTGGAAATAAGTACTTAGAATTTAATTATCATAATTTTTGAGCAACTACTTTTTATTCAATACTTGAACGACTTAGGAAATAGTGGTCTTAACTAATTTCCCGTTCTGAATCGGCCCTTGCATTAAATTTTTTGTTGTAAATTTTGCCTAGAATCACCCCCCTTAATTCCCATACCAGACTGAAACGACTAGAAACCGCCCGACGTTTCCGACTACTGCAGCACTTACTAGACAAACGATCTAAGCTTTCAATCAATTACAAACGACTCATATATGTGACAATAATAAGACATATTTAGAATTTCGGAGTTGAGCTTTGGGGCTCCACTAAACCATCGAATTCCTCTCACAACCAATCCGAAATCATTCGTAAAATCCTCAACGCTCTCTATTTTGTCACAAATAAAATAATCCATAATGACCTTCATATTCCTTATGCTTCCGATTCGGCCCAATCCAGATACCTATCCTTCCATAACAAACTGCAGAACCATCCGAACCCTCTCGTTTCAAATCTTGCTTCCTCCTCAACATTGATAACCCTCCGAGGCGTCTGAAAAGAAGAGGGCCTCGGGACCTTCTAATATAGAACTTTAATTTGAGTTCTACCAATGGGTAGTTTCTCTTCATGTTGTACATGTCATGTTGCATGTAAATGTCACATTTACTTGTTGTATTTTTCATTTAATACAGATATAAATTTTATTAAAAAAAAAAAAAATAAAGTAAAAAATCACCCTAAGAGTTAGGTCATTAAGGACAGAGACATCCTAAGTAAGCGAAAGTAAAAATTAGTCGAATTATGGTTTATTACTCTTATGATAATCAATACTATGAAATATGCATATATATTCGATAATAGACCGAGATTAAACCAAGTGGATTCCTCTTTCTGGAAATTAATCACATCTATATATAGCGGCATAAATATATATTAGCATAAGATCACCGAGCAATATTATTGTATCAACAATATCGTCCTTCAACTTGTGAAATGCTAATAACCAATTAACAAATGTTGACACAGTTGCAGCTGAGGCGCTAACAGAAACTGGTATAAAAAGCAAACCCTCCGAGAGAACTTCACGTCCACAACGATGAAGCTCCTTCTAGTTCTTGTAGCTGTCGCTCAAGCGACCTTCGTTTATTCGAAATGTCCTCCTCCTGAAGTCCTTGGTAAGTTTCAAAGTCCAAGTTATTTTTTTTTTTTAAATATTTTAGATAACAAACATGAAAGGCGATTTTCTTAGAATTTTGTTATGAAAACGATACAAAATCATTATTATTGTAATGAAATTATACTTAAATATTAGTTGTGCCCATCCTCCCAAGATTCACATTCAACCTTTTACTCTCTACCAAAAATTGTATTGTTCTCTTCTTCTTAAAACCGGTGCTATCTAATGTAAGTTGAATTATGAAAATTTTAGTTTAGTCTTATATACATTTCTACATAAGTACGGTTCTCTCAAAAAACTCTTAACACTGTAAAAATTTGACATCTCAAAAAATCCATTATCCTTTAAAAATGTAATCTGGCATACATACCATTGCTAACTAAGGCAATATAATATTTTAATGTGTACTGACGTTTCGGTCTAAGTTAAACTTTTGTAAGGCTTATGCAAAACAGGAACAAAATTAATATTAAACCTATATTTTTCCCTAAAATTTCCAAAAACTTCTTATGCTTTAAATATTCTTAAATAGACCCCGTTTTTATAAAATTATTAACATCCGCCTGAAACTTCACGAATAACTTTATCCCATCGTAACCTACAACTATTTGATTTACGAAAATTCTTAGAATTGAAGAGTTTAATTCTTGGCCATTTAAAAATTGACAAAGTTTGTCTATTTAATTAGGTAATAGAAACGTGTAAATACCCATGTGTTTTCCACTTGGAACCTAAAATAATTTGTTCACAAAATCGAGAAAAATAATATAGGGCCCGTTCAGTCTACATAACATCGTTATTTTGGCATTTTGGTGGTGTAGGTATGCCAAACAGCTCAATATTTTTTAAGGTCACCTTTTTTCTCGATTTTGTGCTCAAATTATTTTACTAGAAATTATTGTATTAGAAAACAAATGGGTATTCACGAGTTTTTAGAACCTGATTAAATATAAAAAATTTGCTTTTTGAATCTCCAGATTGAAAATGGCCAAATTTCTAGAATTTTCCTAAATAAAATAGTTGTATGTTGTGATAAATTAAAGTTATTTGCGAAGTTTCAGGCAGATGTTAATAATTTGATAAAAAGGAGTCTGTACCACGGACTGTTATTATTGGACCAACTCTAAAATATTTAGAAATTTAAATTAATTGAAAAGTAAATAGCTTGGATTTATTCCTAGTTATATCACATCCCTAATTATATATATATTTTTATTTTTCCTGCGAATTCCACTTACACACTTATTTAAAAAAAAAAGTTCAGTCTTTTTTTTTGTTTTTTTTAATGTTTCGAGAATTTTACAGCATAGAATGTGTTTCAGTATTTTTTAATTATTCAAAAAATACTACTTTACTAAATTTAGTAATTCATAGTCCGTGGTTTCTAACGTTATTTTTTTTTTCTTTTTTTTTTTGTGGTAACTTAGAATTAATACTATATAAATTATTAACTAATATACTGCCTATTGCTTACTTGTGTTGATCCTATTTATTTATTTTTTTTCTTTTATATGTATTCTTACTATATTAAATCTTTTCATTTTAGTACTCTATTTTTTTTTTTTAATAAGGACTTCCAAGTTAGCCCAAAACCAAGGTTAACATAAAATGTTTTTATTTTCTGTTGGCATTGAGGACCTTCTAGATCTAATGCCGCCTTAACAATTCTTTTAAATCTCTGCCTATGTTGGGCTATTTATTTTTAGTTATCTCCATGCAGCTCTAATGTGTCTTTGATAATTCAATCTATCCATATTTGGGACTTCTAATAGCTCTTTTGCCTAGTATTGAATCAATCACTGCTAAGTAGACGCTTCCTGATGGATTTTACCGCATTACAAGCCTCAATTATCTTAATCTCCTTGCCTTCATATCATCAGGTATTGATTGACAAGTTTCTGCAAGAAATTATTTATTGTTATACTCCTTTAGTCAATATTCTCAGAATAATATTTCAGTCCATCCGGTTATCCTTCTGAGAATTTTTCTCTCAAATCTTTCAATACTTTTTTCTAGGATGCTGTTTAGAGTCCAGATGTATATCAGAACTGGCTTTATCATTGCATTGTACGTTATCAATTTTATATTTCATAAGATTTTTGAAATTAGGAATATGAAATGTAAAAAAAAAAGTTGTGTTTGCGCCAGTTATACGTTGTTCTATTCATTGTGGTTATTGTGGAAGCAAGTATTTAAATTTGTCTATAAAAAAATATTTTCATTAATGTGTTTTTTTATTTCAGAATGTACTTATCTCTATGAAACTTTTTTTTGATTTCGTAACTATTTCATGTAACGTAAGTGACTAAAAGTAACGGTTACATTTCAGTGATCAAAGAGGTGACAATCTGCGAACGGGAACAGTCCACACTTACCTGCCCCTTCGGCAGTAGCATCCAGATCCACGAGGCATTTTACGGTCGCCAGAACAACCACATCTGCAGACATCCCTCCGCCACCGATGGCAGCAACATCAACGAGATCTGCTCCTCTCCTAATGCTCTCGAGATTGTCAAGAACAAGTAACTTATTAATTAATTAATAACAGTTATATTGAACGAGAGCGTAGTTTTGACTGTTAAAAATAATAATGTATATTCTTACAGATGTAACGGCCACAGAGAATGCAACATATCTTCGGCCAGCAACTGGTTAGTGGACCCCTGCAAGAACACTTACAAGTACCTCGAAGTGAGCTACTCCTGCTCTGAGCCACAGTACAATTTAGGAAATTAGAAGATAACTGTTTTAGTTGTGAAGGATGTACAATATTTACTACTAAAATAATATCAATGTACTATTTTCTGAATAAATTAAAATCAGAATTATAAGATTGAGTTGTTTATTTTGAGAAACATTATAAAAAAAATTAAGGTGAATACTTTAGACAATAAGGCGTGAAAACTACAATAAGGCGAGATTAATAATATGAAATTTAAATTATAAATAATAGTTCATTATAGAGAGGATGAAATGCTGAACATTTCTCTCGCTTACAGTTAGATTTTTAGTTTCTGAGATATTATAACACATATCTTCCAAACTCGTTATTATTTCCTTTTCACCTCGCTAACATTATGCCGGTCCGATTTTTAATTTTTGAGATATTTTAATTCATATGCAAAAACACTTCAACAAGTCGACCTTAGCCACGTTACCCGTGCGTTACAAATAGGAGGTCTGACGGATGAATATAATTCACTCTCCACAAAAAAAGTGAAAAACACACCTTAAGAATTTTCACTTTAAAAAAGAAAAAATTTAAATTTCGAAATTTATACATATGATACTATGAAGCCTCACAGATGTCCCAACATTATCTAACAAAACTAAATGATTGGAGTAAATTTTGGAAAATTCGACTTAACTAAGATAAATCAGAACATATTACTGTTTTCTCTCTGACACGAAACTCCTAAAACAGGTAAAGAGAAATAAAAAAAAAATAATAGAATGAACAAACCATGCTTGCTCCGAACCTGCGATAAATCGAATTTTACGAGTTCACATCTCGGTGCTGGGAGGAATCTTAATTCTGGAATAATTCCTCCGCCCTCTCCTCTGGAAGGGGAAGGAATACGATGAAAGGGGGAAAAAAAGAAAAAAATTGTCAGGCCGATTTGAAGTAATAATATTATTATATACACACGAACAACATAACGACTCCATGACATTCAACAAACATCAGCTGGCGAGAGATTACTAATTTTTAATTTACTGATTTGTTAACGAAATAATAAAAAAAAATTAATTGTAAGCAAAAATGAGATAATGACCAATCAATTTTGCACAATATTTTTGCTTACTCATGATATGTGCTTCATAATACTCATCATTTAATTTATTAGAAGAATTGGATTTTTCAGAATTTTAAGAATCAAGATCACATATAAAAATTTACTTGATTCGAAACCTTTAATGACGATCTATAAACCTATATATATATATATATATATATATATATATATATATATATATATATATATATATATATATATATATATATATATAAAGCAGTAGTTAAGTATGTATTACAGCCAATAACGTGGTTACACTAACATTCATATAATTTCTGAGTGATAGAACGAGTTAGGAGCAGAATAGTTGATCAGTCATCAGAGTCAATATGTCAAGACATTTCAGCATCGTCATAAATAAGAAATCTCTATAATCTATGACGTATGATGTCACGATATTAATGACGTCATAACATAAAATCTACTTCATAATTGGTAATTGGTTGACTGTCGTGGATAATGAAGAGAAGAATAGTTGGGGTGCTCAGTCAAAAAGGAAGGCAAAAATAAATTATAATATTTATTTTTTACATATGCCGACGTTTCGACCTGAAGTTCAGGCCTTCATCAGGGCTAAGAAAATAACCAGATAACAAGGTATGAGAAACATAAGTAATGATGGTAAAAAAAGATAATACAAAATGAGAAAATAAAATAAATAAAAAAAAATTATTAGAAAAATAAAATAGATAGATATAAAGTAAAATGAAATTGTTAGAATAATGACAAAGAACTAAGAGATAAATAATAAAAACTGTTACATAGTTTGGAATGATGAAGTAGGCATAATCAAAAAAGGGGTTACAAAAGTGTTACATTGGGAATCTTAGAATAAAATGTGAAAACATAAAAAAGAAATATAAAGTTATATAAGAAATGAAAAGAAAATAAATAGTAAAATTAAAACATTGAGAATGGAATAGTTAGATAGAAAATTGAGATATTGTAAAGTCTATCAAGATGTACAGACAATTTATAATATACATAATAAGTTATTTTCTTAGCCCTGATGAAGGCCTGAACTTCAGGTCGAAACGTCGGCATATGTAAAAAATAAATATTATAATTTATTTTTGCCTTCCTTTTTGACTGAGCACCCCAACTATTCTTCTCTTCATAAAATCTACTTCTTTGAAAGTTAAAAAGTCACTTTTTTTTTTTTAATTCAGTCTACGTTTATTCCTTCTTTAATAAACTGATAAAATAAAACTTTCATCAGAATATAGACCACCTATCATCAAATTTACTAAAATTCATTACGATAAAACTAAAATTTTGATAAGCAAAACATAATCCAATTGACATAAATTTAATAAATATCAAGATATGATAAGTATTTAATCACAGATAAATTTTAATAATTCAGGACTGAAGCTTTGACTGTCGTGAATAATTGAAGAGAAGAATCAGCAAAAATTGGGATGATCAGCAAAAACAAAATTAGTAAAAATAAATAATTATATTTTTTATTTTTGCCGACGTTTCGGCCCAAAATCAAGACCTTCATCAGACCTGGTCTAGTTGAAAGCTGTCACAAGACAGACGTATTTTGGTAGGAAATTTTAACATATTTAATTAATTTTCTACACTGCGTAACGATTAATGACGAGGTACATTAAACATAAAAAAAGAATATACCAATGAAGAGATGACCTGCATTCTCTTTTTTTCATCCTGATAATTCTCCAATAAAACAATAAAGATATTTAAATCTGCAGCAAGCTGTAATTTTCAATTACCATTCTGAGAACCTGTTTTAACTTCTCTCTGATATCAAACGAAGTAACAATAAGGAAGAATTTACAATAAGGAAGTTCCTTAATGTGTTCTTATTAATAGAACTGCCACCAAACACAGTTCGTAATTTTGTTGTGAATTCACTTAATAAAATAGTTTTAATTAATATTTTGTCCTTGAGACAGATTGTAATATTTTTCAATAAATAAGCTTAAAAAAAAAATGAATATTCAAAATTATATTTTCCTTTATTATTTCAAGAAACTCATAATATATATACCATTAATTACAACAAATCTTGTAGAATTTGAAGAGTAAGTACACGATTGTACATACTTCATTTTTAACGAAAACTATATTCCTAACCAAAGAATTATCGAATCATCAAAATTGAAAAAAAAAACATGAAAGCTGACATTAATTTTTTTCTTCTTCTGTATTTGAAGAGAATGTTGTAACAAATTAGCAAATGAAATTTACAAAAAATAAATAAAACATCTATCTAAAATGGACCCAGCCTATATAATATCAATTATAGTTTGATTTATTTTTTGATAATTCGAAACGTATACAATTTTTCAAGCACCCGAAGTGTTTATTTTAAGAATAATTTAAATGTTTATATACCTTAAGAGAAATATAGACAAAAAAAAAAACATATTTGGGAATATTTAGAAATAATTTTTATATAGTAGTTAATTTCTATACCTTCTTTTCAAAATTAGTTGAGAAAATTTTCTCTTAAAATATCCGTATAATATCCTCAGGGTCTATACACAGCTGATGAAAAATTACTTGATCTCAGCCGGATTCAAACCCATGATCTTGAGCTTAGTAGCCCAGTTGCTAACACACTGAGCTGCACCACCCCCTAAAATATGGCATAAACGATCGCTTTAATAATAATAATAATAAGGCTTAGCGAACCCGAAGGTTCGATGCCGACACCACCAATCGCTTGTTACACACCTCCCTCCACCGTTCGCCGTCCAAACCCAGTCCCTTCAGATCAGCTTTAATGCAATCTTCCCACCTTCGCTTAGGTCTACCCCTCCGACGCTTACCATTCGGCACAGCAAATATTAACCTTTTAGGAATTCTCTCGTTACTAAGCCCAACAACTTTACAAGCCCATTTGATTCGCCGCGATGAAATTACCTCAATTATATTACACGGATATAGCTCACGCAATTCGGCGTTGTGTAACCGTCTGAACTCTCCAGTTAACTCATCCTTCTTCGGTCCGAATATTCTACGCAATACTTTATTTTCAAAAACCTTAAGACGCTGCTCATCCCTTAATGTAAGCGGCCAAGTTTCGCATCCATAAAGAACTGTAGGCAAGATAATTGTTTTATAGATTCTAATTTTTAAGTTTCGGGACAAGAGGCGCGAACTGAGTAGTTTTGTCACAGAAAAATAACAAGCATTCCCCGCCTTCAGTCTAACTTTAATCTCTTCTTCAATTTCGTTTTTTCTAGTTATCGTAGAACCTAGATACCTAAATTTATCTACCTGTTCAAACATATTACCATCTATATCGATATCACCAGTAGTATCGCCATTTTTGCAGCTAACCATATATTTTGTTTTATCCACGTTTATTTCGAGTCCTAGTTCTTTACCGGCTTTCATTAACGTTGTCGTATTTAGTTTTATAGTTTCAACGTCTTCGCTTAACAGTACCAGATCATCAGCATAGCCCAGCACGGATGTTGTCCCGCCCAGATCCAACCCTTTCTCGGTTCGCATTACCTCCCTAATGGCATGTTCTAATGCCAAATTGAACAGGACAGGCGAAAGAGAATCCCCTTGTTTTAAGCCCGAACGAACCTCAAATTTTTCGGACAAATTATTACCGATTCTAACTTTATTGATTGTCTCCGTCAAGCACATCCTGACTAGATTTACTAGTTTTTTTGGAATCCCCTGCTCGATTAGAATATTATACAGTTTCTGGCGGTCAATAGAATCGTAAGCCTTTTTAAAATCTATATACAGCTGGTGAACAATACCGTTATACTCCAATTTTTTCTCTAATATTTGCCGTAAAGAAAATATTTGATCAATTGTCGAACGATTCCGTCTAAATCCGCATTGGTAGTCTCCGATAATTTCCTCGGCGTATTCCGTGATTCGACTGGTTAAGATTGAAGTGAATATTTTATAACATACCGGAAGGAGTGAAATTCCTCGATAGTTATTACAATCCGTCCTCGGACCCTTTTTGTGAATCGGAATAAGAATAGATTCTTTCCATTCTTCAGGTAATTTCTCGTTCACCCAGATCTTTTCAACCAAGCGATGTATTTTAGAAACTCCAGCTTCCCCGCATGCCTTAATTAGTTCAGTAGGAATATTATCGATTCCCGCTGCTTTATATGATTTTAATTTACCGATAGCTACTTCAACTTCCTCTTTACTTGGTCCTTCTATCAACGGTTCAGCACTCTGGTACTCAGAAGGAGGACACAGATCATAATTTCCCGTATTTAAAATATTGTCAAAGTGGTCCTTAAACTTATTCAATATGTCAACCGGATCGGTCAGAATATTGTTATTATCATCCCTAATTCCAGACGTTACGGGCCCTACATATTTACGTGATCTGTTTATACCTTTGTACATGTCTCTTACGTTATTTTCGATTCTATTAGTTTCTATTTCAATTATTTTATTTTTGAGATACTCCTTTTTTTTATTTTTGAGCAATTTTGTCGTTTCGTTCTTTGAGATTCGGAAGTATTCCAGATTGTCTTCGCTAGGATTATTTAGAGCTTTTAATTTAGCGGCTTTCCTTTTTTCGCACATGTTTAAGCAATATTCATCAAACCACGGTTTGTTATTCTTATTTTCCTTTTTTCCTAGACACGAGTTACCGACCGCTTTAATATTATCCCTGATCTCTACCCATAACTTGTCAATATCCTCGTGGTCCTCGTCAGGAAGCTCTAAAGCTTCAAACCTATTCTTAACATCTAGCTCGAATTGGTTTCTAATTGATGGATTTTTTAATTTTTCCAAATTAAAATTCTCAAAATCGAAACGGTTTTCTTTTCTCTTTTTTATATTAAGTTTTTGTCGAAGTTTCGCGATTACTAATTCATGATCCGACCCACATTCTGCTCCGCGATAAGACCGTACATTAATTATACTGCTTTGCCAGCTGTGTTGTATCAAGACATGATCGATTTGATTTCGTGTTTGCGAATCCGGCGATGTCCAAGTATATTTATGAATATCCTTACGTTTGAACGTCGTACTTTTAATTACCAGGTTTTTCGAGATGGCAAAGTTTATCAGACGGATCCCATTATCATTACTATATTCGTGCAAACTTTCTTTACCAATCGTCTGAATATAAACTTCTTCCCTTCCTACCTTTGCGTTCGCGTCACCTACAATTATTTTCATGTAGTTTCGCGGTAGTTTATCATAAACCCATTCGAGTTTATCGTAAAATTCACTTTTGACTTCATCGTCACTGTCTTCGGTCGGACAATGTATGTTTATTAATGCGATTTTAAACCAACGTCCCTGAAATGTAGCTACCGAAATTCTATCACTAAAGAATTGTACGTCCCTCAAAGCGGATAGTAATCTACTCCTAATTAGAAACCCGGTACCTAAACAATGATTCCCGCTTCCTCCGTACCAAATAGTGTACTTTCCTTCCCTCATCGAGCCCTCCCCTGGCCAGCGAACCTCTTGCAGAGCCACGACATCCAAATTGTACCCATTTACCTCATTCGCGACCGATTTTAGCCCCCCTGCTGTGTTTAAACTCCTTACGTTCCACGTACCAATATTTAAATCCCTATATTTCAACTTGCGGCATGAATCCCCTAAAGCAGTCCCCACCCGGAGACCCGAACGGGGGACTAGTTTACCTCCGGATAATGAGCGTTTTACCTTAGGGAGATCCATGACTTTTTGTGGTGTTTGGTGAACTAAAGATATGTGAGTAGGGCGTTCAATCCTACGTCACACCCTCCAGCAAGTCTGGTGGGCCCCTACCTCCAGCAAGTCTGGAGGTCCCCTCCCTCCAGCAAGTCTGGAGGGCCCCTCTCATTGTTGGTCAGCGAGTCCATCGGACTTAGCCGGGAGGAACTTCCAAGGAATTTCCACCGACCATCCCCACATCCGCCACCCGTGGGACGCTCCCCATACGCGGTAATGAGCCCGCGCGAGGAAACGATCGCTTTGCAATCTAAAAATTCTAACTTTCAGACTAAGTAACTATTACAGATAGATAACTATATGGAATAAAAAATCAAAACATGTACAATAGAACAGTCGAAAATGTATAGATTTTATTGAAAACATCTGCTAACACAGTAGTCCTTATACTGTAGAAAAACTCTGTACGAACGTCTTTCGAACAAAATAATCACACCAGTTGGAAAATTAGAATGGTTAAATTAGAACATGGCTTAAAACATCTGTATTGTAGCGATGCGTAAAACGCATAAAGTACAATATTTGAAATTCCATCACTATAAAAGAATGGTAACGAGAACCCCGCCCAGATTGAAATGGAAACAACTGTACAAACAATAACAATTGTTGACAATTAATCAGCTTGTTTGAGTGACAACAGTGACAAACATTGTTAACACCGTCCTATTTAATATATATATATATATATATTTGATAAAAAGGACTTAAGGTATTCAAACAGTGTCAGGCGCTGTCAAAAACACCTAATACAAAAAAAAAAAACTAAGGTGTGTTCTTCAGACAACAGAATTGAAAACATCAACAAGCCGAGATTAGTAATATGAAATATAAATTATAAATAATAGCTCAATATAAAGAGGATGAAATGCTGAACATTTCCCTCGCTTACAGTATGGAGGTCTGATTTTTAGTTCTTGAAATATTTTCATTCATATCTTCATTTAACTCGTTATCATTTGGTTTTCGACATCATTTTTGTCTCGCTTCGACTCTCTAACACTGTGTCGCGTTAAGATGAAGTTTCAAATAATAGCTCATTATAAAGAAGATGAAATGTTAAAACTCTTGCTAACAACATGCATGTCCGATTTTTAATTTTTGAGATATTTTAATTCATATGCATAAATACTTCAATTACTCAATTCCAGCCGACTTTATACGAGCGTTACACATCGGAGATCTGACGGCCCAAAATAATACACTCACCACAAAAAAAGTGCAAAACGGTCCTAAAGAAGTTTTAGCCTAAAAAAAATCTCTGAAGCCAGCCTTAAAACATGAGCCCTTTTCCACCAAAACTTAACTTCATCACGATTCCGTACATCCCACACCGACTCTCTACTGGCCATGGGAATCACTAAATTAATTACTCTCAGGATTTTAATTCAGATTTGCTTATTGAAAACATATGGTGCTCGCATCATAATACTATCACTTACCACCAACCTACACCATCCTACTTTCACCATAAATTAATTTCTGCTCGACTAGAGTTGTTTAAAATTATAATTAATCTTAAGTTATTAAAGGTTATAAATATGTGCTTTCCCTACTATAATTAACATTTATAATATTTTATTTTAAATTACGATATTTACATTTTCACAAAACAATGATCAACCAGTTCTTATCAAAGATAGGCAAACTGCCTTATACTAACATTTATCAGGAGGACAATCAGGTTTCTAAACGTCAAAATAAAAAAAGAATGACTTAAAAAACAAAAGACTTGAATTTACACTTCATACATATTTGAATCGGTGAGTGCAGAAACCACTTCAGTCGCAAATTTCATGTTTTTTCAGGAGAGAGAAAAAACGTCATAACTCCTCCAAATTTTCAAATATTTAATTTTTTTTCCCTGTGTCATAAATTGCATTCATGTTCCTGACATGCGAAAATAACTAAAGTTCTCATCAATTATGCCCAGGAAAATTTAAAATTTGATTCGGACTTGCTGTTTCTGCACTCAAATGTTTTTTATAGACATCTGAAAACTTGGAAAAAATTAACCATTCATTAAAAGTTTATTTTATTTAATTAACAATTTATTTCAGAACAATCTATATTAATTTTACAATTTAATTTGATCAATTTAATGGGGGATGGATCTAACAAAAAAAATTACCCATATAGTAAAAATATTTGTTTTAATAAATATATATTTTTTTAATAAAGAAGCGTATTCATAAAGAAGGTTGTGTGGAAATGTTTTTATTCACTTCTGTAAATTTAAGCGTATTCATTTTGATAAACGTCAATACTGCCGTATTACTTTTACTAGTGTAAATACAGTCGAATTCACTTTTACAAGTGTAAATACAGTCGTATTCATTTTTACAATCGTGAATACGGCCATATTTATATTTACAGCCGTGAATACGTATCATCTGTGTTCGTATTTCTTTTTATGAATATAAATATAAGTATGATAAATATCAATAGTATTCGTATTTTTTAAAAATATAAATATGCCCATCTCTGCTGGTCGTGCTATCCAGCGGTGGGTGCAGAAACCACGTCAGTCACTGACTCATGTTTTTTCTGCGCTCAACAATCGAAAAAGAAGTCATATATTTAAGGAACTACTTAACAGACTAACGTGGTTGTTACACTCAACATGCATCTTGCCTTTCCAAGCTTATTTTCATCGAAAACGATTTTTCGCATATTTTTGACTGATGTGGATTCTGCACTCACCAATTCATTCACACATACACTTCATTTTTTTTCTTAATCATGAACACTTAAAACTAGACAAAAATTAAATACTTATATGTACTTATTAAAAACCGAAATTTGCATGGGATTATCCACATTGATAAGGAGGCCACACAATTTTAAGGTTTAAAAAAAATACTTATAAGAACCATTAAATATTCAACCTATAATTTTAAAACTAATAACTGACAAGACCAACTATCAACCAACACTTACGTACTGTTTATTCACGTTATCATAATAAATTTCACGGACACAACAGACTCATAAACGACTAACATTATCATTAGAATACAACAGAAATGGAACTGAATTCCCTCTGGCTAATTAATATTATAATATGACTATTGCTGGACTATGTCCCAACCTAATATTGTTGGGAAGCTGTAGTGGTTTTAAAGAAAAGTCTGTTGGAAATCTCTTTGGATCTGTCAACAATGGAGGGCTATGTCAAAGGCCTGGTATGTTTGCAGCTCTTCGTGAAGCATTTTGCTAATGAGACCTGTTAATTAGCGCTATGCTTCTCTATACTACAAGCAGACTTCTCGCCGAAGTCATGGAGCTTGTAAATACTTGTAAAAAGCTTGTCTTTTGTAAAAAAAAAAAAGACATTTTACTTGTGTGGAACTCAAAAAGTATATAATTAATGATTAATTAGACTATGATGGTCATTTATGTAATTTATTTTAACATTTTAAGCACTGGAGAATTAAAATAAACTCCAATAAATCCCACCAAATTACCTTTACCATTCGTCGTAAACCAACGACTGCCTGTCCTACAGTTTCCTTTTTACAATACTCCACTTATCCCTGTTGAGCAAATCCGATACCTAGGACTCCACCTGGACAAACGACTAACTTGGAATCCTCGTACTACACTGAAACGACAAGAAACAGCTCGACGTTTCCAATTACTTCAGCACTTACTAGACAAACGCTCTAAACTTCCCATTAATTACAAAAGACTCATATATTTGGCTATAATAAGACCTATTTGGACTTACGGAGTTGAGCTATGAGGTTCCATTAAACCATCGAATTCCTCTCGCATCCAATTCTTACAATCCGAAATCCTTCGTAAAATCCTCAATGCTCCTTACTTTTGTCACTAATAAAATTATCCATAAAGATCTTAATGTTCCTTATGTTTCAGATCTGGCCCAATCCAGATACCTATCCTTCCATAACAAACTGCAGAACCATCCGAATCCTCTTGTTTCTAACCTTGCTTCCTCTTCGATTCCTGATAACCCTCCGAGGCGTCTGAAAAGAAGATGACCTCGTGATCTCCTCATGTAGACAAATTATTAGAGTGCTACCATTGGGTAGTTACTCAGCACGTGTATTCATGTCATTATATCAATTATGTCCAAATTTACTTGATGTATTTATGTAATACAGTTGTAAATGTCATAAAGAAATAAAAAAAAAAAACATTTTAAGCAATTTGCACCTGATGAATTAGTCATTTACTGCGAGTTTCCTTGATTAACTTAATTTCGCTATTGTTGTAGGAGCAGGTCACTAGGCCATTTTCTTTTTATTCTGCGTCGATCAGGTAACAGGGAGAATGAAAGAGACGGAATGTGTGAGTTTGGATGATTAAGAGTAGAAGAATGAAATGAAGTGTATTTGTAGTGGATGTACGATTTTGCTGTTGGGGTCTTTAAGTCGTTATGTATAGTGTTATTTGAAATGTATAAAGATGCGTTGACAATTTATCGTAGAATTTTTTATTAATGTGTGTTTGTTTTGCCGAAATCCAAAGATCTACTCCAAAGATGTTCAAATTGGTCTCAGTATGGTGTTGTAGATCAGTAACTTGTTTTGTAAGTCAAGTGAGGATCTGTATTCCAGAAGATGTAAGAGTTGTTTATATCGTCAAGTCAGCTCTTGTCTTTTTAATTTAGTATGTATGTTACAGGTAAGTCTTCTGTTTAAATATAATCCGAGGTACCGTACATATTTTTTTGAAGGCACTGGATAATTGTCAATCGTTATGGGTTGATGATTCAAAATTCCCTACAAAGAAAATTAAATACAAAAATTTGAAAAAGAAATAAAAATCCTACACACGCCTCACAAAATTTATATTATCTATTAAAACTAAATGATTGGTGCAAACTTTGGAAAATTCCACTCAGCCAAGAAAAATCACAACAAATTTCTTTCACTCTTCGATTTGAAATATGTCCAAGTATTTACCTGGACAGATAAAATTCAAAATCTTGGACTGGATTCGACAGAAGAATGACATCAACAAAAAAAGTACAGAAACTGAATACTTGCATTAATCTAATAAAGCCTATACTGACCTAAATTTCACAAATATATGGAACAGTCAAAACGAACCCGCACATGAAAATTAAAAATTGTTTAGTCAACAACTTTCAGGACTATAACTAATGTTCCATGGTACGTCACAGACATTACTTACACGGTCATACTTACACAGTAATACAAGACATTGCCACGATGATCATGGCCAAAAATGCGCTTAGGAGGCTCAAAAGAAGCTGGACGAGGGATCTCCTCGCTTGAAAAGCAAACTATAATCAAGATTGGAAGGAATGCCGCTGGGCAATCCTCTCTTCATTGTCATTGCTTATGACATGTGTGGGTAAAGTAATGAAGTTAAAAACAACATATATATATATATATATATATATATATATATATATAAACTTTTGAAAATTCGGTGATTTAGCTCTCTTATGCTACATCGATGATCTTAACATCTACATAATATTAAAGACTAGAAAAAATTGAATCCATTATATAAAGCGGCACTTCTGATAAGCGACATACCTAATTTAAATATGTAATTTTAGTGGCGTTCATGTTTTATTCACACAGACGAACTATTTTACGAGCGTTACTTGTTTAACTCAAGGGCCGTAAAATGTTTTACGATCGCAATACTTTTCCTTAATATATACTCCAGTGAAACGTAAAATACTTTGCAAAACAAAAAAAATGTAAAATTACATCAGAAAAATGATATATATAAAAAAAATTACAAGAGAAGAAAAAGGTGGAACTTAAAAATGAGATAATGGTTATATAAACAACATAAAATACATTCCATTATGCAAAGAAAATGTATTTTTGTTATAACTACATGAAGAAGATAAGTATATCAATAGTAAAAATAAACGAGATTAATAATATGTAATATGAAGTATAAATAGTAGCACATTATAAAGAGGATGAGATGTTGAACATTTCACTCACTTACAGTATGCAGGTTCGATTTTTAGTTTTTGATATATTTTAACGCATATCTTCCATAAAATTCGTTATCATTTGGTTTTTCAAGCTATTTTTTCCTTTTCCCTATCCAACACGTCGTTGCGTTAACATCCTATTTTGAATAATAGCCCATTTCAGAAAGGATGAACTGGTGAAAATTTCCTTCGCTAACAATATGCAGGTCCGATTTTAAATTTCTGAGATATTTTAATCAATGTGCAAAACATATAAATTAGCCGACTCCTGCCGACTTAAGGCGAGCGTTACAAATCGGAAATGTGACGGCTCAATCTAATTCATTCCACAAAAAATGTTCAAAACGAGCCTAAATAAGTTTGGACTTCAAAAAATTAAAAATTTGAAAATCTGTTATTAAAGAAAACAAAAACGCCTCTTTTGTGCTAAACAACACATCTATCAATCCACGTTTTTATTTAGCAAAATTAACTCTTCTGCTATTCGATAAATAGTCTGTGATACAGACCTCTTTTTATCAAATTATTGAAACTCAAGATGGAGTCGGAGCGGATAATGTTTCTGATAATGTGGAAATGTTTTCATTACCACCTTATTGCACTTCCTACCATGCAGAACTGTTTGCGATAAACCGTGCCGTTTGTAATCTCAAATGCAATAAACAGCAAATTTATATCTGTACAGATTCGGAATCTGCCCTCAAAGCTATTAAAAATTCCTTTCGAACTAACTGTCCTTTCACAGACACGGTTAGGCATATAAAAACATTGGAGGGTGTAGGATGTAAGATTCAATTTTTGTGGTTACCGGGTCACTCAGGTATCAGAGGTAATGAGCTAGCCGATATCATGGCAAAACAAGCAATTACAGAAGGAACTCCAGTAGGGGGTGCTTTTCCAAAAGAAATGATAGCTTTGGTAATGCGAAAGGCTCTAGAAAAATGGCAGGGTCTCCGGCCTGTGTTGAGAGAGAATAAGTTAAGAGTGATCGAGCCCTCTGTAGTATCAAATCGAGCGGACCTTCAGATAAATAGAAGAGAATAAATAATCCTGACAAGGCTCCGAATCGGCCAATCACCGCTAACTCATGAGTACCTGATGATAAAGGGGACGCCCCCTCAGTGTCTCTGCTGCGGGGTCAATTTAACAATCAGGCACATTTTGAATGAATGTTATGGATATGAATGAAGTTAATTTGGAAAACGATATAACTGAAATTCTGAAAAATACGACCAAATTGGCAAAAAAAGTCTTTTCATTTCTTCGAATAACGCACCTATACAACAAAATTTAAAATTTGCTGACTTTTTTTTTTGTTTTTTTTTTAATTTTTTATGCTTTCAATTTATTGTTAAATTTAATCTTATCTGATGTAAAATAAATATTTTGTAAGGGCTAAAATGACCCGTAAGAGGTTGAGGAGCCCCGCCATTGTTGTAAATAAATAAATAAATAGATGTATAATTATTGAGAAATAATAAACCATTATGAAATAATTTGCAGCGTTTTATAAAATAAAATCTACCTTAAAATGTTTTAACCCGAATTTTCATGTGGAAGAATTATTTTGGAAATGTTCAGTCTGGCAAAAATACATTTTTTTTTTTTTAATTTTTAAGTATCTTGATAATAAATAAATTACAAACAATTTAATGTTAATATTATATCTATTGCAATGCCTAATATTATAGATGTATTTAAAAATATGAAAGACCCTTGTAATAAACTCATTAATCATTTTTAAAGTAATACTTTTATAATAATTTTTTTGATATCTTGATTAATAATATAATTACATACAAAAAGAGGAAGCGTTCATTGCATCGCTATTTATAATTGACATTCACTTAGTCAAACGTACACATCAAGTGTTGACACAGTTGTTGGAGCTGGTATAAAAAGGAAGCCAATCAGGAGAAGAGCACATCCACGATGAAGCTAGTCCTTGTCCTCTTTGCCGCCATCTTGGTTCAGGAGAACCTCGCTGAGAATTCTTCGGAGGAAGTGTGTCCTCCAAAGGAATATATTGGTAAGTATTTAGGGCCTAACTATAATTAGGGTTAACTTCATGAAAATGATTTATCGGTCACAAAGAAAATAAAACCAATCTGATATTTACAAGAGAAGGATTTTTGAGAAGTATGAATATTTAATTAAATTCCTGAAAAGTATTTATTTGAATATTTAAGAGAAACCTTCGAAGCGATTAATATAGATACAATAGTTTCTAGTTTTGATTTGTTTTTTCATTAATTATCTTCTCCCTAGTTTTTGCTTCAAAAAGTTAAGTTTTGACCAATGACCAAACTCATTAATAACTAACATTTACACAATTCTGTGGTATATTATACAATGAAGAGGAAGAGGGTAAATAATATAGATATATCCAAGTTAAAAAAAAAATAATTTAGAGAAAGGAGATGATCCGGGGTGGCGGTCATAAATAGACTAAAATAGTGGAAAAAAATATTTTATTTCAAGCCAACGTTTTGACCCAACTTTGCAGGTCTTCTTCAGAGGGTGCGTTCAGCAAGGAGTTTCAGTTAAAACTCTTGAGTTCTGACTTGACGCTTGAAAGTCCTTGCACCGCCCTGAAGAATACCTGCAAAGTCGGGTCGAAACGTCGACTTGAAATAAAATATTTTTTCCAATATTTTAGTCTATTTACGACCGCTTCCCCGGTCCATCCCCTTCCTATAAAATATACAACGGTCAACCATTATAGTATTAGTATTCAATAACAATATAATTGTACCTCAAACAGAATAATAATCGAATATATAATTTATGAACTCAAGGGAAATTATTGGTCTTAAATTTGTTAAATTCCAGTGGCGATTTAAAAATATAGAATTTTTACTTACAAACGGAGGTTACTGAAGTGGGGTCATTTCATTTTTGGGTTATACAAGGTCAAAAAATATAAACCACATTTACGGGGGGGAGGGAGGGGGTGTCAATGTGGCGTTAGGGAACGAAAAATATTTTCTTTTTATATATATATAATTGTTTTATGCCATTACTCTTAATGGATTTCAACGTATAATATATCAATTGACTTGGTCTTTATGTGAAAAAAAGTAAAAAAAAATATCTTCAGCTACATTAAATGAATTAAATTTATAATAAATTACAAAAACCAAAATAAGAAACTTCTATTGAAGAAAACCGTATTTAAGAAAGTGTATAAGCTACTTTACTGGAAGCATATTTTGGTTTTAGTAATTTATTGTATATTTTAATTTATTTAATATAATTAACAATATGTTTTTCTTATACGCACAAAGAAAAAAATCGATCGATATAATATAGTCTTTATCGATATTTATACAATTAGAGTCAAGAAGTCACTAAAACTAAAATTTCTATCAATAACAGAATTGAACTTTATTTTCTTAATTTGTTATATTTTGTATACTATTTTGATATTCTTTTCTTGATAAAAAATACAAGTTAACTTAACAGCCCTTCAAATAATCTTCAACACGCTGACTTGTTGGATAATTAATATAGTTATATCCAAGTTTAAAACATAATTGTGACAGAAACAGAACAATAATCGAATATATACTTTATGAACTCAAGGGAAACTATTATTCTAAAATATGTTAAATTCTTAACTAGTGACCCCTAGTAGAATTTTTACTTACAAAGGGAGGTTACGAAAATGGGGTCACTGATTTAATATTTTTGGGTTATACAAGGTAAAATAATATAAACCAAATTGCCGGGGGTGGTTCTTGTCAATGTGTCTTAGGGGCCGAAAAATATTTTTTTTATATTATTGTTTTCTACTTTTACTCTTAATGGATTTCAATGTAAATATATATCAATTGACTTGGTCTTCATGTGAAAAAAAGTAAAAAAAAATATCTTCAGCTACATTAAATGAATTAAATTTATAATAAATTACAAAAACCAAAATAAGAAACTTCTATTGAATAAAACCGTATTTAAGAAAGTATATAAGCTACTTTACTGAAAGCATATTTTGGTTTTAGTAATTTATTGTATATTTTAATTCATTTAATATAATCAACAATATGTTTTTCCTACTTAACACAAAGAAAAAAATCGATCGATATAATATAGTCTTTATCGATATATTATACATTTAGAGTCAAGAAGTCACTAAAACTAAAAGTTCTATCAATAACAGAATTGAACTATATTTTCTTAGATTGTTATATTTTGATATTCTTTTCTTGATAAAAAATACAAGTTAGCTTAACAGCCCTTCAAATAATCTTTAACACGCTGACTTGTTCGATAATTAATATAGTTATATCCAAGTTTAAAACATAATTGTGACACAAACAGAACAATAATAGAACATATATTTTTTTTAATTCAAGAGAAACTCTCAGTCTAAAAAATATTATATCCTTCCCTAGTAGCTATATTAAAGCTACAGATTTGTTTACTAAAAAAACCATAAATAAATAGAAAACTTGCTACTTACAAAATCCTTATTGGCATATAAGATGGAACTATAAATATCAAGGAACTCATTAATCATAATTAAGAATATTCTAAAACAATTCAACGACTAATTCTAAGACAAATGACTTTGACATTCTAACATATACTGTCAACAGATACCAGAGATGGGTCGAGTGATGAATTATAAGGATGAAATAAAATAGTCAGGAGTTTGACTCAAGATATTTTTTCTTGGGTTAGGCGACGTTTCGACCTAAACATGAGGGTTATCCTGAGGGCTATCGTTTTGAAGTCGGAACAAGAACTCACAAAGTTTTTATCTAGACTTCCGAACGATAGCTTTGATGATGAACCATGTGTTTAGGTCGAAACGTCGGCTAGCCCAATAAAAATATCTTGACTAAAATTCCTTTTGCTTCAACTAGAATTATTTCTGACCGCACTTACCACTCGTTTCGTTGTTACTGCGTTGTATCTGGAAACTCGTTCCCAACTTCATTACTAATTTATGTTTAAATATACTTTTCTTATTATGTGTTGATGATGTTTCAGTGATCAGAGAGGTAACAGTTTGCGAGATCGATAGGAAGAAGTTGGAATGCCCAGCCGGAAGTACCATCAAGATCCACGAAGCCTTCTACGGCCGCAGGAACACTTACACCTGTCGTCACCAGGTCATGAAGAAGAATGTAGACGTGGTCTGCTCCTCGCCCAAGGCAATCGAAGTCGTCCAGAAGAGGTTGATCAATGGCTTATTATTAGATTGAATGAATGAATGGTTTATTATTTATTAATGAATGGTTTATTACATATGAATGAATATTTTATTAAGGCAATGGAAGTCGTCCAGAAGAGGTTAATCAATGGCTTATTATTAGATAAATGAATGAATGGTTTATTATTTATTAATGAAGGGTTGATTATTGTTTTAATGAATGAATGATTTATTACTAGTTTTAGTTATTACTTAAACCGAAGGGAGCATTAGCGTAAAACATTTTATATAATTTCCTCGGTACATTTGTAGTTTTACATTAGAAGTCATAAAAAAATAATATTTTTCTTGGGATTTAAAAAAAAAATCGATTCTTGGGTAGACTGATTTGGTATTATTACGTTTAATTAGGAAAAATATTAAATTAATTGAAACAAAGAAATCGATCATTTGATCGATCGACCATCTAACTTTCTTCTAATCTAACTTAAATCTAATCGACCATCGAGCATCTTTGATCGACCATCTAAATATCAGATGGTCTGATTAAAATAATGTGCCTGTGGAAGGATAAAACACATTAGTCTGAAGCCATATCCCCATCCCCATCCTCACATATATTATTACAGTAAGGCTCGAAATATTAAAACTATACGCCGTATAGTTTTAATTAAGTTTCGGCCTTAGTTCTAGTTTTAAAGATTTGAAAAGAGTGAGTAAATTAGCTTGAGTTTTCTATATCGATATGGTCTTGTTTTATTTCAATATGTGAGCCCTTTCAAATTGACAAAAATCTATTGAAACGGGAAGATTAAAGAATCAGGAAATGTATTTTAAATAACGAAATTTAACATGTTGGTTTTTTTATTTACTTTTAATAATTATAGTATTATATTGTTTGTTTAAATATCTCATTTGGCCGAAACCGAACACTGATTTTATTCGGTTCGATTTTGAAGCTGCTGATATTAGTTGGGATGAGTTATGAATAACTGACTTGGTGAATTATAAAACATATTTTATTCACAAAAATTTTTGGAAATGGGATGTTTTCAATCTGGAGATCATGAACTCATGAATACCCACTTTCTTTGTACACGTAAGATAATAGATCCAAAAGTGCAAAAAAAAAAAAAAAGGTGGCATAAAAAAATATAGTTCAGTTTGGCATTACTTCCACCATGAAAAAGTAAAAATAAAATGGTTATATAGGCCAAATGTCCCAATATTTTTGTAAGCCACCTTTTTTTTTTTTGACTTTAAGATAATATTATCTTACGATTCGAGTAGAAAACAAATGAATATTCATGAGTTTTTAGTAGGTAATTAAATATACAAAGTTTGAAGATCTACAGATTGAAAACGCCACAATCCTGAGATTGTTCGTAAATAAAATATTTGTAGGTTACGATGAAATGAAGCATACAATTTACGAAGTTTATGTTAATAATTTGATAAAATTTGGTCTGTACCACGGACTAACTAGTTGTGTTTTATATTATCACTTTTTTAGCTGAAAAAAATAAATACAATCAAAGCTTGATTACATGCAAAAAATCAAATACAAATAATAAAATAGAAATATATGAAAGGTGGGCTGCAAGGAGTTAACATCTAAAAGGGTTAATAGTTTTGATTTTCAGCACGGACAACTCGGTCTTTATTCAAAATAAGTTAGCTAAGTATTTATAATTAAAACTAACTAGCTTTTTTTCATAATTTATTTCAACCTGATCTGGATACACTCATAGCAGCCTATGACAAACGAATATATAAGTCAACTAACATTGAACTAACGATTAAGCATCCGAATGATAGGCTAAAACGTAAGTTGGAAGATTACCTAAATATTTTATCCCTACGGATTTGAGTACTGATGCTGGGTGACGAAATTTCGTATATAGGTGACTATATTTGATCATGACGAACCTGGACATCCTTCTACTATTTTCGAAACCATTACTAATTTTAATATTTACTAATAATGTATGTGATATCTGTTTAGATGTTCCGGTAGGAACTCGTGTGACCTCACCGCTCACAACTCCTGGTTCACCGATCCTTGCTATTCAACCTACAAGTACCTTCAGGTTGCCTTCTCCTGTACTAAATAGATTATGGATAGATAATGTATCACAGCATACTCAGTACATTTTATAAAATAAGAACTTAATGTACTATATTATCAATAAATCAAAATCTGTTATACTATTCACTTGTTTGTATTTAAGTAGATAACTTTTTTTAAACTTTTATATTGAGAAATATTACAATCTGTATCAGTTAAGGACACTTATAATAAAGTTCACAGAGTCAGACATTCAGACAGTATATGCAGGCACATAAATAAAGTTAAAAAAACCATATATATACACATAAGTAAGTAAAAATAAAAATAAAAGTAAAATAAACATCTTACAGACAAGCATACCAATATAAACTATTTACAATCAGCCAGGGAAACTCCGAAAAAATCTTGTTCCTCCACAGGTGGAGGGAAAAGCAAGCCTTAGGAGATCCCTGTGCTTCTCCCTCAACCATTTTACTGGCATTTAAAGCCAACGGAGGATGAGTAAGAGCTTTACAGCCGCAGACAAAGCAGATAATTTAGAAAAGAAAAAACTTAAGTCTCTCAAACACTAGTAACTAACGAACGCGATAAGCATCTTCAAGATGAATAAAATATAACACAGTTGCATATCTAAGACCGTACATCACTTCATTTAATCTATCTATCTTTATTTTTGATACGGTAGTATCTATGCCTTTCTAGCGATAGATTTTAATCAATAAAGTATCAAGCGATAAAGAAATTCAATGAGAATTGACAAATCCTAGTTACATCACTCCGAAATTTTAGGAAAAAAGTTATAAAACAACAGCAATATTTTTCGAATAACTCAAAAAATATAAATATTATTCTTGTTGCACCAAAAAGAAAAAAAATCGAAACCATTATTATCTAGGATGCAGTAATGTACACATGTTTTGGTTTATTATGAATGAACTCTTCTGATTCGACTGAGAAAAATAAAATCTTTTCCTCTATGTGATAATACATTCCATTAACTCAATTCTATGTTATATTTTCAATTGTTTATTGCTAAAATTCTAAGCGAATTAAACAGGCCAACTAATTTTCATTAATTTTACATTAATTTTCGTGTTTATATCATTTTTTGTTTATATTTCTTTTTACTTTAATACTGGATTAATAAAAAAATAAATAAAAAAACTGGAATCATCCCCATCCCTACATATATTATTACAGTAAGGCTCGAAATCGGTTTTGTACCAAATATAAGCTCTTGTCATGCTCAAATACCATGAATGGGGTACCGTTAGATTCAGAATTTCACAGGGATTAGCGAATAATTTTCTCCGATTTTGTTTTGTTTTTCCTAAAATAAATAAAATCGATACAAATATTTTGCAAGATAATAGATAATCTTCAACGACCTCCAGATTGAAATCGTCTTATTTCCGAGAATTTTCTTAAAGAAAAAGGATATAACTATTAAGAGGTTACAGACGTATGTTCTTGATCTGATAAACAGAGATCTGCATCGCGGAATAGAATGTTAGGAATGATAGCAATATATATATATATATATATATTATATCTTCGTAGTCCCTTGGGTGTATGTAAATCTTGTACATACATGTAAATATATTTCAATTTATTCTTGTTTCCTCACTACCGAAGGTAGGAAAGCATTGTATTCGTGCGAGGGGCTAAACAATTTTTGTGCTCCGAATAGAGAATTTTCACTCGCGTTTTACGTTTCAGATATCAAGGATCAAATTTGGTTCGGTGTCTGTCTGTCTGTGCTCAAATCGCTGTAACGGGCATATCACCTACTACCGTCTAACCAATTTTCATGAAATTTTCAGGGATTGTGCAGGTTGGTGTCTAGATGGTCCCATATAAATTTTATTAAATTCTAACCAGCACCGCTTACGCACTCGTGTTTTTGTATATATGCCAATATTTCAGAAACGGTTCGATTTGGCTCGAAGTTGGATAAATACATCTTTTGAGTTAAAAAAAAAATATATATATATATTTTTTTTTTAACTCAAAAGATGTACGAAATCGGTGAACTAATAATTCTTGGTTAGAGGCCTAATATTAGTGGTCATATTAAAGGACCGGTTGATCAACGATAGCAAAAATATTTATTCCAGGATGATGTCAAACTAAAACGCAGATTCTATGATTAATTGCTTGGATCATCAGTGCGCTCTCTTCATCAATGTCCACAGGTGCTTCATTCATCAATCATCTACCTTCACTTAGGATCTCATCATGGCTAACAATGGAATCTCTAGTGAATGTGAAAGCAGACATGCAAAAGATTAATCAATCGTTATCTTCGATTTATTCTCAATATCTGTGGGGATTCTAGTATTTTACAATGGTACACAGAATTTAAATATGTTTTTCCCTAGCATTGGAAGAACTTTTCTGATTCTTTCGTGTGTCTCATTATCCACGATTATATTAAATAAAGGTAATTATATGTTACGATAGGTTTGAAAATCTGAATTAACTTTGACCAGCAGACGACACAGCAATTTTAGCAAGACACAGAAATCCAACATACGCATCACAGACCCTACAACAGTATTTAGCAAGATTAAATGACTGGTTCAAAATTTGGAAAATCTGACTAAATTAAGACAAATCACAGCACATCACATTTACGCTTCAACATGAAACATGCCCTCCAGTTTTCCTTGACAATACACAGATTCCACAGACAGACACCGTTCACTACCTTGGTCTGACATTTGAAAGAAAAATTATGTGGGGTCCACATATAATCAAGAAACGAAAAACGCTAAATCAAAGATTAAGAATTCTGAGTTCACTTCTTTCGAAAAATTCAAAACTAAAACTTAGACAGAAATTGAACACATACAATTAGTTACTAAAACCTATTTGGACTTACGCATCACAGATATTTGGAACTGCTAAAAAGACTCACTTAAACAAACTTCAAATCTTCCAAGCAAAAACATTCAGAACAATTACAAAAGCACCTTGGTACGTTAGCAACATAACCTATCATACTGACCTCCATATGCCGACTGTTAACGAACACATACGAACTCATTACAAACGATTCCATGACAAATTACAAGGACATTATGCATTATGGTCAAAGTTTTTTTTTTTTTGTTTTTTTTTGTTTAATTTTTTATTCACACCTGTCATAGTGGTATACACTTACACTTACAAATGATGGTATACACTGATAAATGACATGGCACTACGAATATGCCAGGTAACGTCTATAGGAGACTGAAGAGGAGCTGGATGAGGGACCTCCTCGCCTAATGCAGATATCACGCCAAGTGAGGTGCCGCTGGGCACTGATCCTCGTAATGAATTTCATGGCATTATTTTTTCCAATCAACCTCACATTCACTGGTTGTCATTACCACTATGACAGGTGTGAATAAACAATTAAACCAAAAAAAAAAAAAAAAACTTTGACCATAATGCAGTCCAATTAGCATTTTTTTTATCATTTATTTTGAATAATATTACAATAATATAAGAATTAGTATAAAATAAAATAAAAGCATTAGTGCTAAAAGTATCCATTTATACAACATATACATACAAGAAAAATAATTATTAGAAAAAACAATGAATAGTAATAAAGAAAGTATAATGATAAAAGTAAAATAATAAATGAACATAACAAAAAAAAGAATATATATATATATATATATATATATATATATATATATATATATATATATATATATATAAATTATAATAATAGAAATATTAGACAACAAAAATAACGTCTTCCAAGTAAAGTCAGTATAGCTTCCTCACGGTTTGCGTTGACTAAAAAATATCTATATTACAAGGTCTAAACATTTTCGCGTTAGAATAAAATATCTGGGAGAAGCCAGTTCCCGAAATTCAGTAATCTCTAAACATATAATGGTTTGATATCCACGAGTTTTGTTCATTAGCGAATCCTAAAATGCGAAAAAGATCCGCATAAGTAGATTGCATATTTGCTGGTTTGGGAATTAAAAAAAAATCTAGTGCGTATTGAACATGAATATCACTACTGTTACTGCAAATGTTCGTACGTAAACATTGAGTGTTTTACAGGAAATCATAAAAACTAATTATTTCTTTATAATTTATTAGTATAATTTCATAATTTATTGTCCTCTGCATGTTTCACTCCATAACTGGATGATACAAAACATCTATAAGAAAAACTAAACTTTTTTTTCAGAGTTAACGAGACCAATACTTTTCTTCAGTCAGAACAAACCTAATTAAGCTGAAATATAAAAATATGAGTGAAGTTGACACAATTTGGATATTTAAGGAAGTATTCAACCAAATTGACCCTACATTATTTTTGTACAAATACCTACATTTTATCCTGATTTGAGCCGAATCGAACGAGCCGTTTCTGAAATATTAACACATCTACAAAAATAAGAGTGCGTAAGCGGTAGTGCTTGTTAGAATTTAATAAAATTGATATGGGACCATCTAGACACCAACCTGCACAATCTCTGAAAATTTCATGAAAATCAGATAAACGGTAGTAGGTTATTGAATGTCACAGCGATTTGACTACGGGCAGACAGACAGACACTAAACCAAATTTGATCCTTGATGTCTGAAATGTAAGATGCGAGTGAAAATTTTCGATTCGGAGCACAAAATTTTTTTAACTTCTCGCACGAATACAATGCTTTCCTACCTTCGGTAGTGAGGAAACAAGAACAAATTGAAATACATTTATATCTATGTACAAGATTTACATATACCCAAGGGACTACGAAGAAGGCTATATTTGAGAAAGCAAAATTATGAAGTTGATTCAATTGCTTAATTGTAATGTTTAAATAATTAAAAACTGTTTAAATTAAGATTAATTAAGTTAATGTACATTCAAACATGGACGAGACTCTCGTCGCCTGTTTATATCGATGAAAACCAAATTCCTCAGACGGACACTTTACTTTACCTTGGTGTATTATTCGACAGAAGGATGACCTGGGACCCATATTTTAAACTGAAACGAAAGACTTTGAACAAGCGACTGAAAATATTATACTTAATTTTTTTTAAATGAAAAATATACACACTTACCTATTTAATCCCATATGGACATACGCCTCACAAATTTACGGTTTTGCGAAAAATACGCACTTACAAAAACTACAGACATTTCAATCCACAATTTTGACACTAATAACAGGAGCTCTCTGGTGCGTAAACAACAAAACTTTACATACCGACTTACGACACCAACTATCGACCAATACATATGTAATTTCTTGTCCAGATTTTATCTAAAACTACATGGACATCACTGCTGGCCATTAGGAGACGATTGAAGAGGAGCTGGATGAGAGATCTCCTTTTTTGAATTAAGGAAGTAAACTACGAGTTGCTGCTGGGTACTATGCCTACACATACTTAATATGATAATTTTTTAACAAGAACATCACATCTGCTTATTGTCTAGGTTATGACATGGAAAAATTAAAATGTGAAGAAAAAAAATTAAAATAATAAATCCCAAATATTGTACGATGTTTTAATTCTGAAGATGTGGAAGTAAGAGTCCCGAAAAGTCATTGATTTTACATTCGCTATTTTGAAAATAATGGTTAGCTGCAAAAATGGCGATACTACTGGTGATATCGATATAGATGGTAGTATGTTTGAACAGGTAGATAAGTTTAGGTATCTAGGTTCTACGATAACTGGAAAAACGAAATTGAAGAAGAGATTAAGGTTAGACTGAAGGCGGGGAATGCTTGTTATTTTTCTGTGACAAAACTACTTAGTTAGCGCCTCTTTTCCCGAAACTTAAAAATTAGAATCTATAAAACAATTATCTTGCCTACAGTTCTTTATGGATGCGAAACTTGGCCGCTTACATTAAGGGATGAGCAGCGTCTTAAGGTTTTTGAAAATAAAGTATTGCGTAGAGTATTCGGACCGAAGAAGGATGAGTTAACCGGAGAGTTCAGACGATCACACAACGCCGAATTGCGTGAGCTGTATCCGAGTAATATAATTGAGGTAATTTCATCGCGGCGAATCAAATGGCTTGTAAAGTTGTTGGGCTTAGTAAGGAGAGAATTCTTAAAAGGTTAATATTTGCTGTGCCGAATGGTAAGCGTCCGAGGGGTAGACCGAAGCGAAGGTGGGAAGATTGCATTAAAGCCGATCTGAAGGGACTGGGTTTGGACGGCGAACGGTGGAGGGAGGTGTGTAACAAGCGATTGGTGGTGTCGGCATCGAACCTTCGGGTTCGCTAAGCCTTATTATTATTATTTATTATTTTGAAAATAATGGAGCAGTTAGATTGGGCTTCTCAGAGTATTTCAATAAGAATAAGGCCAAACTCATGTAAAATAAATATTAAATTGTTTATATTTATAACGAGTTTAGTGAAATTTTATAGTGCCATTTTGAGAAAAAAAAAAATTTTCCTTAATTAATAATGTAATGTGGCGAATACGGTATATGTCGATTCAAACAAAAAAAATCTATAACATCCCAGGCATCTATCCATATAATAAACGTTATCATGTTTTATGCGAATTATAAAATAGATTATTATTATTATAGGTTTATAGACCTATAAAATCTTGAATCGTATATTTCTATAAAAAGCTCAGATTTGAAAATCACGACTACTTTTTCCTTTATTATGTGTTATATAAATAGATAAATGTAAATACAAAAATAAATTTATAATATTATTCTGAATGATGCATAGCTGGCATGTTAACACCTGATTGCAAATCCACCGGGGCCTGTTTGCACAGTTGTTCCATAATTATTCATACATTATCAATACTACCTGAATTGAAAATTAAGATAATGAATTATGTTATGTGTGTACAGTTGTTGAAGGATTATTCATAGATTTTAAATATGTAAATTTCAGCAAAATACATAGTTGGTGTTATTTAGTGAAGGTTACCTGTAAGGTAAACACTAATTAAATTTTTAAAAAGTTTAGGTAACTAGTGTAGGTAATTAATTATTTACTAATTGCCTGAGGTCAGGGATACATTTGAAAAATCATTTATTGTTTTACATTTTCTATGGACATTTGATAAATTATATTTAAATTGATATTCATCATTAAATTTAAGGTTGCTTAATGAAACATAAGTAAAATTAGACAAAAACAAATTACATACACTTACCTACTCAAACCCATTTGGACATACGCCTCACAGATTTATGGTTCATCAAAAAAGACTCACTTACAAAAACTACAATCCTTTCAATCTAAAATTTTAAGACTAATAACTGCAGCTCCCTGGTACGTCAACAACAAGACTTTACATACCGACCTAAGACAACCGACCATTGACCAGCACATACGTACTCTTTACTCCCGATTTCATCTAAAACTACAAGAACATCACAATGGACATATCAACGACATGGCCACGGCTGAAATGCTCATCAGGAGGCGACAGAAAAGGAGCTGGATGAGAGATCTCCTTTCCTGATTTTAGGATGTAAACAGACCAGGGAAGAGGTGTTGCTGGGTTCCATTCTTCGTCATGCCTATCATGCCATTTTAAACTTAACAGCAAATTTGCTAATTGTCACTACCATGACAAGTGAGGATGAAGAATTAAAGGCAAAAAAAAAATGGTCTAAAGGTAAGCATGTTACAGAATATGGTTACAACATAGAATGTGTCTATAACTCTCGATGAAACAACGTTTGAGGCCAGTAGAAACAAAATGATATAAGTAATAGAAACTGAGTAATAATTAAATTCTGGTTAAAATCAATCCTATCGTATAATTGAACTGATTTTTCCACAATGGTGAAGTTTAATTTTTTAAGTTTTTAATTATTTCTAAACTCTCCAACCATTATATTTAAGATACTGTAACCATATTTTAAATTATTTTTATATCTATATCTGTTTCGATTTATTATTTTTAATAATTCACTTTTGTAATGGATCATAAATCCTATTAAATAAAGAAGTTTTTATGGTGTTTAAAAAAACAGAACTTAAGCTTAGTTTGACCGCACAAAAGTACACTTAAAATGGTTTTAACAACGACAAACTCTACATTCGTTTCAATTAAATTTTATGTAGTTTACTGTGAAATAATTGTTGATACTTAATTTAAATATTTCTTTAGTTATCGCTTCCTACTCAACAAAAAGCATGACTTACTTAAAAAAACACAAAAAATGCAATACATACTTTTCTGCTGAAAATTGGCCATTTATTTATATGATATTTTTTGAATCTCATGTAATATATTATCACTCCTATTAAAAAATTTTCTTTACTCACGAGACACCCTGTATCCTATAACATTAATAAAGTTATACATTACAGTGTGTTTATATCATTAATAACAAAGTGAATATACAAGAGGCCAAGGTATATTATGTCCTTATAATATTTTAATCATAAGTTAATATGTGTCAAGTGTACCCGTGAATCATCCTGTGAAATATTTTTTATTTTTTTATTGAGTATTACAACAATCTGTCACTTGGACATTAGTTATAGTGAGGTAGGGTAACATTCACACTATATGTACAGAAAAATATAAAATAAATAGAAGCAAAATAACAATAAATAATTATGAAAAGGTATATACAATAAATAAAATAAAATAACTTAAAAATAAGAAAATTAAAACAAATAAAAAACACATGGATCCCTATATACACTATTTACAATCAGACGAGGGAACTCTGAGACGGGCTTGTTGGGGAAAAGTTATATTCCAGAAGAACACTGTGTATAATAGTTTTAAGTGTTTTGTATATAGATTTTTTTTTTTTGTATATAGCTTGTTTAACTAATCTTTCTTTACTTTCTCTTTTTATTATTGTTTTATTTAGGTCAAATTTAGTCTTTTAATTATGTTTTATTTTGTTATTCTAAAGGGACTTTATCCCAGAATAAAGTTATTTTCTATTTCTAAAGCCAATGGAGATTAATCGAGAGCACTTTAACCAAATACACTCATATCATGAGTGGAGAAACTGTCCATTGCCAGAACTCCAATATACACAATATAAACAAGGTCGCGAGACCACTGCCGTTTCAACCTTCTTGGAAGATTATAGGGATGGGTGGTGCTTGGTAAAGATTGTGCGAGAGGATTCGGATAATACGTAAGGTTCTGGTGAAATTTTTAGAACTTTTCTGGGATAAGGCCTTGGACAAATGGGATATTAAGGTCATGATGTAGGGTTTTGTTGATTACATAGAAAGGAGCATCGACTATTATTCGGAGGACTTTGGACAGGAAGGATTGGATGCGCTTGATGTTAGAAAATTTTGCAGTTCCCCACAGTTCTAGTCCGGAAGACCTAATAAGTTTCAGTATTATCATGTACATCAGAAACTTTTTTTTCCAATAAATATTTTTAATTTTCTGTTTAGTAGTCTGTACATTTGGTCGTATCGTCGATTAAGTTCCTATCTTTTAAGTAGTGTTGCCCAAATACGAGACCGAGACGAGTCTTGGTCTTGCAAACTCAGTCTTGGTCTTGCGCAAGACTCTCGTAACAGTCTTGCAGTTACCTATTAGCTGATTATTAGAGAGATATTACTGTCATTTTTTAAATATGAGAAACCTAAATAAGTCTGAATGGAAAATTAGAGGAGTTAAATGCAAAAGTATATTGGTTACACCAATTCTTTACGTATAGTCACTAAAATTGTCAAGTATTAGCAACTATTTTGCCTCAATTTTTATTTAAAAAATCTATTTGTTTTACTAGTATTGACTAAGTGCAAGATCAAGACCGATTTTGGGCAACACTACTTTTAAGTCTTGTACGAGGGTTCTACGTTAGTCGTCTGTCTATGAGAACGCCAAGATACCGGAATGTATCTGAGAAAAGAAGTTGGATGGTGTTAAAATACACGGGTGGACAGGATTCACAACAAAGGGCAAAGATAATGTATTTACATTTGGATTCGTTTATCTTAATGCGCCATTTCTTACAACAGTGTTCAATCAAGGAGATGTGCATTTAAGAAGCAAATTCGCACAGATTTCTTCCAATGGAAACTCACGAGAAGCTTAAAATGTATTCGGCAGAGCCAATCAATAACAAGTATTGATCTTTACAAAGGCAGCGGATATGAATAGACAGCGTAGAGGAAAAAAGGCAAAGAGGTCTTTTATTGTCCAATGGTACAAAAGGTGGAAAGTGTTATCGAGCCATCTAAATATTTGAAGTTTATTTCAGTTCCCTATAGCCAATGTCAGAATAATGATACGCATCCTGCTCATTAATAAATAATTCTGAATTAGCCAAGTAAAGCGATCGATATATTAATCAATACAGGCATCAGAAAATTTAAATTGTAAATAATGACAATATTTACATTCAATCAGGACTCAATTTAAATTCCAATTGAGTGAGACAGAAACAAGAAGAGAACGACTATATATATAACATTTCCCAACTAGATTCAGTATAACTTCTTCACTACTTCTATTGGTTACAAGGCATTTATTTTTTGAAGATGGTTTAATTAAAAATATTTTACCTCAGTAAGATTTAGATATTTACTTTTAAAAACGCTGCAAACCATTACAATGGTCATACATCAAAAGTAACAATAATTTTCTTATAATGTAAAAATAAATAAAAGGTAATTCCTTATAATGCCATATTTTTTTTTTACTTTCATCATCCATAACAATTTAAAAAAAATCAAAAACTAAAACAAACGTTATAAGCTTGGCAGTATAAAATATAAAAAAAGTATTTATAAAGCAACATCTTTGCACAAAATTGTCAGATTAAAATTTCTTTCTCTTTTTCTTTGTGATGAATTTTTATTAAACCATATCCACCATCGTCAGGT
This sequence comes from Nezara viridula, assembly GCA_928085145.1. Lineage (NCBI taxonomy): Eukaryota > Metazoa > Arthropoda > Insecta > Hemiptera > Pentatomidae > Nezara > Nezara viridula. The sequence continues at coordinate 4,327,462 of OV725079.1, forward strand.
GACTTCTAACTTTGATTCCAAATTTCAATAAAATCAATCCAATAGTCTCGGTGAAAAACAGCGTGCGACGGACAGACAAATTTTTTTTATTCGATTTTTGAAGTCTAAGTATCATGAAACGTAAAATCTCAAATTTTGAGGAAGAAGAGTTAACCTTTTGAATTTCTTAACGATTTCAATATTTTATTAGTCGACTGTTCTACATATCATGGGTGGTAAATATTCAGTAAGATATTTTATGAAAAAAAAAAAATTAATTTTTTATTTATGCCAACGTTTCAACCCAAACATTCGGGTCATCTTCGGGGCTCTGTTTTGGTGTTTGAAGTATCTGGAGAGAGGAAAATGAATCGTAAAAGAGTGGTGTAGAATGGTGTAGAAAAAAAAATTAAAAAGGACTGCGTCCTCAATTTTTATCACCCATGATAACAATGGTTCATTATTAAAAATAAAAAAACGCAATGGTATCTTTGCGATTAATGCTCTGACTTCGAAGAAACCTTTTTTTGGTTTTTAAGTAATTTAAAATCCTTCGAAACACATGATCATAAAAATAAAATAAAAATGTTTACTTTTTGAGTTATAGGAAAATCTAATTTTATCACTTCTCGTAACTTTGTTCCCACCTTCTTTAAGATGAAGTATGGTCTATGCATGAATTTAAAAGGCATCAAGGAGCAGACCTTAAGTAAGTTTTATTTAAATCGTTCATTTATGCGCTATAGTCTATACTAAGACAGGTTTTTCGGCCTCCATCTTGAAAGACAGAATGGTGAAAAAAATATATTTTAAGCCGACATTTCGAGCCAACCATCGACGTCTCTTTCAGGGATAGAAGAAACAATATAAAAAAGGATATAGAGAATTGTGGGAGTTACATGATATTTAGATACAAATTATAAACAGTGTCAATAGAAAGTATATAAAAATGTTAAGAACATAACAGAGAAAAAAAAACTCTGTTTTTAGATTCTTTTTTAATGATCTTAATATTTGTATATACTTTATATTCACACTGTTGGAATGAAGAAAACACTGCGGTCTGTAATAGAATTAATACCCCTATAGAATACACTAGTGATAATTAAATGATTCCCCATATTTTAACTAAAGTAGAAAAAAAATTTAAAGCGGATATGAGGGAAAAAGCTATAATGTCTTGAATCCATGTCCTTTATAAGGATTTAAACAGCGACTTAGGTGAAAGGCATTTCATATCAGATGTAAATAAAATGCATTTTATCAAAGATATATTGAAATTGCGTTAACAATTATTGTTTCTAAACAATAGTGTTATGAGGAGTGAGAGACAAAGGTTGTATAGCCTTTGTAAATTAAATGAAATAGAATCAAATATTTTAAGAAAAAAACATAAAACGCAATGAACTTACAGACATACTCAATGGCAAAGATTGGAGCAGTTTATAAATGCATCATATATATGCTTACAAATATAGAATGATTTTAATTCAGCAATACAACGCATAACATTTTTTAGTTATATGTAAACAAAAGTAAAATCAAGTATAAGATTAAGGTTAGGCAACAACAATTATTTTTGTTTCTTATTTTTTGACAAATTAAAAAGGTATTTAGATTATATATATCAGGTAGTTTTATGTTGTTTTAAATAACAAAAGGCTACTTAATTTTTCTAAAGTTAATTATTTTTATTTATTTTAATATTATTGATTATTTTCCTTGTATGTATTTTAAGGGCAGCTCTAGGAAGAAGGTTCTATACCATAGCGAATAAAAAAAAAAGTTTCATTAAAAAAGAAGAAATATGTAAAATTTATATGAAATAAAGCTTTCTTTCTATCTTTCTATTCACAATATTAATAATGTTAATATAAATATCATGTAACTTCCATAATTCTCTAAATCTTATCTAGTTCGTTGAAGCACTGAATAAGACCTGCATAGGTTGTATATATATATATATATATATATATATATATATATATATATATATATATATATATATATACTTGTATGTGTATGTATATACTTTATTTTATTTTCTCTTCTCCTAATCTTTACGCATAATCACTTAAATATCTTAGGGAACATATGTATATCATTATTTGTTTTTTTACATATTTTTTTGTTTTAGTTTTTACAATTTCTTTCCCTACATATTAACAGTTATTATTATTTTTTTAAATTTTTATATTCCATCACTACAATGCTTTACCTATAAAATAGATTTTACTTTCCTTATAATTTCATTCAGTGGTTATTATGCAATTATTTTAGCTCCAATATTGTAGTACTGAACCCCTATTACCAAACTGTCCTCGTTAATTTATCCTAAGAGCTTAATTAATACTTAATGTATTACATGTATTTTGTCAGTATTCATTGTAATAAGTCTTTTGACCAGATTTGTAGTTAATATATATGAACAATACTGTTATTCTAAAGGGACCTAGTCCCAGAATAAAGATGATTTTTCTATTCTATTCTATTCTATATATATATATATATATATATATATATATATATATATATATATATATATATATATATATATATGGATTCAATCCAGTTACTTTTCTTACTTTTTTTTCTGAAATTGCGTTGGAGTTTTCCAGAATGTCAATAGTTCCCCTGAGATTTGTTCCATGGATGATCAGTTTCGAGGAAAGAAATATTGGTCCTCGTGTGCCTGCTGGCACTGAGGAGCCATAATCCATAGATCATAACCGATCTGTCACTAGGGGAATGGCTGTGTAGCTGTGAGGGGTCTGCCACTGAACAATGGAGACCATCCTTCGTAGCAACATGAGTTGTAGTTAGGTTAGGGATGGGATATCGAAAGGCCCTAAATAGATATTAATAATACTATTATTAACTATCGATAGAATCAAAATATCGACTTAAGATATTTTCATTAATATTATAAACATTTTTGAAATATAAATAATTATAATTGGTAAATGGTTGACTGTCGTAGATAATGAAGAGAAGAATAGTTGGGGTGGTCAGTCAAAAAGGAAGGCAAAAATAAATGATAATACTTATTTTTACAAATGCCGACGTTTCGACCTGAAGTTCAGGCCTTCATCAGGGCTAAGAAAAGAACCAGATAACAAGGTATGAGAAACATAAGTAGTGATGGTAAAAAAAAAATAAAATAAAGAAAAAAAAATAAAAATAAAAATAAATCTGTTTCTGGTTATTTTCTTAGCCCTGATGAAGGCCTGAACTTCAGGTCGAAACGTCGGCATATGTAAAAATAAATATTATCATTTATTTTTGCCTTATTTTTTGACTGACCACCCCAACTATTCTTCTCTTCATAAATAATTATAACAAATGGCTGCATTAAAAAAGAATCTTATTACTTTCACTAACCTATGTATGTAATATATAGATGGATAATAATTTAAAAATGGAGTCTATTATAAAAAAACAAACATTATTATCTTCATGGAAATACAAATACATTCCTTTTTATACCATATAAAATATATTACAACACTCTTAAGCACAAATTAAAAATCATATTCAGCAAAAATCAGACAGTTAAAATAGTGTTAATTACGAAATTAATATAAAATGTAAAATTTCAAACATTGTGCATAAATAAATACACATTTTTTAAAAAATATTCGTATTAAACTATGTTTTAGAATTAAATTAAAAGATTACTCCTATACCTAAGAGAAAAATACTCAGACAGATTGCATGCCGGTGTGCAATATGGAATTTTTGCTATAATATGCAGAGGACAACATTCCAGATTACCCTACTAATTCTCTATAATTTGATATAATTGAGATAAAAAAATATAATTCTCATTTGTATAGGGTTCTTTTCTTAAAACAAACAAAGATTAAATTTAATTAACATGCCAAAAGTAAAATCCTACATACACAACATTTCACTCTTCTACTCTCAATCATCCAAATCCACTCGTTCTATCTCTATCTTCCTCCCTGTTACCTGGTGAGCCTCAAAGAAGAGTAAAAAGGAAGTGGCCTAGAGATCTGCTGAAAAGTCAAGAAAATATCAAGAATTCAAGAAGATAGTATAAACTCCAACACATTTGCTTGATGGGTTCCAACGCAGTGGCAAATTTAATATTTAAAAAAATAATAAAAATTAAATGTAGATGGGGAAAGTATTCCGATCGTGAAAATTTGACTTGTATAATTGAACACAGTAATTGTGTTGGCTACTTTTTGCCGGCATATCAAAAAATGTTGGAGGGGTAGGTTACCACTACGTACTTAAGAGGAATTACTGACATTTTTTAGAATGGGGAAACGTAACTAAACTCCGAATTAAAAATCGGAAGAGTTGGATGCAAAAATATATTGATCCTACCAATTATTTACAAATAATAATAAAAGGCTTCGCGAACCCGAAGGTTGAATACAGACACCAACAAGCGGTGCTGTTACAATCTTTACAAATATTAACTAACGTTTTCAAGTATTAGTAACTATTTTTCATTCATAAAAGCGCTTCTTTTTCTGAGGTGAAAACTTCTTTAGGAGCGTTTTGCACATTTTTTGTGGAGAGTGAATTAGAGTGAGCCGTCAGATCTTCGATGTGTAACGCTCGAGTAAAGTCGGCTGGAGTCGACTGAATGTTTTTTCGTATGGATTAAAATTTCTCAAAAACTAAAAACCGGACCTGTATATTGTTTTCTAGGAAAGTGTTCATGATTTCATCCCTTTTGAGCTATTATACCAAATTGTATCTGAAACCTACGACGTGTTAGGGAGGCTAAAAAATAAATAAATATATAAAGTGTCTAAACTAAATGTACACTTTTAAATTTTGTATCAATATGAAAAAAAAAAGAAAAAGTATTTCAAATCCACCGAATCAAGCCAATGCCATTGTTTAAAATAATATTTCATTGTAATTGAGTGAAAGAAGAAGTGAAATAAAAAATATTTCATTTATATGTTTATAACCTTAAATAAATTTACTGTAGTTTAATAATTCTAGATATGATGTCATGTCTAAATAATTAGGTATCAACGTCCGTTTATTCCGAAATGTCGACTTGTAACCATTTAGAAAATTAAATTAGTGAATAATTTGATAAACTTTTCCTGTGTGAAATCCCAAGATTATATATTTGCAATTAGTATGACAACTTTTGATCTATCCATGGCAGGCAATGAAAATCTCCTAATTCCGTTTTAGTAAACTTTACAATGGGAAATAACAACTTAATAACTAATAGTCCTACAATCCATAACCAACCGATCGTATTGTATCAACCGTTGATATAATAAATAAGATTTTTTTTATTTTAATGATATCGATTTGTTAGCTGTAAGCTTTAAACATTAGTCCGGTTAAAAATGTACTTTAAAAATTTTATAATAGCCAGAAAATAATTTATAATCAAAGTATAGTGGTAAGTGAAAGTTTTGTGTTGCGCGCACCAGATTAATTTTTCTCTAACAAATATGGGCAAATTGAGTTCACTGATTGAGAAGGTCTCTACATAGGGATGGATATTGATAGTCGATATTATCGAAATTTCGATCCTACGAACTACATTCTAAATGAAACAAGCAAGATGAGTATAATTATTTTTTCTTACGATCAGAATCATATTTAATTTCATGCGATTTCCAAAACGATAGTTTTAATTTTTATTTTTATGGTAGCATATCTATATTCAATATCATCGAAATAGGTACTATGGATGTTAAAATGTCGATATTTCGATAATATTGACTATTGACATACTGAATGTGCTGCCGCACACTAAATTCGTCTGTAAGAAAACCTCTAGCGCGGCCAAAAACTTAAAGCGGTCTATAAAGTCAGCTGAATATATATATATATATATATATATATATATATATATATATATGCAGGCTAAAATTTTCTTTTATTATAATCATCCTAAAAGATTTAAATATGATTTTACAAAATAATTAATTATGCTTTTTGGAATCACTAGGCGGTGTTTAATCGCGATAAGAATATAGATTAAACTTTTCATCCACCTTATTTTCGGAGAAGTATGTTATATGCATAAATTAAATGGGCTTCAAGGATAAAGGCTTTAGGCAACTTTTATTAAAACCATTACAGTGTATAGCGACTTCGGTTTTTCCGCCGCTATTTCGAATTCAAAGAGCGTAATTGATCTCGAGCACTGAGGATCATCCTAGGGTGACCCCTGACTAATTGGAACCAAATATCAAAACAATCGGCCTAGATTTGGTGACCGGAGAACAGAGGTGGGCAAATGTTATTTTGAGTATTGACTATATTACTGAAATACTGAACTTTTTTGAGTACCAAAGAATTTAAGCACTACTTAAATTAATGCCCAACGATTACCTAAAGTAATACTAATTAATTTGCTAAAGAAATCCATTCTCAATTGTGATTCAATTTAAGTAAAATGATTGGTACTTGGTACTATTATTAGGATTTGCCCATCTCTGTCCGTGTGTTACGGTCTTTAATTTGGAAAAATCGTTTCCGCAACAAACTTGCCAGATGCTCAGTGGAGACGGTAGGGTTTGCAAAAAAAAAAAAAATCAAAGTCAATTAAATATTAATAACTATCTAACAGGCGCCACGCTATTTAATTTGTTGAATTTGGAAAATAGAGAAAACCATAAATATAAAAAAAAGTTAAATAAATTTAATTAAAAAAAAAAAAAGATTAGGACGCGGAGTGAGCTACAAACTCGGAACCTTTGGGTTTAAAAACATATCTTAATTAACCTCAAAACCTATCGAACCTTCTTACTTGGTTAATAATGATTTCCTAATCCCTCGAATAAGGTTTTACAATTCCTTATTAAACCTTAAAAAAAATATATATAATATATACATAAAACGTGAAAACAAATAGAAGAAAAATAAGAAAATAAAACTGGCTATTATTAATACTAATGATAAATTTACTTATTTCTATTGATTTAAATAACTGTTAGAGGAAATAAAAATTATGAACAAAAAATTAGATTCATAGGAAAACATAGAAAATACAATTAACTTTAATTACCAAAGAAAAGAATATAAAATTATTATAGAACTAAACATTAACCCATAACTATACAATATACCGATTACAAACATTTGGAAAAAATATATAGAAAAAAAACTTATATGTAAATATTTACAAAATCTCAATGCCGAACTTTGTCCAATTGGCACATTGAGTTATCTGAGGAAGCGGGAACTTATTCCAGCTAGCGTCGTCAGTGTCTTTCCAATTTATCTCCTCAAGTTGTGAAAATGTCCATTCACCAACTTGTAAAATCAAGTGGCACTCGTCCCTGATAATCACAGGTTCTTGGATAGGAAAAGAAAATCTGGTGTACACCTCAAAACTAAATTATTTCACACAACCAAATCCTTAGCGTGCCTCAACACTCGCGAGGTTCCGCCATATCTCTCTAAACTCTTTTTTTGTTTTTCCTCCCAATCAGCTGTTGGTTATTCCAATCCGAAATAAAATGAATACTTAAAAATAAGACTTATTATAAAATAATACTTATTATTACAACTAATACTAATTAATTAATTTTATCTAATCCTCTTCGAGGTAATAAAAAAACTAACAATTATTTTACGAACTAATTTTTTTTGTATTTTTTTTTAATCGATTTTCGGATACCATGTACCTTTAAACGTAAAACATAAAGTTTTATTTTATCTCTCTTTTTTTCTTTTACTGAATTGAAAATATTGAATCAAGATTAAATACAACAATCCTCACTAAACATCAAGACCCTACACAGGCCTCACTAACTCTACAACATCATTTGCTTAAACTACAAAATTGGTTCACACTATGGAAAATTCGACTTTATCATGACAAATCCAAACATATAACATTTATTCTTCGAAAAAACACCTGTCCTCCCGTTTATATTGACAACAATCAAATTCCTCAAACGGACACGGTACTTTACCTTGGACTTGGAAGGATGACATGGGGCCCACATGTTAAAATGAAACTCATGACACTTAACAAACGACTCAAACTACTTTACTCTCTTTTTGCCAAATCTTCAAACTAAAACTAAAACAGAAACTGAATACATATACATGCTTACTTAAGCCCATATGGACATACTCATCACAAATATATGGCATCGCTAAAAAGACCCACCTACAAAAACTTCAAACGTTCCAATCAAAATTATTGCGACTCATAACAAAAGCACCTTGGTACGTGACTAACAAAACTCTACATACTGACCTCCACTTTCCAACAGTTGATCAACATATAACGACCCTATATCAACGATTTTACACAAATTTAAATGGACATAATAACAGACTTATAAGAAACGTGGCCACAGCTGACTAAAAAGGCGTTGGATGAGGGATCTCCTTCCTTAGACAACCTAAGTAATTGGAACAAGTTAGGGAAGAGGTACTGCTGAGTACTTTCCTTCCCCATGCCTGTCATGTCATATCATTATCGCCATCACATTTGCTCATTGTCAACTTATAGTTGACAGGCGCAAATACATATTTTATAGACAAAAAAAAAAAAAATATTAAATATTTTATTTTATGTTAATGCTTATAAAATAATTTTGGATGATTTTAGGTCTGTTTTAAATAAAACACTGCCCGGGCTAAGACGATATGTTATGCAGAAACTAATCGATATCTTCTATTCGATTCCAGGTCAGCAAACTCCGCCCTGACCTGGCAGTAAACAGATCCCGCTAACTCAAATCTGAAATAAAACTTTCTCAAAATGGAATAATAACAAATGAAAAAAAAAAAACGATCTAAATAATAATGAATCTAAGAGATAAATACTCATGATAACAATAATAATAATAGATTTCAATAAAACTGGATCCATTATCCCCACCTCCGATAAGCTTATAAAATGAATTAGTATAATATATAAAGTGTTTAGTGTTTTATAGAAAAAGAGAATGGCGATAGAAGGAAGATAGTAATATGAATATATAGATAGATGAATAGAAAATGTACTTTCTTCTGGGACAAAGTCCCCTAACAATAACAATAATGAAACCAAAAACTAACTTAATAAAATTGTAACACTATATACAGCAATTTAAATATTAATATGCAAACAATTAAAGAATAAATAAATTAATCTTACACCGCAAGATTAAAATATTTTGGAATACCGTAGAATATATCAGCATCCCTGGGAAATCAAGAAGAAATCGTTACCAAAGTCATCAAGTTCCTGGATAGTGAAAGACTTAAAAAACACATTTGACAGGCTTTTTTTATTATTTTTTATTTATTAATTTTTTTTTATCTATTTATTTTTATTATATTTTCTCTTATTATTATTTATTTTTTCACTTGATTTCATTTCATTTTAAATTCATTTGTTTATTAATCTCAATTCATTTATTGATTCAACTGCTATTTTTTTAAAGTTTATTTATTTATACATTTCTTCTACATCTTATTACCTATAAATGTCTATTATTATCCTTATTTATTTATTTTATTCTATCAATCCATTTCTTTATTTATTTTATTTTTATTTATTTATTTATTTATTTTTTGTACCAATCATCCAAATAGTATTAAATGATGTTATTTAGTTGATCGGGCGCTTATGACCTTGATGTTTTGCGCCTAGACATCAAAACAAACAAACAATAAATACAAAATCTCAAGAATAATTATATATGTAGGTATGTATATATTAGTATGTATATACATAGGAACAGACTTCGGGGGAGCGAGATGAGGGCAATTGCCCCTCCCCCCTCCCTCCCTCCTCCCGAATAAAAACAAAGATAGGCCGAAAATATTGCTACCTTGACTCACCCAAGATTTCAAAGAAAAAAAAATTAATAATATAGTAAAATTAATCGACAAAATAGGAAAAGTCGATCATATGGCTAAGCTAAGAGAAGTTTAATTGAAGCATCGAAGCATTGAGAGTTCATCACTTTGTCCCAAACCTTCAAATAGAAAAAAATATTGTTTCTTAGTCAACGGTTGTGCAAGGAAGTGATTTAACTGTGGTCACTCTCAACCGTCAGATTTTCCCCCTTAAATAATTATTTAATTAAGGGCACCCTCTTTATAGAGGCTGAGTGTGACCTCAAGAGGGTCTCCTGATCTAAAGGTCGCCTCACGGCTAATGTAACAGAATAAATAATTTTTTGTTATGAGTCGTGATTCAAATCTGAGACCTTGAGCATTGGAAGATCAGTGCCCTACCACTGAGCTATCCCACTCTCATGTATGTATATATATAGAAACAGCAAAACCTAAATAAAAGAAAAAATAATAACATTTTTTTTTCAATACTTTATTATGAAATATTAGTATCTGTCACATCTAAGATCAATAGTAATAGTGATATAAGAGTAGCTCATTCACACTTTGTACCGTTAACAAACAGAAAAATAATAATACTCAAAGTAAATGTATATAAACTAAAATTAAAAAAATAATCAAAACAAATTAGCATAATTACTTAAATAAACCCATGCTTTTATACAATATTTACAAAATTCACCCAAGATCTCTAATCCAAGAATTTTCTTCTATTAGTGAAAGGAAAGGCAGAACTCTAGGAGATCGCAGCGCCTCTCACTCAGCCGCAAATAAAAGTAAGTAAATAAAAAGCATTAATTTTTTATATTAAAACATAAACGGTAGGCTCTTTACTTCTAATGAAATTCAATCCCCATAATGAAATTTTTCGATCACAGATCGTCTGTTTGGGAAGTAAGAAGGCATTGGAAAAGGAAGTATTTGAATGACGGCATGAAAGAGACATGATGGATGCTAGATGGCAAGGAATTACAGAACGCACCCGTTATAACGATATCCTCGTTATTAAATTTTATTTATTTATTTATATGTATAATATTCTGTCTCGTGGACAATAATTATAGTAATAAATGAATATATTCACACCATATATACAGAAAATAAAATATTAACAAAAGTGAAATAATAACTAAATAATAATAAAAAAGACAAATGTACAATAAAATAAACTAAAGATAATTAAATTAAAAACATAAAAACACAGTCATACCTATATACAATATATACAATCAGGCAGGGAACCTTAGGCCAGGCTTCTCCCTCCAACTATACAAGGAAAAGCAGGACTCTTAAGAGATCCCTGCGCTACTCTTTCAACCTCGTCACTGGTGCTAAAGCCAGCGGAGTTTGAGCGAGATCGCTAAATATATAAAGCTATTAAAGAATTCTGAAAAAGAATTCTCTAATGGTTTTTTTATCAATAAAATTGTCTAGAGCTTCAAAAAATGCTAGTTGGTCGGATAGAAATCTGGATCAGGGTTTAAAATAAAATTTAAACCTTTTTTTTTTAAATAAATTTCGATATAACTGGTATCTTTATTTTTAATATTTTTTGTTAAAAAATATTTAAAAAGATTTGGTAATGATAGGTAAATCGATTGGATTTTAATAAATATGTAGCATTACCCTGTTTTCGAAATCCAATATCACCTTAATAAGGTTAACAAAAGATGAAAAATACAGTTCAATTTATAAAGGAAGCATATGTTCAGGGGTGGCGGTCATAAACAGACTAAATAAAGTCAAAACTATTTTAGATAGTGGAATATTCCAGGTTTTTATTTACTGATACTACTTACCCGCCCCCCCCCCCTCAGCATTCCCCAACCAGGTCAGAAAATTTCCCTAAACGTACTTACTCAGGTTTTCCAGTTCTAAGTAAAATTCCTAGCTGAACACACCTATAAGTCTTTATTGTTATTCTTATAATTTTATTTATTCATTTTTTGTTTTTCATTTCTTTCTCCACATCCCTTTATGTTAATTTTTTCATATTATATCATTTTTCCTTTTCTTTCAATCTCTCTTGTAGATCTGTAGGAGTATATTCACAATTGAATTTATTATGTTTTACACTACAACAATAGTAACCATCTATTTACTTCAGTTTAGGATCTTGTTACTTAGCTTATTGTGTTTATATTTTAATGTACTTACAGTTTATAGTTTCAGTAAGTTTATAATTTCTTATCTAAATATTATATGTAACTTCCACAATTCTCCATATCTTTTTGTATCTTGTCCGTTCTAATATTGAAGAAGACCTTCAAAGTCGGGTCGTGTAACGTTGACTTTTAATAAAACACTTTTGACACTATTTAGTATATTTAAGAACGCCATCCCCGGATCATCTCCTTCCTTAATAATACAACGGTCAACTATTAAGTATTAAATAAGTTCAATTTATATTTTTAATAGACTAAAAAACAGACCTTCTTCATGAAAAGAACTTATTTGAATTAATTTCAAGATAATAACTATTCCACTTTCCCCCACAGAGAGAAAACAGACTCCATCTTGTAATCAAGTGGTAACTTTAGAGATGTTATCATGTGGCAAGCAATTATTTATTGTTCCTGTTTGCTTTAAATAAATAGAACTTTGTTTCATAAAAGAGCCGCCTTCTTAATAATAGAGCTTTTATTTGATGAGATCAAATAAACTCATCTGTATCAGTACGAAAAAGAAAAAAAGATGCAAATTTCATCTGCAGTTTCTCTTTTAACTAACATGAGAATATTTCGGAGAGGAGATAGCTGATAGTCCTTAGTACAGACTCGTTTTTATCAAATTATTAACATCCGCCTAAAACTTCCTAAATAGATCATCGCATTGTAACCAAAAACTATTATATGAGAAGGAGTTAGTCGAGGGTGCGGTCAAATAAATAAAAAATTAAAATATATTAATTATTTTAATTTTTGCCGACGTTTCGACCCACTTTGCAGGTCGTCTTCAGGGCTTAGGATGTGGCACTGCGGGAGGCAGTTGAAACACTGATGTGTTTGTGTTATTGAAACAGTGTTTCAACTGCCTCCCACAGTGCCACATCCTACGCCCTGAAGACGACCTGCAAAGTGGGTCGAAACGTCGGCAAAATTAAAATAATTAATATATTTTAATTTTATATTTATTTGACCGCACCCTCGACTAACTCCTTCTCATATTATATCAACGGTCAACCATCTCTACATCATTATGATCTAGAGAACTATTATATGTACGAAAAACTATTATATGTACGAAAATTCTCGGAATTGGTGAGTTTTCAATATGGTGATCGGCAAACGTTTTCTATTTAATTAGATATTGAAAATTCATGAAAATCCATTAGATTTTTGCTTTAATCGTAAGATAATATGATTGAAAAAGGTGTCCTTAAAAAATATTAGGCTCTTTGGCCAAAATAACCTCGTTATTTTGGGGGTCGTGGTCACGTCAAACGAACCAATATTTTAATAGGCAACATTTTTTTCTACTTTGTGATTATATTATCTTACGATCTGAGTGGTAAGCAAATGGTTATTCATAAGTGTTTAGTACCTAATTAAATAGACAAAGTTTGCCGATCTCCAGATTGAAAACGCCCTAATTCCCAACATTTTCATAAATAAAATATTTGTAGGTTACGATGAAATAAAGCTATTTACTAAGTTTTAAGCGGATGTTAATAAGTTGATTAAAAAGGGTCTGTACTACGGACTATAATTTTAATGAAACCTTTTTTTTTTTCTTTTTTTTTTTTGTAGCTCATCAGGTATGTTAACTTTTAAGGGGGTAAGAAGGCAAAAAGGACTTATGTAATATATATATATATAACTATTTATTCAAGATATTTACAACTATATTACAATATAAATACATCAAGTAAATATGTACACAAGAATATAATAACTTGAAAACGCATGTTGAGAAACTACCCATAGGTAGCACTCTAATAATATGTCTACATAAGAAGATCACGAGGCCATCTTCTTTTCAGACGCCTCGGAGGGTTATCAGGAATAGAAGAGGAAGCAAGGTTAGAAACGAGAGGATTCGGATGGTTATGAAGTTTATTATGGAAGGATAGGTATCTGGAATGGGCCGGGTCAGAAATATAAGTAACATTAAGGTCATTATGGATGATTTAATTTGTGACAAAGTAAGGAGCGTTGAGGATTTTACGAAGGATTTTGGACTGTGAGGATTGGATACGAGAGGAATTGGATGGTTTAGTGGAGCCCCATAGTTAAACTCCGTAAGTCCAAATAGGTCTTTTTATAGTCATGTATATAAGTCTTTTGTAATTAATAGAAAGTTTAGAGCGTTTGTCTAGTAAGTGTTGGAGCAGTCGGAAACGTCGAGCAGTTTCTTGTCGTTTCAGTCTTGTATGAGGATTCCAAGTGAGGCTTTTGTCCAAGTAGTGTCCTAGGTAGCAGGAAACAGGAACAAGTTGAATATGGAGTCCAAGATATTGTATTTGTTCAACAGGAATAAGTGGGGTGTTATTTAAGGATACTGTAGGACAGGAAGTAATAGGTTTACGACGAATTATATACTATGACGAATAACTATATATATATATATATACTTATTATTATTTTATTTTACTCCAGTGTCGTATATTTTTCCATTGTTACTCCAGTTTAATGTGACAATGAAACTGACAACATGGTGGCTGAGACATAATATCATATGAAGAGTACAGATCTATATGATACAGGGCTATTATGAGAGGACGCATGTATTTTACATTAGAAATGTAATTGAGAAGTACATGATATACTTAAAAATGAAAACGTCGTAGGAGGATTGTGGAAGTGAAAACGTCAGTGTGATTTTGGCTTAAAAAAAAAGATTTTTGAAAAGGCCTTTGAAAATCATTAAATACAAATTTATATTGAAATCAAACAATTTTCAATTTTCCTACTGTTCACTAAAGCATTCATAACTCCTCAGAATTTTCTTCTAATTCAAAAATACAAAAAGCATTGAATTACAATTTGAATTCAAATGTCAATAACATTTTGCGCCATTATAAGCGAGTAAATACAGGAAAACTTCTCAAACGATTTAATTTTATATCTTCAGTTCTGCTTTCTTTACGATGGTCTGGTCTTTGCCTTAACGTGTACTTTATAGATTCCTAAATTCTCATTAATTTTTGTATGTATCTTGGCATCTCGAAAATAGCTTATAATTTTTTTGATTCTAAAATATTTCGCCACTTAACGTTAAAATACAATTATAAACACAGCTGGATCACATAGGAACTATTAATTAAGACAAAATATTTTTTTAAGGGTTTTAGAGATGCAAAAAACAAATACCAACTTTGTTTATGACTAAAGAATATTTAGTTGTATCTAGTTATAATTTCAGAGAAAAAGCTATAGAAGTTTTCGTTTTCGAGCTAGGCTGTTAACATACATAATTTTAGATATATGATGATTTTTAGTTTATCCATTGTGTAAAAAAATTGAAATAGTAAAAATAATTATACTTATCTATACTTTAAGGAACATTTATGTTGAATTATCGAAAAATTCTAATTCGCATACTGTTGTACCAATCTAAATTCGCATATAAAGTAATTATCAAGAAGATTATTTAACATCAAGAATATAAATAATAGGTCATTAAAAAAATTAAACCGTTTATTTTTTTTTGTACATCGTTATATTCGTTATGGAATTGATATAATTTACTTTTTAATAATTAAAAAGACGTAACAATGGGTATAAAATTTTATTTGCGAATAATTAAAAATTTGCACAAATTGTACAGAACTATTTTGCATTTTTTTTCTAAAATAAAACCTCATTGAAAATGAAAAAGCCGTGGAAAAAACATTGAAATATTTAAAAATTATAAAATTCTATTACAGAGTTTAAGCAAAAGGTGTTGCCAATGACCCTACAGTGTAGAGGCATAAACACAAATAAATAAATATTTTTTATTATAAGTACACATTAAAGTGAGTGAACAAAAGTAAAAATGTAGGAATAAATGTTGGAAACATGTAAATTTTATTCTCAAATTTTCAATAATTATTATGGTCGAATTTCAACCACTGGGCAAACACTATTCGCTATAAATATGTTAAATCAAAACATTTTTCACTCCTGTAAGAAACTTTTTTTTCTTTTTCTTTTTCTTTCAGAATCACAGCTTATTGAACTATACGTTCTCTAGCAGACAAATAAAATTAGCTAATTTAGCATACATCCCTGCTCTTATTTATGGAATTTATGCTCTTACTTATCAAAGAGTCTGAAAAACTGAATTCATTAAATAATTCAAAATTATAAAAATTGCTAAGATTTTTAAAAATGTAAATTTCGAATATTATCATGCTGATCAAAAATCAGTTTATCAATTCATAAAAGAAAGAATTGTATATCAATTCTAATTCTTATTTTTTTTTTTTTTTATAAGGAATGAGGAAATGTTGGCCTTTATGAATTCGGTAATTTTTACCGATATAATTAAATTATTAAATTACCAAATCAAATTAATTGCAAAAAAAAATAGTCAAATTAAGAGAAACTGACACCTAGGAGCTTTTATGATTATGTATATATTAAGTAACTTTTTATTTAATGGTTTATTTAATATTTTACTATCTATCCCTTCCAAAATTTAAATAAATCTACGTTTTGAAAATACAGAAAATTGAAGATGCCTTTAATAATAAAAGCAGAAACAAAAGTAAAGTGTTTAACCACACGATAGAAGTGAAAACACCAAGGCGAGATTAATAATATGAAATAATATAACTAGAAATATTTTTACTTACATGTTTTCTTCTTAATTTATTTTTTTTCTATATATATATTTGAAATCGTAAATAAAATGTATGAGTGTAAACATAGAGCCATAATGCTCAAAGCCCTAGACTGTGGCAGATTGAATTATTTTTCCTTCAGTAAAAAACTGCTTCAACTATGAAAAAAATAATAAAACCTATAAATTATAAATAATATCTCATTATATAGAGGATGAAAAACTGAACGTTTCTCTCGCTTACAGTATGCAGGTCCGATTTTTTAGTTTCTGAGATATTTGAATCCATATATTCCATAAACTCGTTATATTTGGTTATCGACACTATTTTTTACTTTTCTTCTCTCTAATAAGGCGTCGCGATAAATTATAATTTTTAATAATAGCCCATTACTGAGAACATGAAATGTTGAAAAATATCCTCGCTTTCAGTAAGTAGGTCCGATTTTCAGTTTTTGAGATATTTCATTCCACGTACAAAAACAATTCAATTAGTTAACTCTAGCCAACTTTACCCCGAGCGTTACACATCGGAGATCTGACGGCTTTATCTAATTAAGTGCGAAATGCGTCAAAAGAAGTTATCACTCTAAAAAAGCCATAGTGGTACAAGTAACATTTTTATCAATTCCAATTATTAGGTCAAAAATAATATCTATAAATAACCTCAATATTTCATCGATTTTTTTACCGTTCTTCTATTTCTTCTTATTTACTGACATGTAGAATGGCAATATAATACATTTAACTGTCTCTAATATTCCATTCGAAAGGCAGCTAAATGGCCAATGGGAACAGGACACCACTGGGCACTATGAATAGCAGCATTAGAACCCTTTGTCTCTCTAATGCCCCTCAAACTTTCCAAAGGGCAGTGAGCACAATGAGAGCTAACGAATTTGTTTATATAATGTCAAGAGAACTAATTTAAAATTACAAGGGACCACCATTGATTATAATATTATTCAATAATATCGTAAATTTGTATACAGGATGTCCTAAAAGTAAAGAGAAATAATTAAATTGGTGACAGCAGATCTCAAGATACAAAAAAACGCTGCAAATTATTTCGCAATGGTTTATTATTTCCAAACAATTATGCATCTAAAGTAACATTACCTTCCGAGTTAAAAAAAAAACTAAAGGTGATTCCAATTATTGGACTAAACTGTTTTTCATTAATCATTAGTAATATGCTAAAAAAAATAGCATTATTTCAGTAACACATTTAAAATTTAAAAACCAAACCAAGGATATAACATTTGGAGTAGAACACATAAAAACCAGAAACCATATCTTTGTCTTTGCTCCTAATTTTCCGATTTTAACGATTTTTTTTTTGTATTTTAGAAAATTTCGTAAACTTTTCAAAAAACTTTATACAATATCAACAAAAAGTAAAAACTTTTTGACTTCTTCGGAATTTAATTTTACTATCCCCCTTAACTTTTTTTCCAGCTTCTTTTCGTTGAAGTATGTTATATAGGTAAATTTAAAGGGCGTCGAGAAAATGACTTTAGCGAAGTTTCAGTGAAATCTGTACATTCGTTTAGGAGCTACAGTCCATAGCAACGCAGATTTTTCGGCCGCCATTTTGAAAGTTAAAGGCGGAGAGTAATGTCGATGAAGGAGGATCATCCTCGGGTGACCTCTGATTTTATATCCAAATTTGAAAAAAAAAATCGGTCCAGTAGTTTCGGAGAATATGCGCGGACGGCGGACGGACAAAAAAAATTTTATTCGTTTTTCGAATTCTACTCGTCTTGAAACGTGAAACCTCAAATTTTGAGAGGGGGTTAAGTTTTTGAATTTTTTGGTCGATCACAATGTTTTATTATAGAAAATAATAAACCAAAAGTATATTTAAAGCCAAGCTGGATTTTATTTTATTTACTTTAACTGAATTTTCTGATCCTAATATTTATGTTTTCATGAAAATGTCAGCAATCAGCAGAGTTCTTTATTTAAAAATTACATTTTAGAGTTAGGAATATTAACTTTGTCCCTTATAAATACTGAACATCGAAGAGATCTAAACGAAAACAATCTGGTGTGTCCACTCACACCACTTTCCTACTTATTTCAGAAAAGTTTTTATATCTTTAAATATGTCCACTAAGGAACAAAAAAAAAAAATTGAATTAGCTTTATTTTCCAGAAAATTGAACAAAGAAAAGATTTGAGAACGATTTATTTGTGTAAAATTTGTAAAACAGTGAAAAATTGTCAATATCCTGTAATATTAATGATCAAATAATTTTCGCCAAAGCCTAATTTTGTCAAACAATAATTTCTGTTAAAATTAGAGGAAATAGTGAAGCTTGTGTGATGCCGGCAACAGATTTTCTTATTTTCACTTAGTCATCTTTTTTCTCTCATTCATCCCTTTCTGACACCAGGATATGAATCCGTAATCTTACATTTGAAATTGAATAGCTGTAACTTCGTTAATAGTTGTCTGAAATGAACGATTTTTATATAGCTTTGTAGGGCATTTCATTAAGTTTAGAAACAGGTTCTAATTTTATCTAACAACCATAGAATTTATACTTAGCGATTTAGGCCCCAAAATATTTTTATTTTCTTTATAACTTTTTTTCCTAATTTTTCTCGGACTCAGTGGGCTCAGAAAAGTATAGATCTGTTGAAAACCGCATATCCAAAATTTGACTCGATCCCAATACTTTCCTTACCTAGTATAATTTAAAAAAAAATTAAAATAAAGCTTTAATGTAGTTTTTTTTTTTCTGAAAACACAGATTCGTGCCAATGAAAAGTTTATCTTAACTTATTCGGTAAAGAATTTCTATTCAAATATAATATAGACTATAACGTTATTAAACAAGAGAGTTATGTAGTCGATTTGGAGTATGATTACAAAAATTTCGAATAAATCCATCTTTCAATAGAAATTGTGTTAACGCATATAAACTTGAAGGATATTGCTGTAATTAAAATCAACTGTATACAAAAAATACATCTGGTAAATTCGCACATTGGTATAAAGACATGGAACACATGTTCAGAAACTACCCATTGGTAGCACTCTAATAATATGTCTATATTAGAAGATCACGTGGCCATCTTCTTTTCAGACGCCTCGGAGGGTTATCAGGAATCGAATAGGAAGCAAGGTTAGAGACAAGAGGGTTGGGATGGTTAATAAGTTTATTATGGAAGGACAGATATCTGGATTGGGCCAAATCTGATACATAAGTAACATTAAGGTCATTATGGATAATTTTATTTGTAACAAAGTAAGGAGCATTGAGGATTATACGAAGGATTTTTGATTGTTAGGATTGTATGCGAGAGGAATTAGAAGATTTGGTGGAGCCCCATAGCTCAATTAAAACATAAATTATAAATACAAACATAAGACAATTGATTTGAATTATGACAATTCTTATGAATTTTATACTTTTGGTGTAGCTGAAAAATTAATTTTGTGTTCCACATACATTCAGTAGTAGTTTCATTTAGTTCCTAAGAAATCGTATATGCCCTAAAATGAAAATAACAATACAAACTAAAAGTTAATAGTTATTTCTCACCATCCGTTATCTTCTTTGTGGTTATATTTTGTCTACAATGCTACTCTTATTAAAGATGATAGTTTTCATGACTATCAGTCATTTTTATAATATCATTGAGTCATTTTGTTTTCAATATAATATAAGGTATCATTCAACAAAATTACCAGATAATTGTCAATTAGCTATCAAATGAATCAATACAGACATCAAATAATGAAAATGCAAATAAAGATAATATTTGCGTTAAATCAGACACGACTGAATTTTAATTGCAATTAAGTCAGGCAGCAAAAGGAAGTTAATTCTTCATTACAAGAAGAAATAAAAAGACAAAATCTAAAGCCTTTTGAATTATAAAGATTTGGAGCAGCCTGCATCACACAACTTTCCTTTACCAACCATCCTAAATAATTAACTATTTATTTAGATTAATAAAAATGCATCGTTAATTTTTTTTTTTTCTTTATTTCTTATGACATTTACAACTGTATTACATAAGTACATCAAGTAAATTTGGACATGATTGATATAATGACATGAATACACTTGCTGAGTAACTACCCAATGGTAGCACTCTAATGATATGACTATCTTCTTTTCTATCTGGATCGTTAATCTTATCGTAACCTACAAATTATTTGTGAATAAAAATACAAATGGGCCGGTTTATCATTAATTTATTTATGTTCTAAAACCTCATATACATTTGAATCATATAATAATTTGATAACAGAATCCAAATATTTCATTTTACTTTCACTTATGTATATATGTAATATATAGTAAGGGTAAGTATTGCGATCGTGAAAATTTTCTAATCTCAGTTTTCAACGGAAATACATGTTTTGAGAACCCCTGAGTTCAAATAACCAAGTGTCGCAAAATGGTCAGTCTGTGTGTATGTTAGCAGTCCAGCTCAAAAACGAAAATTAGTACGAAACTGATATTAAGTATTTAAGGTTTGTATATGGGCTGGATGTGACAGCAACTTTTTCGTTAAAATCGGCTAACCGGAAGTGCCACTTTATATCAACGCTGAAACACATTTTTACAATTTTCTCAAAAACGGCTCTAACGATCTTGATCAAACTCGGTGTCTCATTCTATAATTAAGTGGTCTTTAATATCATTTAGTTCTTATCCCCGTTGATGTCACTTTACAGGGTTTAAATGCCCAATGTTCATATATGTCTTCCTCTAAAGTAGCTTTAATATGGTTTATTTTAAAATGTTAACCATTTCGCATTATTGAGAGTTACGAAAAAATGCTACATATAACTTTTGAAAGAATTTGATAAGTTAATAATGGAGAAAAAAATATGCAGAAAAACCTGCGTTGCTATAGACTGTAGCACCTAAACGAATATACCGATTTCAACGAAACTTTAGTCATTGAAGTCATTTTCTCGACACCTTTTAAATTTATCTATATAACATACTTCAACGAAAAGAAGCTGGAAACCAAGTTACGAGGGATATTAAAATTAAATTCCGAATAACTCTGAATAATAAGTATACACTTTTTTGGGGATGTTGTGATAAAATGTTTCAATGATATTTAAATTACCTAAAAAATGAAAGAAGTTTCATCGAAATCAAAGCACTATTAGTAGAGATATCGCAATTTTGAAATACTTTTTTAAGAAGTGTGGTTACTTAATTACTGAAGCGTGAATATTTGCAACAACGTAGCTGCACCGAAATCGCTTTTAATTTATTGAAAAACCTAACATAAAAAACCAAAGTGGAAAGTCATTATATTTATTTCACTTCTTAAACTAAATATTTAGATTTCCGTAATCCACATACTAGACTTAAAAGACAGGAACTTAACACACGATATGGCGAACTATATAGACTACTGAATAGATAATCTAAACTTTCTATTGACAACAAAATACTGATCTACAAGACAATACTAAAACTCTCTGAACTATATTATAAGTGTCTTAACTGAGACAGATGCAATCTTTCTCAATAACATGTAAAAAAAAAAAAAAAAGATTCCCGTAAACACCAGACAGAATAAAATGAGATAACTTCATTATATGTTTTATTTCCAATTATTCACATATAAATAAATAGTTTAGAATAAAATGAAAATATCTCAGCCACAAGTTTCAGTAGAATATGAATTTAGCGGCTACTTGATTTTGCTAGGAGCTGTGAATTTAAAGTCTACCTAACATGATATTCAAATGAATAAAGTTTAGTTACGATCAAATAAGAAAAAAATTGAGATAAACAGATTGTGAAATTTTGATACAATTATTGGAAATTTACAAATATTCATTAATTAAATGAAATATGTTTTTTTAACTATTTCATTTTATTATATAATTTTCTTTATAAAATAACTTTTCATATTTAGAAACTAATTGAGTAATACTGGTTTGTATTTTATATAATTTAGTTTAGCTGGCTTTACGTTTTATCTTTAGAAATATTTGATATCTTATTCAAAATTTTAGAATTTGATACTACTTTAAATGTTGTAAAATAGATGAATTGAGCTGAATGGCACAGAATAAATTAAAAAAATAATAAAGAAAAAAAAAAAGAAAACATTAATATTGAAGATAGTTTTACTACGTTTGACTAAGGAAGCTAGGATTTATTAAGAAAGTGCGACAACACAGGACTAGTAGATGTGGCAACAATGGCAGACTTTAATTGCTTTTCAATGATCGAAATCAGAATATTTAAATTCAATATTGGAAGCCAATATCTTTCTTTCAATGTTTAAACTAAATATTTATATTTTCAATGTATATTTATGATTTCCTAAAAGAATAAAATAAGACAATATCATGTTTTATTGTCAGTTATTTATACAATAAATTCAGTACTAATTTAATCAAAATATCCATATAAAGATTGTCTTTCACTACTAACTCATCCAAGATTTAATATATATATATATATATATATATATATATATATATATATATATATATATATATATATATATATATACGTAATATGGAATGATTTTCTGTTCTTTAAAGCAGAAAATTTAGAATATTTCATAAGTTCTTAACTCCATATCCATTACTATTTATTTCAGAGTTTCCTAACTCTGTTACCGTTACTATTTATTTCATAAGTTCCTAATATTTTTCACCGTTATGTTATATATATTTTTTTTTACATATTATTATTTTTCTACCATTTGCTAGTTTATCATATTTGTTTTCTTAGCCCTGAACCATTGGCAAAAATGAAAATAAATATAATATATTTATTTTTACTTGTGACTGCTCAGACCAACCAATTCTTCTTAATTAAAATATAAATGTAAATTATTCGTTATCAATTGTATGAAAAATATAAAATTTCATCATATTTTTATTTTTAACGAAACAGACATTAAAAATGTTACAATTAACTTTAAAAATAACTGTAATGTAATTTAAGTGCCTAAAATCATAGAAATTACATTATTTTCAAGAAATTTAGAAAGTATTATTTCCCACAAAAAAATTAATATTTGGAAAATTTCCTAAACTAATCGATTAATTCAGCGCGTTAATTTATTCATCGATTGAATCAACGATAGCTCAGCTGTTTAATCGTCTTTTGGATTCGATGAATTTGCTGGACAAAACTCAGTGTTGAGCTCATTTCTGTTTTGAAATGTAACAATCCAGTAGATAGGCATTTTTTTTATTGTTTATGTGTTAAATAACCTTTCAGGAGTGTTAACCTTCCATAAGAACACCATCAGTCATTCGTAAACTGAGCATTAATCGATGTCCATTGCTACTGGATTTAATCGATTGATGGCTATGTTAAGAAACGTACTCTTTATTAAGTAATGATAGTTCATAAAATTATGATCTTTGCAAACATTATATTTCTTTCTACTCAGTTTTACCATGTTCATTTATATTTAACAATTTTGTTTTAATATTGTTAATAAACGATTTAAGATGTTTTTAGATCAAACAATTAACTTTTACGATATATTTCTTGCTAAATTTAGATCTTCAGATACGGGCTCTAATAATTGCCTATGTTTCAAGGTTAATAATTGAAGTTTTAGAATAAGTTACAAAAGTAAGATCTTTTCTCAAACTTTAAGCCAAATCGGCTGCAAAACGTCTGATATTCTTATTTAATGTTAAAATGAAAGAAATAATTTACTCACAAATTATTACACCTGATAGTTGTCTGATTATAAAATGGCATCCAACATACCTGAAACATATAATCTTAATTTAATATTAAGAAATATACATTCAATACAATATTAATAATAATAGTATCTACAATGGTGATACAAAAAAATGAAGTAAGTATTAGTATGAAGGAAAAGAGGTTAAGTTAGGCGTATAATATAGCACGAAGCAATCAATTAGGAAGCCTTTATACAACTAGCTTTAGCCGGCCACGCGCAGCTGTGGCTTAGCCTGGCAAAATGAAAAAGAAAGAAAATAGAAAGCACATAAGAGTAGATTAGTAGCAAAGGACATGTCATATTTAAAAAGTTGGGAAGCAAATTTGTTAGTAAAATAGCTTGAATTTAAACTAATTCTAATGATTTTTTTTCTCATGATTAAAATTGAACATTCATAATCATCTGAGTGGATACGCCGTCATTCATAACCATCAGAAACAGTCTGAGTTGAAGTTATAAAACTAAAATAAAAAAATAATATAAAGAACGTACAATAGTATTGATCTACATAAGGAGAATCATATAACTTCTTCAAATGATAATTTCAATTACTGTAGTAATTATAAAATTTTCGATTAATCAATAAAAAAAAAATGCTTGCCTACCTTCGGTAGTGAGGAAACAAAAGGAAATGGCCTTTTCTGAAGAGAAAGCAGAAAATGTTTAAAACTCTATAACTCTTGTGTTTTTTTTATTTTGTCGGCAATTCAGTAAACTTTCAAATAAATGCGGGTATTATCAGTCAAAAATTCTGTACTTTTTTAGTTATCGTCAAATAAAATATTGAATACATCGTAATATTTTTCAGCTTGTTTTCGGAAAAGTATGTTATACAAATAAATGAAAAGGGTTTCAAGGGGAAGACTTTAGTCAACTTTGAACAGAAAAACATTTACATTTTTTTTTTTACATATATAAAATTATCGTAAGACAGAAGTAATATGGCAGAAACCTTCCCAGGAGTGTACGGAACAACTTCCCAAAGTTTCATGGCGATCGGTTGAATGGTTTAGTAATGCACCAAGGACAAACAAACAGACAGACAGACATATTTTTTATATATATTGATGAATGACAATAGAGCTGTGTGTAGAAAATTGGAAATACATTCTTTAAGATAGAGGTGAAGTTAGTTAATTAAGATTGAAAGAAATATATTAGTTCTCTAAAAAAATGTATTATTTGAACTTAAATATTTAAAACCTCTCCAATTTTTGACAAATAACCCCTCATCTTGACAACCGTATTAGCTAGCAGGCTATGGGGTCAATAGAGAGGTTAGTCACACCAGGTGATCACCGCCAGGTTTTCCCGTTCAATTAATTATTTAATTAAGCTCTAGAAGCATCGCCAGTGCAATATACGTTTAATGAAAAATTCCTTGTTATCACCCGGATTCGAACCCAAGACCTTGAGCTTAGGAAGTCAGGAACTTACCCAATGAGCTATCCCGTTCCAAATATATTGGCTGTAGTAATGATTTATTCTTAAGATGATAAAATTTGAGCTTAATCACTTAGGCACTGGTACCCGAAGGATTTACAAATAATAAAGATGTTCACGTCGAAGAAATTGGAAATACGTACATTTTTCTATCGCTTTTCCTGTAAAAATAGCGAGACATAAGAACACATAACTAATTATTAGATAAGTCGAATGCTAAACTAAAGGCTGAACGTTGTATAGTTTCTTTTTTTTGAATTCTTATTTATTCCGAAATATTACAATCTGTTATTTATGCAGGCATAAATAACTCTCACGTACTAGTTTTGAATTTCGGTTGGTTTCAAAATCATTTTGAATTCACTGTAGATGGAATTCTAAAAATAACCGAGAATTGACAGCCATGTTAACTTACAATTATGGAAGTATCCTAACGATGTTTCTTTACGTAAAATGCGCAAAACCGATGTTCTAAAAAAAAAAAAAAATTGTTTCCCATTGTTTTATTTCATAATGCCAGAAAACGCAAGCGATAATAGTGATAATAAGTAATATATAAAATTATTATATCCATAATTGGTTATAAAAAACATGATAAGGAGAAAAAAACTTCAAATATAAATTTAAATTTTATTTCAATAGTACTTCAATTTATATATTATAATTTAATTTCGAGCGTCGTAATTATAAACTGTTCTTAATAATATGAACTGAAGATTTAGCGGAATCAAAAAGTACGATGTTAAAAATGATTTATACTCAACGGATTAACAAAATTATCCAACAAACACTTGATATTTTATTTTTATAATTTTCTGTGATTTTTTTTTTTTTACTTTTTAAACATATTTATTGAGAGATATTACAATAGGACACAATTAAGGACATTTATAATACTGTTTAGAGAGCATATTCGCACTCTATTTACAATAAATAATACAGAAAAATAATATTACTAAAACTAACTGCATATAACCCAAAGGAACTAAACTAATCAAAACAACAACTAAAACACATGCATATTATACAATATTTACAGAATCCATTCACTCAGAACTCCAAGCCAAGCCTTTCTTACCAAACATGGAAGGAAACGCAGGACTCTAGGAGATCCCAGCGCCTCGCATTCAGCCGCATTACTAGTATTAAGGACTAGTAGAGGCTGAAGTGATGCGCTATAACCACACATACTTGGCTTGAGTGGAGAATCTGGCCATCGCCAGAACTCCAATGCATGCTTATTCACAAAAGGTCTCTGGGCCATTGCCGCTTCAATCTTCGAGGAGGATTGTAGGGATTGTGAGTAAGGTTCTGATGAACTTTGGAGAACTTATCTGGGCTAAAGTCTAGGACCAAATGGGATATTGAGGTCATTGTGTAGAGTTTTGTTGGTTTCATAGAATGGAGCATCACCTATTGTTTGAAGGACTTTAGATTGGATGCGTTTGATGTTAAAAAATTTTTCTTTCCACCACATATTAAGTCCGTAGGTCCATATAGGTTTTAGGTAGCGTCACTAATTTTGAATATTAAATAGTTTTGTTATTTTATAAGAATAAAAATGTTTTGCTAGTGGCATTTATATTTCAAATATGAAATAGAAAAGAAGTATATAGTATATTTGTAGCTTTGTACGATTCATCTTCGGAATCCCTAGAGACGCCCCTGTTTCCTGTTTCTATGAAGAGTTGAAGTGGCTTTATCTTTCCTGCCGTCGTAAGTATTTCCTGGCATCCTTCCTCTTCCAAGTAATTCACTTCCGCCGTCCTTCATACATCTCCGAGCTTCTTCTATTTAAATCATCTGTCCACTCCCGCAATACCCGTTCTCGGTCCTCAGATCTATATATAATGGCCTACCGAACCGCTGCTTTCGATAAATCATTTATTATTCGATCCTCTTCCCTATGGAACTCCATCCCTCCCCACGTCCGTCAATCCAAAACCCTTCCTACCTTTAAATCCAGCCTGTTCAATCATTTCGTATCCATCCAGTCCCCATAAAATTGTAAATAGTTACTACTGTAAATATGTATATAAATTATTAGATCGTTCTTTATTATTTTTACTTCATGTTTATTTTCAATTTTTTATTTTTTATTGTTAACTGATGTAAATTAGAAAGTAACTTATAATTTCTCTATAATATATATTTTTTTTATTTTACTATATATATATTACTTAATCATACTATACTCTTGTTTATGTATCTCTGAGGCTCCTTAGCCCACATTTTTGTCTCTCTGTATTATTCTAAAGGAGTCGTCCCAGAATAAATAAAGCATTATTATTATTATTATAGTGAAATTGATACACCCGCAGAAAAATATAAAGAAGACAACAATATAAACAATTTATATACATAAATACAATATATACAATATATAAATAAATACAATATAATATAAAAACACTTTACAGTATATTTTGGTTACAATATATAAATAAAACCAGACAGTCTTCAAAATAAACTCGATAAAATTAAAGTATTCAACCGCGATTATTTTTAAAAAACTGGATAATTTTACGTCCCAGATAAAATGATACACCTGATTATTATTATTATTATTAACTTTTAAAAACTATTAATTTAGTTCAACACCTTGTAGGTAAGTCATTATTTACTACCATTCCTTTCAATCTGTTTACAATGGAGTCGACCAATTTTTTGGTGATTCCGGACTTAGCTTGTTAGATTCTTCAAGATTTTTTCAAAGTTTTTTTCACTAGAAATTTCGTCGCATCTTCTAATTTCTACCTCCAATTCAACTCACAGGTGTTTTATCACATTAAGATCTGGTGACTGTGGTGGAGTTTTTATAACTTTGGAGCAGTTATAAAGTAGCTATTTCTTAACAAACATGGCAGAGTGTTGGAAGTCATTATCTTGATAAAACAAAATTTGTTTTTCAGTCCACGATTCCTTCGAAAATCTCTATTGAAATATGTTTATTCACTATACAGTGTGAAAATTTTCATTATAAGTTTAAAATTTTCAACACCCCGTAATATACCCACATACCAAGAAACAGAACATAATACATAACATAACATAACACAACGCATCACTAGGATGTTTATTGATTACAAGAAATTATTATTTCTACCAATATGCAGTCGTAT
This sequence comes from Nezara viridula, assembly GCA_928085145.1. Taxonomy (NCBI): domain Eukaryota; kingdom Metazoa; phylum Arthropoda; class Insecta; order Hemiptera; family Pentatomidae; genus Nezara; species Nezara viridula. The sequence goes on from OV725079.1 coordinate 4,356,312, forward strand.
CCTAACCGTGAGTCACTATATGCAAGAGATCTCGTTAAGATTATGAATAAAACTCCTCATAATAATACAGGAATAAAACAAAAACAATTATTTTTCAAGATAAATGATCAAATAAAAGTACACTGGAATATTAAAAGATAAAAGCACCCTCAAAGAGTGGGGATATCGTCAAAGAGAATAACACGAAGAGCGCCACCTGGGGATTACTAATGGAATTAGACTTCTTTCCAAGACTTCCCTGATATCTTTTATCAGCTTCCATTTCTTTCTTTTTCTTTTTTCTTATTCGATTGCCTGTTACCTCGCTATTTTGGTTCATGGAGGAGAGGGGGAATTGTTTCAGAGGTACAGCAAAAACTATTCAAACAAGAGTATGAAGATCGATATTCATCCCGTGGATTCTCTCCAGAGATGATCTTTGAGAGTCTATATTATCGAAATATCGATATTTTCATTCCGATATTCGATTTATTACCGTCGATATCATCTGCTACGACTATCGATATCGTCCCTTCGATATTTTAATTTAAAAATTAATTTTTTTTTTTTTTTTTTTTATTGAAAAATATTACAATCTGTCTCAAGGACATTTATAATAGTGTTAACAGATCACATTCACACTCTATGTACAGTAAATAAAATAAATTATACAGAAAAATAACATATATACAGAATAAAATAAAAAGAATAAGAATAAAATAACCTAAAAATAAATAAATAAAAATAACACATACATACCTATATACAATATTTACAATTTGGGGAGGGAACTCCAAACCAGACTTGTCTCTCCAAGTGTGGAGGGAAAAGCATGGCTCCAGGAGATCCCAGCACTTCTCTCTCAACCGCGTCACTGGGGCTAAATCCAGTGGAGATTGAGTAAGAGTGCTTAAGCCACATAAAAAAATTAAAATTAAAACCATCGTTTTCGGAAACCTCAAAAAATTATATGAATCTGATCGTAATAAAAAAGTATACTCATCTTGTTTCATATAGAATGTCTTTTTTAAACTATTTATTCAAGATATTTCCAACTGCATTACAATATAAATACATCAAGTAAATGTGTACACAAGAATATAATCACTTGAAAACGCTTGTTGAGAAACTACCCACAGGTAGCACTCTAATAATATGTCTACATGAGGAGATCATGATGCCATCTTCTTTTCAGACACCTCGGGGAGTTATCAGGAATCGAAGAGGAAGCAATGTTAGAAACGAGAGGATTCCGATGGTTATGAAGTCTATTATGGAAGGATAGGTATCTGGATTGGGCCAAATCTGATACATTAGGAACATTAAGGTCATTATGGATTATTTTGTTTGTGACAAAGTAAGGAGCATTGAGGATTTTACAAAGGATTTTGGATTGTAAGGACTTTGATTGTTTATTTGAGCCCCATAGCTCAACTCCGTAAGTCCAAATAGATCTTATAATAGTCATGTATATTAGTCTTTGTAATTAACAGAAAGTTTAGAGCGTTTGTCTAGTAAGTGTTGGAGTAAGCGGAAACGTCGAGCAGTTTCTTGTCGTTTCAGTCTTGTATGAGGATTCCAAGTGAGAAGTTTGTCCAGCTGGAGTCCAAGATATCGTATTTGTTCAACAGGGATAAGTGTGGTGTTATTAAAGGATACTATAGGACAGGAAGTCATAGGTTTACGCATATAGAATATAGTGATTATTTTAGGAAAATATCGATGTTTCAATAATATTTCCATAGCCATCCTTAAGAGGATACTTCTCACTTAGAAAAATAACTTTGCCAAAATTAATTAGTTAGAATCTTGTCAAACGAAAGAAAAGAATTGCCAAATAAATCTATGTGGGGTGAAAATAAATTAGTATTTCGCTGAATCCGACCTATAGGTGAATAATAATAATAATAATAATAATTAAAAAGGCTTAGCGAACCCGAAGATTCGATATCGACACCAACAATAGCTTATTACACACCACCCTCCACCGTTCACCGTCCAAACCCAGTCCCTTCAGATCCGCTTCAACGCAATCTTCCCACCTTCGCTTCGGTCCATCCCTCGGACATTTACAATTCTCTACAGAAAATATTAACCTTTTAGGAATTCTTTCGTTACTAAGCCCAGAAATTTTACAAACCCATTTGATTTGCTGCGATGTAATCACCTCAATTATATAAACCAGATATAGTTCACGCAATTCCATGTTGTGTTACAGTCTGAACTCTCCGGTTAACTCATTCTTCTTCGGTCCGAATATTCTACGCAATACATTATTTAAAAAAAAAAAAAAAAAAACCTTAAGACATTGCTCCTTCCTTAAATGTAAGCGGCCGACGTTTCGCATCCATAAAGAACTATAGGCAACATAATTGTTTTATAGATTCCTTTTTTAGTTCCTGATCTAGATGCGTGAGGTAAGTAGTTTTGCCACAGAAAAATAACAAGCATTACCCACCTTCAGCCTAACGTTAATCTCCTCTTCAATTTTGTTTTTCCTAGTTGTAGATCCTTGATACCTAAACTTCTCTACCTGTTTAAACATATTACCTTCTAATTGAACATTTAATAGTTGGCCGTTGCATTATAAAGGAAGGAGATGGTTCGGGGTGGCGGTCATAAATAGGCTAAATAAAGTTCTTTAATTTTTGTTTTTATTCACATTAACTATAATTTGATAATGTACTGTTATATATGTATTTAGATTGTTGATAATATACTTAGATTATTGATATATACTCTTATCTATAATCTCTTAATTCTTTTATATGTATATGTATACATTTATATTTTTTTATTTTATAGATATAGTATTTTTCCTTTGAATCCATCCATATCTTCAAATTTTAGATTCTGTAATTTTCCAAGTTTTTCGCCCATTAACCAAAAAGGTCAGGAAATTTCCCTAATACCTACCCTTAACATGAGTTTCCAGTTCTAAGTGAAACTTAGAGCTGAACACACCTGTAAGTCTCTATTTTTATTCTTCTATTTTTATATACTTATTTATTTATTTTTGCTTTTCTTTTTTGTCTCCACATTCCTTTATGTCTATAATTTCATATTATATCCTTTTTCTTTTAATTTCACCTGTAGATCTGTAGAAGTATATTAACATTTGCATATATTATATATCACACTACAATTGTTACCGTCTATTTACTTCAGTTTAGGATCTTGTTACTTAGCTTACTCTGTTTATAATTTAATGTGCTTACTGTTTACAATTTTAATAAGCTTCTTCACATTGTTTATAATTTTTTGTCTTAACATTATGTAACTTCTAAAATTCTCTATATATGTTTGTATCTTGTCCGTTCTAGCATTCTAGAAGTAGCGCTGCAAAGTCGGGTCGAAAAGTTGGCTTTAAATAAAATAGTTTTGCCAATATTTAGACTTTTTATGGCCGCCACCCTGGACCATCTCCTTCCTTTATATTACCTACTATATCGATATAGAAAGTAATATAAAGGGCAATATTGCCATTATTTTCCAGCTAACCAATATTTTGTCTTATCCGTGTTTATTTCGTGCCCTGAAATAAAATCAGAGGTCACCCGAGGATGATCTTCCTTCATCTACATTATTATTAGCCTTTTACTTTCAAAATGGTGGCCGAGAAACCTGCGTTGCTATAGACTGTAACGCCTAAACGAATGTAACGATTTCAATGAAACTTCGCTAAAGTCGTTTTCTCTACACCCTTTAAATTTATCTATATAACATACTTCAACGAAAAGAAGCTGGAAAAAAAGTTACGAGGGATGGTAAAATTTAAGTCCGAATAACTCAAAAAGTATACTATTTTTTGTGGATATTGTGATAAGATGTTTCCAAGGTATTTAAATTTCCTAAAAAATGAAGGAAGTCTCATCGAAATCAAAGCACTATCAGCAGAGATATCGTTATGTTTTTTTTTAAATTTTATGATATTTCCTAAAAACAAAAAAAAAAAAAATCGGTAAAATCGGACAATTAGGAGCAAAGATATGGTCTCTAGTTTTTTTTTATATGTTCTACTGCAAATGTTATATCCTTTGTTTGGTTTTTAAATTTTGAATGTGTTACTGAAGTAATGCTATTTTTTTAGCATATTACTAATGATTAAAAAAAAAACAGTTAATTCCAATAATTGGAATCACCTTTTATTTATTTTTCTTCATAACTAGGAAGGTAAGGTAATGTTACCTTAGATGTATAATTGTTTGGAAATAATAAACCATTGTGGAATAATTTGCAGCGTTTTTTTAATACCGATGAAAATATCGACAACCAAAATTTCAAGTCCGATTATTTGTTTGTATCGATAGCGATAGACCTATATTATATCGATTATAGTATGTTCGATATCCCATCTCTACTCTTCAACGATATAAATTCCAACTCGTCCAGGCCGAGGTCACTATATATGGGACTATTAAATTTTACACGCTGATCCATTACGAACTCAATCTTATCCGCTTCAATCTTAAGAAGCCATATATATATCGTATAAAGGCATCTTAATAAGTACAGTTATTAAATATTATCCTCGACACCCGAGCTATCAGCCCGACGTAATATCAACTTTATAAGGAGAATTTTATTTTTAAGTATACTTTTCTACTAGGTTTCTACGGCGACAACCATATTTGTAAGAGAGACAAAGTACGTTACTTTGAACTAATATTCGAAAAAAGGTTTAACTGAGGTCCACGCATCAAAATGAAAAAAAAAAACGACTGAGATTACTCTACTTTCTTTTTACTTTGCTACCTAAACTAGGTAAGGAAAATATTGCGATCTGGTCAAATTTCAGATATGCGATTTTCACGGATCCATACAGAGTCCGAAAAACATTTTTTAGTCATTTGTTTGTCTGTCTGTCTGTCTGTGTGAAGATTTTCAAAGAAACTGCACACTGTTTTGACCACTGATGCCTGTGACAGAAATGGGTGCTCCATGCGCAATAGGTGCTGCGCAATAAATTAAAAACGTATTTTTCTATAGACTGTAGATTTCGATGAAACTTTCCTATAATGTTCTAATCATTTTCCTTTCAATTTTCTTACTTGGACTAAATTCCAGAAAAAAATCAGGGAACAAAGTCATAAAAAAAAAGAAAAATGTTTTGGGGCCTAACTCGCTATGTATATATTCTATGGTAAAATTTATAAAAAAACTTTTGAAAGGTAATTAAATTACCAAGAAAACAAGAAAAAAAAATCATCGGAATCGAACCAGTATTAAGCGATTATACAGCTTATTCTATTTTTTATAGTTTAAAAACATGACATTTAGCCTATCATTTGAAAGGTAAAGAAATTCCCTACAAAACTATATAAAAATATTTCATTTTGGACAACTATTAACGAAGTTACTGCTATTCAATTTTCAATGTAAGATTGCGGTTTCATATCCTGGTGTCAGAAAGGGGTGAATGAGAGAATAAAAATGACTAAGTGAAAGTAAGAAAATCTGTTGCCCGGATCACACAATCTTCACTATCTTCTCTACTTTTAACAGAAATTATTGTTTGACAATACTAAGCTATGGCAAAAAGTTTTTGATCAATAATATTAGAGAGTATTGAAATTTTTACACTGATCTACCTTAAGCCGGTTTACATTGCTTTAGTTTATCAAATAAATCGTACTCAAATCTTTTCTTTGATCAATTTTCAGGAAAATAAATCTAATAAAATTTTTTTTTTATATCTTCATGAACATATGTAAATATATAAAAACTTTTCTGAAATAGGTAGGAAAGTCGTGTGAGTAGACACACCAGAGATGTTTTTTTCAAACCTTCAAAAACTGAATATAAGGCTGTCTCAGTTCAAAAGGACAAACTCTTGATAATTTTAGACTAAATTTCCAAACAACAATAATTTGATGCATAGGACGAACGGAAAAAATGTTAAGACCAATTTTGTGTTTTACTTAAGTTGGTCGCGTTTTTTATTGAAAAACTGTTCAAGATATTTTAATTCTAAGTTCACCATCTTAAATTAGATAATTTTTTTTTAGACAACAGCGATCAAATTTACTAATGTCAATGATAAAAATAAACTTCCAAGAGGTCTAATGTAGCCGCTATACTGCTGCAGTTACAGGACCTGTACAAGTATAATGGAAATAATAATATAATATAATAATATATAATAATATAATAATAGGCATTCTGTTATTAGAACTCCTGATAGTAATTTTTTATCATTAACTTTAATAAATTTAGTCAATATCCAAAATTTTATCTACTTTAAGATGGTGTACTTAGAATTTAATTATCTTGTGTAGTTGTTGAGCAATTCCTTGCTATTCAATAAAAAAAACGTCACCACCTTAAGAAAAACACAAAATTAATCTTAACTCCTTATATTTATCGGTTCATGCATTAAAGGACCTTTTTTGTTGAAAATTTTGTTCAGGATAACCTTCCAGAGTTATCTAGAGAATAGCTGCAACCTCGTTAATAGTTGTTCGAAATGAACGATTTTTGTATAGTTTTTTAGGAAAATTCATTAACTTTAAAAGAAAAATGGCTAAAATGTGCTAAAACTGGCTTTTCGGACTCAGGGTGCTCTGAAACGTATAGAATAGACGTAACCGTGTAGAAAATACAATAAGCTGTATCATCGCTAATACTGGTTCGAATCCAATGATTTTTTTTTGTTTTGTTGGTAATTTAATTACCTTTCAATTTTTTTTTTTTTTACAAATTTTACCATATTAATTAATTAATATTTTTCTTTTCTTTGTAACTTTTTTTCTGATTTTTTTCGAGAATTTACTCCACGTACTAAAATTGAAAGGACAATTATTAGAATATTATAAAAACGTTTCATCAAAATCGTTATAGCCGTTTTGTTACAGTCTATAAAAAAATATGTTTTTCAATTATTGCGCAGCCGCTATTGCTCAAGGGGCACCTAATTTGTGTCACAGGCATCAGTAGTCATAGCCCAAAAAAATAGAAAACAAAATCGGTTCTCTAGTTTCTGAGAAAATCTTGACACAAACAGACAGGCTATAAATGTGTTTTTTCGGATTGAGCGGGCTCTGAAACTTATAGATCCGCCATAAACCACATATCGGAAATTTGACCCGATCGCAATACTTTCCTTACCTACTATAGGTAGCAAAGTAAAAACTCTACATGGCGAGTACAAAGCTCTCAAAAATCGTCTGGAGTCTTTGAGCTCAACTAACCACTTCCTCTCTTCATATTGCTCTAAACGCCTTACTTGTATAAAGAATTGGTAAAGATGTAAACGTTTTCCAGATACAGGGAGTACGCCAGGACTTGAAATATTAAAATAATATCTAGAGCCTCCGTGGACGGCCTCAGACTAAAATGGATGCTTTTATTAACCGGGCATTCTTATCAAGATCCTTATCCGTCTATGTCAGATAATATCCTTGCATTAATTTGTCGTCCTTGAAAAGTAATTTTCTTAGACAAATTACATTGTTGGATGGTACTGGTTATCGGAGACCGCATCATCAACCAATGTCTGTGACTCAAATATTTAAACCATATTTAATTTATAATTAAGAACAAAAAATATATTTTAATAAAATCATTTTTTTTTCATCATCAGTACCGGAAAACAAAAAAGAACAAAATAACGTAGACGAAAAAATACTCCATCAAATCAAAAAATTATTTTAGTTTATAATCAATTGTTTATTAATTTAAATTGTAATTGCTAGTGATTTCGTAAATGGTATAAATTACAAATACGATTAATTTCATTTGTTCTTTGTGCTTTTAATTATAAACATATTACTTTTTATTATCCATGAAATGAAGACTTATTCAATCCTTAGTTTTAACAGTCTAAACATTTTAAATTGTTATCGTTTAATAATTATTTAATAAAATATTTGTTATCAACTTTCTTTCTCTTTGTCTAATCCTTTTCTCTATATGTGTGTAAGAGTAAATTTTATATTTATTTATATATATATATATATATATATATATATATATATATATTTGAAGGTCTTTATGTGATGTAATGTTTGTGACGTACCATGGAGTTTTAGTTATGATCCTAAATGATTTGGACTAAAAGGTTTGTAGTTATCGTGTATGGGACGTTATCACGTGCATTATCACATTGTATATATATATATATATACAATGTGATAATGGATTGAGTGACAGAACTTTGAGCCGTATTTAGTACCCAGCAGCGTCCCTTCCTACCTTGATTTTAGTAGACTTTTTAAGCGAGAAAATTCCAGCTTCTTTTCAGCCTTATAAGTGTATTTTCGGGTATGTTAAATGTAACTATACATTGTATGAATGTATTAATATGTCCAAGTAAGTTATCGTGAAATCTTTCGTTATGTCCGCATGTGTTTGTTAACTGTTATTTAAATGTGTTTGTGTAAAGTAATGTTTGTGATGTAGCATGGGGCTTCAGATATATTCCTGAAATTTTTTTACTTAAAAGTTTGTGGTTTTGGTAGGTAGGTCGATCTGGTTGTTCCATAAATTTGAAAAACGTAGTTCTACATGCGTTCAAGTAGATAAATAAATGTGTGTTCAGTTTTTATTTTAGTTTCAATTTAGGAGTCATGAAGATAGTCTAGTCTGAAGCTTAACGTTTTTCTTTTTTTGTTGATATGTGGCCCTCATCTTCTGTTGAATGTTGAAAGTTTTAATGTTATCCTATTAAGTTGACTAATTGCCAGCTGTTTTACGTAATACTGAATCATCGTAACTTCAAAGTTATTTAAACTTTAAAGTTGATACTCTTATTATAGTTATATGCAATTTTTTTAAGACGTTAAAAATTAAAATTAAAACACAAACAGAACACACAAACAGAATGTAATTAATAAAGCCTATATGGACCTACGCTTTTCATATATACGAAGCAACCAAAACGTTCCATACACGATAACTACAAACCTTTTAGTCAAAAACATTTAGGATCATAACTAAAACTCCATGGTACGTCACAAACATTACATCACATAAAGACCTTCAAATGCCAACAGTTAACGATCACATACGGACACACTACAAGCGATTTCACAATAAGTCACATACTAACACACTGAAACAAGACATGGCCACGATTAAAATGCCCAAACACAACCTTAAGAGGCTCAAAAGAAGCTGGATGAGGAATTTTCTCACCTAAAAATATACAGAATTCAAGCCACCATTAGAATTTTTCCAACAGCAGACTCGCTAATTGTCAGTATTTCAGACAGGCGTGAGTAAAAAGAAAATATTATTTTAAAAAAAAAAAGGTCTGACTGAGTTTTTTGGAATTATTAGGGTTCATAATTATCAAATTATAATCTTTTAAGAATTAACAAGAGCAAAACTGGCAGAAAGTCAAGGCGTGTGGAGAAGCATAGCGTTAATTAAAAAGACTCATTATCAAAATGCTTCAAGAAGAGCTGAAAACAGAACCAAGCCTTTGACATAGTCCTTCATTGTTGAAAAATCCAAAGAGATTCTTTTTGTTTTTTTCAAATCACTACATTTACTACGTTATTAGGTTGCGACCAAATCCAATACAATATTGTAATTAAGTATGAATGTTTTTCTTTTTAATCTATTTATTTCTTTTACTTATAATTTATTTAATTTGCTACGAATTTCTACTGGTCTTTAATACCAGTGATGCGGTTAAGTGAGAGGCGCTGGGATCTTCTAGAGTTCTGCCTTTCCTTCCAAGAGTTGGGAGAAAGGCTTGGCTAGGAGATCTTGAGAGTTTTTTTTTTTTCAATTCGTATAGAAGCATGTGTATTTGGGTAGTTATTTTGATTAGTTTAGTTTATTTTTGTTCAGTTTAGTTAATTTGGTTTATATATATTTACTTTTATTATTATTATTTTTCTGTATTATATATTGTTGATTGAGTGTGGATGTGCTCTCTGAACACTATTATAAATCTTAGAATGGAAATTTAAAAAAAAATGATGGAACGTAGGTTGGATAATTTTGTTAATCTGTAGAGTATAAATTATTTTTAACAAGGGCATCGTACTTTTAGAGTTTGCTAAACCTCATGCTCATATTATGAATACAATGTATAAATATAAATATGTGTATTCTTTCAGATTATTAAGAATAGTTTATAATTACGACGTTCGAAATTAAATTATCTTTATAAATAAAATAAATATTTTGTCTGTACATTGAATAGAATCAACCCGTTTTATGATATCTTTTCGTTTCATACATTGCAGACACCAAATACATTTTTTTTTTAAAAATTGTCCGTCTGTATGTCCGCATTGTAACGAAATTTTGTCAGGAGTAAGCTCGCCACTGGCTAATGGCTAATGGTAGACTTTTGAAATTTTGACATTACCGTTAGGTTTGTTTGACCTAAAATATAAGCTTTAAATGAAAACAAAATATTGAGTAGAACCAAAGTTATGAATTCTTGAGTAATTAGTCTAGAGATCCCGGTTAGGCAGTTACTTCGATACTGATCCCAGCCTACTCTATCGCGAGCCACATTTAAAAGTTGTACTACTCAACTGACGGAAAAATTATCACAGTTCAGCGGGAAAAATCCGGAATACCGAACATCTGTAACGCGTTGTCACATAAAACGGTTATAACACACTCATTGTTCAACTTCGTACGATCTTCCCGTTGAAGGTGTCATTTCATTCAACTTCCCGAATCTAAAAAATGTTATCGTTTACATTTTTAGGATTAACAGATTCACATTAAAATTCACCCCGGCGCCACAATATTCAGATCAAGTTCTAATTTTACACGGGTGTAGGTGACTCGATGTTCAACGTCATTTGGGTTATTTTGCCAGCGATAAACTCAGCGGAGTTTTAAGAAGTGGAGAGACTACAACTCCTTTTGATTAATTAATCGATTCTACAATCTCCTCGCTTCATCATAAATGAAAATTAAACACTAAAAATTTTAATGGATCGGTCATGGTCGGTTTAGTTGTGTGTTACCTAAACAAATAGCCGAATAACAAAGTTTTTGTTATGACTATTGCGAAAACCTTTACTTCCATAAGCCTCTCGTAATAAATTTCAAAATAACCCTCCTCAAACCTTCCGATCCAATTTTATGAAATTCCTCCTCCTATAATATAAAATCCATCTCAAAAAAAATTCTAATATTTTAATTATACACCAGTCAACGACGGGTACATCAGCTAGTAATATAAATTGAAGTACTGTTGCAAAACATTGTAAATGCATATTTTAAATGTATTTCTTGTTATCATGCGTTTTGTATCTAATAATGAATATAATAATTTTATCTATTACTTATTATTAATATTAACAATATTTTTTAAGGATTTTTTTTTTTTTTTAGTTTTCCTTAGTACATCAGTTTTGAGCATTTTACGCAAAGAAACGTCGTTAGGATACATGGCTGTAAGCTCTTGGTTACTTTTAGAATTTCTTGGGATTCCATCTAGAGTTAATTCGAAATAATCTTGAAACCAACCGCAATTCAAAATTAAAAAGGGAGAATTATCTATGCCTACAACATACTTTGTCCCTTTCAGACCAAATTAAAAAAAAACAAACAAAGGAAATGAAAAAGTAAGAATTAAAAATAAGGTCTTTCTCTATCTAATCCTAAAAAGTAATTCCGATCTACCAACTCTTCAAACTCACTGAAGTATTTTTTAATCAGAGCCTTCAGAAATCGCTTTCGTGTTCTCTTTCATTAAGACTGTAGGAATCAGATAAAGTTCTGTATTTGTTCGCTTTAGTACAGATATATTTTATGTATGCAAGTTATTCACATGCAGCATGCACGTAAATATGTGATTATTATTTACGTGCAACATGGAAGCATGTCTACAACGTAATGTTACAATGCGGCCTTCGTGGGCTTAAAGCTTAACATAAAATAACATAACATATTTAATAATCTAGGTCAACAGTAGGCCTATTTGAAGGAACACATTAATCGATTAATATTACAGTACTGGGTAAGAATCAGTTTTTCCTGAATCGGCTATATTTTTATAAATAAGCAAATTCTTATGGATTAAAAATTTATACCTTTATGAACAATATAAATGCTAAAGATAGTGTAATATTTTCACTGCATTAAATCGGCCATAATTTGCAAAAAATTATTATGTTGTAATTGATTATGTAAATTATTATTATTATAACCACATAACTTGTGGTTAGATAGGTGGAACGTAATATTACTGTGTTTATAATTCTATTGTATATTTAATAGTTGACCGTTGCATTATAAAGGAAGGAGATGGTCCGGGGTTGCGGTCATAAATAGGCTAAATAGTGACAAAACAATCTAATAAAAGCCAACGTTTCGACCAGACTTTGCAGGTATTCTTTAGGGCTAGAACGGACAAGATACAAAAACAAGACAAGATACAAATTGTGGCAATTACATAATATTTAGTCATAATTTATAAACGTGTGAGAAGGAGTTAGTCGAGGGTGCGGTCAAATAAATAAAAAAATTAAAATATATAAATTATATATATATTATAAAATTATAAAATATATATTATTTTTATTATTTTTTTTATTTATTATTTTTTTTTATTTATTTATTTTATTTTTTTATGGATATGTGTTGTGTACAAATATGTATATATCTATATGTATGTGTATGTGTTTTAGGTGTGTGTGTGTTTGTATGTGTATATATGCGTTTATTTTTACTAGAACTTTTTTTTGACACTGCTAACTAGAGTTTTTTTTTTTTTTTGACACTGCCAGTGTTTCAACTGCCTCCCGCAGTGCCACATCTTACGGTATGTTTTGACTTTTATTGTGATTCTTTTCTTAACTCACCTATCCTTCAACTATACACCTTATTATTATCTTCATGCAGCCTACCATTCCATTACCGCTTTCAAAAAACTGAATGTCAATTGTCATCTATATATAGTACAACCTGTTTTTTGTTTCTTTATCATCATAACCTTGTTTTTACATTTATTCTTACATTTTAAAGTATTCTTTTAAAATTATTGTTTTCTTATAGAGTTATTTATACTTAATAATCTATCCCAACAATATTACACTAATGTTACCCTATTAATCTTTCAATTTCTTCACTTCTTAACCTTTAGTCCCGTTATCTGTTTATTTACAATTAAAGGTAACCTCCACTTGCTTGTTATCCACTGATATCTTATTATTATGTTATCTTATCCATATTCTAACTTTACTGTAACAAAAGTTATTCAATTTTCAATCTATTTATTCGTTAACATTCATTTATTCGTTAACCTTCATGTATTTATTTTCTTTTATCTATTTTCTCATCTTGTATTTATTTTCTTTATCTTTTATTTCTGTATCTGACAACTTCTTCGTAATTTATATATACTTATATTTATTTTTTATTTTTTCAACATGTTTGTATCTTTTGTAGCCCTGAAGACGATCTGCAAAGTGAGTCGAAACGTCGGCAAAAATAAAAACAATTTATATATTTTAATTTTTTTATTTATTTGACCGCACCCTCGACTAACTCCTTCTCATATCATATCAACCATCTCTACATCATTATAATTTATAAACAATGTGTATAAGCTTATTAAAATTATAAACAGTAAGTACAATAAAATATGGACTAAGTAAGCTGAGTAACAAGATCCTAAACTAAAGTAAATAGATGCTAACAATTGTTGTAGTGTAATATATAATAAATGAAAATGTTAGTATAATTCTACAAAATCTACAGGAGAAAAATAAAATTAGAGACTTACAGGTGTGTTCATCTAGGAGTTTCACTTAGAACTGGAAAGGCAGCGGTAAGGATTGCAGGTATAGGGGAAGTTAACATGTGTTAACTAAGTAAAGATTGAAAAAACCCAGGAAATTATAGTATCTAGGAATTTTTGAAGATATGGATGGATACAATGGAAAAGTACTATATCTATGAAATATTAAATTATAAATATATAAATATACATATAAAATAGAGTTGAGAGATGTGAGAGGTATTTCATGATTCTAGATCAGAGTACAATGTGAATAAACCCAAAATTGGCAAAAGTAAAATATAAATATAGAAATAACTTCATTAACATACATACATTGCAGAGCTAACTTAAAAGTATAGAGAGGGAATAACAAATATTAATACTTTTAATTATATTTGGTTGTACATATGTAAGAAAATTACATTTGAATATTAGATAATGAGACATGGTTGGTTAATAAGTAAAATTAATACAAGGAGGGAAAAAGGATGATCATACATTGGTGTAGAGTGTAAATGTAAATTTAGAATAAAATAGAAGAGAGATCATACAAAGAAGGAGTATTTAGAATAATGAAAAATTGGGCTTAATTTTAATATAAATACATGAATATTCTGTTTAATTCTTGTTCAACTAATGCTCTTACCGCCTGCTTTGGTAATTGCCGTAGTTGCTAGTATGTATGAACTGTAGTAATAGATGTAGTATTTTTTTAGGTGCATATAGATATATTTGAAAATACCTGATCAAAACAATTGAATTTAATACTATTAACATACATTAAAGATGGAAGAAAGGGTGGTAACTTTCATGATATAGGTATATTTCTATAACTTTTTCAACTGAAACTGAAAAAAAAAAAATCCGGTGCGCGCAACACACAACTTTCACTTACCACTTTACTTTGATTAGAAATTATTTTCTGGCAATGTTGGGCTATTATAAAATGTTTGAATTGTATTTCAAACGGAGCTAAAGCTTAAAGCTTACAGATAACAAATCATCAAATTTATAAAAATCTTTTAATTAGATCGTCATGAAGCAATGCAAATCTAGTCACTCCATAACTAGTCCACATAACTTCAGTCTCTCAGGCTTTCAGCTGACAGAACGACTAATTCCAATTTCAACATTTTTGACTAACGTAATTTTAGTGATATTTCTAGTTGGAAAAATTGTATCTATACAAACAGTGAGTAAGTTGATTCTAGAATAGGTGATTGCAGTGTTAAAATATAGAACTGTGAATAAAGGCATAAATTTTGCCACTAGAAACATCACTAAAATTAATAATATAGAATATTGGAATTGGAGTTAGTCATTCTGTCAACCGAAAGGTTCATATATGCTTAGAGAGATTTGAAAGTACATCTGAATATTTAACCTTAAAATGATTATGGATCGTAGGACTATTAGTCTGTAATTTTCCATTGTAAAGATTACTAAAATGATATTACGAGATTTCCATTGCATGTCATGGATAGGTCAAAAATTGTCACAGTAATTGTTAGTGGATAATGTTGATATTTTACAAAGGGAAAATTGATCAAATGATTCACTAATTTAATTTTCTAAAAGGCTAATTGATGATTTTTTGGAATGCGGTCACCGGTAATCACCGATCTCTGATACAGGCTAGAAAATGCTGGCAAAATTTTTAGTCCGTGGTACAGATCCCTTTTTACCAAATTATTAATATCAAAATCATAAAATTGATTTTTAAAAAATCAATATTTTTCGAAAAATATCTGTAATAAATTCTTAAATTCATGGAAAACGAAAAACGGGTATTCTAAAATTTTCCCTATCAATATCTTTCTAAAACTTCCTGTATAAGTTCATTACATCGTAACCTAAAACTATTATATTTACGAAAATTCTCGGAATCGGAGTGTTTTCAATTTGGTGATTGGCAAACTTTGTCTATTTAATTAGTTGCTAAAAACACACGAACAACGATTTGCTTTCTGCTTTAATCGTAAGATTATACGATCACAAAATCGAAAAGCAAGGTGGCCTACAAAAATATTGGACCGTTTGATGTGGCTCTCTGAATGTCAAAATACCGAGGTTGTATAGGCCCAATGTTTTGTATCTTTTTTTTTTTTTCGACTTTGTGATCATATTATCTTAGGATTCAAGTGAGAAGCAAATGGGTATTTATGAGTTTTTAGTCCCGAATTATCGGCTTCTAGGTTGAAAACGTCCAGAAGCTATTCAGGATGTTAATTATTTGATAAAAAAAAAAGGGTCAGTACGACGGACTATTTACGTAGGGGTACTGGGTTAGGGATCCTAAAAAAAAAATAGAATATCCGTTTTTCGTTATCCATAAATCTATGAATTGATGACTGAAATTTTTTGGGAAATCTGGTTTCTTTTACCAAAAAATCATTTTGTCATTTTATATTCTTAATTTCACTTGAATTTCGTTAAATATTTATTTTTTGTCGAGAAGAACATCTTATAGAAACTTAAAGTAAACAAAGTAATTTGATTAGTTTCTATAAAATGTTCTTTTACGATTAACCGTTAAGCCACAAGAGAGCGCTGTAAAACAGGCCATATCCTCAAGAGTAGCATAAACGCGGTTTATCTCTCTTTGGGTACGATTTCCATGGAAATAACAATCTTCTAGCTTCTCTTGATCGTACATGCAATGAACTTCATAAAAATCTTAAAAAGTATTTTTCCTTCTGGTTTATGTACTTTGCAAGACCAAGGCCAAGACCGCCTAACTGTTGCAAGACCAAGACTAGTTAAAAAAAAAATTAATAACCGTTTTGTGAATAAAAATTAAGGCAAGATAGTTACTGACACTAGACAATTTTGGTTATTATATGTAAAATTGGTAGAATAAGTAAACTTTTGCATTGAACTCTTGCAACTTTTTATTTGAGGTTTAGTTAGGTTTTTCCAATATGAAAAATCTGATGCGCGCAAGACACAACTTTCACTAACCGATCTACTTTGAATAGAATTTTTTTCTGGCAATGCTGGGCTATTATCAAATTCTTTGAAGTGCATTTTAAACGGAACTAAAGCTTAAAGCTTACAGATAACAAGGCATTAAGACCATTCCACGTGAGAGGCCTTTGGTTCGGAGCTCGCGGAACGATACCAGACTCAACAAGGAGCTTCATGGAGGGCCTTGGTGTCGACATAAAGGACGTGGCAAGGTTGGTAGAGAATATAATCCTCGACTCCCTGGGAATTATCCATCACCATGTGCATGGATAGAGAGTTTTTCATGGGGGGAGGCATGCGTGTTTTGCAGCATTTTTACATTATTTATTGACCACGTCCACTGCACTTTATGTATTTGTATGCATGTTATGAATTAGGTTAGGAAAAGAGAGGAGAAAAATGTATAGAGTGAGAGAAGGAACAGAAAGGGATGTATAGTGCTAATAAGTGAATTAAAGAAATAGTAAAAATAAAATAAATAAATAAATAAAATAAATAAAAATATAGGAAAAAAAATTATGATAAAAAAAAAATATATATAGATAAAAAAAAAAAAATTGTATATTATGCTCATATATGTTGTTAATACTATATAATTGTATATTAGTTTTGGAAAATTGTCTGTAGCGATTAATAAGTATGCTGTGTTTAAAGCAACCCAATGTAATTGGGCAGCACCCTTTTATGATAATAAAGTGATTCTCTCTCCCTACAAAATGTCTATTTAATATATCGACGACAGGCAACAAAAATCTAGTCACTCCATCTGCTTTCATAAACCACACAACTTTCTTTGCTATTATAAACCACAGAATGACTAACTCCAATTTGTAAATTTTTTAGTGATGTCATTTTAGTGATATTTTTAGTTGAAAAAGTTATCTATGCAGACAATGAGTAAGTTGATTCCAGAGGTGGTGATTGCAGTGTTGAAATGTAGAACTGAGAATAAAAGTATAAATATAGGTACTACTTTCTTATGAAAGATGTTGTTAGGAAAGACACTTTATTAAATGTCTGTAAAAAAAAGGTTTTTTTAGTCTCAACAATTAAAAAAATATATTTTAAATTTATCCAAATTTTCACCTCTTCAGGGAAAAAAAACTAGAGATTATATCTTTCCTCATAATTGTCCGATTTTAATGATTTTTTATTGGTTTTTTAGGAAATTCCATAAACTTTTTAAAAAACAGTCTATAGCAACGCAGGTTTTTCTGCATTTTTATTTTATTTTTTCCTTTATTAACTTATCAAATTCTTTCAAAAATTATATATGTAGCATTTTTTCGTAACTCTGAATAATGCGAAATGGTTAACTTTTTAAAATAAACCATATTAAAGGTACTTTAGAGGAAGACATATATGAACATTGGGCATTTAAGCCCTGTAAAGTGACATCAACGGGTATAAGACCTAAATGATATTAAAGACCACTTTATACAATGATACACCGAGTTTGATAAAAATTGTTAGAGTCGTTTTTGAGAAAATTGTAAAAATGTGTTTTAGCGTTCATATAAAGTGGCACTTCCGGTTAGCCGATTTTAGAATGACTAACTCCAATTATCTGATTAGTTATCGGAAAAAATGAGTTTAATGCGATTTTTTTTATGTTATTTTTAATGAACATATTTAATGGGTAAGCTCTTTATAATTGGTAGCATAGTTATGTGAGTGGACAAACCAGATCTTTTATTTAAATAATTGGTGATATTGTAGAGATTGCCTTTACTCTACAACTCTTCTATTCTAAGGTGGGGGGAGCTATCACTATCTTTCTTGTAATGATTTTAATGTATTGTAAATAATGTATAACTAAATAATAATCAAAAACTATGTAGAATAAAAAATAAAAAACTTTTTTTTGTTTTTGTTTACTTTTGTTATGATATTTACAACTGTATTAGTTTGAATACATCAAGTAAATGTGTACAGAGGAATAAAATAACATGAAACACGCTTGTTGAGAAACTACCTATTGGTAGCACTCCAATAATTTGTCTACATGAGGAGATCACGAGGCCATCTTCTTTTCAGACGCCTCGGAGGGTTATCAGGAATCGAAGAGGAAGCAAGTTTAGAAACAAGAGGATCCGGATGGTTATGAAGTTTATTATGGAAGGATAGGTATCAGGATTTGGTAAAATCGCAAACATATGGAACATTGAGGAAAATAACTTAAAGATAAGTAAATTAAAAACATAAAAACACTCCCTGGAATATATTCATATTAATTATTGGGAAAAAATATAAAATGTAGTATTTCATCCAATTGTTCCATTCCAAAACACTAGAAACATTTAATAGCTACGAAAACATTATTAAATACAATCAAAATACAGAAAGTAAAAATCCACAAATTCAAAACGTTATCAAATCCCTAAACACTAAATATCTAAAATTGAAACACTAACTAATAACATGTTATTCAGTCACATATCTTGTGGACATTCCTAAAGAACATGATTAAAAATACAAATACCAATGAAATTTCAGTTTTTCATAATGTATTTAATTTTTTAATCTACTCTGTTTTTATTTTCATATAATACGTTTTCAAAAGAATGATTCCAGACTTAAAAAGTGAACTTTCTTCCACGATTTTAAAGTTTCATGACGACAATTAGGGGCAGGTTTACAAAACTCGTTTCAACATTACCCAAATCACGAGCGTGTAAAAGGGTCATTTAGTTGGTTTGCGCATGTTTTCGTGTGTACGGTCCTTTAATGTCAGTTCTGAAAACTTATCGAAGAGTGCTTATATTCCGTGGTACAAACCCCTTTTTATCAAATTATTAACAGAAGCATGAAACTTCGTAAATAGCTCCATCTCATTGAAACCTACAAATATTTTATTTACGAAAATCCTCGGAATTGGGGCATTTGAAATCTGGAGGTCGGTAAACTTTTTCTGTTTAATTTGGTATTAAATACTTATAAATACCCATTTGCTTTCCACTTGGATCTTAAGATAATTTGATCACAAAATCGAGAAACATGGACCGTTTGGCCTATAAAACCACATTATTTTGACTAGTGTTGCCCAAAATCGGTCTTGGTCTTGCAAAGTGGCTATCTGTTGCAAGACCAAGACCAATGGGTAAAAAATATCGATTTTTTTAATAAAAATTGAGGCAAAATAGTTGGTAATACTTTACAATTTTAGTTACCATATAAAGAGGATTGGTATAACCAATATACTTTTGCATTTAATTCTTCTAATTTTTCATTCAAAGTTAGGTTTCTCCTATCTAAAAAAATACAGCAATACCTATCTAGTAATCAGCTAATAGGTAACTGCTGTTACCGTTACGAGAGTCTTGCGCAAGACCAAGACCTAGACCAAAACTGATTTTTCAAGACCAAGACTCGTCCCGGTCTTGCATTTGGGCAACACTAATTTTGACATTTTAGAGGTGTAGGCCAGGCCAAATGGATTAATATTATTGTAGGCCACTTTATTCTCGACTTTGTGATCATATTATTTTACGATTCAGAATAATGCAAATGGGTATTCATGAGTTTTTAGTGCCTAATTAAATAGACAAACTGGAGAGCGATGGAAAGACGTGCCTCGTCAGCTCTGTGAGGAACAGATAACGAACAACGTATAAATAGTACCAATCAATTCATTAAGAACATAGGCCTAATTAAACTAATCTGAACTAAATTATTTTTTCCCACAAATATATCCCAGATATATTAATTTATTTATACTCTATAATTGGGTTTTTCTTTTCTTTTTCTTCACGATAGTAATTTTATATATATTTATCTTTATTATTCCTTTTTAAAACATATTTACTTTTATAATAGTAGTTCTAAGATTGAAAAATAAATCAATCAGTAATGATAACCGTATAAAAATAAATGATAACCGTCAGCAGTTATTTGTCCCTAAACCCAGGAAAAAATAACCATAAAATACTCGACAAAGTTTGCCGATCTCCAGATTGAAGATGTCCAATTCCGAGAATTTTCGTAAATCAATTATTTGTTGGTTACGTTCAGATGAAGCTATTTACGGAGTTTCAGGGGGATTGTTAATAATTTGATAACAAGGGTACCGTACTATGGAGTATTGTAGAAAACCTAAAATAACCGTTAATGTTACTTCAAATTTTCTTTGATCATTACTATATACTGTATTTTGTTTTCTAAATTATCAAAGAATATTTTAAGGAAGGAGATGGTCCGGGTTGGCGGTCATAAATAGACTAAATAGTAGCAAAACTATTTTTATTACAAGAAAACGTTTCGACCCGACTTTGCAGGTCATCTTCAGGGAGACACACTGAACACACCTCCCTGAAGAAGACCAGCAAAGTCGGTTTGAAACTTTGTATTCTAATAGAAATAGTTTTGCTACTATTTAGCCTATTTATGACCGACACCCCGGCTTATCTCCTTCCTCAATAATACAACGGTCAACTATTTAGTATTCAAAGAATATTTTGAGTAACATTTGCGGTTATGTCCGTGGTACAGACAACTTTTAGGCACGCAGTACGAAAAAAATATACAAAGCATCATCAACAAACTTTTTTTGTTCAAAAAGCATTTTTTTATTTTCATTATTGATTAAGCTATACAATTTCTTAAAAATTTTGGTATTTCGTTGCCGATGGAAGAAAAGTCTTGAATTTGTGGATGATTTTGATAATAATTTTCTGCCCTGAATTGAAAACGTATTATTAGTACTTTAGTAGAATTTAGTATTAGACTATTTTACTATAAAATAATTATATATTTATAAGTTAATAATTGGAAATAAAACATTTAATGATGCTGTATCATTTTATACTGTTTGCTATTTATGAAAACCTAAATATTCAGTTTAAACAGCAAAAGAAATATAAGGACTTCTATGTTTGATTTTAAATATATTTTGTTTTCAATAATTTAAAAAATTAAAATCTCGCATTGTTGCCACGTCTTCTATCCAGCATTGCCACGTGGCATATCTTCACCCTTGATTAACTAAGTACCCATGCTTATTAAAAAGTCGTACAACTATTCCATTTTCAATTTTGCTATTTATTATTTTTTGTAAAATTATATCAGAGTTTTGCTAATTAGCTCAAATCATTTAGTTTAAGATATTTTATTTATTTCTAGAGATGGTATAAGTAGTCGACTGTCGACTGTTCACTTCAGTTAGACCCAAACATCTGAGTTAACATCAGAGCTATCGTTTGGAAGTAGATACAAGAACTCTGTTTCTTTATTTTTATTTTTTATTTTCAAAGTAATTATAGTTGTATAATAGTGACTTGGGTGGAAAAATACAGTTTATAACCGATTTACGGGAAAAAATCAATAATTTTCAAATAAAATAAATAAAATGTATGTTTGGCCGCATGTTTCGGCATCCTTAAGAACGCCTTTTGTTTCCATTTAAATTCTTGGGGATGCGGTATCCTCTACGTGGTGAGGTGGGATACTCTATTCTGAAAAGGATAGGAATACAGGAACTAAAACGAAACCTTCTAGGGCTAAATACTCTAGTTGTACCCTTGTCAGATTTATCTGACCAAAATTCATTTATATCATGAAAGATAGTCGGGCGATCAGATTCCATTGTGCCTGACAGTGTGAAGCCAAAAAATGACAACGGTGAATCGAAGCACCGCAAGAACCCAAGTAAAATTTTTAAAGCAAAAAAAAGTACTTTTTTGGACCATACAACAGTGTACAGTAGCAAAACCTGTAGTATTATATGGTGTGGAAACAGTCAGCCTTCCGAACCTAGAGAAAATCCTGAAGATTGAGAGGAGGATTCACGGACCCAAGGTAACGCAAGAGGGATTCAGGCTAAAATCGAATACAGAAATATACAAAAATTTGGAAGATTTGGAAACAGTCGTCAGGACCAGAAGACTGAGGTTCCACGAGGTCAGGAAGAATAGTGAAAGACTGAACAAGAAAATTTTTGATAAAGTTTGCAGCTATAAACGTATGGGGGGGTATGTAAAACAAATAAAAGAGGAACCAGGCAGGCTAAAAATCACGGATAAAGATTGCTTGGATAGTGAGCTTTTAAGGGAAAAACTGAAAGCAGTTGGGTTTCTTGTAGGTGGGAGTGAGATACGAGGAAGGAAATGGACTAAGGAAGAGCGAGAGGAACAGTCCAGGAGGATGAGAGAGTATTGGAGTAAGAGGAAGGCTGAGGGAGTGAAGAGGAACAAGAAATGATATTCGCGTCTTCCTTGCTGGCCGGTTATTGTAAAAAAAAAAATTAAAAAATGTATGTATAGGGGGTTCCCACTACTTACATATATATATATAACCCCATATATATAACACCATATATATAACAGCCATTATTTCCAAAAAATAAAACAATTTAAATTATTATTATCAAGTGTAAATGATATATAGAGTAAATTAAATATATACTACTAATGATAATCAATTCATTGGGAACGAAAATTAATCAACCGTAAAAAGAAAGAGATAATATTTTTCTTTTCAACAGACCTCATCAGTATTTCATGTGAAATATTTTAAAATACAAATCCAAATACATTATATTGTATTTATTTATATATATATATATATATATATATATATATATATATATATATATATAAATGAATGTATGTCTGTATGTCCTTAGTGCATTACTAAACCATTCATCCGATCGCCATGAAACTTTAGAAAGTTGTTCCGTACACTCCTGGGAAGGTTTTTAGCATAGTACTTCTGTCTTACGATAATTTTATATATGAAAAAAAAATAAAAATTTAAATGTTTTTCTGTTCAAAGCCGCAAAAAATGTGTCGCTATAAACTGTAGCGCCAAAACGGCTTTACCGATTTTAACGAAACTTGGCTAAAGTCTTCCCCTTGAAACCCTTTTAATTTATGTGTATAACATACTTTCCCGAAAACAAGCTGAAAAATGTTACGATGAATTCAATATTTTATTTGACGATAACTAAAAAAGTACACAATTTTTGACTGATAATACCCATATTTATATGAAAGATTTCTGAATTGCTGACAAAATAAAAAAAAAATCATCGAAATCGGACGGTTCGTTGCAGAGTTATAGAGTTTTAAACATTTACTGCTTTCTCTTCAGAAAAGGCCGTTTCCTTTTGCTTCCTCACTACCGAAGGTCGGCAAGCATTTTTTTTTTTTTTTATTGATTAATCGAAAATTTTATAATTACTACAGTAATTGAAATTATCATTTGAAGAAATTATATGATTCTCCTTATGTAGGTCAATACTATTATACGTTTTTTTAATTAATTTTTTTATTTAGTTTTATTAGTTCAACTCAGACTGTTTCCGATGATTATGAATGACGGCGTATTCACTCAGATGATTATGAAGGTTCAATTTGAATCATGAGAAAAAAATCATTAGAATTAGTTTAAATTGAAGCTATTTTACAAACAAATTTGTTTCCCAACTTTTTGAAAATGACAGATGTCCTTTGCTACTAATCTACTCATATGTGCTTTCTATTTTCTTTCTTTTTCATTTTGCCAGGCTAAGCCACAGCAGCGTGGCCTGGTAAAGCTAGTATGTAAATAAAACTTTAATGAAATTTGAACCTCAAAATAGCTGCCCATTATGCAAAACCGTCTAAACTAACATCAAATTTTACTACACTTCTATAACGTATTACTCAATCCGACGTAAAGTTTTACTCCAATTTCAGGAAAATTGAAAGAAAACAAAACTTGTTTCTTCTCTGCTTTTGAGAAATATACAGGTAATTATAAATATTTTATAAAGTATACCGTTTTTTTTTTCTCTCAGTCAGTTTGTAGAATTCGCTATCTGTATAAGTGATCAATCTATTGGGGAAAATAAAATAAAACTTTTTCTCTTTTTAGGGCTTATTGTTTTTTTTTTTTTTGTATAGCTTTCTTTCTTTGTCTGTAGTTGATCCTTGATAAATACATGTGTATTTATCATGGATTTATATGTAATCCTTCGGTGCGTGATTGTTTTTATTTTTTACGATATATCCTGTTAAATTAAGGCCAACACCCCTTGCTATAGTGTTAAACTCTACTTTTTTTTAACGTTTTTATCGAGAGATATTACAATCTAACACAATTAAGGACATTTATAACAGTGTTCAAAGAGCACATTCACACTCCATTTACAATAAATGATACAGAAAAATAATAATCATAAAAATAAAAATGTATATAAACTAAACTAAACAAAAAGAAACTAAGCTTATGAATATACCTACCCAAATACCCACATGGTTTTATAAAATATACTTTTAAAAAATCTGGTGCGCGCAACGCACAACTTTCACTTACCGCTCTACATCGAATAGAAATTAGTTTCTGGCAATGCTGGGCTATTATAAATTTTTTTGAAGTGCATTTTAGACGGAGCTAAAGCTTAAAGCTTACAGATAACAAGTAATTAAGATCATTATAATTACAAAATGTCTATTTAATATATCGACGGTTCCAGTCAACAATATGTATTGTATATAAAAAAACGCTGCAAATTATTTCACAATGGTTTATTATTTTTTAATAACAATTATACATCTAAAGTATCATTACCTTCATAGTTAAAAATAAAAAAAATAAAAGGTGGTTCCAATTAATGGACTAATCTTTTTTTTTAATCATTAGTAATATGCTAAAACAATTGGTATTACCTAAGTAACACATTCAAAATTCAAATACAAAAACAAAAGATTGCAACAGAACATATTAAAAAAAAAAATATTTCGTCTTGATTGTCCGATTTTAACGATGTTTCTTTTGTTTTATAGGAAATTCCGTGAACTTTAAAAAAACCAACTTAATACTTAAATACGTAATATCAGTTTCGTACAACGTTTCGTTTTTAAGATAGACTGCTAACATATTAACACATAGACACACAGACCATTTTTTGGTACTTGGTCCTTTCGACTCAGGGTACCTCAAAACGTGTATTTCCATTAAAACTAAGATTCAAAAATTTTCTCGATCGCAATACTTACCCTTACTATATATTACATATGTATGTAAGTGAAAGTAAAAAAAATTCATTCATTCAAGATATCTGAGCCAAGCCTATATCCCCACCAATGGAAGGAAAGGCAGAACTCCAGGAGATCCTAGCGTCCGTCACTCAGCCGTATTACTGGTATTAAAGACCAGTAGAAGCTGAGCAGAGGCGCTATAATCACACATAAATGGCTTAAATAGAGAATCTGGCCATTGCCAATACTCCAATATATACTTATTTACAAAAGGTCTCTGGGCCACTGCCGCTACAACCTTCGAGAGGGCTTGTAGGGATGAATGTTGCTGGATAGGGATTGTGCATCGGGATTTGGATGATGGATAAGTTTCTGGTGAAATTTGGAGAATTTTTCTTGGATAAGGTCTAGGACAAATGGGATATTAAAGTCATGGTGTAGGGTTTTCGTTGGTTATATAGAATGGAGCAACAACTATTGTTCGAAGGACTTTAGATTGATAGGATTCATGTGTTTGATGATAGAAAATTTTGCTAACTCTACTAAAGTTATATAAATAAATAATCGATGATAAAAATTTAAACCGGTCAGATCACGTTAAATATCTTCAGGTAAAATACACCAATCACTGAACCCTCTGAAATCTACCTCTCCTTGAATTTAGGGAGCAGAAAAAAAATCATCTCTCATCATAATCCATCAATCTGTTATTAGAGGAAATTGGAGTTAGGAGCGACGGACAGCGGAAACAGTGCTGATGAAATTACGAGTTTAATATGTGGTCTCGTCCATGTTTTTTACTGGTTTGAATGTTCTCTCAGAATTGAAATTCTTCCCCCCCCCCTTCAAAAAAAAAAAAAAAAATCCTCTATGATTCATAATCCGAATCTTCTTAAAAATTTTGCACCATATTAAATGTGCCTTCTGGATATTTATTATTTAAACAAGAATTGTTTATCTTCTGTAGCTTAGCCCTTAATTTATTTATGAGAAGAAGAAAAAGTCTTTTTATTTATCTAAATTACAAAATAATATTTTTGGATTTAAAACCGAAAATCAGACATGCTACATGGTCTGTTGACCGTCAGAGGAGTCTGTGTTTCATAACAAAATTATATTTCAGTCTATTTATATACAAATACTTAATAGGAAAATAAGAACAATTATATTTAAAATGTAAAAGTTATACAAATATTTTAATTACAAAAACAGTGGTACCAAAATTCTCCAATTTATTAATTGTTAAATTCTCTGGTGAGCATTACTCTATAGGAGATTGCAGACTTGCAGTAATTTACCAATGCTATCCAATTGTTTCCATTTAATAAATCAATTACTTGATCCCGAGATAAATTTCTAGATTTTAACCATTTAATTCTAAATTCAGAGAGTATCGGACAAGCAGCCAGGAAGTGATAGAGATCTTCTGTTTCGTTTGTATTACACATGCTACAATTATTATTTGTTTGCTGGAAGTGTTTAAATTTTATGTTATTTTATAATTTATTTACGTCTTAAGGCCTATTTACACGCTGGAGATTTTGTGACAAAATTCAAATTTGCAAATTTAATATTCAATTTAATATAAACATTTGACAAATTCATAATTCAAAGTTGCCAATTTAAGAAAGAAAATATGAGAATATTTTATTTAGTGCTGGAGAGCACTTTCATATCGCTGTCAATTGTTTATCTGTTAAGATCGTTTTACATGTTTTTTCTTTTAACTTTTTCTTAAATTGAACAAACACTTTGGATCGAGAAAGTTAAGCGTGAAAAAATGTTTCGTAAGATAGCTGAACCAAATTGATTTAACTCGGAATTTTTTTACCGAAGTATTTCTTGTGTTAAGAAAACATCCTACCTACTCTTCAATATATGTCGCATTAGACAACATTCTTTTTATAGTAAAAATGACGTAAAAATATTTTAAAAATTTATAAATTTGATACGAGACAGACCATATCTTTACGAGATTACATTGCTTATGTGAAATTATTTGTTGCTCTTGCGGTTAACTATCACTTCATTAAATATTTTCCATTATTTGTGGATACCCCATGTATGAAGTTGATTAAATAGAAATAATTAAAATTTAAAAGAAATACAAGTGACTAAAGAGACACCAGGGGTAAATGACATCAGTGGTCGAAACACTCAAATAAATAAATAGAAATAATAATTCATAGTGCATTACACTTTTTTAATGCGTATGGCAAGTGCAAATAGGTATACCTGCATCTAAGATGTTTATTTTCATTACTTTTTTTTTAAAATAATTTTATTCTATTTTATTAATTTATTTTTATTCTATTATTACTATTATTTATATTTTCTTCCTTCACTATGATATTTTATTTTGTTCTTTTATAGCTTTATTTTATTTGAAATTAGCTTATTTATTTATTTATTTTTTAATTCTTAAATATGGTGTGAATGTGCTCTCAGAACTCTATTATAAATGTCCTTTATTGAGACAGATTGTAATATTTATCAATAGACAAATAATCCAGTTTTAGAAAATATGAATAACAAACAACACTGAACAGAACATTTGAAGTAAAGTTAAATTCTAGTCAACAGAGAGGTATTAGTAAGTTCTATATTTCACAACACTCTGCCTTGCATAGCAAGTGGAAAAATACATTAAGTACAATTCTGACTTTGTTCGAAACTTTACCGTGTAAAAGGGTCTTTAAAATCTCTTGAAGGCGAGGTTTCCTCTGTTGGTTGAAATCCAAATTACTTCAACACAAGTACGTTTCCACAATTTCAAAGAGCTTTAGTGTAGAAACCTGGTCGTTTAAAACGGGCTTTATCGTTTGGAGTCCATTTATAAATAATATTTTATTATATATTAAACTAATGATAACTATTAAGGAATAAAATGGTCCGGGATGGCGATCATAAATATACTAAATAGTGGCAAGACTATTTTATTAAAAAAAGCCAACGTTTCGACCCTACTCTGCAGATCTTCTTGAGGGCTAAAACAGACAAGATTCACAAAGATATAGGGAATTGTGGAAGTTACATAATATTTGGACAAAACATTGTAAACAGTAAGTACATTAAAATATAAACAGAGTAAGCTAAGTAACAAGATCCTAAACTGAAGTAAATAGATGGTAACAATTGTTGTATTATAATATATAATATAATATATGCAATTGTTAATAAACACATACAAATCTACAGGAGAGATTGGAAGAAAAGGAAAAAGATGTAATATGAAATAATGGGTATAAACGGATGTGAAGAAAGAAAAAAAAAAAGTAAATAAAACTAGAAGAATAAAAATGGAGACTTAGAGGTGTGTCCAGCAAGGAGTTTCACTTAGAACTAGAAAACCTGAGTAAGTACCTTTGGGGAAATTTTCTGACCTGGTTAGGAAATGGTGAGGGAAAAGTAGTAAAGGTAAGACAAACCTGGAATACTACAGTATCTAAAATTTGAAAATATGGATGGATACAATGGAAAATACTATATCTATGGACTCATAAATTATAAATATATACATATACATATAAAATAGAATTAAGAAATTATAGATAGAAGTACAATGTAAGCAAAAAAAAAAGTAAAACTTACATAGAAGTAAAATGTAAATATAAAAATAAGAGAAGAAACAAAATGAATAATTATAATTATACTTAGTTTTACATATGAAAATAAATATTAGACAATATTGAGACATGATGGTTAAAAAGTACAACTAATACAAAGTAATAACGGATGATCATATATTGATGTAGAATGTGAATCTAAAATTAAAAATTAGAAATAATTAAAAATAATGAACGATTAAATTAAATTACTCAATAAAAATTGAACTCGTAAATACTCATTTGCTATCCACTTAAATTGTAAGAAAATTAGATCATAAACTCGAGAAAAAAAGGTGGCCTTCAAAAATATTGGTTCTTATGGCGTGAACTACACCTCCAAAATGTGAAAATAACGAGTAGTATAGGCTAAACTGCCAATATTTGTCTCGATTTTGTCATCAAATTACTTTACGATCCAAGTGGAAAGAAAATGGGTATTTATGATTATTTTAAGTTTGCCGGCCTCCAGATTAAAAAAGCCCCAATTCCAAGAGTTCTCGTAAATAAAATAGTTGTAGATTACGATGACATGAAATTATTCACAAAGTTTTAGGCGGATGAATAAAATTTAATTATGTATTTCCTTACTAATTAACATATTTCATGTCATGATTTCAATCATTATTTTTCTGCGTTAGTCCCGTTAACCTCTACTAGTTCTTAACACTAAACATACCATAACGGGTCAAATGACCCATTTTGAACTTTTCCATTGAAAATGCACGTATAATTTTATTGCGTTTGCACATTTGACTTCATGACTTTTTCTAAGTAATTAATGTACATTTATAAAAATATTTTTGTTTTGTTTTGTTTTGTTTATTCTGAGTAATCCTTGTTGTATACCGATATCTACCACAACAGGTCATTTGACCCGGAAAGAGGTTATCGGAGAGCGGTGTTTTATGAGATTATCTAGTCATATTTGTAGTCAGTAAGTTAGTTGCACATTCTTCCAAAGACTGTTGCGTAAAGTAGTTCAACGAAAATAGCTCAGAATAATTTCAAGAAAATATCAAATTTTAGATTGAAAGTAGCTTTTTAGTGTAAGAAAAAGTGGCAAAAATTGAAAGTCTTGGTAAGTACCTAGCTTATATTTTATTTTGATAGCTATAGTAATACAGATCATTTTTTACTCAGAAAAATGTCGAAGCAAACAAGACAGTACAAGTTCTTAGAAGATATAAATAATATTGGCGAAGAGTTTTCAGAAATTAGTGAAGATGAATTTTCTGAAAATGAAGATATATCGGTTGCAAATAAAAATGAGTTTGATTCTACAGATACTGACGATGAAGAGGAAAATATTGTGAATGTATGTAGTGGCCGAAAAAGAATAAGATTACTCACAAGTTCGGAAGAAAGTGAAGTAGAAATAAATGAAGCAAATGTTGCGAATGATGGATCTGTTTGGCAACAAATGCAAGTAGGTGGCACACCTGGAAGAGCACCACTGCGATGAACTATGAATTAAAAGTTTTTATTTTTTGCTTTTGTAATAGAAATGCTCAACATACTATTTTGTTTAATCATAATAAATTTAATTTATATTTTTATTTCCTTCCTAACATCCATATTTCATACATTCAAGCATGAAACATAAAGTCGGGTCATTTGACCCGCTATGGTAGAAATAGGTATATATTAAGTCTTGGTATGATTAGTGTTAATACCAGTAATGCGGCTCAGTGCGAGGCGCTGGGATCTCCTAAAGTCCTGTCTTTCCTTCCACGGGTGGGGAGAAAGGCTCGGCTTTCTGAGTGAATGGATTCTGTAAATATTGTATAGTGTGCATGTGTTTTAGTTGTTATTTTGGTTAGTTTAGTTCTTTTGCTTATATACATTTACTTTTATTATCATTTGTTTCTGTATTATTTATTGTAAATAGAGTGTGAACACTATTATAAATGTCCTTAATTCTGACAGATTGTAATATTTCTGAAAAAAAAAAAAAAAAAAAGTCACTCTAAATTTGTAATCAGCATAACTACGAGTCGAATGTATTAAAGAGAAACATAGCTATATAATATCAAATTTCTCGCTGAGATATACTAGCATAATTTATATTACAAAATAAGAGTGTTTTTAATTAGAAATTGATTTTTGTTTTAAAAACAACTGAAACAATATTTACCAAATTTTGACTACACCACCAGCATGGAACGTTTAACAATAATAAAAAATACTTCTTTATAGAACGAAAAAGATAAACCTCATTAATTCTGAGGAAACGTAGATAATCTCGCTGGTACTCTCATAAATATGGTCTGCGGTCACTATAAATAAGGGTAAGAAGAAACTTCTAAGCATATGCTTAAAACCTGACTTATCTAGATCAGGCTGCGGAGAAAACCAATGTTTACGTAACGAGAGAAAAAAAAAAAACTGTAATATCTTTGGCACAGAAGTACTTCGTTTTCTTTAAACAATTTAAAATGCACAATGTTCATAAAAAAATTAATTAATTTAAAAAAAATGCATATGGGATTAATCTGTAAACACTTATTGACAAATCATTTTTATTTTTATTTTTTTTATAAATGTTTTTGGCTCTTCAACCATCTGAGTCACTTTCGCCAATCAACTTCTAAGTCGGTGTAGGTTAAAAAAAAACATGAAAGATTTTATAAAATTATTAGGAAATATTTTCCCATTGAATAGTTGAGTTTTAAAATAGAAATTGCTGCAAATTATTTCACAATGGTTTATTATTTCCAAACAATTATACATCTAAAGTAACATTACCTTCCGAGTTACAAAGAAAAATAAACAAAAGGTGATTCCAATTATTGGACTAAACTTTTTTTTCTAATTAGTAATATGCTAAAAAAAAAAATAGTATTAGTTCAGTAACACATTCAAAATTTAAAAACTAAACCAAGGATATAACATTTGGATTAGAACATATAAAAAAAAACGGATATCTTTGCTCCTAATTGTCCGATTTCAACGATTTTTATTTTGTTTTTTAGGAAATTTCGTAAATTTTACAAACCATCGGGTGACCTCTGATTTTATATCAAAATTTGATAACAATTTTAGCAGTTTCGGAGAAAATGCGCGGACAGCGGACAGACAAAAAAATTTTTATTCGTTTTTGGAATTCCACACATCCTGAAACGCGAAACCTCAAATTTTGAGAGGGGGTGAATATTTTGGTCGATTACAATGGTTGATTATTGAAAATAATAAATATAAAATATGTAAAAAAACTGCGATATCTCTACTAATAGTGCTTTGATTTCGATGAAACCTCCTTCATTTTTTAGGAAATTTAAATACCTTTGAAACATCTTATCACAATATGAACAAAAAAGCATAAACTGTTCGAGTTATTCGGAATTTAATTTTACCATCCCTTGGAGCTTTTTTTCCAGCTTCTTTTCGTTGAAGTATGTTATATAGATAAATTTAAAGGGGGTCGAGAAAATGACTTTAGCGAAGTTTCAT
The DNA here is from genome assembly GCA_928085145.1 of Nezara viridula. Lineage (NCBI taxonomy): Eukaryota > Metazoa > Arthropoda > Insecta > Hemiptera > Pentatomidae > Nezara > Nezara viridula. The sequence continues at coordinate 4,388,975 of OV725079.1, forward strand.
TGAAATCTGTACATTCGTTTAGGAGCTACAGTCTATAGCAGCGTAGGTTTTTCGGCCGCCATATTGAAAATAAGAGGCGGATATTAATATCGATGAAGGAGGATCATCGTCGGGTGACCTCTGATTTTATATCAAAATTTGAAAAAAAAAATTGGTCCAGTAGTTTCGGAGAAAATGCGCGGACAGCGAACGGACAAAAAAATAGTTATTCGTTTTTCGAATTCTACGCATCCTGAAACGTGAAATCTCAAATTTGGAGAGGAGGTTAAGTTTTTGAGTTTTTTGTTCGATCACAATAGTTGATTATTGAAAATAATAAACCAATAAATATAGATAAAGTAAACGGAATATAAATATGCAAACTAAATTGAGAAATAACAACACAGAAGTAATTATGAGGTTACATCAAGAGAATCCAATAATAGATCCATCGATGAGTTAAGGAACTTGACCTATGCTAAGATGATAAATTCCCAAACCAGCCAAATTCATCCTAAAATATTTAATTTTTTTATTAACAATTATTTAAATGACATCTAATTAAACTGATTTAAAAAAAAAAATTAACTCGTGATAATCTAGTGCCAAAACTGAATTAAAAATAAATAAATATGAATTCGACATTGTGTTTCATTGCTTTTGAATTTCTACACATTAAAAGATTATAAATTATATCTAAATAAACTATTTTGAAGTATACAAGATCTATAAAAGAAATACTGAATTTGATGAAGTTAAAATAGGCTGAATTAATATTATATGTTGAAGTCTAGTGTCTTTATTTGATATTAAAAAAGTGAAAGTGAAATGCAGCGTTGCCATTTAGGGTATTGGCAATACTGCCATCTAATCCCTAGCCTTTTATTACCCTTCTCACAATTAATCTCTTAAATTTGAATATTTCGATATCTATTTCTTTCTTTATTTTTATTTCTGTCGATCAAATATTTTATATTTATATATAATAAAACAATATATAGTAAAATTTAATTAAGAATTAATTACATTAAACCAGACTAAAAATATATATATTTTTTATTTAAAATTATCAGAAATAAATTATTCTAGCTAAATAATCAACATACAAAAGCGCTTTTGGGATAAAGCACCACAAAAAAAAGTATTTAAAAACAACATGGAATTAATAAAAAAAAAATAATTTGATCATGCTTTAACAGTACAAAAAAAAAAAAATGTGATTGGGGGCATGGTGTCTTTCTGACAATATTATTACACACTTATTAATACCGTTATTTAAAAACAAAATGAATGTCTAATGAATAAAACAAAATCACAAAGATGAAAAAAAAAATTGTATTAATCTTGTTAAGTCCAAGCTCTGAGCTAAAGACAAATCTGTACAGTGTAATTTAATTATTTATATTATATTACGACATTATGAGTAAGACGAGCAATAAAAAATATGAGCTTAAGACATTTTTTAAAATATCTTTTTCATTAAAATATCGGACTCAACTCCGAAACTTAAATATAAATCTATATTACATGGAAGATCTTATTTTGCTATCTACATAGTTAATAAAGGAAGCGATTTAGTCCATAGTGTAAAATACTGACTTGCTATGCTGAAGGCACTGAGTTTGAATCCAGTTGATGCCATGTATTTATTTATTTGTTATATCAGTCATGGATTGACTATGGGTTCAAGAGACCCTTTCGGGATAAGCCCAGCCTCTTTAAAATGAGTACTTTTAATTAAATTATTAATTCAAAACTAACTAATTGGCGATTGAGTGATATCGGCTCAATTAAAGTACCTTTAATTTTTTTATTTAAAATAATTAACCATTTCAAATTAAACTCTGATATAAAAAAATCTAAATATAAGATATGAAAGAATTCTTTAATTAACGAAAGGAGAAATAAGAGATCATAATGGTGAATAGTTGTAATAGAGGGTGAATGTTGTAAAGGAATACGAGCACACTAGATCTCACCTGAAAGATTAGAACAGACTTCCATACGTAACATGAGCTTAATATAATGCGGACTCCGACAATATTATATAAATATACATATGCGGTTTTCATAAATGCTATTGTTGGTATTATTTAATGTTTAATTGTATATATTACAGCGATATAAATATAATAAAATTTTTATATATGAGGATACTTATTCAAATAAAGATACCCACAATGAAATATAAATAAATATAGCGACCTTCATAATCATTGGCATTCTTGTCGAAATAAAAATAGTTCATGATTAGTTGTTATAATCTAATAAATAATTGAAATATACAATCGCAAAAGGAAATGGGTAGAGCAAAAAAATAATAATAATAATAATAATACATCAGAAGGCAATGAAAAATATATGTTAATGAATTGTTTTAAATAAAGTTTCATATATAATTTTTAGTTTCACTTGCCTTTTTCTGAAAATACTTATTTCTGGTAGGAGGGTGTTAAGTAAAATATGTGTGATGTGCGCACCGCACCAGATTATTTCCCCATCAATTCAAGAAAAAATTAATGAAAAATTGTTTATAATTTAAACAAAGCTATAGTAAATCATATTTTAAAGGTTGAATTCAAATATACCTAAATCCAAACGACATTACATATTTCATAAAAAATGAACATCAGGTAAATAAATACTCTAATCCAAAGATTCAAAAATCAATTTGTCTTTTTTAATTAAAGTGCTGAATTTGACTACCTATTTATAAAGTTGTAAAATGTTGCTATGTTTCATTACAAATATATGATATGTATTACTGGAACGATAATAATAATGTGACAAATTTAAAATCGTTGCAACATCCTGAATTTTTAAAATATTGTAAGAAACCACCATTTTGTAGAAGTTGGGCATTAATATGTAGGTAATTGTCAACATATTATAGTATACATAACCTGATTTAGGTTTTTAACTGTAACTACAAAAAATAAAGTGTAAAAATAGTAAAAACATTAATATAACAACACTGACAAAACATTTTATTAAAACACTATACACATTTGACTTCGAAAACCCCAAATATTAGCAATAGAACCAAAAACAAACAATAGAAAACTACTAGAAGCCATATACATACAAAAAACAATAATAAACAGTAAATTACAAAACGGATATAAAACATACAGACACACACTATTCGAACATAATATCCAATATTAAAATTAAAAAATAACAATAGACAATAAAAACACAACAAACACCCATAATGAAGAATAAGTGGACAGTTACAAAGTGCCGTAATGGAACTGGAGATAGCCAGATTTTAATTTTAATTGGATATGGCAATTATTGAATTTTTGACAACTGTTGCCACATCACAAAATCAAGGTAGATAATTATAAAATAGATAGCATAGATAAACAATGTAAAAAAAGTTTATTTCAAATATGTATAATTTCAGAAAACACAAGGAATTTCTCTGAGGATGGGAAAATTGTTCAGAAACGTTAGATGTAATAGATTTAATTAACAAGAATAAATATTTAATAGTTGACCGTTGCATCATAAAGGAAGGACATGGTCCGGGGTTGCGGTCATAAATAGACTAAATAGGGGTAAAACTATTTTATTGAAAGCCGACGTTTCGACCGTTCGACTGCCCTTACCCTTGGTTTTCCAGTTCTAAGTGAAACCCCTAGCTGAACACACCTGTAAGTCTCCAATTTTATTCTTCCATTTTATTTACTTATTTATTTAATTTTTGGTTTTATTTTTTTTTTCTTTCTTCACATCCCTTTATGTCCATTATTTCATATTACATATTTTTCCTTTTCTTTCAATCTCTCCTGTAGATCTGTAGAAGTATATTCACATTTGCATTTATTATATATTTCACTACAACAATTGTTAGCATCCATTTACTTCAGTTTAGGATCTTGTTACTCAGTTTACTTTGTTCATATTTTAATGTACTTACTGTTTATAATTCTAATAAGCTCATTCACATTGTTTATGAATTTTGTCTCAATATTATGTAACTGCCACAATTCTCTATCTTTTGTATCTTGTCCGTTCTAGCCCTGAAGAAGACCTGCAAAGTCGGGTCGAAACGTCGGCTTTCAATAAAATACATTTACCACTATTTAGCCTATTTATGACCGCCAACCTGGACCATCTCGTTCCTTTATAATGCAACGGTCAACTATTAAATATTCAAAAATAGTTCATTTCAAATATGTATAATTTCAGAAAACATAAGGAATTCTCTGAGGATGAAAAAATTGTTCCGAAACGTCAGATGTAATAGATGTGATTAAAAAATACTAAATAAAAATAGAAGTGTATTTGCCTTAACGTTAGAAAAATATATAAACAGAAGCTTGCTAAAAAAAGAAAAATAAGAAAATAACCTGCTTTCGTTTTTCAACTATAACTACAAAAAAAAAAAAAAAATGGAGTGTATTAATTAAATAAGATGAAAACTTCGACATCATATGTACTGCAGTCCTTCAGGTACAAATGGAAACCATTAAAATTAAAGCTAACGTGTTATTTACAATTATTTCAAACTGAGATGCTAAATCGATGAATTTGGCCACGACGGTGAGGAGTTTCAGCGAAACAGACAAGCATTATAGAATGGCAGAGATTATTAAGTTTTAAGCATTAGAAAACATCTGATACAAATTGAACATTTCTATTTTTAATAAATCTATTGCTGTTTGTATATCTATGGATTTGTGTATTGCTCTTAATAATGATGAAACAAAAACTTTTAAGATATTTCAGGATAAATGAATAATTCATAACGAGAGAATACGTAATAATGGTCATGAATTAAAGATGAGACAGAAGAAAGGTAGGTAAAATAAATAAAACATTTTTTTATCAATATATATAAATAGATACAGACGAAATATACCAGTACCTTTTTCTCTTCTGTTTGTCAACCGATTTTTCATCTTTGTCTCATAGCTATAGAAGAGCTTTAGGGTTATCGATAAAAAAAATTGGATAAAGCATATATAAATAAAAATGTTAATTTTAGTTTGTTCAAAGCCACTAATATCCGAAAATTCTTCAACGATTGCTTTGAAGCATTGGTACAACTTTGCAATCAAATTCAGGAGTGTTTTAATATACATTCCATTAGCATCTGGCCTTTCGTTTTGAAATGACGATCGAAAAACGTGTGTCGCTCTCGATTATAACGTCAAAACGACTGAAACGATTTTAATGAACTTGGCTAAAGTTTTTTTCTCCTTAATTTATGTATGTAACATGCTTCCATGAAAATAATATGAAAAAAAAAAGTAAAAACGGTACTGAACTCTTTTGCAAAAGTGTATTTTCTCAGATATACAGGATGTCTCGGTTCTTAATATCCCAACTCTGAGGACAGGAGCAGGGGAGGGGATGATTCTATACGCAATTTCCAATAAAGAAGTTCATTTGATGTATTAAGAAAAGGAGTTAAAAACCATTTTGTGTTGTTTTATTAAAGTTGGTCACGATTTTTATTGAATAAGAAGGAATTGCTCAAAAACTGTTCAAGATAATTAAATTTCTTTATTAAATCAAGTTTGTTTTGTTGAATTTCTTCCTCAAGAGTTGTCGGGGTGGGATGTACGAGTTTGTAGTGGAATTAAGTGTTTGTGCTAATGGATTAATGTTATAAGTCAGTCTCTGCTGGATGTTATTATAATATTGCGAAGCACTATCCGAAAACATTTTATTACCAAGTGCTTGTCATATTGATATTAAGGAATTATTTATCACATAGACTGTCATTTGTGGCAAAACTTTTGACTTAAAAGTCCGAATTTTGTAGACGATGGACTTTTTCTAATTATATTTTAGATAGTAAGTTTGTTAGTTAAGGATAATTTGGAGCCTCTGTCAAGTAGCTCGGATAATAGTCCAAATCGTTTGTTCAGTTATTTTCTTTTCAGTGTAGAATGTATTCTTCATGTCCTTATCTTGTCCAATTAAAGTGTCAAATAATGCACTTCGGATGTAGAAATACGATTATATGTTAGATATTTTTTTTTAGATTTTCAATTTTTAAAGTATAATTTAGGATACATTTTAATTTAAACGGCTACTTTTCACGCTCGTAAACAACAGGTGATTTTTAAAAACCGATTTTGTTTCTTCTTTTTTTTATTTTGTAGGGTTTTGACTACTGATACCTGTGACAGAAATTCAGTGATCCTAGCACAATAGCTTGCGCGCAATAAATGAAAAACATGTTGTTCCATAGTCTGTAGCGCGAAAACGGCTCTAACGGTTTCGATGAAACTTTCCTATAATGTTCTAATAATTTTCCTTTTAATTTTCGTATATGGAGTAATTCCCGAGAAAATTCAGGAAAAATTATAAAGAAAAGAAAAATGTTATGGGGCCTAACTCCCTAAGTATATATTTTACGGTAAAATTTATAATAAAACTTTTGAAAGATAATTAAATTATCAACAAAATAAAAAAAAAATAATCGGAATCGAACCAGTATTAGCGATGATACAGCTTATTCTATTTTTTACACATGTTTTAACTTATTACTTTCCTACCTATACTAGGTAAGGAAAGTATTGCAAACAGTTCTAATTTCCGATATGCGGTTTTCGACGGATCTATACGTTTCAGAGCCTCCTGAGTTTTTGAAAGGTAATGAAATTCCCTACAAAACTATATAAAATCGTTCATTTTGGACAACTATTAACGAAGTTACAGCTATTCAATTTCCAATGTAAGATTATGGGTTCATATCCTGGTGTCAGAAATGTGGGGATGAGAGAAAAATTATGACTAAGTTATAGTAAGAAAAGCGGTTGCCCGCATCACACAATCTTCACTATATCCTCTACTTCTAACAGAAATTATTGTTTGACAATACTAAACTATGGCAAAAAGTTTTTGATCAGCAATATTAGAGAGTATTGAAATTTTTACACTGATCTACCTTAAGCCGGTTTACATTGCTTTATTTTATCAAATAAATCGTACTCAAATCTTTTCTTTGACCAATTTTCAGGAAGATAAATATAATTCAATTTTTGTTTGTTTCTTGATGGACATATATAGATATATAAAAACTTTTCTGAAATAGGTAGGAAAGTCGTGTGATTGGACACACCAGATGTTTTTAATGTTGGGTTAAAGCTGTTTTTCTCATAATATTACTGGACTATTACCATCCAGCATTTCGTTTTGAAATGGTGCCCGAAAAAACGTGTGTCATTGTAGATAGTGTTTGTAGTTGCTCAAAATCGGTCTTGGGCTTGCACTTTTCAAAACCGCCTATCTGTTGCCAAGACCAAGACGAAGACTGGTAAAAAAAATTGATTTTTTGAATAAACATTGAGGCAAAATAGTTACTAATACTTGACAATTTTAGATACTATGTGTAAAGAATTGGTGTAAACAATATTCTTTTGCATTTAACTCTACTAATTTTTCATTCAGACTTAGTTAGATTTCTCATATTAAGGTTTCTCATAAGACCCGGTCTCGGTCTCGAATTTGGGCAAAACTACTGCTGAGTAAACCCGAATTATTTATAATTCCCGATATCGTTGATTTACCAATACCGAACTCGATAAGTAATGCAATACTTCCCTTTACTATATATTACAAATATAAGTAAGTGAATGTAAAAAGATGGCCTTCAAAATAAATTGGTCCATCTGGCAATATCTTCGCCCCCAAGATGTCAAAATAACGAGGTTATATTGGCCAAACGGCTCAATATTTTTGAAGGTAACTTTTCTTTCCTTTCTATTCTGTGATATTATCACAGGATTCAAGTGGAAAGCAAATGGTTACTCATGACTAGTACCTAATTAAATAGACAAAGTTTTCCTCTCTCCAGATAGGACGTTTTCGATTCCGAAAAGTTTCGTAAATAATAATAGTTTAAGATAAGATGAAACCAGTTTAAAACTAACTGGTGTTAATAATTTGATAAAAAAGGATATGTAACGAGGACTAATCCACACATATATTATTACAGTAAGGTTCGAAATCGGTTTTGTACCAAATATAAGCTCTTGTCAAGCTCAAACACCATGAATGGGGTACCGTTGGATTCAGAATTTCACGGAGGATTAGCGAATCGTATTCTCCACTTTTGGCTTTCTTTATAAAATAAATAAAGTCGATACAAAAATTTTGCTAGGCTTCAATACTAAAACGGTGGTAAGTCTGTATATCGATAAGGGACAAATTGGATCTTAAAGATTTTGATGCGTACAGCAAGACTTGGATAGTTTCCTCAGAATTACCGGATCCTGCGTTTTTAAGCCCAAAAATGTACTATTTTCGAAAAAACGCAAGACATCCACACAACCTTTCGTTAATTGTACTACTGTCATTGAATACATGTCTCATTTCGTCGACTTGATGCCTCTATGATCGAGAGAGGAGGAGTTTATATTATTTATCGATGGTGTTTTTAATCGGCAAGCCATATCATCGTTAATTCTTCACAAAATCTCAAGATTCAGCCCCCAATTTACCAATATATTTTCTAATTAATTTATCATGCGAATTTTTCGTAGGGGCCTACCAGTATATATTACTTAAATATCTAATGTTAGTGTTATACATTTTTACGTCCTTAAAGTTAGCGTTCAAAGACACACCGAGAAGTTTTAGTGGGACTTGACTATCGTACGCCTATTCGTTTTTGAGCTAGACTGTCCACACACAGACAGACCACTTTGCGGGACTTGGTTATTTGGACTCAGAGAACCTCAAAACTTGTATTTCCGTTTTTTTTTTTTAATTTATTAAAAATTCACCCTTCATGAAACACTAGAGATGCAGTTGTCACTAAAGAGTGTTGCGGTTCATCGAAGTCTGTTGGGGACAGTGGGTGTCGATGTGAGATGTGCAGTACTGACCTTTGGCCGTCGTCGGTGAAGGCGTAGTCGCCTAGGATGAGGTCCCTGAGGCGGTACCTCGGAGGCAGTTCGATGTCCACGGGCGGGGACATGGGCCCGGACTGAGGACGGAGTGTCCTCGTCCAACAGGTGGTGTCTGCGCCTGCCTAGCGTCGCTCCCTCTCTTCGGGATCATCCGGGATAGCGGGGTACTTACAAGGGAGTTATAGTTCTGCGTCTTGAGAGTATTAAGGGAAAGTATTGAAAAGTAAAGAGAAAAGAAAAAAACAAAATAAAATATGAATATTGATAAAAGAAGACAACAGTAGTAAGCATGGTTCCAAGGAAGACTTCCATGAACACTTCAATAGGATGAACTTCACCGAAAAAGAGGTAAGGTACTCTAGATCATAGGAGCATGTCACTTTGAGAGAGGAGGCAATCGCTCCCCAATAATTTAAAAAAATTAAAATCAATAATAAATAAGCTACATGAATGAATAAATAAACTAAAATCAATAAAAAAAAATATGGCGCGGTGCAAGCATCACACAACTTTACTTACCACCCTCTTAGCAGAAAAATGTATTTTCAGACAAATGTGGAGTAAAAGTAATTTATCTCCCATTGTGGATATTCTATTTTTATAAGTACCCTTATATAGATGGATAGATAGAAATTTTATTTGTTTTGGGGGAAGGGGAGGAGGAGTTCCCCATAAAAATAGAGCCTAGCTTGGCTATTGCATAATAATATGGTTTTACAAGTTACATACATATCATTTAAATATAAATAAAATTTACAATGTTTTACATTTAGAATTGGTTTCACAAAACATGAATAACAATAAAAATTAAAAACATAAAACGATTATTGCACAATAATAGTTATATAAACCTGTTACCATGATAGAAACAATAAAAAATGAAATATATATATATATATATATATATATATATATATATATATATATATATATATATATATATAAACAAAATATTACTTTTAAGATAAACTAAAAACAAACACTTAATAGAACATGGGCTATGATCAACAATTTTGTGAATGCACTTTGTGTACTCCCATCATATTATAGCATTAGCGGATCCAAAATTTGATTTTGGGGAGAGCTTCAGCCCTAAAGCTTTTTTTTTCATAAAAATGACGATAAGTACTTTGGAAAAAAAGAAAGAAACTAACTATCTATATGGAAGTGATTCCTTAAGTCATTTTATATGTAATTACACGAACAATAATACTTTAAGAGATAATTTGTTAATATTTTTTTCCATAAAACATGGTTATATTTTGCCATTTGGGGGAGGGAGGCTTCAGCCCGAAAGCCCTCCCCCCGTAGATCCGCCCGTGTATTATAGTAAACTTTATTTAACTTATCTATACAATCGATATTCAATATGGATTCGATGTTGTGGTCATCAGAAGATTTTGAGATGAAGGTTTGGAGGAATTTTTGTCTATAGTCATTGTACGCTGGGCAGTGAAGGAGAATGTGACTATTGTAGATAAATTTACTGCATGATATACAAGTTTCTGTATGTTCTGGGTTTGCAACTCTTATTTCACTAGCATAACTCAATTTCTTTATATGGAGTTTGAATATAAGGTACATTTTGGGATCGGGAGCATTGTAACTGCATAGCATTCAATATAAAGGGTAGTTAGTTGAGTTTAAAGTTCTTTGTATGTCGGCTGAGAAATAATAGTTGTGTGCTTTTTCCAGGATGTCGTATTTGTATCGAAGAAGTCCGTTTTTGAGGTGAACAGAAAGCTCTTATGCAAAGGCATTAAGCTCGGCTATTGCTCTAAATTGAGACTCCCAATTGAAGTCTGAAGTACCCTTATATATACAAACTTTAATATTTATATCGCTGTAATCTATGCAATTAAATATTAATTAATACCAAAAATAGCATTTATGAAAACTGTATATTAATATAATCTTGTCGGAGACGATATTATACTAAGCTCATGTTAAGGATGGAAGCGTGTTCTAATCTTTCGGGCGAAGTCTGGTGCGCTCGTATTCCTTTGGTTCCTCAATTACAACTATTATCCGTTATGATCTCTTATTTCTGCTTTCATTAATTATCGAATTCTTCCATATTTTATATTAGATATGAATGTGAAATGGTCAATTTTTTCAAATAAAAAAAATAAAGGCACTTTAGGGGGAAACTAATATCGAAAATTAGCCATTTAATCCCTGTTAGAGAACTGTTTAATTCAATCAGAATAATAACTATATTTTATTTAAAACTGCTTAATTTTACACTGATATGATGGATTTAATCAAAATCGTTAGAGCCGTTTTCGGGAAAATCATAAAAATGTATTTACTCCATTATATAAGTTGCCACTTCCGGTTAGCCGATTTTGCTGTAGCATCCCTATCATATAAAAACCTTAAATATGCAATTTCACCTTCGCGCCACTTTCAGCTAGACTGTTAACACACACACACAGACCATTTTGCGGGACTTGGTTATTTGGACTCAGGGGACTTCAAAATGTGTATTTCTATTGAAGATTGAGATTCGAAAATTTTCACGATCGCAATACTTTTCTTAACTATATATTTCGTATATAGGTAAGTGAAAGTAAAAAGTCCATTTGCTGACAAAGCTAATAGACTAGTGGCCTCTTCTCAGAGCAACTCCTCCCTCGCCCATTGGACCTACATCAAAAACCGATATATAAAATTGATAGTAAATTTTATATTCTTTAACTTTGTACATGATAAGAATTTCGATAAAATGCATAGTTTCAGAGTCATGTCCGAAAAACTAAAAAAGTAAAAAAAATTGAATTTGTTCTCATCAAACTACCATGCGAAGGGCCTAATTTGATGACTTTGACGTCGTCAATTTTCAAAACGCATGAAGTACATCGTCAGTTAATGTAAATTCTCTTTTAGGAACATATTCTTTACCTCATATAAAAATTTCAGTCATCAGTTCTTCCTTTAAATGAACCATCAAATTTCGTCTCTTTAATTTAAATTTTCCTATAGAAAGTTAACGGCTTTCGACCGACTGACCGAAAATGTGTGTTTAGATGAGGTTTAATCTAAAATTTAAAATGATTACTAGCTTTATGTCCTTCCATTAAATGAAATGGTCAGTAGCTCCTAGTCTATAGGGCCTACAGTGAATTTATTGCTACCTAAATCTTACTTTTATTTAAATTGTCATTTATACTCAAAGATAATAATATATATCAACATATCCTAGGATTTTACAATAGTGATATTCTTGTCATATTTTTCGCGACAAACTAATCGGACTTTGAAAAACGTATTTTTATTTGATGTTAAACACACTAAGAAATTAAAGATATTTTCTACTTTTTTACATTATTCATTTTCTGAAAACGTTCTAAAACTGAGCAAATGTAGTGAAGGCTGCATCTCCCTCCCCTCCCCCTATCCTGTGTTTAATCCAAACAAATAAGTAATACATTAAATTTTTGTTTTTTAGATATTTTCAAGTATATATAATAAGCAACTAAGAAAAACAAAAACTTACAACTATACAAACATATAAACAATTTTTTTTATTATTAATATTTTAATGGAATTTACAACTGTATTACATATAAAATACAATAAGTAAATGTGAAATTGGTAACATGACATGTACAACATGAAGAGAAACCACCCGTTGGTAGAACTCAAATTATAAACAAATTAATTTTAAATATTCAATATTATATTTGTTCGTTTCACAATGATTTTGTTGAAGTTTTACACATAACACCAACTTTTTTTTCTTTTTTGTTCAGCGCCCCCTCAATCAAAATCGAAAGTCAGAGCTTATGCACTGTATCCCACGTAAGAATTTTTTTCGTTTAAGGATAAAATCTTCGGATGAAGTCGTTTTCGATCATTCGAACATCAGCGAATACTAAATTAAGAAAAAATTATTATTTTTTTTTTCTTTACCCTCTCTAAGAAATTTTAATCAACTACTGTATATATGCGATAGGGATTGGTTTATACCTTTTCTTACTCTGGGGGGAAAAGTTCCAAAAAAATCAATATTATTTTCACTTTTATACTGCAGAAAAATCTCAAAAAAAATTATCTTTCTAGGTCGGAACAACTCGTTTTCTTTTTTCACACTAGTTAATTAAACAAAAACTGTAACACAATTGAAAAGAAAAAGGTATTAGACAAACAAAAATCTTTCCAAGAAAATGTGGCATGTCCAACGTCGGTAATTACCCAGGATTTCTTCTTCATTTCTATTAAATAAATTAAGGATAAGGATTTAGTTTCAAGAATCAATTTTATTTCGAATAGATATGTTTTATTGAGGTTCGGTCACTTGTATAAAAATAATAAACTAAAACCTTTTTGTCTACATTTCAAATTATTTAAAATCTATCGAACCGCAATACCACAAAAATTAAATTTATAACCAATGGTTGAGAATCTTACAAAGTTATAAGTGCTATATAACCCCTACCACCAGTTAATCCGGAAAGCCGGTTAACAGGGAGTGTAATATATTTGCGATACGATAATTCATGATTACACGAAAAAATCACCAACTTATACGATTCCAATTATAGTAAATATGTAAAAATTGAACATATATGTAATTAAAAGGTAAATTTTCACTCCTATCATCAAAATAAAGCCTATTTAATGTAGAATAAAATAATGTGAGTAAAGTTTACATATTACATGAAAGAAAAAAAGGCCTGTATATCCCGAAACCTAATATAAGTCTTACCCTTCAACAATGACTAGGTCGAAAAGTTATGGTGTAATACCTTTTACTCAGCCAGAGAACCCATGCTAAAAAATCGAAATTATTTGAAGAACCCTAACTTGGGAACCCTCCATGATCGCTGACTAGCCGACATGGCCAGTCTGGGCCTGTTTGTTAGTAGGTTTCTTTTTCTTTTTAAGTAATCATCTTTATAAAAATAAAATAAAAAGGCTACAGCCCTCCCCTCAAATTAGATCCTGGATACCCTAGTGTTTGAAAGTTTACTAAATTTCCTAAATAAAAAAAAAATCATCGAAATCGAGCCATTAATAGAGAAAATACAGCTTATTTTAATTAAACATGTTGGGTTAAATCATGAATTAAGTTTTAAATTAATTTTATTTCCCTTGGTTGATCATAATTTCTGAGAAAATAAGTTGATTCCTCCAGCAACATTGCATTATTTTATTTCTTTATTATTTTGTCATTTGTTCAATGAATTAATTAATTTCTTATGAATGACTAATACAGTACATGAATTATTCCCATGCCCTGACTAGTTGAATATAAATGAATAAAATATATTTATACATAAAATTCTGTTCTATTACGATAAGTAATTTAAAAAGATTTTCACAAAGAAATAATAAATAAACATATTTTGAATATTGCTAGAAAACATGCAACAAAGAAAAAAACTGAAAACTGGTTTAACAGCCATCTAAAAATACCATACTAGACAAAATTGTACTGAAACTCAAGAGTAATAGGTGATAAGTAAAATTTTCAAAAAAGTGGCATTATTTCTATTCATAAATCCAATTATTACCTAAAAACTGTGTTAATAAAGGTCTCAAGATGTGATACACAATTGGGTTATTGAAAAGAAAATACAGAAAATTAAAAAGTGCCTACTGTGCATTTAAAATAGATTTATGTAAGTAAATGAATTTGAAAGTTTTTGCTGCAAAGAAAAATACGTTGAAATGACAATATTGAAAAAAAATGTTTGTAAATCATTACACTAGCAACAGAAACATAATTCAAGAAATAAATATCAATTCATTGTAGAATTTTAAAGAAGTCTAAATCTAGCAGAAAAATCATAAACCGAAATGCTAACTAAAATATTTAAAAGTGAAACATAAGTGATTTTATCAATATGTTATAAAGGAAAATTTGTAAAAAAAATTGATAATATATAAATTTTTTTAACAAAAATGTACTATATTCAACAAATATGTAACCAATTTATTGCAACAAGTCACTAAGCGCAATATGTATTTATCAATACAAAATTATTATTATTTATCTATATAAAATTATATATTTATTTATTGAAGAAAAGTTGGTAGAGGTGTTCAGTCATAAATACAAAGTAAAAATAAATTAATGATAGAAATTTTTAATGTCAATCTCAGTTCTTTTTAGTATTCTAAAGTAGCATATTTTAGCAACTACGTCGCCCCATTTATTCTATATCTAACAACACTTAGTTTTTATCTCATAATATTGAATTACATTTCTTTGTTAATTAATTTTTTCATTCCTTTTGTAACCTAATTTCATTATACTTATTAAATTAGTCCCTAACTTTGTTGCCTTTATTATTTATTTCACAAGTTCCTCTCTGTCACTGTTATTATTATTTTCATATGTTCTAACTTTGTTACCGCTATAGTGTATATCCTAACTAAACTTCCACTACTTCCTACTCCTAAGTTTTGTTATCATTATTTCGTATTTCCTTTATTTATATTTCATATGTCTGCCTCTCCACTTATTTATTAATGTTAAGTTTATTCTACCTGTATGTTATTAGACTATATCTTTTACCTACATATTATTATTTTATTTTTATTTTTAATATTTTCTCATACCTATTTTTATCTGGTCTTTCCTTAGTCCTGAACTTTGGGCCAAAACGTCAAAAAAAAAAAAAATAAATATCATTTATCTATTTTTACTTTTTTATTTTTTATTGAATACTCTTATCAACTTCTCTTCAATTTCCAATCCAATCTACCATCAATTCACTATTATATTTATTTATCGTATCATATATAGTTATATTAAATATACAATTTTATGATTTCTCGAAGGAAAAATTTATCAAAGTTCTTAACTATTTGAGGTTGTGAAATGAAAAATAAAGACCTTTTTTGCAATAAACCAAACTAATGATATTTTCAACACATTTTTGGACAGAAAATGTTTCTTCTACACCAAACCCTTTATAAGAGCATAAAGATTGTAAACACTTTAAAATAAATTAAATGTAAACTCAATTATTTAATTTTTATTTATCAAATTTAAACTGTTTTTCCACCACATTAACATCTCTTAGAAATGAGTATTTGTTTAAAAATGTGCCGATGTCAAACTTAAAATTCAATTTTTCCAGAAATCCAAAAATGTTCCTTATCACCATCATCCTCTTCATTAAAATAAATATAATGATATTTATAAATAGTTTGCTTACCTCTTATTTTTCAGTAGTCATAAACTACCTGAAATTAAAATAAACAATTCATTACTTAATTTTCAACAAAAATAATGTATACATTATAATAATAATATGGTTAGGGATTGCAGTCAGAAAGAACATACAAATCATCGATAGGAATGCTAACTAGCGAATCTGAAAATCAATAATTTTCAGGAAACAAAAAAACACTTGTAATATCATCATCAATAAAATTCAGCACAAACAACAAGGTTGTTTTTATTTATATACTAATATGTGCTTTTATTAATGTTTGAAGGTTTTATACTAACTGTTTATAAATATTGAATTACAATTAATTAAATATACATTCGTTACATTGCATTTAAGATTTCAAATTTACATTCTTCACTTATGCAATGCAAACTAATGAAGATGGTATATACACTAGTTTGCATTGCATAAGGTAGAGAATATCCCGGATTCAAGAGTTTAATAATTGCATCATAAGACTAAAAAATAAAACCACGTCAAACAATTGAAAATGACGTATTCGATGTTTAGCAATGAAAAACTGGATCTTCTGGACAGATACAAAACAAATCAAAGTAATGATACATTCAATAATTTGCAACATTTTTATAAAAAAAAAAATATGTTAAAAATTTTAATTGCAGAATCATGAAAATAGTATTCAATACTATGCCATGGAACATTAATAAAGAAACCTCATTTTTAACACATTTCAATTGCTGTATCTGTACTTTGCAAAAACAATTCAGGTCCAAGACTTTGCCACAGTGTTTATCATTTCTGAAATAATCGCTAAAGTGCAAAATTGAAAATCACAATTTTTCATATTCGATAGTTAGCATTTGTATCGATGAAATAAAAATAAAAGATTTTTATTCCATTAATTTTTATTTTTCTATATAGATAGGATATATTTTTTTATTGAATTTTATAAAATTAAAAAAAAATTGTAAACAATTTTGTGAATTTTATTGTATTAAAATATCTTTTATTTTTATTCTCTTTGACTAGGATCTCCCTCTCCCAACTTCTTAACCATATTGTCAACAATTGCTTCACAATTTTTAATAATAATAAAGTTGTTTTCAAACGAATCTTCATTAATTATAGGTTTTTTTTTGTAATCTCAACTTAATTTTACAATATTCAAAACGATTTTAACCTTCAAATCATACATTGCTTACAGACAAAATAAATGGAATGATCTGATCGAATCTAAATCAAACAGTTTTTTGAGGATTTTTTTATAAATATTTCTGTTACATAATAACAGTCATAAACCCATTAAATTACAATTATAGCCAGCATAATATACTTTCACTCTATTAAGACATCACTAAAATATTGAATAATATTTGTTTCCTCTAACTTTAAAAGTCTCTTTGATAGGAATTTCATTTTTAGGATAGAAAATAAACTACCCTTCTTTTTATAAATTGCAAGGCAAGAAAAACAGTTCTGACTACACCATTAGTTACTTGCAAGTTTTCCATCCATATTTTCTTGCACAAAAAAAAAAAAAAAAAAAACTGCTCTAAGATAGATCTAAGGAATTTCGCACTTGAAACTATAAGAGAGTGGGACTCAATTCCTCATGATTCTTCAACATGATTGTTTAGTATACTTTTATATTCAGTTCTGATACATATTGTTTCAGCTAATAATCAATGTTGTTATTCTCTTACAGAACCTACTGAGAACGGAGTGCAAAGCAGTTGTTGCTTAACCATTATGACCAAATTGCTAAAGAGAAAAAAGATACTCAGAAATATTAGCAACTTTAGAATATGGGAGAATTGGAAGCAATCGAAAATGGAAAAGTTCATGAGAAAATTTAAATTAGGAAGTTAAGAAATTTAAGCTCGATGCACTTCAATACTTGTTTTAAGACTGACTGGAAGGGTTCCATGTCTGCTCAAACTTTTATAAAGAGATGAGGAAATTAAGCGAGTGCGAGGAAAAATTCTAAAGTTAGAGTTGACCCCACTGTACAATTTGAAGGTTAAGATATAAGCTAATTCAATTTGGTTCGAAAAAAATATTTTATAAATTACAATTTAGGCACTTCATAAAAAAGAAAAATCTGCAGAAATAATGAATTAGATAATTTAGAAAATTTATCAGATAAAATTATAGAAGTTCGTTGGAGTTGTGGTCATAGGAAAATAATGTTTCTTATTTTTGTATTATTTTCCTATGCTCCTGCTCCTTTCTCCTACAACACATTCTACGATCAAAAACATCTTAATCGCCAATAGATAATATTTTTTAAACAGCTGATTGTATATTAAAATTATTCATTAAAATCTTTGAATATTTGATTTCTCAAAATGTTTTTTAACTACTCATAAATAAATTTTTTATTCAAGGTACCTTCATGTTAAATATGCAGGGTCTCCATTTGGAACTATTTAAAGAATTAATAGTAGAGCTTTAGAGCTACAAAAATGTTTATATAAACAATTGATCAATTTTTCTTTAGGAAGTCATATTTTTTTATGAATAGGGTGCAATAACTAAAAGAATATTTCACTTAGGTAATAACCAATTACTTCATAGTAAACTAGACAAAATTATCTTCAAAATCTTAGAAAAAAGTACATATTGTTTTTGTTAAAATCATTTAAAGGGGACTTTTATGCAGCTTAAGTATGCTAAGCACTGTGTTTCATAAAATCATTGATTTTTCATGATTTTTTTTTTTTTTTATTCCCCTCCAACTCTATTGTACTTTACCACTTATGTAAAAACTTTTTTGTTTAATAAGATTAAGTTAATATTAATTAATTTGAGGTCGGTTATAGAATAAGTCGAGATTCGCCTTTAGTTGGTCAAATTATTACAAAGCCTTAATTTTTTTTTGACTTGAGGTGCACTGTGGTAAATTAATTATGAAAATAAACTTTTTCTTTATAAAAAAAAAAAACACTTTTTTACAAATTTATCATTTAATCTGACAATGCATCAATGTTTTTAAACAGATTTCCATTATGGGAAATGATCCTTATTATATTAATTGACCAATAAAATGTTCCTAACTGTACTATTAACGTTTTCATTAAAATAATTCAAGCAAACAGAACTTAGCATAATTTGGTCACTTAAAAGTCTCCTTTAAATGGATTTAACAAAGATAAAATCAACTTATTAAAAAAAAAAAGTATTAGTGTACTATGAAGCAATTTTTAATTATTTAAATTAAATATAATTTTATTTTTCACTTCCTATTCATCAAAAAACATAATTTCCTTTAAAAAAACTTGTATCTCCTTTTTTTCTGCAAAAAAGCAAAGTATGGTTTATTTAAACTTTTTTTTTTAGTTTTTGAAGTCTATTATCACCTCTTTAAATATTTCACTTTATTTACTTTATCTTTATCTATAGAGGTTGGACCATAATTATCAATTGAGGTATGAAAAACTTTTCTAATACAAGCTTCTTTGAAAAAAGCACATGAGAAAAATAAAATAAATTATGTTACA
Source organism: Nezara viridula (assembly GCA_928085145.1). Classification (NCBI taxonomy): domain Eukaryota; kingdom Metazoa; phylum Arthropoda; class Insecta; order Hemiptera; family Pentatomidae; genus Nezara; species Nezara viridula. Next base: position 4,408,481 of record OV725079.1, read on the forward strand.
TGAAACTTACCCTGGATTCCTCTAAGGTGTCATTTGCTTCTTTCTTGAAGTTCACTATCCGCCAAGGTCTTTAAACCCAGCAGATTTCGGAACGGACCGAAAAATATCACTTTTTGAATATTTCAAATAAAACACGACACACACGAACCGCACCAAACCTAGCATTTAAATTTTTTTTAAAAACCACTGCACTGCACCTACAAATCATATGTTGAGAATGATACAAAAATAAAATAATAATTTTATTCTAGGAAAAAGTCCTGGAAAAAGAATTGATAACAATAAAGAAACTTATGATAGTGGTGTAAGTTTATATGTGCTAAAATCATATTTATATAATACACATATATCATTAAAATATTTAATAAATTATGGGCTAAGAAAATGGTTTAATTCTTAATTTAATCTATTATAATAGATTTGGAAAATAATTAATTTTCCTGCTAATACTTTCTTTCAGAATACGTTCAGATTATGTAAAAAATAATTGCAAATAAGAACTATTTGATTTTAAACTTCAAGGGTTTTTATCAAAGAAAAATTAAATTTCTGTTCTTAATTTATAAACAGTGCCAGAATTTTTATGCAGTAAAAATCCACAAAATATGTCATATAATATGCAATAAAAAAAACTTTAAATATGCAGTTATAAAACATTAATTATGTAGAGCAAAAATTTCCAAAGATGCATAATACAGCTTAAATATTTGATGCATCTGCATAAAGTTCTTAATGGAAAAGAAACTGGAGGAAATAAAATCATAAAAATTATTTCATTTTTTTTTCTAATTCAAAATAATTGAAATATAATATGAAAAATTAAAATGGAAATAAAATAAATATTAATTTATGGTTAAAAAATAATATGAAATGCCTTTTAAGAACTAAAATATCAATGAAATACAAACTTCCAATTAGTAATAAATAAAAACAAATATAAGTAATAGTAAATAAAAATGATAAATAGTTGACAATAATTTTTAAAAAACTCAAATGAATATGAAAATAGTTAAAACACAAATTAACGCATAACTATTAATTATTAAAAACAATGTGAAATGCTTATTAAACATTAAAATATTACAAATTTAAAATTACTAATAAAAAAAATTAAATAAAAATGTAAATGTTTGATTTTTATAGATGAACTGAAAGCCATCCATAAAGGTTTCCAATTAGGATCATCAAGCAGGAACATACCATTGTGATCTGTTCGGACTCACTGAGCACGCTCTGAAGTAACAATATCAAATCTATTGCCTGCTCTACAGTCTAGAAACTTTGAACAGAACGGTAGTTTTTATCTGGGAAAAAAGCCATATTGGCATAAAGGATAAAGATCAGGTCAATAGAGCCGCAACTTATGCCCACTTGTTAGATAGAATTTGAAACTCATCTACTTTCAAATACTGAAATTTTTTATCAAATAGGAGAAGACATATGGGGTAAGTGACAATATCTGTGGGACCAACAAATGTCAAATAAAATTAGAATGGTCAAACCATCAGTATAGTAGTGGAGATGCCCTAACACTAAAATACATAATCGAGAACTGTCCAAGCTATAGTAGAAAAATTACCAACTTAGGCATTCCTTGATCCTTCTCCAAGGCACTAATTGAAGACTACAGTTATCTGAACAAAAAAAACACGTTTTTATAAGAGACGGGACCTTACAACAAGATTTAAAAATTCTATCAAGTTCGCAGAAAAACAAAGAAAATGGGCGATGATAAACACCAAAGTTTTTAGCCTTGCCATCTGTCAAAAATACTTTACGCAATACAAAAAAAAAAACCATAAATAACAATATACACAAAATTAATAATACGCCAATGGACTAGGGATTAGTAAATGAAGATACGTGCTTAGTATTAAAATTAATAAATGAATTTCTAAGTTTGTTTACTAGATCTTTAATCGTTTGGAATATTTTTATAAAAATAAATTGCTAATTTTACATCAACAGACATGATGGGAGCAAATTTTATATCTACATTTATTACTATGCTTTGATTTCGTGAGTGTTTTAATTATTTCTCATTATTTCACTTTTTAATATTTTTAATCAGTTACAACTATCTATAGCAGCCTTTCTTTTGTTCATATTTGCAATTTTATATTACTTTTGTATTTTAGGTTGAAAAAAGTTTTTTATTATTATGGTTTTAAACATTAGTAGGTATATGAGGTCATCCCATAAGTAACGTCAGATTTTAAAAATTGGTTTATATGTTTAAGTTGATATTATTAATTCCTCCTTCACAATTGAATTAAGTTTACAAATTAAGTTTCTTACAACATTACTTGATCTTCAGTTAATCATATTTTTGTTGGAGAAAGTTGATTCTGTGCTGAATTTTCAATTAAAATGTATCTCCCCAAAAACCATTCATGCCATGTTATGCTTTGGGAATTCGATAAAGGAGAAATTGCTGCTTCAACTTATCGGAAAATTAAAGAAATATTGGGAGAAAATTGGTGAACGGCAAGCGCAGAGGTGGTGAGAAATACCACAACAAAAGCATAAAAAAAAAGTAATTAGTCTGTTTGGTGGGATAAGGATGGAATAATTCATTATGAATTCTTCATGAATCAAACTATCACTAAAGATCTCTAATGAAATCAGCTGGATCCATTGAAGCAAACAATTAAAAAAAAAAATAACCCTCACTTATCAATAGACAAGGCATTTTATTCCACTATGACAATGCAAGGTCCCATGTTGTTGCAAAATAAAAATTGCAGAAATTTAAGGACTTTGGATGAGCCTTTGATTATCGCTTTTTTTACAACCTCCAAAATTCATTAAGTGGCAGAAACACGAATTCAGTTGATGAAGTGAAAAACGAATTGTTGCCTTTTTTAAATTCAAAACAAAAGAATTATTTCAGAAAAGGTACACTAATTACTATTTCAAAATGATAAACTGCATAGAATAAGTTGGCAAATAAATTCTAGATTGAATGTGCTTCATTTATTTTAACCTACACCATATAACAAGCAATTAAAGAATGACATTACCTATAGGATGACCTGGTATATTTTTATTTTTCATTTTAATTGTTTTAAGTAGTTTATGAAGGAAAGAAAATGAAAAACAAAAATTGAAATAATTTTCAATTGAGAGTGTTTCAACTGCCTCCCGCAGTGCCACATCCAACGCCCTGAAGACGACCTGCAAAGTGGGTCGAAACGTCGGCAAAAATTAAAATTATTTATATATTTTAATTTTTTTTATTTATTTGACCGCACCCTCAACTAACTCCTTCTCATGAAATAATTTTCTTTAAATTTCTAATCCTCCCTCCATTTTTTTGTATTTAAGTTTCTTAATATAAGTACTAAGTATGTTTAAATGTTTTAGCCCTATCATTGCATATTTGGGAATTTTTAGCTTCATATTTAATTTTTTTTTTTTACTGAATATTTTACTTTTTTTATAGTGTATTTTTTTGTTTACCATATAGCATATTTTACAGGGTTTCACTGCCTAAAAATCTGGACCCTGTTTAAAAATGTTACATCGGGGAATATTTTAAATAATTCAATCTATATACAAATCTGTTTGGTTATTTTATTAAATTTAAGTTACGTTATTTGAACAGAAGACAGTTTCCAAATTCGAATTAATACATTAATTTTTATTTTTGTTATATTCGTATTCTAAATTTGATATTGTGTCTAAAGAAAGATCTAAGGGACAATGGATATCACATTCAGTTCAAAGGTATTATTGCTGCAGTGGTATTCATTTTCCTCAGCAAAGTTAGAGAGCCATGTACAATAAAATTTAAAAAACAAAAATGTACCTAGTATGGATGAACTTTGTTTATGGAAAAGTGTGTATTTAGCAGATGAAAATATCAAAAGATGTTTATTAAGCCAGGAATTTATTTATTACGTTTATATATCCCATAAGTTAACATTAGAATTGGTTTTATTTGTATTCAGATGGTATTTTATTGAGAATGAGATGGCCGAGCACATTGGGGTGTGGGTCCCATAATGCCTGATTTTAAACTTTTTAGATTCGATTCCTGCCTAGGTCAGTTAATTTTCATTTCTCAGCAGCCCCGCGAAATGAATCTTGACATTCCCACTCTGGTAAATACGCAATAGCTCAAGGTAGCCATCAGAGGTTTGGCAAAAAGGGTCATGTGACTTGCTAGACTAATCCCCACCAGTACCTGTGTAATCAGATTGTATTATTTATTTATACCCCATAGGGTTAGGTTTTCATTGTATTGTATATTTGTATTTATTAGTTATTTATACAAGAAAAAAAATTCAAATAGGTATTTTGTATATTTATATTTCTTGTAAAATTACAAATTGAGTCACTTGTTTCCAAATTCATTAGAGCAATAATTTATTTTAATTATAACAAAAATTGGTATGAAAATAAGTTTTTTTTTCTATAGCTGGCTTTTATTTTTATTTTATTTTATTCAAGAACTGTAATGCAACTTACATTTCTTAAGTATTCTTTAAAAAATAATTCATCAAAAACTGTTGTAACCGTTTTATTAAAATGAAAATTAAAAATAAATTAACTTTATAGTACCGATATTGTAAACAAAAAGGTATTTTTTTATGGTACAAGTTTTATAACCCTCCTTCCCAAATCATAAACCATTTTTTCTCTCTAAATTGAACCTTAATCAACTATTTTTTGTTCAAAATGGATGTTGAAGTTTAATTATTTCCAAAAGCGGCCATATGCATGTAATTACTATTGAAATAATCGGTCATTTTTGGCTACAATATACAAATCAAGAATTTTTTAATTAATTGTTTTTAATAATGGTTTTGATACTACAATTAGAACGGAAAATTTAGTTTTCTCCATTTTCAGAAAAAAATGTGAATTATGATTCATTTTGGAAATAAATGACTCATTTGTAATGTTATATAGATTGGGAGGTTTTGATACATTATTAATGTATCCTGACCAGGGCTGACCTCCGGCTAATAGTTATAAAACCAAGCCATAAATATTTGTATTATTTATTATTATTATTATTATTGAATTTGTGTGTGAAGTATGCTAGATGTAGAATAGTGTGTAAGTGTTCCTACAACCTGGAAGACCAATAGCTGATCGCAGCCAGATGGCCAGGTGATGGGGTCTATGCCACAATGGAATTACATAACCTAAAGCAGCAGAACCAACCAAAAAGAAGCTATCTTATGGTTTTCTTTACCTTGAAATTCATTTTAAAAATAAATTAATTTATATTATTTTTAGTACCCCATTTTTAAATAATGTATTAAAAAAATAAGTCACCTAAATGAAAGGTAAAAATCACAATAATTAAAATTATACTCACAAGTTAATTAGTGGTATCAGTCAGTGAGAAACATATAAAAATTACTTTATTTTCTGCCAAAATTTCGGCCTAAATTCAATGCTTTCATAAAGGCTGAGAAAAGACAAGATAACAACCAGAAAAAAAAATTATTAAAAATCTATTATAAAATTATGTGAAAATAAATTATATTTTATCAGCTAATAAATAAATTGTTTCAGCATGGAGAAGAATTAGTGAAAATCCTCTATAATATTTTAATGGATATCTGAAAGAATGAGGAATAACTTTTGCTTCCTTTTGAAAAAAAAATATATGGGAAAGTATTAGACAGACTTTATGAGATTAATGTCAATCATGGACCAGATATTATCCATCAGCATTCTGGAGAAGTGCATGGATTATAAAATCCACACATTCCATTTGTGCATCGGCTTCCAAATGGCGTTAGATAGTATAAAACGAATGAACTGTACCAGAATCTTCTAGAAATGGGAATACCACCGAAGCTAACACGTCTGATTAGTGTTAGGATGAAGAAAGTACAATGAAACAATGTGTGTTCAGAGTGACAGGATAGTTTTAAAACCCACAATGAGCTTGGGACAGGATGAATGCCTAGCAGGTCTGCTTTTCAATTTAGCCCTCAAAAATGTGATATAGAAGTCGGAAAACTATATTCAATATATCTTATACGATTCAGGCCTTAGCCGATGACATAGATATTATTGGAAGAATTTCTAAAGATTTGGAAAATGCTTTTCTCTGTATTCAGATACCAGCGGGGACAATAGAATTGGATGTGGATGATATAAATTCTAAAAGCTAATAAGTAAATTTCACTTCTTATAATTTATTTATTAGCAGATAACACATATTTTGTTTTCATACCCTTTTATAATTGGGACCACTGTGGTCGAGCGAGTTAAGGGGCCTGCAAAAATTTTATATCAAGTGTTCAAATCTAGTTCACAGGAATTAATAACACAATAAAAGATTTTAAAAAAAATTATTAATAAATTAAAATTAATAAGTGGAGACCCTACTCGACTAATTAGACCACTAGACGGTAATGTCTCCACCCTGAGATTCATAGGGAGGTGTGTGATCCTTGTGTCTTACACCAAAGCCCCAGGTTAGAGAGATTGGGTATAGGGCTGATAATGCCCTGTTTCATAAAAAACTGGGTGGAAGTTTGAAACAAAAGATCGTCAATCATCCTTCAGGAATGTTCCTGATAAAGAAGGAATGAAATGTGATCGCGTCCAGTTAGTAAACTAAGTGCTCCCTGGATATCTCGAAGAATAGAGACAACCAAATGATCACTACTGTCGCCTATAACAGCCCCAAAAGTTGCTAAAGAAGACTCAAAGAAGACAAAAAAAATTGTTGTATAATTTTTGTAATATTGTTGTCTGGTTTTTCTTCAACCCTGATGGAGGCCTGATCTGAAGGACAAAACGTCGATACACAATAAAACAAATGTTTTTATTTTTATTTCTCAACCCCCATATCTAACTTTCAAACCATATTAATTATTTTATTAATTAAATTATTGAGATAAATTTATTTTTTAATCCATTCAGTTTACATGAATATATTTTTGGTTCCAATAAAAACCGTCCAATAACATAATTAATGAAATAGTTTAACAGACCCATTTATAATTCTAAATTAATTTAAAAATATATTTTTCAAAAATTATTTAAAATAAAAGTAACATTTTTTTGTACTATAATTTGTTTTTAATTCACTGCAGATTAAGAATTATTCTGTACTGAATGAGGGACTAAAACTAAGAAAAATAAAAAAAGTTTTCAAAGGGGCTATTTTAAAATTTCTAAAAGTTACTTTTCATATTTTACAAATGGTTAATTTAAATAAATAATGCAATGCAAGCATTAAATTAGGTATCTAATGAACCTTTAGTTTAAATCTGATTTATTTAAATTTAATTTGGACATAAATATTGTCAAAATTACTTTTGATGTACATCTATATCATGAATAATAGCTAACGGCAATGAATAAATTAAGGTTAAATGCAATGACTAAAGCTATTTGATCTATTATCTTCATTTTAATTTTTTCTCTTTTACTCGAATTGGGTCTTATTATAATAGATTCTTTGTCATGATTTCAATTTAAAAAATCTATTCTCACATTCAAGTAGAAGATATGATAGAAGAATAGAAAAAAGTATTTTGTGTTTATTAAGAAAGGAAATGAAATATCCCCATATGAATAATAATATTAGATTGACCAATTTCCATGTCATGGTATTTTAAAATAAAGTCAATAACTTAAATAATACAAAACTAGCAATAAAAACACCATAATGACAATTTTATAATAATAATAATAATTTTTAATTTGTCTATAGAAATAATAGAATTTTCATTAACATCTTAAAATGAGCCAAAAAACTAAGAATAAAAAAGTCATTGTCGCATTACATAAAAAACACGTTATTAGGATCAAAGAATTCCTATTAAGATTAATCTATTTATATTAGTCTGTTCATCTAATTATCAGCAGTAACACATGATTGTGAATTTGATAACACCTACTGAGTATTACTCTATAATTGCAAAATGCTTATTGATAACATAAGAAAATATTAAATTATTTATTAGTAAAACTGCATTATTTCAGACTAGATAAAGCTACTGACTATTATTTTATTTTTTGAAATATTTCTATTGAGAATAAAAAAGCCAATGTCGCATTATATAAACTAGTGACCGATTTAAGTATAAATTAATATCAAACACGTGATCACCATAAATGAAATGCTATAACATTTAAATAAAAAAAATTGTTCATTTTTTTATCGGCAGAGCTGCATGTTGCAACTTTGGTAACAACTACCGAATATTATTTTACTTTTGAAAAATTTCTATTGAGAATAAACGGAAAGTTTCAGATAATGAATATTTATAAAAATTAATGTCTTTCGTTCAGAGCCTCACATTCAGACACCAATAGAAATCCAAACCAAGATCTTTTTAAAATGAAAACCTCTCTACTATGTCTTACTTGATTTGAATTTCTTTAGCATCTTGGAATGAAGCAAAGAACCAAGACTAAAAAAAAAACAATGTTGTATTACATTAAGAAGTGGCAGATTTAATAATAAGTTAATTTTTAACTTGTGATCACAATGAAAGAAACCCTATAAGATTTAGAAACAAAAATTGTTCATTTTTTTTATTGGCAGTGCTACATGTTGCAACTTGGATAACAACTACTGAATATTATTTTACTTTTGAAAAATGTCTATTGATACTATAAGGAAAGTCTTAGATAATGAATATTTTTAAAAATCAATATCTTTGTTTCAGAACCTCACTGTAAGACACCAATAGAAATCCAAACCAAGCTCTTTTTAAAATGAAAACCTCTCTACTATGTCTTACTTGATTTGAATTTCTTTAGCATCTTAGAATGAATCAAAGAACCAAGACTAAAAAAAAAAACAATGTCGTATTACATTAAGTAGTGGCAGATTTAATAATAAGTTAATTTTTAACTTGTGATCACAATGAAAGAAACCCTATAAGATTTAGAAACAAAAATTGTTCATTTTTTGTATTGGCAGTGCTACATGTTGCAACTTGGATAACAACTACTGAATATTATTTTACTTTTGAAAAATTTCTATTGATACTATAAGGAAAGTCTTAGATAATGAATATTTTTAAAAATCAATATCTTTGTTTCAGAACCTCACTTTAAGACACCAATAGAAATCCAAACCAAGCTCTTTTTAAAATGAAAACCTCTCTACTATGTCTTACTTGATTTGAATTTCTTTAGCATCTTAGAATGAAGCAAAGAACCAAGACTAATAAAAGGTAATTTAGTATTACATAAAATCGTAGTAACGTTAATTATAAGATAATATTAAAAACATGATCCCAATGAAAGAAACCTTATAAGACTTTATAACAAAATTGACTGTGCCACATGCTCACAACATTGATAACAATTACCGAATATTATTTTGCTATTGAAAAATGTCTTTTGAGAATTTAAATAAAGTCTTAGAAAATGAATATTTTTTAAAATTTATGTCTTTGGTTCAGAGCCTCAAATTTACAGATGAATAGAAAACGAAACCAAACTCTTTTTAAAATGGAAACCTCTCTATTATGTCTGACTTAGTTTGAATTTCTTTAGTATTTTAGAATGAAGTAAAGAACCAAAACTAAAAAATGCCAATGTCGTGTTAAATTAAAAAATGATTAATTTAATTATAAGTTAATATTAACAACATCATCATACTAGAAATGTGTTGAAAAAGGGACATAGAAATGTATATAGAATATGAGAATATAGAAAAAAAGTATTAAAGTTTTGAGCGAAAAATCCTACGATAACCAGAGCTATCTGGGATCAGAGTACTAATACATGGAGAAGAAATACCTATAAAGGACTGCTGACAGAAATCGGTCAATCAATATCTCATGATATGAAGGTAAGAAGGTTAAGATGGGCATGGTATGTAGCTTGTTGCCTTCTATCTAGAAGCCTCTACGTAACAATGAATGCCTCAATAGAAGGCAAAAGATCACGTGGAAGACCAAAATAAAGATGGATAGATATTAGAAATGTTTTTATACAATAGAGTGATTTATTAGGGGCGCTACAGTATTGGAATTTAAAGAACAGTTACCGAATGTTATTCTACTTTTGAAAAATGCAGGGTTGCCCACAAGAGGCAAATTGCGCCTTCAAAATTTTTTAGAAAGACATATTTTGACAGGGCTTTCAATTTTTGAGGAGGGCACATTTCTATTGGGTTATGAATTTTTGAAATAAAAAGTTTCAAACCAAGAGTACAAAAAGTGTAGAACTGACCACTGCACAAATGTAATTGTATGTGATCTATGACTTTTTAAATTCTACTTTCACTTACGTTGCTTTTATGAAGAGAAGAGTAATAAGTAATAAAATATCTTGGAATGAGGAGGGGGAGAGGTTCATGCTCTATCAATCTTGGGGGGGATGGACGCCCTTGAAAAACTGTTAGTTAAGAATATTAAGAAAATCAGAAATAATTTCATTTGATTTTCTTTAGCGTCTTAATATGAGACCTAGAACCACAAGTGGATCTATGCAGGGGGGAGGGCTTTCGGGCTGAAGCCCCCTGCCCCAAAAAATGGTAAAATATAACCATATTTTACAAAAAAAAAATATTAAAAACTATCTCTTGAAGTATTCTTGTTCATGTAATTACATTTCATAGGACTTCAAGAACCACTTAAACACCATTTCATATAGGTAGTTAATTTATTTATTTTTTTCAAATTAATTATTGTTAAAGCTTTTGGGCTGAAGCCACCCCCCTCCCCCAAAATTAAATCCTGGATCCACTAGTGCCTAGGACCAACACTAATTAAATCCAATGTTTCCGGTAAATAAGAAAAATAATTGCTTAATTTATAATTTAATATTAATCATCTAAATAACCATGACTGGAATTCAATTAATATTTCTACATAGATAGAAAATGATTTGTTTATTAGAGTTACTTTATTTCTTTTTATTGTCGATTCTTCATTTTACATGAAACGTTTAACCAGAGCTAATAAAACATTTGATTAGATAAAAAAGTAATATTTAAATTAATAAGCTAGTAATATTTATTGCAACAAAACTATGGAAATAGAATATTATTTACTTAAAACCACATATATTTATGATGGATAAAAGTCCAATATATATTTATACCTTTTGTTCCTTAGAAATCATAATCCGATTTTATGTTATTCCTTATCCAGAATTGTATCCTAGTGGACCGTATTTATCACTTATATATTTGATTATCTGCTTGAATGTAAGAACAGAATGTAGTAAGTAAGAATAGTAATGATGAGAACAAGTCAATATATTGAGACATAACTCTCTGTGGGAATGGGTAAGTTTCTATCCTCAGCATTGAACTTATTTATTTATAAATGTTTTGGATTCGTCGACAACCTGGGTCATTTTCACCCTATATTGCAATTAGATCAACTACTGCTTAGACATAATTAACAAAACTACAGTTAACAAACACAATTTACACTTTAGAAAGTTAAAAAATAGTTACAGTTGAATATAGTGGTACAATTGAATCAAAGTTATAAAAATCAAAGGTTAAAGATTAAAAGAAGATAAGTTAGCAAAGACAATTATAATAAAGATTAATGATTTTGTTTTGCCCTGTTTAGAGACATAGATACAATAAAATACAGGCTCAATGCTGAGTATAGGAACTTGCGTAACCACTAGCAATCATTCATTTTTAGTGGTACATTTGATCTTTAAGCATAATTGTTGCAATGAAAAAAAGAAATTTTGACTATTTTGCTCATACCAAATTAAAAAAAAAATAAATGATTAGATCTACCAACAAATAAATAGATCGTAAGAGGCCTAAACTCAGCTTTAAACTCATCGATGGCATCCGGTCCAATAAATTGAGTGAAACTATGCTAGCAATGTGTTCAGTGCTCACTTTAGGAACTTTTCTAATACGTGCATCCATGTCTAATATAAAGATGGAACATTTTTGAAATATGAAACAGAAATTTCAATAATTTTTAAAATATTTCTCATCTAATCTTCAAGTTTACCATAGCTTGTTTAATTTATCTTAAATACAAAATCAGGTCTAAGATGAAATATTTTTCTACATGTTACAAATCTGTAAATTATAATGGAAATAAAAAAAGTCATACAAATATAATTATGTAAGGATTTTTTTTTTTTTTTTGTTCAAATTTCCGCTATAGCAATATTACATAAATTATATTAATAAATATTTATTCTTCTTACAGAAATTAACTTTCACTTCATAAAAGATATAAAACTATATATTGCGAAATTTTATGCCTTCAATGAAATTATTAACTTATAGTAGAAAAAATATATTATAAAATATTTTAAATTTATCAACTCGATCTATTTTTTATTTGCATTATTAACATTAATCTCTTTAATAATAGGCTCAGAATCGTAATTCTTGGAATTTCAATAAAACCCGGAACTAAATCATTCTGAATAAGAATTTTAATTTTTAATAAAGATTTTATATTAATATCTATGCATATTTAAAAGTTTATATGACATAATTATATACATATTGAAATATGGACAATTCTGCTTCACCATTGAAAAGAAAAAAAATCATAGTAGCATTACTATAAAATCAAATAGTAATTCATCAAATAGTTCTATATAAGCAATTATTTCTTACCAATAAGATTGTAATCCTAACAGACAAGCATACTTAACAGAATTAAAAGACTAAAATCACTTTAAAACAATCTAAAACTGAAAATATGTGCAGTGCAGTGGTCTTAAACTTTCTTCAGAAACTATAAGAAAAAATATGGTGGCTTGCAAGTTGCAACTGAAATTGCCTCCAAAATGAAAACTACTGCTGCCACAATATAACCATCTCTTATTAAATTGACCATCCAAACTCAAATATTAAAATAATACAAACTATTAATAATAATTTACATTTTATACTATTTTTATATCAAGACATTAAGCTATTTCTGATAATTGAAGGAAAAATATTTTATTTACCAACTTTGGAACTCTGCATTATGAACAGAGAATTAATATGTTTAAAATTTTTTATAACATAATCATTAAATTTAAATTTTATATTATATTAAGGAAAAAATGTTATATTAATCGATATTTAAATTCAATAATTCAGTATTATATATTTTCCCAGGTAATATGAATTTATTTTCAATTACATTATATTTATTTGTATTCTATGTAAAATTAAATGAATATGAGTAAACTAATTTTCAATAAAATATAACAACAACAAATTAAAAGTTATGTGTAAACATTTTAAAAACTGAAGATTTCATATATTTTAATTTTTTTTTTTTTTTAATTATACAATCACTGCTGTTCTTAATATCACACCAAAATGGCTGCTGATTGGTGTATAAAAGCGGGATGAATATTACAGGTATGTTTTCATATTATTAATATGTGATTTGTTATCTAATTTGTTATCAATTTATAAGCAATTCTGTACTTCTCTCTTACTTTAATATTGGTATAATAAGAGAAAGTGTTGCGATCATGAAAAATTTCGAATTCTAGTATAAACGAAATTTCTTGTTTTTTTTCCTAGTAACCAAATCACTTAAAAATTTGTGTGTGTATGTCAACAGTCTAGCTCGAAAACGAAAAGTCGTACCAAACTGAAATTACATACCGGAAGTGGCACTTTACTTGAATGATTTTATTCTTTTTGACGGCCTTGAATATCATTATTTTGCATTTGTGCGATTTAATATGACGGTGTGATTGGCTCCAAAAATAATTGTTTTGTAAATTTGAGTATAGTTATTATCATTATATAAATAGGCAAACACAAAACCTTTTTTCTTAGCCCCTTTTTCTCTTCTATTATTCAACCGATTTTCTTCCTTCGTTTTTTGTTTAATAGCTATTGATGAGCTTTATTTTTATCAATAAATAAAAATATGAAATAGAGTATATAAAAAATTATAAATGATAGTTCAATACAGCTTTAGTCTGAAAGTCACCCCCGCCTCTCGTAGATTCGCATGTGATATAGTTGAAAAATAATTACCAGAAATAAAAAAAGTAATATATATATATATATATAATCATATATCGTTGGAAATCTAAAGATTTTAGAACCATTAATATTTAAAGGTGAGTTTAAACATTTCACAAACTTAGGGACAAACAAATATATAAGTTTTTATTTCACTATGCTTGTAATTTTGTTTTTGATATTTCCCATCTGCTGTCGGTATTAAGAGAAATAAAATAAATATTTTAGTTTAGCAGTAATGTCGCTGTTATTTAAGTCATAATGTATTTACAACTACTATATGTAAGCTCTTGTCATGAAGAAAATAAAAGGAATTTATTTGTGAAAGAATTATTGTCCCTGTAATTAAGTTTAGTTATTTTTTTGAAGGGAAAGACCTTCAAAAACCATCTTCATTTTATATAAGTTATCTTTGTCTTCCAGAATACCTAATTAATTTTATTAAAAAATAAATAAAAAAATAACTCCCAAAAATTACGTTCTGAATCCATAACTGGTCCCGATAATGCATATAAATAATTAGGATCTTAATTATAAAATATTAATTTACTTTACAATATTTAATATTAAGTCAAAAATAGATATATTTTTTCAGTTTCACTTCTCGAATTAATTCAGGGTAGTGCCGGAAAGAGACAATTGAATAAAGGGCGTCATAACAACTCAACCGAAACTGTGGAAGCTTATTGAATTAGGGACTTCCTTGAAAACATTGAAACGTCTAACGGCTATATCTTTCTCCTGACATTTTTCATTTGAAATAATATTTTAAAGATGGTTTCAAAAATTCTTCTTTGAATTATTATTTTAATTTAGCATTATCCAAATACTTTTTGAGTATTATTGTTCAGAAAGCATAATATTTTATTGTAATACAGAACTCTTTTACACATTAAAGATTATAGGCATTGTAGAGATAATTTTTTTCTTTTTTTTACGTCTATTGTACAATCAATGGTTTTAAACTAAAAATTTCAACCCAAATAATGAGAATAACTTATCACTGGTTCGGTTTTGTTAAAATGAACTAACAGAAATATATTAATATAACAAGTATCAATAAATTTCCGCTAGAATCTAGCAAGTCGTTCCGAAACTAAGCTTAAATGACTATCCGTTGGTGCTCCTCAATGGAATTAGCACTGAGTTTAGGGATTTGCCCTTTTTCTTAAAGATGTTATTTTGTAAGATAGTCAGTGAGCATAAAATAAAATAAAATTATTGTCAATATAAATAAAAACTAAAAAGAAAAAAATATAATTATATTAATATAACAATATGCCTCAGTGGTTGTTTTACATATGTAAGTAAGTGGTGCGACCAATTCTCAATGTATGAAGTTAGTTGTAGTGAATTGCTGAACTGTTGAGGTCGGTCTGTCTGTCGGTTAGCAATTCGATTAAAAATTATTTATCTAATGTGATATTAATATTTATATCAATATATATATATATATAATATGTAGAAAATGCATCATTTTTTTTAATTTTTGTTTAAAAAATCTCGGTCGGGTTGATTTTATAAATTTAAAAATATTTATCGGACCGGATGTGACGAGCTTATTAAAACACAAATAGTGAATTATCAACTTAAAATATCTATTTATTAACAAAATAATCAGATAAAAAATTTGCAAGCAGGTTTCAAACCAGGTATTTGATTTCGATTAGTGATAGCTTTAATTATTTTATTGGCGGAAAATAATTGTTTGAAATTATATATTTCAAAAAGTATGTTAACTTTTGTTTTACCTATGTGTACACACGTTCGAATATTTCTTAAATCATTTAATAATAATAGAAATTATGTATATACATCATAATTTTGAAATTTATTTCTTAAATCCGTGTCATTTTATAAATCTATTAATTCCATTTGTAAATCAACGAAAACTGATTTAACTTCTAAGATAAATTGTGAACAAAAAATATTAAAACTAAGTTTCGGGCTTAAGGCTCCTTCCCCCGCCCTCCAAAAAGGTAAAATATAACCATTTTTAATGAAAAAAATTATCTATTAGTCGTCTAATTACATTTAATAGGATTTAAAGAGTCACTTAAACACTATTTAATATAGGTAGTTAGTTTCTTTCTTCCGAAGTAATTATCCTAATATATACATACAAAAACAAATCTTTAGGGCTGAAGCCCTTCTCCCAAAATTAAATTCTGAATCCATTAGTGAGTTAGTGCAAGGGGTTTAGCGTAATTTAAATGACCGCGAAAACGAGAATACGTAGTTAGTTTGAAAGTCACTAGAGATCGCTAGTTAACGGACAGACAAGTTGACCAGTTGAAGTAAAAAATTGTTTGATCCCAACTCTTGGTTGTTCTTAAAGGATTTACTTACCAGATATTTATTTTAAAGAAATTATAATAATTTAGAAATATAAAATGTTTTAATCAGGTACATATCAACATGATAATTGAATAACTTTGAAAAGTAGATAATGTTTTTAATTACTACAAACTATCAACTTTTGAGAAAAAGTATAAGTGTAAGTTATAAATGAGCTAATTACACTAAAAAGGATATTTAAGTTTAATTATTATTATCATTTGTCTTCAAACTGTTATATTTTTAATATACATCCATATTGAGATTCTGGAAGTGTATTTATTGTTTTATAAATATGAGGAGTTGGTTGGGGGAGGGTGCAGTAAAATAAACATTATATATTAAAATAATATTTTATTGATTACGCTGATGTTTTATTTCTTTATCAGACAACTGTTTCTTATTTAATATCTTCCGATAATTCATTAAATGAATTTTTTATTTATTCCTTTCATATTTTGTAGTCCTGATGAAGACCTATAAAGTGGGTCAAAACGTTGGAATAACCAATAAAATACTTTTTAATATATAGTATTCATTTGAACTCACCCCCAAACCAACTCCTCATATCAGTCACGGTCAACCATCTCTATACTGTTCTTATGAATAAATCATTACCTTAAATAAATACTCACTGTCTTTTGAAGAGGTAGTATCTTATAAATAACATAAATAAATTATTCATTATTTTACAATATTGCACATGTATATGTCGGTTTATTGCAAAACTCATTCATTAAAATTTCATAAAATGAAATCGTTAAGTGTTTTGATGAATTTTCCCTCTGTGAAATTAGTCTTAACTATTTTGATTATAATAATATTTGTGCTATTCAGATGTTGTCATTGCCTTAAGGCCTCAATTCACAAAAAAATACTTAAAACTTTAGCGTCATCAAACATGTAGTTAGTGACTTTTAAAATAAACCGACAATATGTATCATAGATTATTTAGTTTAACTGTATTTACTTATAGCTTTTCTATAAAGATAAACAGGCCATAAAAGTTTAAAATTCTAAATGTTCATCAAAATAAATTATCAATGATTGAATTATTCCGGTTAATAACATTTAGTTAATTGTTAAGAAAGTTCTATTTATGCTTGTTAAATACCTGCATCAGATAGTTGGTCATTTATTGAGGTTATTATAGATCCAAATTATTTAAATCTTTCTACTATCGAGAACAATTTTTGATGTTATGCAGATTCTGTAGTTGGGATTTTTGGGGTTACTATCTGTAATTTTATTTTATCTTCATTACATAGAGGCTGATATTGTTTATTTATAATGCTTTTTATATATGGATATGTAAGAGAATGGTTTCATGACTGTAAATCAAAAATTTTATTAAAGATAAAATTTTTAATTGTTCATTATTCAGTGTAATTATTTCATTATAATGTTTTTGGAATTATAGGATCAAGTCATCTTCAGAGGTCTATTGGATGTTTTCACTTTTGGTAGATCTTTGGAATAATGAAAGAGCTTCAGATGGAAAAAAATATTCTATGGTCCTTCACTCAAACTGTATGTTATTTCAGATAATTACTAGTTCAATTAAAATAGAATTAAAAGATAAGTTTATAATGGGACAATGTACCTTCAGAATAACACCTGTTAACAGAAAAATATAAATTATTTCTGGCCTAAAGACTACAAGATTTATCTATATAATTTAGTATATCTAATATAGATAAATCTTGTAGAATATATAGGGTATCTCAGTCCCTAATGGTAAAACTCTGGAAGGGTAATTCTAGACAAAATTTCCAACAAATAAGTTCTTTTGATGACCTATTCCAAACAGAAAAAGAGTTATGACCAATTTTGTGTGGTTACTGGGCTCAAGATAATGAAATTCTAAATATACAACAGTAAAGCAGAAATTTTTTTTTTTTTAGAAAACAATGATTAAATTTACTAAGATCAATGATATATAGGATTTTCAGGAGGTCTAATACGGCCACTGTATAGAGATATGCTGCTCATGTATGGGCACTGTAACTACAGAAGTACAGCGGCCATATTAGACATCCTGAATGTCCCTTTTATCATTGACCATACGACGGTGTACTTAGAATTTTATTATCTTGAACAGTTTTTGAGCAACTCCTTGTTACTCGATAAAAACAATTACCACACAAAATTGGTCTTATCACCTTTTCCATTCGGAGTCGGCCCTCAAATGAACTTTTTTGTTGGGAATTTTCTCTAGAATCACCCTCCCCTGAGTTTAGCTATCAAGAACTGAGACACTCTATAAAATTTAGATAATTCAAATTAAAAAAAAATATATTTTATGATTGAGCTGTCCAGAATTCTCGCCAAGCTTTGAAAGTGCGTTTAAAGATTTCACATACTATAGGAAATACATATATTTAAATGGTTATTTCGATATGTTAGAGTTTTTGTTTTACATCTGTTGTTAACAAGAGAAATAAAACAAAAAGTTTGGCTTAAAGCTAAGGCTTAGAGTTAGTTGTGTTTCCCTTAATTTGTGAAATGTTTCAATATACTTTGAGAAATTTATGCTTCTTTTTCTTGTTGCTAGTGAGGATATTAGGGTAGGGCAATTAGAACAAATGCTTAGGGGCGCCAGCCTCATTTTGAAGATTATAAAAAATTAGAAATCTTATTAATAAAGTAACTGAATTAATGCCATATTAAAATAAATACAAAATAATATTATTATTATAATGACACTATGGTCTTGTGCTACTTCCTTCCATCTTTGACCACCCAGCCGCATCAGATCGTCCTCCACATCCTCCAGCCATCTGATCCTGGGTGTCCTCTACTTCTTTTGCCATTCAGCTTCTCATAAAGCATCCTCTTTGGCATTCTTTCCATGTGATCAAGCCATTCATAAAAATAACATAAATAGAATAAGAATCCTGGCTTTTTTTATCAATGCCACAATATCAGGTTCTCTATAAAGTTCCTGGCTCCTCATTCTTCCATCTTCTCCAAATTCCATTCATAGAAATTGCACCCCCTATTCTTCTCAATACTTTCCTCTCCCAGGAGTTGAGCATGCGTTCTGAGTTTTTGGTTAAGGTTCAAGTCTCACACCCATACATAACCACTGTCCTTAATATGGTTTTGTAGAAGAGCCTTTTGATTCTTTTAGAGAGTGATATAAATAAATTTCAAGTCTCACTGGAATGAGAAATAGCATCTATTTCCTACTGCTATCCTGTCCTTTATTTCACTCTCTATTTTATTATAGCATGTGACCAGGCATCCAAGGTACTTGAACTGGTCAACAGACCCAAAGTTGTGAGCTTCTAAAGCTATTTCTGTATTCACTTCCTTTCCATTTTTGAAGTTTTCATTTACACTGCCTCTTTGAATTCCGTGAAAGTTCCTGATAATGCTGTTTGGGTTCTAGAGGTAATGGCAATATCATAGGCATATGACAGATGTTGAGACAGACGATTGTAGATGGTTCTTCCTGGAGATCTGGAGAAATCACACTGTTCATTATCCACCTCAAATTCTTTGGATAGCGAATTTGCAAGTTTCAGTCGAGAGGTAGTCTTCATAAGCATCATTTTTGTTAATCTGATCAGTTTCTTGGGTATGCCTGCATCTATCATAGATTTCAAAAGTCCCTTTGTGTCTGCACTGTTGTATGCCTGTTTGAAGTCCGCAAAGAGCAGATGCATCTCTATGTTAAATTCATAATATTTATACAATATACAATTAAAATATTAGGCAATGTTTTTAACATACGTCATTTGCTCCACCTAAATTATAATTTTTATTTTTGTGGGGAGGGTGTGGAGCACTCATCGTAATAACCCGGGTACGCCTTATCCACCACGATTTGTAGCAGTAAGTGAATGTTACTTAATTATTTAATACATCAAGTGGATACCTCCTTTTATGAATTTTTATACTCTTTGTTTATCATTTTCTTTCACTTTATTTTCATGACTAATATTTGATACCATGATATGTTTTTAAAATTTTCTATTCAGAATTTATCAAAAATATAGGTGATAAATAGTTAGGACGCAGTCATTTTTAAGATTTTTAGTAGTGCCGTCATTTCAAACCATGGATATGGGTCATCGTCAGGGCTGAAAATTGTTTAATAAAATCGGAGATATGATATTACAGGACAGATAACAATTAAAATGAAAAATAGTGATGGATGATCCAAATGAATTATTTAATAAGTTATACTAACAAAAAAATAATGTATATAATCAATTTATAAGAAATGTAATATTTACTCTTACTAACCATGTTTCGAGCATTGAAGTTGATCAATTACTAACTCTTAGGTAGGTCTTTTCCAAATGTGTTTTTAAGATAGCAAAGTTATGTAAATAAAGTCAGAGGAGGGTGATATTTTCGTTTGTGGAATTCTCATCATTTGATAAATAAAATATTCTAGGTAACATGTGTACAATCACTACGTTGGTTCTTTTAGGTTAACAATTATACTTATTAGCTGGTAATGATGTAAAAATAAATAAAATATGACAGTCAATACAAACATAAAACAGTTTGAGCGAAGGTATACAATAGTTTGACAATTAATCGTAACACAGTCAATTGTAATAAATTGAAATGATACATAGTACAATGTATTAGCCTACAACGTAGTGATTATAGAAAGAAAGAAAGAAAGAAAGAAAAATAACTTTATTCTGGGACACAGTCCCTTGAGAATAACAAAATTAAAATATTACATCTGGCCAAAATAAAATCAATCGAAAAAAAGAAATAATGTAAAAAAAAATATAAGGTAAAAATTCTATATACAAAACAAACTAAACTATATACAAAACCATTAATACTATGACAAGACACTTAAAGCTATTTGCTCTTATAGACCAGTATACACTTTTCCGAAAAAAATAAAGAATTAAAAAATAAAAATGTATCAAATTCTCTATTAAAATCCGCTCAAATGGTTAGCAAGTATCTGACTGTTTTTGTGATAGGAATTGGAATAGGAGGGATTTGAATGTGGATATGGAGGGGGAATGTCGAATTTTGATAGGAAGGGAATTCCAGAAATTGACAGAGCGAACAATAAAGGAATTTTGGAATGAGGCAGATCTGTGAGAAGGCATGTAAAGGTCAAAAGATCGAGATCTTGTGGACAGGGAATGGACTGAGGATTTGAACTGGAGAAGGTTGTAGGCGTAAGAAGGACGATGGTTATTGATGATTTGGTAGAGGAACGTACACAGAAAATATTGTCTTCGGAAGGAGGGGAAGAGCCACCTTAACTCAGTGTAGTGGTGAGAGACATGGGAGTACCTCGGTGCACCAATAACAAATCTTACGCAGCTATTCATTAATCTCTTCAGTCTATCAAGGAGCTCCACCGAGAGGCCATCATACACCACACAGCTGTAGTCAAAGTGGGGGAAGATGAGAGAGGAAATTAGGAGTCTACGGATATGTTGAGGTAGGAGATGGCGGAAGCGATGAAATAGTTTAAGGGCAGAAATTGTCTGACGGGAAATGTGAGAAATATGGTATGTCCAGGAGAGGGTTTGATCTATGAAAAATCCTAAATTTTTAACAGAGGAGTAGAAAGAAATTGGCTGGTCATTAAGGTGTAATATGGGAAAGTCAGTATGGGATCTAATAAGGGGCTTGGAACCAATGACAATGGCCTGAGTTTTGGCAGCATTTAACTTTAATCCATTTACATTTGCCCAGGCATTGATTCGATCAAGGTCTTCTTGAATCTTGGCAAATGCCCCCAGTAACTCAGAGGGAGAAAAGGATAGGTAGATCTGGGAATCATCTGCATAAAGGTGATGGGAACAATGGAGAATTGATTTAGGTAGGTTGTTAATGTAGGAGCTGAAAAGGAGAGGAGATATGCTTGAACCCTGGGTAACTCCAGAGGATAAAGAAAGGAAAGCAGATTATACTCATGTTACCTAGAATATTTTATTTATAAAATGATTTTCTTTCCACAAACAAAAATATTACCCTCCTCTGTCTATCTTTACCTCCATCAGCCCTCTTATTTACCTACTTAAGAACCAGTATTTGAACACCTGTAGTGCTCGAAACATGGTTAGTAAGAGTAAATGATACATTTCTTATAAATTGATTGTATACATTATTTTTTTAGTTTGTAAAACTTATTACATGTATCATTTGCCTAATTGAGGTTCTTATCTATCACTATTTTTCATTATTAATAATTATCTGTCGTGTAATATTATGTTTCTGATTGTATTTAACAATTTGCACCCCTGATGATGATCTACATGCTTGGGTTGAAACGTCGGCACAAATAGATATAATGAAAATGATTGAGTCCTGGATATTTATCACCTATAATATGTGGAACAGTCGATTAACTTCCTTCAATAATTCATTAAACATATAATTAATTTAACTATTAGTTAGGTCTGGCTAGTAAAAATAATATAATTAATATCTTATGTATATATTAAATGTATGATATAATTTTTTTAAGCTTTTTTGTTGTCTATTCATTGGAAAAATCACTATAATTTTGAAATTATAATTACACATCTACTTTTGACCCTTTATATCCAACACTCCAGTTTTTATTGCTATATTTTGACACCCTTCTTCCAATCGCTTCAGTTTTTAATTTCTAGGATAAAGGAAAAAAAATGTTTAAAGAAAACAATGTAACACTATTACTGAATTAAGTTTTATTATTACAATCATATAATTTTTAGTTATATAATTAATTGTTTAATTTTATATGATTAATATATTATAGTGCTTTAATAATGTTTTTGATTTATTATTTTGATTTTATTAAAGAACAAATATTAATGCAGTCATTTAACTGTCCAAAACAATAACAATAATAATGTATATATATTTTTACTTCCTATATCCTCTACTAGGAAGTTTAAGATGGCCTCTATTGTAAAAATTAAATAATTGCAATAACAAAACTTAATTCAGTAGTCCCTCCGTCGTAAAGCTATGACTTCTTGTCCTACGGTATCCTTCAATAATACTCCAGTTATTCCTGTTGAGCGAATCCGCTACTAAGGACTCTATACTCTTAAGGACCTGGATAAACGTCTTATTTGGGATCCTCATACTACACTGAAACGACAAGAAACTGCTCGACATTTCCGACTGCTCCAACACTTACTAGACAAACGCTCTAAACTTTCAATTAATTACAAAAGGCTTATCTATATAACTATAATAAGACCTATATGAACATACGGAGTTGAGCTTTGGGGCTCCACCAAACCATCGAGTTTCTATCATATCCAATCCTTACAATCCAAAATCCTCCGTAAAATCCTTAATGCTTCATACTTAGTCACAAATAAAACCATTCATAAAGACCTTAACGTACCATATGTCGCTGATTATCCTGAGCCAGATATCTATCCTTTCATGATAAACTTCAGTCCCATCCAAATCCGCTTGTTTCCACTCTTGCTTCTTCCACGATCCCTGATAATCTTCCTAGGCGACTGAAAAGGAGATGGTCTCGTGATCTCCTTACCTAGAATTATTTATAGGGTGTGCTACCACTGGGCAGTACTCTTCAAGCCTGTTCATGTCATTATTTCTAATTTGAGCATATTTACTGGTTGTATTTGTATACAGTTGTAAATTTCATTAAAGAAACAAAAGAAAAAAAAATTCAGTAGTGCTTAGCAATTTCACACAATTCTGTATATTTATTGATTCTTAGATGTTCGATAATCATTAAATTGTATTTACTTTCCATAAATGAATCATATTCAATTAATCAATCTGTTTTATAAACTAAAATATATACTTTAGAGAAAGGTAAATATTCAATTGGTTCTTATATCTACAACCGAACGATAGCCCCGCTGATGACTTACATGTTTGGGCTGAAACGTCAGCTAACCCAACAAGTATTATCGTGCCTGAAATTCTTGACAATTTTGTTTCATTCTAAAATACATACTTAATCTAAATGACATAAGGAATTGTTACCGGACTGTTTAGCGAAAATTTCAATAATCAAAAATTAATTTCATTTATACTTTCACGTATCTATATATGTAATATACATTAAGGGTATTGTGATCGTGAAAATTTTCAAATCTGAGTTTTCAACGGAAATACCTGTTTTGAGGTCTCCTGAGTCAAAATAACCAAGGCCCACAAAATGGTCTCTGTGTGTGTATTAACAGTCTAGCTCAAAAACGAAAAGTTGTATGAAAGTTAAATTGTATATTTAAGATTCGTATATACCTGGCATGTTATAGCAACTTTTTCGTCAAAATCGGCTAACCGTAAGTGGCACTTTATATCATCGAATTAACACATTTGTACGATTTTCTTAAAAACGGATCTAATGATTTTGATTAAATTCATTATATCAGTGTAAAATTAAGCAGTTTTTAATGTAATATAGGTTTTATTCTCATTAATGTTCTAACAGGGTTTAAATGGCTAATTTTCGATATTAACTTCTCCTAAAATGCCTTTATTTATTTATATTTTTGAAACAATTAACCATTTTACTTTGATCTCTTATATAAAAAATAGTTAAGCAGGAATAAAAAATTTTAACTGAGAATAATTATAATGGAGGAACCAAAGGAATACGAGCAGTGTTGCCCTAAATCGGTCTTGCATTTTGCAAGACTAAGACCAATGACGCCTAACTGTTGGAAGACCAAGACTGTTAAAAAAAATATATTTTTTAAATATAGTTTAAGGCAAAATAGTTACTAATACCTAACAATTTTAGTTACTATATGTAAAGAATTGCATAACCAATATACTTTTGCATTTAACTCTTCTAATTTTTCATTCGGGCTCAGTTAAGTTTTTCCTATCCAAAAAAATACTGTAATATCCCTATAGTAATAAGCTAATAAGTAACTGCAAGACTGTTGCGAGACTCTTGCGCAAGACCAAGACTGAGTTTGCAAGAACAAGACTCTCGGTCTCTCATTTGGGCAACACTAAATAGGAGATGGCCCGAGCTCACTCATTTGTACTATGGACCCAATATTGTGTACTTTTTGAGTTATTTGCAAATTATGAATTCTTTCTAACATCTCGATTTTTTGATATAGCAATACCATATTATTTGAAACCTTCCACTTTTATGTTCACATTTATTATTGGACTATGCTAAGCGAAACGAGGATTATGTGTTTGGGTCGTCCACTATAAGCTATGTAACACATTTTTGATCTAATTTAACGATATGGCTTTATCGAATTTTTAAGTTTGATGGCTCAAATTATTCGTTGAGATCGCGAGAGTGTTTTGAAACAAATTTAGCTAAAAACACTGACTCATTATTGAACTATTATCAAGGGTTAATCAATTTTCTAAAATAGTGGGTTGATCGTTGACTGTAGTGAATAATTGAAAAGAAGGATGTTTGAGGTGATCAGTCTAAATAAAAAAATAGTAAAAATAAATAATTTTATTTGCCGACGTTTCGGCTCGAAATTCAGGCCTTCATCAGGGCTGTTCAATCCGACAAGCGTGGAAAGACCTTTTCACAACAAGCTCTTTCCACGCTTGTCTGATTCAACAGCACTGACGAAGGCCTGAACTTCGGGCTGAAACATCGGCAAATATAAAATTAATATAATTATTTATTTTTACAATTTTTTTATTTTGAGTGATTTTTTTTTACCCCAACCACCCTTCACTTAAATTTTCTAAAAGTTATATAACCATTTTTTTGAGCGAGCAGTTTTGTTAAATATATTTTTCATGTGTTTTGTAACCATACAGAAGTATTCACTTTATGCTAGAATCCAATAGATCGTTTCTAAAGTCAGCTTAATGACTGTCCATCGGTGCTAGATACAATCGATTGTTTGATTCCTTCGGTGGAATTAGCGCTGAGTTTTGGTAGTTGTCCTCTCTTAGAGAAGTTACTTAAAGTTTAGTCAATGGGCACAAAAAATAATAAAATTATCGTAAGTATAAATAAAAAATAAATAATTTATATAAATATTTAAGACCAGTATTTCAACATTATTAAGAAAGTTATGAGTGTTATTAAAATAAATTTGATTCCTTTAACCTAAATAATACCTGTTCTTCAAAGTATGTATAAACCTGTAAGTTATAAATAAATGTTTGTAAGTTATGAAAATAACTCTAAATGATTATTTGGGAGAAATATAAACAAAACAGTTACATAGTACAGCTCATCTTTGTCTTATACGTACAAGAAAAATATAAACAAAAATATAATGTTCATAGAAAAAAATTAAACAGAAAACTTCTTTTAATTGGAGTCTGAAGATCGACCGGAGTCTCTGTTGACTAGCGATACCTAGTGGCTTTCAAACTAACTACGCGTTCTCGTTCTCGCGAAGTCATTCAAATTAGGCTGTCATTGCTAAACCGTGTTTCACAAATCAAAAATTAATTATTTTTTGAGCTTGAATAAGTAGGGAACAGACCCCAAAAAAGACAGAGTGAATAATAACTATCTTATTGGAGACACTAAACGCTGTTCATACATGTAAACTAAAATTATATGATATATTTAATGTATAACTTACGGATTTTTTTAAATATATCATTAATATAATATTAATAATAACGTTGTTAATATAATATAATATTAATATTGTTATTATATTTACTACAAATAAAAATTTTCAGAGTACGTAAAAAAACTACCTACTTTTTTTTCACTGAACATTATATTTTTGGTTCAATTTTTTTTGCAGGCTTAAGACAAATCTGATAGGATTGGTTCGAAAATTAAAAATTAAGTTAAAAATGACGGTTTTGGAAGAAAAATTTTGGCTAGGAATATGGAATATATTTGTAATCAGCGTAAAATTTGCTATAAGAATCAATAGAAATCAGAATTTTGTCCATTTCGATTAATGAAGCACTGTGCATCGGCTGACTTATCAAAAAAACCCATGACTGCTAACTTTTTTTTATTTTCACTTACCTAAATATGATATGTATAGTAAGGGTAAGTATTGTGATCGTGAAAATTTTCGAATCTGAGTTTTATGAAATACATGTTTTGAGGTCTCCTGAGTCCAAATAACCAAGTCCCGCAAAATGGTCTGTATTATGTATTTAAGATATGAATATGTCTTAGATGTTACAGCAATTCTTTTCTTAAAATCGGCTAACCGGAAGTGCCACTTTATATCAACGGTGAAACACATTTTTACAATTTCCTCAAAAATGGCTCTAACGATTTTGATAAAACTCAATGAAGTATTGTATAATTAAGTGGTCTTTAATATCATTTAGGTCTTATCCCCGTTGATGTCACTTTACAGGGCTTAAATGCCCAAGGTTCATATACGTCTTCCTCTAAAGTACCTTTAATATGGTTTATTTAAAAAAATTAACTATCTTTTATTGATAGTAACTATAAAATATTGCTAAATATGAAGTCTGAAAGAATGTAGTTATTGGAAACACATATTTCTAATGAAATTTTGTCACTAAATGTAAACTTTTTTCTAAGTTTGATAAAAAAGAATTTAAAATCCACCGAATCATGCCAATGTCATTGTTTAATAATTTTGGTGTATTTTATTAACTCTAGATATCATATAATATTTAAATAATTAGGTATCTATTATGCGTTTATTCCAAAAAATCATCAAGTAACCTTTTAAGAAATTAAATTAGTGAATAATTTGATGAATTTCCTCTTTGATGATGAAGTACTAACATTATCCACTTACAATTTGTGTGACAACTTTAGACCTATCCATGGCAATAAATTGGCAAGTAAATAGAGAGGGAGAGAATCGCTTTATTATCATAAAAAGGGCGCTGCCCAATTACATTGGGTTGCTTTAAACACTTTTTTTTATAAAACAAATTTGTTATCTGTAAACTTCAAGCTCCGTTAAAATGCACTTCAAAAATTTTATAATACTCCAATATAGCAAGAAAATAATTTCTGTTCAAAGTAGAGGTGTAAGTGAAAGTTATGTGTTGCCCGAACAAGATTTTTCATCGGTATAATTTCAACAGTTAATTACATATCTAAAATTTTATATCATCGTTTAATTTATTGACGATATTCTCTGTTTATATAATTCCTCTTAGGTAAAAATACCGGATATTATTGTACAACATGAATAAATTGTTTTATCTTTTCTAGCGGAAATAAATAGTGGCTTTGCGACGTTCACGGATTTCCTCTCAGTGTGGGGAAATTCCATATCTTCTTATAGACTTGCCTATTTTTAGTACTTTAATTATTTATTGAGAAATATTCAATCTTTCACAATTAATGACATTTATAATACTATCCAGAGGACACATTCACACTCTATTTACAATAAAAAACAGAGGGCTCTGAAACGTATAGATCCGTCGAAAACCACTTATCGGAAATTTGAACCGATCGCAATACTTTCCATCCTATAAGTAGGAAAGAAATAAGTTAAAAAATCTGTAAAAAAAAAAAAAAAAAATAGAATAAGCTGTATCATCGCTAATACTAATTTGATTCTGATGATTTTTTTTTTTGGTAATTTAATTTTTTTTAATCTATTTATTGAATTATAATACAATCAGCCACTGCTGGAGGGCTATAAGTATTAGGGCTAAGAGTTCTTATTCATACAATATATACAAAGAATAGAGAAATAAATATAAATATAAAAAGTAAATAAATAATACTGATGAAGAAAGTAAATAAAAGAAAAAAAAATAAACAAATAACATAAAATAGCAGACAGAAGCATATTTGCAAGAGATCTCTGGACCACTGCCGTTTTAATCTTCGTGGAGGATTGTAGGGATGAAGGGAGCTGGATAGGGATTGAGCTAGAGGATTTGGATGACGGATAAGGTTCTGGTGAAAGTTGGAGAATCAGGATGGGATGATGTCGAGGACAAATGGGATGTTAAGTTCATGGTGTAGGGTCTTATTTGTGACATAATATGGGGCATTGACTATTGTTCTATGTACTTTGGACTGGAAGGATTGGATGCGTTTGATATTCCAATGTTTAGCAGTTCCCCACAGTTCAAGTCCGTAGATCCAGATAGGTTTCAGTATGGTCTTGTAGATTAAAAGTTTATTTTTAATCGAAAGATGCGATGTCCTACTTAGTAATCTATACAGCTGGCCATATCGTCGGTTAAGTTCTTGTCTTTTAAGTCTGGTATGTGGGTTCCAAGTTAGTCTTTTGTCAAGAAGGAAGCCAAGGTAACGGACTGTGTCGGAGTAGGGAAGTGGAATTGAATTAAAAAGGATTGGCGGACAGGATCTGCGTCGCAGGATGAAAGTGATGTGTTTGCATTTTGATTCATTGATTCTGATGCGCCAGTTGTTGCACCGCTGCTCAATCAAGGAGAGATTGCTATTTGAGGATCTGAGTGGGGGGATAGAATGGCAGTATCATCAGCAAATGTAGCTAGAAATGTATGAGGATTTGAAGGGATATCGGCAGTGAAAAGGATGTAGAGAACTGGACCCAAAACACTGCCTTGTGGAACACCAGCCTTAACTGGATAGTAAGGTAATTTAATTACCTTTCAAAAGTATTCACATAAATTTTACCGTAGAATACATACTTAGTAAGTTAGGTCCCATAACATTTTTCTTTTCTTTATAACTCCTTTTCCTGAATTTTCTCGGGAATTTGGTTCATATACGAAAATTGAAAGGACAATTATTAAAACATTATAGGAAAGTTTAATCAAAATCGTTAGAAGCGTTTTCGCGCTACAGTGTACAGAAAAACATATTTTTCATTTATTGAGCACAAGCTATTGGGCATGGAACACCGAATTTCTGTCATAGGCATCGGTAGTCAAAACCCTACAAAATTAAAAAAGAATCAACAAAATCGGTTCAGTAGTTTCCGAGAAAATCTTGGCACAGACAGACAGACCAATGGCTAAAAATGTGTTTTTCGGACTCAGGACGCTCTAAAACGTATAGATCCGTCGAAAACCACATATCGGAAATTTGATCCGATTGCAATATTTTCCTTACCTAGTATAGGTAGGAAAGTAATAAATTAAAACATGTGTAGGAAATAGAATAAGCTGTATCATCGCTAATACTGGTTCGATTCCGATGATTTTTTTTTTGTTTTGTTGGTAATTTAATTACCTTTTAAAAGTTTTATTATAAATTTTACCGTATAAAATATACACTTAGCGAGTTAGGCCCCAAACATTTTTCTTTTCTTTATAACTCCTTTTCCTGAATTTTCTCGGGAATTTGGTTCATATACGAAAATTGAAAGGACAATTATTAAAACATTATAGGAAAGTTTAATGAAAATCGTTAGAACCGTTTTCGCGCTACAGTTTGTAGAAAAACGTGTTTTTCATTTATTGTGCATGGAGCACCGAATTTCTGTCACAGGCATAAGTAGTTAAAACCCTACAAAATACAAAAAGAAGGAACAAAATCGGTTCAGTAGTTTCCGAGAAAATCTTGGCACAGACAGAAAGACCAATGGCTGAAAATGTGTTTTCCGGACACAGTGGCTCTGAAACATATAGATATTCCACTGAAAAAAATAATATAATAATATATAGATATTATAATTAGGGCTGTAATAAACTTTTACGATCGCCTTCTAGAGGTGAAATTGGCTAATTAGTTCCTAAAGTTTGCCAACCGCAACGCTGGAGAATAGTTTGGCCTTTAAGCATACCTTTATGTTTAATTATATTGCTATTTGCTAATTTAACTACCAACAGCTAACATTGATTAACAGACTAAAACCGCTAGTGTACCATACCATATCTAATTATGGCACAGACAGACAGACCAATGGATAAAAATGTGGTTTTCGGACTCAGAGGGCTCTAAAACGTATAGATCCGTCGAAAACGACATATCGGAACTCAAGGAGATCCCAGCGCCTCTCGCTCAGTCGCAGTACTGGTATTAAGGATCAGTAGTTGCTGAGGAGTACTTAAATACACATTGGTTATCTGTAACTTTATTACCCAGCTATAGGTAATATTAACACGTTAGCTGTGGTTACGGTCTCCGAGGTACGATATTCCTCTCGACTTCAAAACGACCGGGATTGTTTCGAATTTTATCCGTCTTAATCTCTAAAATGATAATTTTAAAAAATATTAGAATGGGAGTTGGATAGATGTAAAGATACGAACGTAAGTAATTATTATATCTGATAAAATTTTTTTCGGATTTTTATCATTTTACGGTATCATCCTCCAGTGTTCGATATATATTACTGCCGTGGCAATGCACATGCATGGTTTTGTCTTCTTTGAGCTTCTGTGTCGCACAGTAGCTCTTGAGAGTTCATCTTAGACTGGCGACTGTCCTTGTTTATTTAACATGTATAAATGAATAAATAATATACATATTAATAATGTATAAATTATATCTTGAAAATTATAATTACATGTAATAAATAATTTTTTTCTCATTTTATTTTCAATATTTAAGTTTTTTTTCTTAATGATATTTACAACTGTATTAAATAAATGCATTTAGTATATTTGAACATATAATGACGTGAAAACACTTGTTCAGAAACTACCAAGTGGTAGCACTCTAATGATATGTCTACATTAGAAGATCACCGGACCATCTTCTTTTCAGACACCTCGGAGGGTTATCAGGAATTGAAGAGGAAGCAAGGTTAGAAACAAGAGAGTTGGGATGATTTTGAAGTTTATTATAGAAGGATAGGTATCTGGATTGGGCCAGATCTGAAACATAAGAAACATTAAGGTCATTATGGATGATTTTATTTGTGACAAAGTAGGGAGAATTAAGGATTTTACGAAGGATTTTGGATTGTAGGGATTGGATACGAGAGGAATTTGATGGTTTAGTAGAGCCCCAAAGCTCGATCCCGTAAGTCCAAATAGGCCTTATTATAGTAATATATATGAGTCTTTTGTAAATAGTTGGCAGCTTAGAGCGTTTGTCTAGTAAGTGCTGGAGTAGTCGGAAACGTCGGGCGGTTTCTAGTCGTTTCAGGCTGGTATGGGGGTTCCAAGTGGGTCGTTTGTCAAGGTGGAGTCCTAGGTATCGGATTTGGTCAACAGGGATAAGTGGGGTATTCCTTGCTTATTTAACATGTATAAATGAATAAATAATATACATATAAATAATGGGTAAATTATATCTTGAAAATTATAATTACATGTAATAAATAATTATTTCTTATTTAATTTTCAATATTTAAGATTTTTTTTTTCTTAATGATATTTACAACTGTATTGAATAAATGCATTTAGTATATTTGAACATATGGATATAATGACGTGAAAACACATGTTGAGAAACTACCCATTGATAGCACTCTAATAATATGTCTATATTAGGAGATCACGGGGCCATCATCTTTTCAGACGCCTCGGAGGGTTGTCAGGAATTGAAGAGGAAGCAAGGCTAGAAACGAGAGGGTTGGGATGATTCTGAAGTTTATTATGGAAGGATAGGTATCTGGATTGGGCCAGATCTGAAACATAAGGAACATTAAGGTCATTATGGATGGTTTTATTTGTAACAAAGTAGGAAATATTGAGGATTTTGGATTGTAAGGATTGGATGCGAGAGGAATTCGATGGCTTAGTGGTGTCCCATAGCTCAACTCCGTAATTCCAAATAGGCCTTATTACAGCCATGAATATGAGTCTTTCGTAATTAATTGAAAGTTTAGATCGTTTGTCGAGTAAATGCTGAAGTAATCGGAAACGTCGAGCGGTTTCTTGTCGTTTCAGTATGGTATGATTTAAGATTTATATCTCTAAAAATAACATTTGTTTACTGAACTAAAGAAAACTAATTAAAAGTTAGTTTTAATTAACTATCATTTTATCCAATCATGCTTTTTGCATGTAGTCCAAAGTCTGGTTGGATAAAATGGCTTGAAGATCGCTTACCGGCCGAAACGTAGCTATGAAAATTAAAATAAATATGGTGAAAAAATAAACAGAGCCTCATTTTATAATATTAGAAAATTTTCATCTAAAACAACCATATATGGAGAAAACTGGTCATATAATTGGCACCTGACGTCGAAGTCCACTTCTACGATTGCTGGCCATTAATGAGGACACAATCAACAAATAGAGACTCAGAATAGGGAATTTGATTCAATTTTGTTGTAAAAAAATAGCGGTATACCTCGAAACTAATGTTGTCTCCGGCGCCCTATGGCATTAGAAACTTCATAACTAGTGTCGGTCGACGAGCACCGATATCGTCGGCAAAGACATTTAAGAGATATATCGTGTTCAACAGCTAACGTGTTAATAAGTGGCTACAAGGAGGGGTTGTGAGTTTAGAATGACCTCTTGTATTTAACGATTTTTTGAGTGAACGGCTAGTTTGTTCCAAGCCGTTAATTATTCAGTAAAATCCAGTGAGATATTAAAAATAATTTAAGCTCAAATCAAGTGGTGTGAAGATAATAAAAAAAAAAAATACAACGAAGATGTGTGCTTTGGACCGAACAGTAAAAGTGAAAACATTAAGGAAGCGAGATATATAAATTATAAATGACAACTTATTCTAAAGGAGATGAAATGTTGAACATTTTCCTCGCTTACAATATATAAGTCCGATTTTTAGTTTCTGAGATATTTTAATCTATATCTTCAAAAAAACTCGTTATCATTTGGTTTAGGACATTTTTGCCCTCTTCTGCTCTCTAATACGATGTTGGGTTAAGATATAATTTTGAATAATAGCTCATTAGAAAGAAGACGAAATGCTGAAAATTTCCCTCGCTTACAGTATGCAGGTCTGATTTTTAGTTTCTGAGATTTTTAATCCATTTAATCTAGACAATAGTGTAAATGTTATCCTACCTCACTATAACTCGTGTCTATGTGACAGATTGTTGTAATACTCAATAAATAAATTTAAAAAAAAATCTAGCAGACTTTACCCGTTAACAGTTCAGAAATCTGACTTATCAATCTAATTCACTTCCTACAAAAAAGTAATTATCTGTTCACTAATCCATACCTTCTATCCAAATTTGAGCCAAATAGAATGAACGGTTTTAGAGATATAGACTTATCAAGAAAAATACCTTTCCGCATATATAAGAGGAAGTAATGAACAGATTTCAATAAAATTGATACTACATTATTTGTTCACTACATCTAACTATGACATCAGCTCGATGAAATATGTTTATTTTATCATTATGACATGGCAAATTTACATTTGAATTGGAAAACTGTGCTGTCATTGTTGTATTGGTCTGTATTATGTATTTAAGATAGGAATATGCCTTAGATGTTACAGCAATTCTTTCCTTAAAATCGGCTAACCGGAAGTGCCACTTTATATCAACGGTGAAACACATTTTTACAATTTCCTCAAAAACGGCTCTAACGATTTTGATAAAACTCAATGAAGTATTGTATAATTAAGTGGTCTTTAATATCATTTAGGTCTTATCCCCGTCGATGTCACTTTATAGGGCTTAAATGCCCAAGGTTCATATACGTCTTCCTCTAAAGTACCTTTAATATGGTTTATTGAAAAAAAAATAACTATCTTCTATTGACAGTAACTATTAAATATTGCTAAATATGAAGTCTGGAAGAATATGATGATTGGAAACAGATATTTGTAATGAAATTTTGTCACTAAATGTAACTTTTTTCTAAGTTTGATAAAAATGAATTTAAAATCCACCGAATCATGCCAATGCCATTGTTTAAAATACTATTTAATTGTACTTGTGTGAAAGAAGATGTAAAATATAAAAATATTTCAGGGATATATGTATAAAATTTAATACTTTTGCTGTATTTTAATAACTTTAGATATCATATAATATTTAAATAATTAGGTATCTATTATGCGTTTATTCCAAAAAATTATCAAGTAACCTTTTAGGAAATTAAATTAGTGAATAATTTGATTAATTTCCTCTTTGTGAAGTACTAACATTATCCACTTACAATTGGTGTGACAACTTTAGACCTATCCATGGCAATAGATTGACAAGTAAATAGAGATAGAGAATCCCTTTATTATCATAAAAGGGCGCTGCCCAATTACATTGGGTTGCTTTAAACACTTTTTTTATAAAACAAATTTGTTATGTGTAAACTTCAAGCTCCGTTTAAATGCACTTCAAAATTTTTATAACACTCCAACAAATTGTATTATGTGTTGCCCGAACAAGATTTTTCATCAGTATAATTTCAACAGTTAATTACATATCTAAAATTTTATGTCGTCGTTAAATAGAATGGACGGTTTTAGAGATATAGACTTATCAAGAAAAATACCTTTCCGCATATATAAGAGGAAGTAATGAACAGATTTCAATAAAATTGATACTACATTATTTGTTCACTACATCTAACTATGACATCAGCTCGATGAAATATGTTTATTTTATCATTATGACATGGCAAATTTACATTTGAATTGGAAAACTGTGCTGTCATTGTTGTATTGGTCTGTATTATGTATTTAAGATAGGAATATGCCTTAGATGTTACAGCAATTCTTTCCTTAAAATCGGCTAACCGGAAGTGCCACTTTATATCAACGGTGAAACACATTTTTACAATTTCCTCAAAAACGGCTCTAACGATTTTGATAAAACTCAATGAAGTATTGTATAATTAAGTGGTCTTTAATATCATTTAGGTCTTATCCCCGTCGATGTCACTTTATAGGGCTTAAATGCCCAAGGTTCATATACGTCTTCCTCTAAAGTACCTTTAATATGGTTTATTGAAAAAAAAATAACTATCTTCTATTGACAGTAACTATTAAATATTGCTAAATATGAAGTCTGGAAGAATATGATGATTGGAAACAGATATTTGTAATGAAATTTTGTCACTAAATGTAACTTTTTTCTAAGTTTGATAAAAATGAATTTAAAATCCACCGAATCATGCCAATGCCATTGTTTAAAATACTATTTAATTGTACTTGTGTGAAAGAAGATGTAAAATATAAAAATATTTCAGGGATATATGTATAAAATTTAATACTTTTGCTGTATTTTAATAACTTTAGATATCATATAATATTTAAATAATTAGGTATCTATTATGCGTTTATTCCAAAAAATTATCAAGTAACCTTTTAGGAAATTAAATTAGTGAATAATTTGATTAATTTCCTCTTTGTGAAGTACTAACATTATCCACTTACAATTGGTGTGACAACTTTAGACCTATCCATGGCAATAGATTGACAAGTAAATAGAGATAGAGAATCCCTTTATTATCATAAAAGGGCGCTGCCCAATTACATTGGGTTGCTTTAAACACTTTTTTTATAAAACAAATTTGTTATGTGTAAACTTCAAGCTCCGTTTAAATGCACTTCAAAATTTTTATAACACTCCAACAAATTGTATTATGTGTTGCCCGAACAAGATTTTTCATCGGTATAATTTCAACAGTTAATTACATATCTAAAATTTTATGTCGTCGTTAAATAGAATGGACGGTTTTAGAGATATAGACTTATCAAGAAAAATACCTTTCCGCATATATAAGAGGAAGTAATGAACAGATTTCAATAAAATTGATACTACATTATTTGTTCACTACATCTAACTATGACATCAGCTCGATGAAATATGTTTATTTTATCATTATGACATGGCAAATTTACATTTGAATTGGAAAACTGTGCTGTCATTGTTGTATTGGTCTGTATTATGTATTTAAGATAGGAATATGCCTTAGATGTTACAGCAATTCTTTCCTTAAAATCGGCTAACCGGAAGTGCCACTTTATATCAACGGTGAAACACATTTTTACAATTTCCTCAAAAACGGCTCTAACGATTTTGATAAAACTCAATGAAGTATTGTATAATTAAGTGGTCTTTAATATCATTTAGGTCTTATCCCCGTCGATGTCACTTTATAGGGCTTAAATGCCCAAGGTTCATATACGTCTTCCTCTAAAGTACCTTTAATATGGTTTATTGAAAAAAAAATAACTATCTTCTATTGACAGTAACTATTAAATATTGCTAAATATGAAGTCTGGAAGAATATGATGATTGGAAACAGATATTTGTAATGAAATTTTGTCACTAAATGTAACTTTTTTCTAAGTTTGATAAAAATGAATTTAAAATCCACCGAATCATGCCAATGCCATTGTTTAAAATACTATTTAATTGTACTTGTGTGAAAGAAGATGTAAAATATAAAAATATTTCAGGGATATATGTATAAAATTTAATACTTTTGCTGTATTTTAATAACTTTAGATATCATATAATATTTAAATAATTAGGTATCTATTATGCGTTTATTCCAAAAAATTATCAAGTAACCTTTTAGGAAATTAAATTAGTGAATAATTTGATTAATTTCCTCTTTGTGAAGTACTAACATTATCCACTTACAATTGGTGTGACAACTTTAGACCTATCCATGGCAATAGATTGACAAGTAAATAGAGATAGAGAATCCCTTTATTATCATAAAAGGGCGCTGCCCAATTACATTGGGTTGCTTTAAACACTTTTTTTATAAAACAAATTTGTTATGTGTAAACTTCAAGCTCCGTTTAAATGCACTTCAAAATTTTTATAACACTCCAACAAATTGTATTATGTGTTGCCCGAACAAGATTTTTCATCGGTATAATTTCAACAGTTAATTACATATCTAAAATTTTATGTCGTCGTTAAATAGAATGGACGGTTTTAGAGATATAGACTTATCAAGAAAAATACCTTTCCGCATATATAAGAGGAAGTAATGAACAGATTTCAATAAAATTGATACTACATTATTTGTTCACTACATCTAACTATGACATCAGCTCGATGAAATATGTTTATTTTATCATTATGACATGGCAAATTTACATTTGAATTGGAAAACTGTGCTGTCATTGTTCCATTGGATAACCGACATTTACTTCGTTCAGTAGCAATAGGAAAGCAATATTAATAAATCTGCTTTTAAGCCCCCGTTGAACTTTTACTCTTCCTGGATCGCGGGGCGTTGATTTCTCCAGAAGAGAAGACTTATTGTCCAGGTAGCTTTCTAGATACTCCTCCGAAGAATAGCAAGTCCTCATATGTCGAGTGAGATTGTCGTCCCACCTTCGAAACTTCTCAAGAGTAGGAAGAAAGTCCATCGCGTGTTTCTTCTTCCTACCAGAGAGGGCCATATTCGACAGAAGTTTCTTTCATTGCAATTCTTTATAAGTTACTATGTGAACGGCATTTAGTCGATGGAAACCAATCAGAAAAATATCGAATAAATCTGGTGCGGCCAACAACACACAACGTTTTTACTTTCACTTATGAACTATATAGTAAGGGATCGTGAAAATTTTCGAATCTGAGTTTGCAACGGAAATACATGTTTTGAGGTCTCCTGAGTCCAAATAACTAAGTCACGCAAAATGGTCTGTGTGTGTGTGTTTCTGAATATATCTAGGTAAAACATTAAAAGTCGTAGGAAAGTGAAATTGTATATTTAAGGTTTGTATATACCTTAAATGTTACAGCAACATTTTCGTCAAAATCGGCTTGCCGAAAGTGACGCTTTATATCATCGATGAAACACATTTTTACTGTTTCCTCGAGAAATGCTAAAGTAATTTTGATTAAATTCATTATATCAGTGTAAAGCACGGGCGGATCTACGGGGGTGGCTTTCGGGCTGAAGCCCCCCCCCCCCCCCCAAAATGGAAAAAATATAACCATGTTTTATGGGAAACAAAATTTTAAAAATACCTCTTAAAGTATTATTGCTCGTGTAATTACATTTAAAAGTACTTAAGGAATAGCTTAAACACCATTTCATATAGGTAGTTAGTTTCTTTCTGTTTTTCCAAAGTAATTATCGTTATTTTTATGAAAAAAAAAGGTTTCGGGCTGAAGCCCCCCCAAAATTAAATCCTGGATCCGCTAGTGGTGTAAACTTAAGCAGCTTTTAATATTATATTGGTTTTATTCTCCTTGATGTTTTCTAACATGGCTTAAGTGGATAATTTTCAATATTAGCTTCCTCTAAAGTATCTTAATTTTTTTAATTTGAAACAATTAACCATTTCACATTGATTTCTAATATAAAAAATGTATAGAAGCTTGTGAGTAGTTGTTTTTATTAGTTTAGTTTCTTTTTGTTTGGTTTAGTTTATATACATATACTTTTAGTATTATTGTTTTTTCTGTATTATTTATTTTTATTTATTGTTGATTGAGCGTTAATGTTCTCTCTGAACACTATTATAAATGTCCTTATTTGTGACAGATTGTAATATCTCTCAATAAATATAGTTTAAAAAAATATATAAAAAATAGTTAAATTAAAAATATGAAAGAATTTGATAATTAACTAAAGCAGAAATATGAGATCGTAATAAAGAATAGTTGTAATGACACTACAAGACTCGTGAGATACGAGCGCGGCCGATCTCACCCGATCTGAACCGAAGATTAGAACAGGCTTTCATACGTAACATGAACATAATAAAATACGATCTCCGACAATATTATGTACATATACATATGCTGTTATCCTAATTGCTTTCGTTGGTATTATATAAGGGCACTTAAACAAATAAAAATAACCAATGAACAATGAAATATAAATCAATATTAACGTTTATAATTTTTACTTTAACTTCTTCTTTGTCTGAAAATACTTATAAAAAAAAAAATGGTAAGTGAAAGTTGTGTGATGCTCGCATTTTTTTTTGTTTTAAAGGAACTGTTCTTATACCATACATCTGAGAAAAGAATCCCAACATTTTTTCTTCCTTGAAATATCTTCGATGAAATAAATCTATCGAGGGTTTCTTTTTGATTTATCCTCAACGTTAAAAATATATTTCATATTAAATACAAAATCCCATGATATGAAGGCACGGAGGTTAAGATGGGCATGTAGCTCGTAGCAATTCATTTGGAAATCTCTACATAACAATGAATGCCTCAATAGAAGGCAAAAAACGTGGTGGATAGATAGAATAACCAAATATGCAACAGAGCTTTAAATGGAATGAAATATTCCAAGACTTGTTAAGGTGGCAAAACATCAACATGGTCTGTAAACAGAAAAAAAAAGAATTAAATGAAAATGACCTTCTATGGGTAAGATTCATTGATTTAAATAAATAAAATTCATTTATAATTGTAGTGATATTGCAAAGTAAAGATTTCAATTTGTTGTCGACCTTGATTTTTTTTTTTTTTTTTGCAAATATTTGACTTAGCTTTAAACTGTTTCTTTCTTCGATCAAAGAGAATTAAAAGACGTTATTCCTGTAGCCATGGTGATAGGGTAATATCATTCTGATGTTATTTATAGTATGTTTTTTTTGAGTTTTTTGAGTCCAAGAGATGGTTCGATATTAATTTGTGAATTTTATTTTATTATTGATGTAATACGATGTACAGTGTAACTAATTAAAAGCTAAACAGGCCTCGACGTAAGAACGTAAAATAAGACAAACCTTCGTGATCACCTATATTATGTCGACGTACAATAAAGTATTTGATTTCATAAATCATTATTTTAAACTACATTAATTACTCTTCCATGGAAAATAGAAATAAACCCAGAGAAATGCTTGGAAGTATTAAAAAATAGATTTTTACAAAAAATATGTATTTCTACAGTGTGCCTCATTTCTTAATGGTGAAATTCTAGGAGGTGATTGAAGACGAAATTGTAAACAGAAAACTTCATTTGATGCATAGGCTAATTCATAGCAGAAAAGGAGTTAAGACTAATTTTATTACTTTCACTTATCTATATATGAAATATATAGTTCGGAAAAGTATTGCAATCGTAAAAAATTTCGAATCTCAACTTTCAACAGAACATTGAATTGAACTAAATTTACTGTAGTTTAATATCTCTAGATTTGATATTTTATTTAAACAATTAAATATCAACGTCCGTTTATTCCGAAAAATTGTCATGTAACCTTTTAAAGAATTAAATTAATGAATTTTCCCTTTGTGAAATCCAAGCATTATCCGCTTAAAGGTAGTGTATAAACTTTCGATTTAATTATGGCAAGCAATGAAAATCTCGTAATTTCTTTATAGTAAACATTCCAATGGAAAATAACAGTTTAATAACTAATAGACGTACAATCCATAATCATTTATAGGTTGAATATTCATCTATAATTTCAAATCTCTCTAGGAATATATAGCTGATACACTGTAGTTATGAGGTTTACAAAAACAGATGGAGCA
The DNA here is from genome assembly GCA_928085145.1 of Nezara viridula. Lineage (NCBI taxonomy): Eukaryota > Metazoa > Arthropoda > Insecta > Hemiptera > Pentatomidae > Nezara > Nezara viridula. The sequence continues at coordinate 4,449,869 of OV725079.1, forward strand.
CCGAGGTTTTTATTGTCTACCGTTGATATAATTAATAGAATTTTTGTTATTTTAATGGTGTTAATGGTTTCTTAGCAGTTAACTTTAAGCTATTGCTTCGTTAAAAGTGCACTTAAGAAATTTTGTAATTGCTCAACATTGCCAGAAAATAATTTCTATTCAAAGTAAAAAGATAAGTGAAAACTGTGTGTTGCGCGCACCAGATTTTTTTTAAATTGGTCATAAATTATAGTAACTATCTTGATGAGGATCAGCCATGATATAAATAAATAACTGGCTACTTTATGACAATATGATTGTTTCAACGGTCGATGGTGCATGAACTTTTCCTTTTCTCAAGAAATTTTATTGCTTTACTCATTTTAAAAATAGTTCAAGCGAACGTAGAATTAGAAAAATCGTAGATCATATTGCTGAATATGAAAATCAGCACTCACTAATATTATCGATTCAGCCCAAACAACGAGAATGTTTTAAGTTTCACACCAACGTGTGCTTTTCGAAGCGAAAATCTCTTTCGCCGCGATTTGTAGAGAGTAAATTAGATTGATCCGTCAGATTTCCGAACTGTTAACGCTCGGGTAAAGTCGGCTATAGTCGACTAATTGAAATGTTTTTACATATGGATTAAAATATCTCAGACACTAAAAGTAGGGCTTGCATACTATTAGCGAGGAAATTGTTCAAAATTTCATCCTCGCTGTAATAAGCTATAATTCAAAATTGTATCTTGAACCTTTTATAAAAATTGTATATTCTATCAAAAATATATTTCTTTATGACTAAAAACTATTTTATAAAAAATTGTTTAATTGAGATACCTTAGACAGTTTGAGAGAATATTTTTAGTTGGCAGAATGAACATACTATTTTTGGTAAATAGTTCAATTGAAAACCTAGTTAATTTGTGGAATTTCGAGTGATTTGTAGGTTTTGTAAAATTGCTTAATTCGAGCTGATGGCTGATATTTTTTTCTTGAAACTTCATACACTTTTTACTGTCATTTTGCTTAATTAAAAAAAAAATATAGTAACTTAGAAAACTTGTTTCGCTTCGAATTTTATATCTTTTTTGTTAACAAAAATAGGTGTTTTTAAATAATTTTTTTACAAATTTAGCGATTTAAAAAAAACTTCTGATATCCTCCGGAAAATTGATTTCTTACAACATTTTAGCAGTCATTGTTAAAGATAAATTCATGTTAATTTGAACCGCCATGGTCCACCCAAAGGTAGTTAAAATATATATATATATATATATATATATATATATATATATATATATTTTTTTTTTTTTTTGTTTCTTAAAGACATTTACAACTGTATTAAATAAATACATCTAGTAAGTTAGAACATAATGTATATAATGACATGAAAAACACTTGCTGAGTAACTACCCAATGGTAGCACTCTAATGATACGTTTATATTAGGAGATCACGGGGAAAATATATTTAAAATTATTTTTGTATATACAAATGTTTTGTAAGAATTGTAGGAATTGTATTGAACATAAAGAAAATGAGGTTCTGTAGTTATTGTTTTCGAAAAATAATACAAACCAAAATATTTAAAAAAAATTACATTAAATATTAAATATTAGTTGTCATTGTTTTAAAATTTTAATTTTTTCTACCTAGATAAGAAAATAATCGTTTATATTATTCTTTTAACTTTATAACCATCCTTTATGTTCACTCTAATGTAAATAAATAAACAAACACAAGATTCTTTAATGAACTAAAGTTTAAAATTAAATAAAAGGTGGATGTAAGACGGCCTCAAGGAAAAAAACTTATTTATAATTATAGGTTGATGGTTGACTGTATTGAATACTGAAGAGAAGGATGGTTTGATTGATCAGTCAAAATAAAAATAAATAATAATATTTATTTTAACATCTGCCGAGGTTTCGACCCGAGGTTCAGGCCTCTATTCATGCAATATCTTTGATCAGCCCTGATGAAGGCCTGACCTTCTTGTCGAAACGTTGGCAAATATTAAAATAAATATTGTTATTTATTTTTGCCATTTTTATTTTGACTGATCACCCCGACCATCCTCCTTTTCAAACTTTTATTTACTTGTTCCACTAAGGTTGCTGTATGTTAGTAATAAAATTTAAATGTTTTAAATCCCTTACACTTATTTTTTTTAAATATCGTTATAATTTCAAAACGGTAAATTGAATCTGAGAGTATTTGGTTAAACCATTTTGACTTCATCTGCATCAGTGATCATTGTTGTTAATATAGTCACCAAGCGGCACGTGTTCGTCTGAAATATCTTATTAAATTACCATTCAATAGTCCTCAGATCTGTCTACACAATCACAAAACCATATATATGAGTGAAATTAAAAACAAAAATCAAAGCTGATTTGGACCATAAGATAGAAGCAAAAATATAAAAATAAAAAAGACAATGAGCAATTACCTTGTAAGCAAGGTAATTGATATATATATATATATATATATATATATATATATATATATATATATATATATATATATATATATATATATATATATATATATATATATATAAATTTAAGTCTTGTTGGGGAACATCAAAAACACACACACATTTTTAGTGACTGGGTTATTTGAACTCAAGGGACCTCCGTTTTCCGTTAAAAATTTATATTCCAAAATTTTCACGATCGTAATACTTTCTCTTTATTTTTACTCACCTATATATGTAATATATAGTAAGGGAAAGTATTGCGACCGTGAAAATTTTGGAATTTGGAGTTTTTATCGGAAAACGGAGGTCCACAGAGTCCAAATAATCATGTCACGAAAAATGGTGTATTTGATGTTCTCCAACTAGACTTAAATGGCTACTTTTCAATATTAGCTTCCTTTAAAGTACCTCTAATTTTTTACTTTCCTACCTAGACTAGGTATGGAAAATATTGCGATCGAGTAAAATTTCCGAAATGCGGCTTTTAACGGATATACGTTTCAGAGCCCGTGTAAATATTCAAAGTATTATATTTTTTAAGTAGTTATTTTTGTTTATATACATTTATTTTTATTTTTAGTTCCCTACCTATAATATGTAGGGAAATTATTGCGATCAGGTCGAATTTCCGATATGTCGTTTTTGATGGATCTATACGTTTTAGAGCGGCCTGAGTCCGAAAAACACATTTTTAGCCATTGGTATGTCTGTCTGTGCCAAGATTTTCTCGGAAACTACAAAATCAATTTTGTTGCTTCTTTTTTTATTTTGGATGGTTTGACTACTAATGCCTGTGACAGAAATTGGGTGAGCCATGCGCAATAGCTGCTGCGCAATAAATTATAAACGTATAGGGACAAAATTCCCGAAAAAAATTCAGGAAAAGAAGTTACTTAAGTTACTCACTAAGTATATATTCCATGGTAAGATTTATAAGAAAACTTTTTAAAGGTAATTAAATTACCAACAAAACAAAATACAATCATCGGAATCGAACCAGTATTAGCAATGATACGGCGAATTTTTTTTTCATATTTTTTGAAATTTAGTAAAATTCTCTACAAAACTATATATAAATCGTTCATTTCGGACAGCTATTAACAAAGTTACAGCTATTCAATTTTCAATGTAAGATTACTGGTACATATCCTCGTGTCAGAATGGGATGAATGAGAGAAAAAAATATAACTTAGTGAAAGTAAGAAAATCTGTTGCCTGAATCACACAAGCTTCACTATTACCTGTACTTTTAACAGAAATTATTGTTTGACAAAATTAGGCTATGGCAAAAAGTTTTTGCCAAAGTTCAATAATATTATAGAGTATTGAAATGTTTACACTGATCTACCTTAAGCCGGTTTACATTGCTTTAGTTTATCAAATAAATCGTACTCAAATCTTTTCTTTGATCAATTTTCAGGTAGATAAATATAATTCAATTTTTTTTGTTTCCTGATGGACATATGTAAGGATATAAAAACTTTTCTGAAATAGGTAGGAAAGTCGTGTGAGTGGGCACACCAGATTTTTTTATTTCAAATAATTAATCATTTCAAGTTAATATTTGATATAAAAAATAGTTAAATATAAAATATGAAAGAATTTGATAATTAACTAAAGGTGAAATAAGAAATCGTAACGGATAATAGCTGTAATGGAGAAATCAAAGTATTACGAGCACGTCTGAGCTCACACTAACGATTAGATCAGGCTTCCATGCATAACGTGAGCCTAATATAAGACGGACTCCGATAATATTATGTACATATACATATGCGGTTTTTAAAAATGCTATTATTGGTATTATTTAATATTTACAGCGATATAAATATCAAAATTTGTATACATATAAGAGTAATTAAACAAACAAAAATATCCACAATGAAATGCAAATAAATATAGCGTATATAAATATTACTATCACTTCCCCTTTGCCCGAAAATATTTATCTCTGCTAAGAAGAGAGTGGTAAGTGTAAGTTGTGTGATGCGCGCTCCAGATGTTTTCAAATGTATTTTAAATGGGTCAATTACCAGGGTAATTATCGCCTTATTTCGTTAATTGTTAAATTTCATTGTCGTACGTTTCAGAAAATAGAAGAGGTTGTCAGCAGTATTCGTGTTGTCTTCTAAAACTGTATGTAAGTCGTGTGACAAGTCACTGGATATTCTGATTGGTTCGTAGGCTTCACATTCTGTCAAATCGTGTTTTAAAGTCAGTGAAGTTCAATAAGTTCGACATGTAGGTGAAGAGTTGTGTGCCATTATGTTTGCATAGGTCAGGCGTGTGTGACCTATATGCATGCGGGTAAGGATCACTTACTCTCTTCTGAGATATTTTAATCCATATATTCAATAAAACTTGTTATAATTTGAGGAGAAGAATAGTTAGGGTGATCAGTCAAATAAGAAGGCAAAAATAAATTATAATATTTATTTTGTCATTTGCCGACGTTTCGACCACAAGTCCAGGACATCATCAGGGCTGACTGCTCTAAGGTAGATGAAGCAATGTTGCTTCAGGTCGAAACGTCGGCAAATGACAAAATAAATATTCTCATTTATTTTTGCCTTGTTATTTGACTGATCACCCCAACTATTCTTCTCCTCATTATTCACGACAGTCAACTATTTTGTTATAATTTGCTTTTTGACACTATTTTTTCCTATTTCGCCTCTCTAACACTGTGTCGCTTTAAGATACAACTTTGTGTAATAGTCCATTACAAAAATTCTCAAACACGAAATCAAATCGTCTTGATACAACATAGCTGGTAAAGAAGTATAATTAATGTACGGTCTTATCGCGGAGCAGAGAGTGGGTCAGATCATGAATTAGTACCTTCGACAAAAACTTAATATAAAAAAGAGAAAAGAAAACCGTTTCGATTTTGAGAATTTTAATTTGGAAAAATTAAAAAATTCATCAATTAGAACATATTTCGAGCTAGATGTTAAGAATAGATCTGAAGCTTTCGAGTTTTCTGACAAGGACCACGAGGATATTGACAAGTTATGGGTAGAGATCAGGGATAATATGTCTCATGTATAGGAAAAAAGGAAAATAAGAATAACAAACCGTGGTTTAGTGAAGATTGCTTAAACCTAGCGAAGACAATCTGGAGTACTTCCAAACCTCAAAGAACGAAACGACAAAATTGCTCAAAAAAAAAAAAAAAAAAAAAAGGAGTATCTTAAAAACAAATTAATAGAAATAGAAACTAATAGAATCGAAAATAACGTAAGAGACATGTACAAAGGTATAAACAGATCACGTAAATATGTAGGGCCCGTAACGTCTGGAATTAGTGATGATAATAACAATATTCTGACTGATCCGGTTGACATATTGAATAAGTTTAAGGACCACTTTGACAATATTTTAAATTCGGGAAATTATGATCTGTGTCCTCCTTCTGAGTACCTGAGTGCTGAACCATTAATAGAAGTACCAAGTAAAGAGGAAGTTGAAGTAGCTATCGGAAAATTAAAATCTTATAAAGCAGCGGGAACCGATAATATTCCTTCTGAACTAATTAAGGCATGCGGGGAAGCTGGAGTTTCTTAAACACATTTGTTAGTTAGAAGGATTTGGGAGAATACGAAATTGCCTGAAGAATGGATAGAATCCATTCTTATTACGATTCACAAAAAGGGTTCGAGGACGGATTGTAATAACTATCGAGGAATTTGATTCTTTCCGGTATGTTATAAAATATTCACTTTAATATTAACTAGTAGAATCACGGAATACGCCGAGGAAATTATCGGAGACTACCAATGCGGATTTAGACGTAATCGTTCGACTATTAATCAAATATTTTCTTTACGGCAAATATTGGGGGAAAAAAATAGAGTACAACGGTGTTGTTCCCGAGCTGTATATCGATTTCAAAAAGGCTTACGATTCTGTTGACCACCAGAAACTATATAATATTCTAATCGAACAGGGGATTCCAAAAAAAAAAAAAATTAGTAAATCTAGTCAGGATGTGACTAGATTTACGGAAACACATAGATAGAATTGGTAATATTTTATCTGAAAAGTTTGATGTTCGTTCGGGTTTAAAAGAGGGCGATTCCCTTTCGCCTGTCCTGTTCAATTTGGCATTAGAACATGCCATCAGAGAGGTAACGCGTACCGAGAAAGGGTTGGATTTGGGTGGGACAACATACGTGCTTTGTTATTATAACGATAAAAACTTAATACATAACGTTAATGAAAGTTACACACAGAAGGTTACACAATGCCGCATTGCATGAACTGTATCTGGTTAATATAATTGAGGTGATTACATAGCGGCGAATCAAATATGCTTGTAAAATTATCGGGCTTAGTAAAGAAACAATTCCTAAAAGGTTAATATTTGCTTTACCGAATGGTAAACGTCCGAGGGGTAGACCGAAGCGAAGGTGGGAAGATCGCGTTAAAGCCGATTTGAAGGGACTAGGTTTGGACGGCGAACGGTGGGGGAAAGGTGTGTAATCAGCGATTGGTGGTGTCGGCATCGAACCTTCGGGTTCGCAAAACCTTTTATTTTTTTTTTCTTGGTTCTTTATCATTTTTTTAAAATAAGGTATTTTCCTGAAGTGCGGAAGAATTAATTTCAACCACTTCACGTTAATTTTTGTAGTTTTATTGGATATTTAGAAAGCTTCTAACTACTCTCACAGTGTTCAGCAGCACAGCTTTTTGGGCTTCATTTATCGTGGCAGTTGATAGGTCCAACTTCTCGGTAGCTTCTACAGTGGATTTTGGAACCAGCCCATTGCTAGATATCACTAAAGCCCTTTCTGTCACTTTGTTCAGTCTGTAGAGATCTTTTAACTCGGCTGCAAGAGTTGGATATTTTCGGATTTTTTCGGCGCAGACTGAGTTGGTGTTCCCATCATTTGGTACAGCGATATCTATTATCCCAGCTATCTTCATAATACTGTCGATCAACACGATATCATGTTTGTTATATTATTATGATTACCATTAGTCCATTACAGAGAGTATTACATTAGTCCCTTTTCGCCTCTCTTTTACAGCATCGCGTTAATACAATTTTGAATAATCGTTCATTGCATAGTAGATAAAATGATGAACACATCCCTTCGTAACAATATGCAGGTCCTATTCTTAGTTTTTGAGATATTTGAATCCATATGCAAAAACAGTTCTATTGGTCGAATCTATCCGACTTTACCCGAGTGTTACACATCGAAGATTTGACGGCTCACTCTAATTCAGTCTCCAAAAAAAAGTGCAAAATGCTCATAAAGACGTTTTAACTTAAAAAAATGATCTTTTGCTAGACTTTCAGATCGAATACCACACAGTACTTCGGTTCGAATCTTGTCTGGGAGGGTTGAAATATATTTCTTGTGTATAGGCAGAATAAATCTTGACCATCCCGCTATGATTAGGATAAGTAAGGCTATCTATGAGCTCCTCGAACAAGCTTCCATTTGTAACATGGACTCCGAGATATTATGTACATATACATATGCGGTTTTCATAAATGCGATCGTTGGTATTATTTAGTATATAATTGTATAGATTACAACGATATAAAAATTAAAATTTGTATGTATGTATATATATATATATATATATATATATATATAAGCGTACTTAAACAAATAAAAATATCCACAATGAAATGTAAATAAATATATTAAAGGAAGCTAGCCGACTGTTCTACATATCATTGCTGATAAATATTCAGGACGCAGTCTATAAAAAAAATAAAATAATAATTTTTTATTTGTTCCGACGTTTCAATCCAAACATGTAGGTTATCTCCAGGGCGTGGTTCGAGCACTGAATTACGGAAGTACTTGAAAGCATTCAGTGCTCGAACCACGCCCTGGAGATGAACCACATGTTTGGGTTGAAACGTTGGCACAAATAAAACATTAAATTCTTTGTTTTAAAGGACTGCGTCCGGAATATTTATCACCCATGGTAAATAAACATAACGTCTATAATTTTTACTTTCACCCCCTCTTTGTCTGTAAATACTTATTTCTGCTAAGAAAAGTGTGGTGAGTGAAAGTCGTATGATGCGCACACCAGATTTCTTTTTTATTGTGACTATATACTTTCCTAAGTGAAAGTAAATAACCTTTCTTGTGATGATGACTTAAAGTCAGGATTACTTTTTATTTCTTCCTTACTAAATTACTCAGCTCGCGCTTTCTCCGTGTTAAATTTAAGTTATGTCCTATAAAACCTTTAGAAACAGATTATGTAAAACATTTGGACCAGAAAGATGTGTTCACGAAAGAATTTAGAAAAATGAACACTGAATCGCGGACAATACATTTTTTTAAATGTTTTTGTTGAACAATATTACATTCTCTTATTACACCATGATTAATGGTAATAGTGATAAGAAATCATGTTCACGCCATATTTACAAAAATTATAAATAATGGTAATACACTGAATATTAATAAGAACTAGATAACATAAAATAGAATGAAAGAAAACTGTCAGAAATTTCATTCGCGATAATATTTATTGGGTTAGCCGAAGTTTTGACCCAAAAATGTGGGTCATCATCAGGGCTAAAAATTAAAAAATCAAAAAAAAATCAGTATAATAATAAATTTAAAAGTGTAAGGGTAATAAATGTAATGAGGTCTGTAATCTTTAAAAAGGGAGAATTATGCCAAGTTAAAGATCCCACTAGGCACCAGGATTCAAATTCATTTAGGAATTATTTTTCGCCCTCCTTTTGCTTCAAATTTCTCGATCGCAATACTTAAAAAATATAAATATAATATAAACTTAAAAATAGTGAACCAAAATTCATTAGAAATATTCAATATATAAAAAATAATCAAAATATTGTAATAGGCCAACAAAAACTAATCTTTGATGTGGACAATGGCAAACTAAGTGGAGAAAGGGACTTTCGAGCTGAAACCCCCTCCCTCTCAAAATTAAAAAATAATACTTTTTTTTGTAATTTAAGTTTAAGTTAAATACCTTAACAACCACGATCCATGATCTTTTTAAATTATAATGCTAGCTACTAAATGCAACAACGTGTCAAGAAACATATAATAAATTAATTTCTGAAAACATTAATGTTTCTATAATGACTTTTTTTTTCTATAAGGAAAGTGTCTTACTTATACATCTCTTCATATAACTTTTTTTTTTTACTTTTTCTACCAGGCTAATTACTGTTATTACAAAAAATAGAAGGGGCGATTACTATATTTAAATTTAAAAATTAAAACCACGGTTTTCGAAATGCGCTAGATATTATATATGAACCTTATCGTAATAAAAAAAAATTATACTCGACTTTCCTGTTTCATATAGAATGTAGTGCGTAGTAGAGGAAAATGTCGATATTTCGATATCAATTATCGATGATCATACTTAAATAGAATTCAATAGCGCGTGTTCTCACTCAGTAAACTCAATTTGCCCAAATTTGTTACTTAAAATCTTCTCAAACCAAGGCCAGGAATTGTTAAAGAAATCTATTTAGGATGTAAATAAATTAGCCTTTCGCTGAAACCAATCTACAGAAAGGCATATTTGATTGAATGGAAATTTGCGGGTGAAGAATTATGTGCCATGTGCTGGAAAATCAATTTCTTGATATTCATATTTCAAAAACGTTTATAATATCGTTGTAAATATCCACTATCGATATTTCAGGTCAGATTAGCCTACAATAGCCTATGTGGCCCTAAATTTCTTGTAGATAGCTAATGTCGAATTTTTTGACCTTTTTTGTGATTTCCGAAAAAAAAAAATCATGTGAGGGATATAAACATTAAGCATGAAAACATAACCAAGCTTGTGCAAATGTTTTTCTATGCTTGCGTGCGAAACATTTAGGGCCATAGCAATCTCTCAATGGGTGAGATTTTGATCAACAATGGCCTTAACATTGCTCGTTTTAATTTTATGTGGGCGACCTGACTGCTGAACATCATTAATGTTAAAATTCCCTGAATGAAATTCGGTAAACCAATTTTGACAGGTGCGTTCGGTTAAGGCATCATCCCCACTGCAAATTTTTCTACGAGGATTTACATCACGCTTACCTCTTTTAAAATAATAACACAAAATATGCTGATAATGAATAATATTTTCTTCCATATTCACAGTCCAATAGCAAACACAATACTAAACTAGTTTCAACATTAGTTAACGGATATAGTTGTTGACATATTACAAACACGATAAACAATCTTAGAGATTAATTCATCAGATAAGAACTGTATCAAAGTGACATAAAAACTGAAAGGAGTTATTCGCCAACCACTAGCGGACCCAGCATTTAATTTTGGTGGGAGCTTCAGCCCGAAAGATTTTTTTTTTCATATACATATAACGATAATTAATTTGAAAAAAAATAAAAAAATTAATTACCTATATGAAATGGTGTTTATGTGGTTCTTGAAGTCCTATTAAATATAATTACACGAACAAGAATAGTTTAAGAGATAGTTTTTAATATTTTTTTCCGTAAAACATGGTTATATTTTACCATAATTGGTAATTAGTTGACTGTCGTGGATAATGAAGAATGAAGAATAGTTGGGGTGGTCAGTCAAAAAGGAAGGCAAAAATAAATGATATTTATTATTTTTTTTTTTTACATATGCCGACGTTTCGACCTGAAGTTCAGGCCTTCATCAGGGCTGTCTCCTTAAGTGTCGCAGGGAGAATTTAAATAAATAAATAAATATTATCATTTATTTTTGCCTTCCTTTTTGACTGACCACCCCAACTATTCTTCTCTTCGTTATATTTTACCATTTTGGGGGGGGGAGGGGGGTTTCAGCCCAAAAGCTTCCTCCCCACACCGGTAGATCCGCCTGTGTTGCCAACCCGATACATTGCATTAAATTATTTCTGTCTTGTATTGTCCTTAGTTTACTGACAATATACTTTACGGGTTATTCACACGGGCCAACTAGTATTTCTATATTAAAAAATATATATATTTTGTTAGTTTATGCGACACTAAATACCTTGAAGACTATAGTTGAAATTGCTTTATGACCTTTAAATATTTCTGTCATCTTACCGAAAAAAAGAAACTAGAAAGTTTTGAGATCAGGAAAAATATAGCTACTCTCAGAATGCGGTTTGTCTAAAATATCAAAGCTATAGTTCAGTTAACCTTCAGTGTTTGTTTTGTCGAAAACTAGTGTTTATATAAATCTGTTTGTATACATACGGTTTCTCCAGTTTACAATTTTGTTTACATATACCTAATATATACGCATGATGATTACGTTATTAACAGCGTCTTATTATATGAAAATATCCTAAATTCATGTAAGAAAATTAGAGGACCAATCATTAAAAAGACTGTCGCAGTTGAAAAAATGATTAAATGATATGAATTTGAAAAAAGGTAGTTAGAATTGTTTTTTTCCTTTCACTTATACCAATATATGTGATATATAGTTATGGAACTATTATAGTGAAAATTTTCGAATCTGAGTTCTCAACGTAAATTCACGTTTTGAGGTCCCCTGAGTCGAAATAACCAAGTCCACAAAATGGTCTGTGTGTATGTTAACAGTCTAGCTCAAAAATAAAAATCATAAGAAACTAATATTTCGTATTTAAGGTTTATATGTTGCTCAGATGTGACAGCACATTTTGCTTAAAATAGGCTAACCGAAAGTGCCACTTTATATCAACGATGATACACATTTTTACGATTTTCTCAAAAGATTTTGATTAAACTCAGTATATCAGTGTGTTATTAAGTGTTCTTTAATATCATTTAGATCTTATTCACATTGACATCACCTTACAGGGCTTAAATGCATATTACTCAATATGACTTCCTCTAAAGTACCTTAAATTTGGTTTAATTTAAAAACAAGTGGCTCTAGTTATTATTAAAAATAAAAAATGGCTGAATGTACAGTATGAAAGAATTTGATTATTTAATAAAGGAGAAAAAAATAATAGTGCTTCTCCAAGTCAAAAATGAATCTCCGAAAATTATATTCAGAAAGTATATCGTTGAAAAGCGAAGAATTTTAGAAAGAAACAATATTGAATATAGAAAGTCTTATTTAAATATAATCATTTAAAATTATGTTTAAGATTGAAAAAAAATGCTATAAAATCCACCAAATCAATACAATGATATTATTAAAAAACTATTTCATTGTACTTGTGTGAAAGAAGAAGTAAAAATAAAAAATTTCATGGATGTATAAAGCATATGTTCATAACCTTAAATACATTTACTGTAGTTTAATAATTCTAGATCTGATATTATATTTAAATAATTAAGTATCAAGGTTTAATCCGAAAAATCGTCATGTTACCTCTTAGGAAATTAAATTAGTAAATAATTTGATGATATTTTCTTTTGTGAAATCCCAAAGTTATCTACTTAAAATTAGTGTGACAAGTTTTGATTTATCTATGGCACGTACTGTTGCACAAAATCGGTCTTGGTCTTGCAATTTTATTATTAAAAATTAAGGCAAAATAGTTACTAATAATTGACAATCTTTGTTACTGTATATTAATAATTGGTATAACCAATATACTTTTGCATTTAACTCCTCTAATTTTTCATTTTGGCTTAGTTAGGTTTCTCCTATCTAAAAAATTACAGTAATATCTCTATAGTAATAAGTACTGCAAGACTGTTATGAGACTCTTGAGCAAGACCAAGACTGAGTTTACAAGACCAAGACTAGTCTCGGTCTCGCATTTGCACAACACTAATGACAGGCAATGAAAATCTCGTAATTTCATTTTAGTAAACTTTCCAATGGAAATTTTTTTTTTTTTTAATCTTATTTATTGAAAAATATTACAATCTGTCTCAAGGACATTTATAATAGTGTTCACAGATCACATTCACACTCTATGTACAGTAAATAAAATAAATTATACAGAAAAATAATATATATACAATAAATAAGAATAAAATAACCTAAAAATAAATGAATAAAAAGACCACATACATACCTATATAAAATTTTTACAATCTGGTGAGAGAACTCCAAACTAGACTTGTCCCTCCAAGTGTGGAGGGAAAAGCATGGCTCCAGGAGATACCAGCACTTTCTCTCTCAACCGCGTCACTGGGGCTAAACCCAGTGGAGATTGAGCAAGAGTGCTTAAGCCACATACACTCATGTCGTGAGTGGAGAATCTGGCCATTGCCAGAACTCCAATATTTACAAACTATAAAACGTCGCGGGGCAACTGCCGTTTTAACCTCCTTGGAGGATTATATGGATGGTTGGTGCTGGATAGAGATTGTGCAAAGGAATTTGGATGATGGGTAAGATTCTGGTGGAATTTGGAGAATTTTGATGGGATAAGGTCTAGGACAAATAGGATATTAAGGTCATGGTGTAGGGTTTTGTTGGTTACATAGAAAGGAGCATCGACTATTGTTCGAAGGACTTTGGATTGGAAGGATTGGATGCGTTTGATGTTAGAAAATTTTGCTGTTACCCACAGTTCAAGTCCTTAAGTCCAGATAGGTTTCAGTATTGTCTTATAGATCAGTAACTTGTTTTCAATGGAAAGTTTAGATTTCCTGTTTAGTAGCCGGTATAGTTGGCCATATCGTCGGTTTAGTTCCTGTCTTTTAAGTCTAGTATGAGGGTTCCACGCCAATGGAAAATAACGTTTAATAACTAATAAGCGTACAATCGATTATAATTTAGAGGTTGAATATACAGAAACATTTTCAAATCTCTCTAGGTACATATTCTTTTCCCCGCTAGTGTTCCTGAAGTGAAATATAAAAATATTTCCTGGATATGTTTATAACCTTAAACACATTTTCTGTAGTTTAATAACTCCAGATATGATATTATATTTAAATAATTAGGCATCAATGGACGTATATACCGTAAAATCGTCATTCAACGTTTTAGAAACTTAAATTAGCGAACAATTTGATGTATTTTCCCTTCGTGAAATCCAAACATTATCCACTTAAAATTAGTGGGATAACTTCTGACCTATTTCATTTTAGTAAACTTTACAATGGAAAATAACAGTTTAATAGATAATAGGCGTACAGCCCATAATCATTTATAGGTTGAATATAGATATGCTTTCAAATCTCTCTTTAGGTATATATGTATATATTTCTCAGGGACTGGAGTTGTTTGGTTTGAAAAACAGATCGAGTAACGATGTTTTTATGGCCCACTGTTGACATAATTAACGGAGTTTTTGTTATTTTAGTGATTGATTAGTTAGCTGTAAGCTTTAAGCTTTAGTTGCACTTAAAAAATTTTATAATGGCACAACTTTGCCAGAAAATAATTCAAAGTAGAGTGGTAAGTGAAAGGTGGGTTTATTTTTTTTTTTTTTTTTAGACAGAGAGAGGTTACAGAGAGCTAATACGGCCACTGCACTGTTGCATTTATAGCAGCATACTCTGTAATTCTGGTGAGGTAATTCGCCATAATGCTAGTCTTTGTGTGATTAGACCTCTTGGGAGTCGCATTTATCGTTGGACTTAGTGAATTTAATACCTGTTTTCTCAAAGAAATTTTGTTCTACTTTACGATGGTGAACTTAAAATTTAATTTTCTTGAACTATTTTTGACTAATGCTTTCTTATTCAGTGAAAAAAACGACAGCACCTTCCGAAAAACACAAAATATTTCTTATTGAATATTTAGTAATTGACCGTTGCATGACAAAGGAAGGATATGGTCCGGGGTGGTGGTCATAAATAGGCTAAATAGTGGTAAAACTGTTTTTATTAAAAGCCAACGTTTCGACCCGACTTTGCAGGTCTTCTTCAGGGCTAGAACGGACAAGATACAAAAAGATAGAGAATTGTGGTAGTTACATAATATTTAGACAAAAAATTATAAACAATGTGAATAAGCTTATTAAAATTATAAACAGTAAGTACATTAAAATATAAACAGAGTAAGCTAAGTAACAAGATCCTAAACTGAAGTAAATAGATGCTAACAATTGTTGTAGTGTAATATATAATAAATGCAAATGTGAATATACTTCTACAGATCTACAGGAGAGATTGGTAGAAAAGGAAAAAGGATATAATATGAAATAATAGACATAAAGGAATGTGTAGAAAGAAAAGAAAAAAGAAATCCCAAAAATTAAATAGATACGTAAATAAAATCACAGACTTACAGGTGTGTTCAGCTACGAATTTTAACTTAGAACTGGAAAACCAGGGTAAGGGCAGGTATAGGGGAAGCTGACTTGTTTGGGTAATGGTGAAAAACCTAGAAAATTACGGTATCTAAAATTTAATATCTATGAAATATTAAATTATAAATATACACATATACATATAAATAGAATTAAGAGATTATAGATAAGAGTACAAAGTGAATAAAAACAAAAATGGAAGAAGTAAAATATAAATATAGAAATAACTTCATTTATATACATACATTCCAGAACTAGCTTAGAAGTATAGAGAGGGAAAAATATTAATAATTATAATTATATTTGGTTGTACATATGTAAGGAAATTACATTTGAATGTTAGATAATATTGAGATATGGTTAAAAAGTAAAATGAATACAAAGTGAAAAAGGATGGTCATACACTGATGTGGAGTGTAAATATAAATTTAAAATAAAATAAAAGAGAGATCATACAAAGCGGAAATACTTAGAATAATGAACAATTAAATTGAGTTAACCAATAGAAATTGAATATTTCTTAATTCAAAATATTTCTTAGTTCCTTATGCGTTCGGAATTGGCCCATGCATCAAATGAACTTCTTTATTTAAAATTTTGTCTATAATCACCCTCCCCCCCCTTCTCACAAAGTTTGGTCATCGAGAACTAAGACACCCAGTTTATACAAGAAGCTGTTCTATACATAAAGCATGAATTGCCATTCCATGAGTCATAATCACCAAACAGCTGGGCCGAAAATGACCGCAACCCACACAGTTCATTTCGTGACCTATTAGTCTCTAAACCCATGTAGAAAAATCTGACTTATTTGGCAGAAAGTTTCATCTATTCCAAATGAATTTCATCTATTCTTACTTTGAACGAGGGCTAAAAATCTGGCTTGGTGCGCGCATCACACAACTTTAACTTACCACCCTCTTCTTAGCAGAAATAAGTATTTTCAGACAAAGCGAATTGAAAGTAAAAATTATAGACTCTGTATTTATTTATAATTCATTGTGGGTATTTTTATTTGTAGTAGCAACCTCATATATACAACTTTTAATATGTATATCTCTGTAATCTATACAAATAAATATTAAATTATACCAATAATAACATTTATGAAAACCACATATTTATATTTATATAATATTAATCTCATGATACTTATGGAAGCGTGTTCTAATCTTTCTAGCGAGTTTGGGTGCGCTCGTATTCCTTTGGTTCCTCAATTACAACTATTCTCCGTTACTATCTCTTATTTCTCCTTTATTTATTTATAAAATTATTTCATATTTTATATTTAACCATTTTTCTTATCAGAAATTAATGTCAAATGGTCAATTGTTTCGAATTAAAAAAATTAAAGGTACTTTAAAGGAAGCTATAATTGCAAATTAGCCAATTGAGCCCAGTCAGAGAACATCAATCAGAATAATAACCACATCTGATTTTTAACTGCTTAATTTTACACTGATATGATGAATTTAATCAAAATCATTAAAGCCGTTTTCGAGATAATCATAAAAATGTGTTTAGTCCTTTATATCAAGTAGCCGATTTTGATGAAAAATTTGCTGTAACATCCCTAGCATATAAAAACCTGAAATATGCAATTTCACTTTCGTACGACTTTTCGTTTTTGAGCTAGACTCCAGACACACACACACACACACACACGCGCGCACACGCTCATACATACACTCACAGACCAGTTTGCGGGACTTGGCTATTTAGACACAGAGGACCTCAAAATGTGTATTTCCGTTGAGAACCCAGATTCAAAAATGTTCATAATCGCAATACTTACCCTTAATATATATTATATATAATAGGAAAGTGAAAGTAAAAATAGATTCAATCCTGCAAGAATCCGCTGGGATACAATCTGACACCCAATATTAATTTTGAGAGCTTTCTTCATTTTCTAATTTATTACACTTTTAAATTTAGAACATTGGAAAATATCCATTATTAAAATGATACATAAACCCATAAAGCCACCAGAATACCCATCCTCTTACCGTCCTATCTATTTTATTAGTCTTATCTCTATTTTACGCATCAAGGGCAAAGTCCTGAAAAAACATCCTAAAACTCCTGTACCCAATCCTAGATTCTGATCACATAATCCCCGATAGCCAGTTCGGGTTCCGTAGTTCCCATCGTGTGGTTGTCACCTCCGCATTAGATCGCGGTATGTAGAATAAGCTTTTGATCGAGTCTGGCAGCCGAGACTGCTTTACAAATTCCTTAAATTCTTACATCCAACATACTTCCTCATTATCCTGACTGATAGGGACTTCAAAGTAAATCACAATGATGCTTATTCATCCATCTTTTCCAAGTCCGCTGGTGTTCCTCAAGTGAAATATAAAAATATTTATTGGATGTTTTTATAACCTTAAAAATATTTTCTTAAGTTTAACAACTCTGTATCTGATATTATATTTAAATAATTCGGAATCTATCGGCCGTTTATTCCGAAAAATCATTATGTAACTGTTTATTAAATTAAAATACGGAATAATTTGATGTATTTTCCGTTCATGAAATCCAAACATTATCCATTTAAAATTAGTGTGATAACTTTTGACCTATTTCATTTTAGTAAACTTTACAATGGAAAATAACAGTTTAGTAACTGATAAGCGTACAGCCCATAATCATTTATAGGTTGATAATAGATATGCTTTCAAATCTCTCTCTAGGTATATTGCTCAGAGACTGGAGTTATGTGGTTTACAAAATCAAATGGAGTACTGAGGTGATATAATTAATAAGGTTTTTGTTATGTTAGTGATCTTAATGATTTCTAGCTGTAAGCTATGAGTTATAGCTTCATTAAAATTCCACCTAAAAATTTTATAATTTCTAAACATCGATAGAAAATTATTGCTATTCAAAGTAGAGAGATAAGTGAAACTTGTGTGTTGTGCGCACCAGATTTTTATTTTTGGTTCATCAACCTCCAATCAAAATCGAAAGCCTGCACCGATGATTCATAGAACAGTTTTCTGGTTACAATATAATAATTTTTATATTTATCATCAGAAAATTCGTCTTTTAGGACGAATTCTCCATGCATCATCTTTTGTTTATTTAAGTAAATACTTGATTTTTTTTTATAGAGTAATAAATTAATAATTCTGTCTTTCATAATGAGTCGATATAAGAAATATTAGAAAGCATTGTTGTTTCTGTAATTACTATTTCATTTTTTTAGAGAACAACTTAAACATAATTTCATATAGATAGTCTTTTTTTCTCTTTTCTTCCATAGTAATTCCCATTGTAAAAATAAACAAATAAAAACAACGCAAACAATATATATATATATATATTCCCATTCCCACATATATTATTACAGTAAGGCTCGAAACCTGTTTTGTACCAAATTTAAGCTCATGTCATGCTCAAATTCAATGAACGGGATGCCCTTGGATTCAGAATTTCGCGGGGGAGAGAGAGGGGGAGCGAATCGTATTCTCCACTTTTGTTTTTCTTTCGAAAATGAATAAAGTCGATACAAACATATTGCTCGGCTTCAATACTGGAAAGATAGTAAGTATGTAGATCGATACGGGACAAAGTGGGCTTTGAAGATTTTGAAGCGTTTTCAAGCCCCAAAACGTACTATTTTCGAGATAACGCAAGGCATAGGGTTCGCATCCATACAACCTTACGTTAATTGTAATACTGTCATTGAACAAATGTCTCATTTCGTCAACTTGAGGCCTCTATGATCGAGAGAGGAGGAGTTTATATTATTTATCGATGGTGTTTTTGATCGGCAAGCCATATCATCGTTAATTCTTGATCAAATCTCAAGATTGAGCCAACAATTTCGAAGGCTTCCTTCTCCATCAGGCGGGCAAAATAGTCCGATCACCCTGAACATTCAAGAAGTTATGAAATAAAAAAAAACTTTATTAAAAAAATTACACACTTTTTCCTTGGTTATTTATTTGGTTTATAAAAGATTACTAAATTCCCTACAAGAGGAAAAAGCAATCATCAAAATCGAACAATTTTTCGGATTGTATTTATCGACAAAGTAACAATTGATTTCCTTATCTTTTGATACGTTGCATTATTTTATTTTATTATTAATTTGGCATTTGATCACTTAACAATATGCTGTGGGAATTTTTTGCATGGGCCTACTAGTATATATATATATATATATATATATATTCTGGATTCGCTAGTTATATCAGTATCAAATTTAATGATGTTTAATATCAGGTAGCTATCTTTATTGAAATATTCTGATATGATTATTCTGTACGGAATAATATATTTCTCGATGGTCAAATTTGTATAACGGAATAAACATCGGTCGAAAATATCGATACATCGATATCCTCCCGACACCCCTACTTCCAGACATCGAGATAAGGACATTCTACGACAGTGAGGCAACTGATCCAGGAAGTTACGAGTACATTGGGCAGTTGTGTAGTGAGAGTGGGCTGCGCAGAGTGGGGTCGCTTCGGATCTCAGTGCGCCTTCGTCGTCCGTCATGGAAGGTGAGTCTCTTAGTCTTAACTATCTAATTATTATCATGTATTATATTAATATCAGTATGTATGTATGTATATATAATATATATATAGATATACACATTTATATATATATTTACATATAATTCATCTCTGAAATACAATGAGATTCATCCTCTTTTCCTTTTTTTTTCTGCAGAAACACAGATTTTATTACTAAGAATAATGTAATGTATTTTTATTTATTTAAAAATTGTATACTTATATTTTACCACTGTACATAGTTTGAAGTGTCTTGGCATGGTTTCAAGTGTTTTGTATATATTTTTTATTTTGTACCAGTATGTTTAACTAATATTTTCGTTACTTTTTACTTTTTATGTTTGTTTTTACTTAGGCCTGATATAATAACTTTAATTTTGTACTTTTTTGTTATTCTAAAGGGACTTCGTCCCAGAGTAAAATTATTTTCTATTATATTATATATATATACAACCAAAATTTCTTCGTCCAATAAACACCAGGATCAATGATCATTTTGTGGGAATAATAATTAAGTGACCTAATTCCCAATTTTAAATGTTATGTTTATATATATATATATATATATATATATATATATATATATATATATATATATATATATATATATATACATATACATACATATACTCTATATAGCAGACTTTAAATAGTAATAACTCAGACAAATAGACACCCAAACTGTTAAAATATTAAAAATCAAAGATACATTCATTCTAATTTCTAACCATCAGGGGATTTGTGATTTTAAGTGGAGCAAATGACCTAAAATAAAACTGTTGGTACTCAATGGACGCGGAATGTGATAATCAACAACTGTTTGTTATGAGTTTTTTCTCTTAAAAAACTCATTTCCAAGCTGCAGGACAATATCTAGCAATTTTTTGTATATATATATATATATATATATATATATATATATATATATATATATATATATATATATATATATATATATATACACAAAATTTCTTCTACGTTGAATAAACAGCAGGATCAATGCACATTTTATAGTTCATTGAATAATAATTATGTGACATAATTTCACATTTAAATATAATAATATATTCACTGTAAACTAAACAAAATTTGCTTAAATTGTAAAGAGAGTTTCTCATCATTAAAATCATTTAAAGTTAATATTTGAGCGGTTGAACTAAGCTAAGTTCTGTTTTTTAAAAAAAATCCTAAATTATTCCTGATTTTTTTATCATCATCCAACTATACTATAGTTACCCCACCTTTATAAAAACTAACTCGTTAGATAAGGTTTAAGTTTATTTTAATTAAATTAAGGTTTATAAGGAAAAATCTTGAGATTCAGATCAGGTTGAGTAAAGAAATGATATGATTTTCTATCCTTTCTCTTAAAAGTACTCGTGTTTATAGCAAAAATTACTACAATTAAGTGTTGCAAGGCTTTTAGTTCTTGTTTTTACATGATCTGATATGTATTCTAATAAAATTAAGGGCCTAAATATATATTTTATTTATAATTATAAAAAAATTTAAAATAATGATTTTTCAAATATTTTTTAATTAAGATGATTACGAAATTGTGTTCCCCTCTCATAATTCTATCATAGGAATTGATGTGTGTATATAAGTTGATAAACTTAATGTTTCTAGCTCTAATATATACGTTTTCATGAAAATAATTGAAGCAATCAATATGTTTCTTTAATTTAAACGTAAATTTCAGTAAGAAACATTAAGTTTCTCACTGATAAATACATACCAATTGCTATGACGGAGAGTTGAGAGAAAAACAACTTAACGTGACAAATATTTAAAAAGTCATTATTTTTAAATAATTTTATTTATAAATAAAATGTGTTATTAGGCAACCATGTTTATTACAATAATTCCCTTATCATGGAAAAACAAGAAATGAAAGCTTTGTAAATGTTAATTGTAGTATTTTTTCAGAAAAGATGACTGGATAGAAAATCACATAATTTATTTACACAACTTGAGGCGAATCAATTATCATTTTTTTTCCTAATAAACCTCAGCTTAATTTATGTGGACTTAGAGCTTATAAAACGAGATTTTTTTTGTAAAAGTGGGGGTAGTACAGTTGAAGGGTGATGAAAAAAATTGTAAATAATTTAAGACTTTTTTTTAAACAGAATTTAGTTGTGTTTATCCGCTCAAAAGTCCACTTTAAATAGTTTTAACAATGACTAACTCTACTTTGGTTTGAAGTAAATTTTATCTAGTTTACTATGGAGCAATGTTTAATTATTTAAATCAAATTTTATATTGAAGTTATTGCTTCGTGTTCAACAAAAAAAGTGACTCGCTTAAAAAAACACAAATCTTAAAATTCCTACTTTTCTACTGGAAATTGGAAAATTGTTCATATGAATTTTTTTGTAAAACTTGATCTCTTCGATTATCTTTTTAAATATTCCTCTCTATTTCGGAACACCATGTATACATATGCATATATGTGAAATAATTTATAAAAACTTAAGTTTTTTTAATCTTGATAATTTTTTTAAAAAGTTTTTGTGCCATTTTAATTGAAAACAGGAAAACGCTTGTTTCTTTAAAATCTTTAAACGGGGATTGCATTGGGTTAAAAATAAAAATCAGGAATTACTCGCAATTTTTGTTTATCATTTTTCAAGAATATTATAGATGATCCATTTAAAAAAAAACTTCATTGTTTAATTAGCTTCATGTCTATATTATTTAATTTGAGGTTTAATAAAAAATAACTTGAGATCGTCCTCAAGTTGTGTAAAAAATGAGGTGTTTACCACAATAAGTGAGAAATTAAAAATAGGTGAGAAGTACCAGTTTATTCAGTAAAAATTATTTAGTAAATTAATGAATAATCATATATTATGTTAAGTGTATATATGTATATATCGTTTATAAAAACTTTTTTAAGGACACCTCTGAATATAAATAAATAAATGAGTATATATGACTGTCTAGATGTTTTGCAGTAGCGTTTCCTGTTGTTTTTTTTTTCGAAAAAAAAATTATTTATTGTAGAATATATTATGGATTAAATAGATCAAAACTTTAAGCAAGTTTCTCTGTTCAGATAAGTTTTGGTTTATAAGATCTTAACCAGTTCATTATACATTTCCACCACACATTTAATAAAATAATTCTATATCTATTTTTACGAATATTCTACTTTTATAAATAAAACATTAAGCCAGAATACTTAGGTATTATGAATATTAAAAATATTTATCTTACTCGGGATATAAATGAAGAATAAAAAAATCCTGTGCATTAGACCACAGGATAGAAGTGTAAACATCAAAACGAGATTTATTAATATGAATATAAATTATAAATGATAGCTCATTATATATAGAATGAAATGCTGAACATTTTCCTTGTTTTAGTATGCTGGTCTGATTTTTACTTTTGTTAGATATTTTATATATTAATCCATTTCTTCCATAAAACTATTTTTTTCCCTTTTTTGCCACCTTAATACGGCGCCGCGTTAAGATACAATTTTTACTTATAGCCTATCACAGGAAAGAGGAAATGCTGAACAATTTCTTACTGTATGCAGGCCCGATTTTTATTTCTGAAATATTTTAATCCATATGTAAAAACATGATAAGGCGACCCTAGCCGACTTTACCCGAGCGTTAACACTTCGGAAATCTGACGGATCAATCTTCTTCACTCTCCACAATAAAGTAATAAATAAAATAAATTCATTTTTTTTTCATAAAAACATTAATAAGACGAATTAAAAACGTTAATGTTCTTCGATAATCATTTATAATTTTATTTCATAAGTTCAATTCTAAAGATATGGGTAATGGTAATTCTCTCAATCCTGACATATTTTTTTAAATTATATCACTAAACGAAAATTGAATACCTAACTGCATGAAGAGCTTTGTTAAATGAGAAAACAATATTGAATCTGTTCATATTATTATTATTAAAGAAAATGAGTTTTGGAACATTTTAAAGTCTGTTTTTCTTTTGTTTATGCGAAACACACAAAAAATAAATATATATTAGCTAAAATAAATATTTAATTAGAAAATTCCAACCAATCAGCCTAATGTATTCAAAATGCAGGCAGGTACCAATGTATTTCACCAATTTACGCATCGCCAGGACAGAAAATTCGGTTTTTTTGGTTTATTATTTTGAATAACGATCATTGTAATCTCCAAAGAAATAAAAAAATCAACCCCCCTCAAAATTTGATGTTTTAAGTTCCACAATACATAGAATTCTATCTATGTAACGTATCTATATAACTTACTTCAACGAATTTTTTTCATAGTGGAAAAAAAGTTACGAGAATGGTAAAATTACATTTTCGAATAACTGAAGAAGAATACTCTGTTCTGGTTACTGTATGTTTATTTGAAATTTTACGAAATTTCATAAAAAAACGCTGCAAATTATTTCACAATGGTTTATTATGTCCAAACAACTATACATCTAAGGTAACATTACCTTCCTAGTTACAAAGAAAAATAAATAAAAGGTGATTCCAATTACTACATTTTTTTTTTTTATCATTAGTAATATGCTAAAAAAAATAGCATTACTTCAGTAACAAATTCAAAATTTAAAACCAAACAAAGGATAGAACATTTGGAGTAGAACATATAAAAAAACTGGAGACATATTTTTGCTCCTAATTGTCCGATTTTTTTTTTTAGGAAATTCCGTAAACTTTTAAAAAACCACGTACAATATCCACAAAAAAGTGTATAATTTATGAGTTATTCGGAATTAAATTTTACCATCTCTCGTACCGTTTTTTCCAGATTCTTATCTTGACCAGATTCTCAGATTGAAGTATGTTATATAGATAAACTTAAAGGGCATCAAGAAAATGATTTGAGCTAAGTTTCATTTAAAATCGGTGCATTGGTTAAGGAGCGCCAGGTAGTCTATAGAAACGCAGGTTTTTCGGCCGCCATTTTGAAAGTTAAAGGCGGAGAGTAATGTCGATAAAGGAGGATCATCCTCGGGTGACTTCTGATTTTATATCAAAATTTGAAAAAAACTAGGTCCTGTAGTTTCGGAAAAAAATGCGCGGACGGCGGACGGACAAAAAAATATTTTATTCGTTTTTCGAATTTTATGCATCCTGAAACGAGAAACCTCAAATTTTGAGAGGGGGTCAAGTTTTTGAATTTTTTGTTCGATCATAATGGTTGATTATTGAAAATAATAAACAAATATTATTAAAATCAAACAATTTCTAGATATATCCCTTATTTTATTTCATTTTTTAAAGTTTTACTGAAGTAATTAATAATAACTATTATCATTATCATCATTACTAATGATGAAAAAAAAGTTGTTTAGGCCAATAATAGGAATCATGTTTTATTTATTTTTATTTATTACTAGGAATGTAATGTTAATTTAGATGTATATTTGTTTGAAAATAATAAACCATTGTGAAATAATTTGCAGCGTTTATTATTTTCTATCTCGACGCCTTAATTGATGAAACGTTGGCGAGTTTTTTAAATCTTTACCTGCATTTCGGAAACGTAAGGTTCAGTGGTTAAAATTCTTCCAGTTATAACCTAACATTGAATTTCTGTCTCTTAATGAGTTTTTTTACTGATTTATATTAATAAATGTATATGTAAAAATAGGAGTTGATGACCAACAGGTTTTACGCCTTCGTTTCTTTATTTAAATAACCTGACTATTTACATAAATTTCCACTTACATGAATAACATTACATATCAGCGATAACCTTATGTTTTAATTTGTAACCATTATAATGACTTTTTTATGTAAGTAGACGTGTTGATATTAATCATTAAGATTAGTTCCAATAAAATAATTAGCTTATTTGACTTTTTTTTCTCGCAATAATAGCCATTTAAGGACTGCGTGTATTTCATTTTTCGGCTTTCTAATTAGTCTATATTCTTTTTATTTTTTCACTCATCTCTTTTTCTTTTCTCTCCTCTTCTTTCTAACTACAAGAACCTTAATATAGTTTCCAAATTTTTTAAATGAAAACTTCTTTAGGTGCGTTTTTCACTTTTTTGTGTAAACTTAGATTGATCCGTCAGATTCATAAGTGTTAACGCTCCGTTAAAGTCAGCTAAAGTCGACTAATTGAAATGCGCTTACATATGATTAAAATATCTCAGAAACTAAAAATAAGACCTGCATATTGAAAGTTAGGGAAATGTTCAACATTTAATCTTCATTGTAATGAGCTATAATTAAAAATTGTATCTTAACGCGACGCTGTTTTAGGGAGGCGAAAAGTGAAAAAGATAGCGTCGAAAACCAAATGATAACTTTATTGAAAATATATATTAAAATATCTCAAACACTGAAAATCGGACCTGTATACTGTAAGTGAGAGAATTGTTCAGCATTTCATCCTTTTTATAATGAGCTATTATTTATAATTTATATTGCATATTATTAATGTTTTCACTTCTATCGTCTGGTCTAAAGCACAGTTTTTAATCAATCTATTTGTTGGGGCCGGGAGTATTTCAAAATTAAAACACAAACCCTTCCCCGGTGAGGTTCCTCAAAGGTGAGAAAATTCGAGAAAAATTAAATTTTGGGAAAGGAGAAAAAAAATTAGTGAAAAAATGAGATCTGTAAAATGTGAAAAATGCATACACATCAAAACATTAAAAAATAAAAAATATTTCAATAAACAAAAAATGGAAAATAAAAAATCCCCTTTTGAACGTATACAATTTATTGAATAAAAAAAAGAGATATAAATTTATATAAAAATTGAGATAAATAATACTGGAAAGCTAAGAGAAAGATAAAACATAAATACAACATCCAGAGAAAATAAAAAGAAATTAGGTCTATTACAAAAAAAAATAATAAGCATTTATTCCATTATTCACATTAAAAAGGGGTTAATGGTGAGAAAAAAATAAATGAAAGGAAAATAAAATACGTAAATTCGGGCGTTAACACTATTATATCGTTTTTTTACTTCATTTCAGATATATTAGTGTATTAAACGTCTTGGTGTTTACGTTATTTTAAAGAAATAATTTAACTGAGCTCCTTCGGATTTATGTATAATGGCCCTCCGCTGCTTTCGATAAATCTTTTTTCGACATCCATCGCTCCAATGCTCTCCCTACTTTTGAATCCCGCCTATTCAATCACTTTCTTTTTATCCAGACCCTCTAAAATTTTAAATAGAAACTTTTGCAAATATGTATATGTATTATTAGTTTATTTCCAATTATTTTGATTTCATTGGTCTTTCATTTATTATTTTATCTTTTTTTCATATTTTAGTCAATAAAACTTCCAATTTTCTTCATATTTTTTTATTTATGCTTGTCTCGGATTTATGTTACGTTTCGGGACAATTTTCCCATCATCAGAGTAATATTTTTATTTTTACTGAAATTATGCACCTCTATATTAATTTTTATTTAACAATATCATTCCAATTTATATATTTTACAATTATTTACCATTCTTTTTTTTATGGGAAAATTGTCCCAAAACATAAGAGACAAGCATAAATAAAAAAATATGAAGAAAATTGGAAGTTTGATTGCCTTAGATATGAAAAAATTATAAACGTAAGCTTTCTATTAAAAAAAGAAAAATAAGAAGATAATTATTTTATCCTTTTTAATCGATTTTATTTAGAAGATAACTTTTTTTTTTTTCTATTATATATATTGGTTAACTTTGTAAATACGTTTATATATATCTAAGGCTCAAAAGCCCACATTTCTGTACTTGTTAATTATTCTAAAGGGATTCGTTCCAGAATAAATAAAAGATTATTATTATTAATTAATTCCGCCATGATCAACATATGCAATATAGAGGAAATCATATTCATGTAAAGTTGGTAACCAGCTGGAGGGCCAATAACCTCTCGGCCACGCTTGTTGCATTCGCTCTATCTCATTATCTCTTAGTTAATTATAAAATCTTTAATAATTTTTATTATTAGTTGATCTTCTTTTATTATTATTTACAATGTGAAATGAATAATTATTTTAAATTAACTAAACTAAAGATAGTTTGTTGCAGTAGCGGATCCAGAATTTAATTTTAAGGGCTTTAGTCCTCATACCCCCACAAATATTATTACAGTAAGGCTCGAAATCGGTTTAGTACCAAATATAAGCTCCTGTCATGTTCAAATACCATGAATCGGGTACCGTTGGATTCAGAATTTCACGGGAGGTTAGCGAATCGTATTCTTTACTTTTGTTTTTCTTTCTAAAATAAATTAAGTCGATACAAACATTTTGCTAGGCTTCAATACTGGAACGGTGGTAGGTCTGTAGATCGATACGGGACAAATTGGACCTTGAAGATTTTGAGTACAGCAAGACCCGGATAGTTCCTCCAGAACTATCGGATCCTGCGTTTTTAAGCCCCAAAACGTAATATTTTTGATATAACGCAAGGCATAGGGTTCGCATTCACACAGCCTTATGTTAATTGAAGTACTGTCATTGAATACATGTCTCATTTCGTCGAACTGAGGTCTCTTTAATCCAGATAGGAGGAGTTTATATTATTTATCGATGGTGTTTTTGATCGGCAAGCCATATCATCGTTAATTCTTCACCAAATCTCAAGATTGATCCCCCAATTTCGAAGGCTTCCTTCTCCTTCAGGCGGCCAAAATATTCCAATCATCCAGAAAATTCAGGCAAACAAGTTATGAAAGAAAACAAACTTTATTTGCGAATAATTAAAAAAATACACACTTTTCCCTCGGTTATGCCCATGATTATATAAAAGACTACTAAATTACCTACAAAAGTAAAAAAAAAAGAATCATCGAAAACGGACAACTTTTAGCAGATACAGCTTACTGAAATTTGTAAACATGTTTGGTTCCAAACAAAAATGAAGATTTAAATTCATTTTTGTTTTCTTTGTCGATTATATTTATCGATAAAGTAACAATTGATTTCTTTATCTTTTGATACGTTGCGTTATTTTATTTTCATATTAATATGGCATTTGACTGCAATATGCTGTGCGATTTTTTCGGACGGGCCTACAAGTATACATATATACATATAATTTTACAAAATTGCTCCAATCCACCTTTAAGTGTTATATTTCATCATGATTAGTATTTTTTATTTTATTTATTTATTCATGATATTTACGTCTGTATTAAATTAATAATACATCTAGTAATTGTGTACACAAGGAATAATATTATCACATGAAACACTTATTGAGAAACTACCCATTTGTAGCACTCTAATAAACATACTTATTTAAATTAGGAGTTAGCTACACTGGTTTAATATCTGTGCTAATGGACGGTGCTGGTGCTGTTGGCGTATCCCTGGCTAGAACGTTAAAGAGGATCCCATTGTTAGCATAACAATCTGGTGCGGGCAACACACAACTTTCACTTACCCCTCTACTTTGAATATAAATTATTTTCTGTCAATATTGGGGTATTATAATAATTTTTAAGTGCATTTTAAACGGAGCTGAAGCTTAAAGTTTACAGAAAACAAATCATTAAGACAATTAAAATTACAAAAAGTCTATTTATTATATCGACGGTACGCAAAAAAAATCTAGTTTTTTAAAGCACATAACTTCAGTCTCTGAGACTTTCAGTTGACAGAATGACTAACTCCAATTTCATCATTTTTGAATTTTGTCATTTTAGTGATATTTCTAGTTGGAAAAGTTATATCTATACAGACAGTGAGTAAGTAGATTCCAGAGTAGGTGATTGCAGTGTTGAAATATATTTTGCCACTAGAAACATCAATAAAATTAATAATAAAGAATGTTGAAATTGAACCTAGTCATTCTGTCATCCGAAACACTAATATGCCTAGAGAGATTTGAAAGTACATCTGAATATTTAACCTATAAATGATTATGGATTGTATGACCATTAATTATTAAAATATTTTTTTCCATTGCATAGTTAAGTAAAATTTAATTACTAGATTTCATTGTTTGTCATAGATAGGTCAAAAGTTGACACACTAATTGTAAGTGGATATTGTTGGGGTATCACAAAGGGAAAATTCATCAAACTATTCACTAATTTAATTTTCTGAAAGTTTACATGATGATTTTTCGGAATAAACGGACGATAGATACCTAATTATTTAAATATGATATCAGATCTAGATTTATTAAACTATATTGAATATATTTAAGGTTGCATATCTATGAAATAT
The DNA here is from genome assembly GCA_928085145.1 of Nezara viridula. NCBI lineage: Eukaryota > Metazoa > Arthropoda > Insecta > Hemiptera > Pentatomidae > Nezara > Nezara viridula. The sequence continues at coordinate 4,480,203 of OV725079.1, forward strand.
TTTTATTTCAAAATCTGCAGTTAAGCTCAGCCAAACCATCTCAATTAGCGCAATGTGATATAAAAAGTTTGATTGAAATCGTTTTTGAGAAATTCGTAATAATTTTTGAAATAGTTGATGTGAAATCTCACTTCCGGTTGGTAGATTTAGGCGAAAAAGTTCTATACAAGTGTGTATATATATAACTTTCTAAATTAATTAATTTTAGTTTCGTTTTAGAGACCTCGTTATTTAGAGACCTTTCGTTTTATAACTGGGTTGTTTAAATAAACATATGCTCACGCTTAATGACTCAGATCCATTATTACTACTGTTTCCCAAAATCGGTCTTAGTTTTTGCAAGTATAAGACTAAGACTGCTTCACTGATTTTTTAAATAAAAATTTAGACAAAATAGTTACCAATGCTTGACAAGTTTAGTTACTATATGTAAAGAATTGGTATAACCAATATACTTTAGCATTTAGATCTTCTAATTTTTCATTCGGGCTTAGTTAGGTTTTCGCTATCTAAAAAAATACAGCAATATCTCTATACTACTAAGCTGATAAGTAACTGCAAGACCAAGACCTAGACCAAAACTGAGTTTACAAGACCAAGACTCGTCTCGGTCTCGCATTTGGGCAATACTGATTAGTACTATGACGTGAGATACTTTGGTAATTTAACTATGATTTTCTTATTATATTTTTTCAGAAAAAAAATATGTTATTTCTCAATAAATTAATTTTGCCGATGTAAATTTTTGACCTGATAGTAATGAAATGCCCTGTTGTGATATAAAGATGTCATAATAATGATATGAATTTCTGAGGTTTACAGAGATTGTGCGGGTTAGTACCTGCATGGTACTTTATAGATTTCATTAAATTTCATTCGATACTTTCGCGTAAGCAGGCATTACCAGACAAGCCTATACTTTAGAAACGGCTTGTTCGATTTGTCACAACCAAGATTAAGCAAATGCAAAACATTGCAGTTTTCTTTGATATAAAAATAATTTAAATATGCTAAGGTTTTGAATGAAATTCATATCCAAGTCCGATGTATTGTTTTAGTTTGAAAGGAATTCTTTGGCAGAATTTTATTTAATTTGGTCGCTGGAAATATTGAAATGAAATTTTAAAAAATAATTTTATTCTTGGACTATAGTCTCCTAAGTATAATAATTGAGTTACAAACTTATGGTTTTTAGTCTGGCTTAGAATAATAAAAAAAAAAAAAAAACCTGTACCACTACAACCCATGAAGGGTCTAGGGTTCAGTACTATTTAGGGAAAGCACTGTTTCTAGGTCAACGGTTGTGCAAGGAGGTGATTTGACCGAAATCACGCTCAACCGCCAGGTTTTCCCCCTTAACTAATTATTTAATTAAGGGTACCCACTTTATAGAGGCTGGGTGTGCCCCAGGAGGGACTTCTGACCCAAGGTCGCCCCACGGCCAATGAAACAGATAAATAAATTTTCTGCCATGAGCCGGGGTTCGAACTCGGGACCTTTGTATTGGAAGCCCTACCACTGAGCTACCCCGCTCCCAGAATAATAAAAACAAACTAATTAACTGCTGATTGGTATTGCAATTGTGCAGAGGATATATATAAATCTATAGGTTGAGACCTAATATTAAAAGAGTGGATAGAGAAACGTAGAATAAGGAGTTCCAGGACGTAGGGAGGGTTTTTGGTTCTGAAGACTTGGAAAAGGAAAACACCAAGGAGGAATTGTCGTCGGGAAGTACGATAAAGCCACTTCAACTCGGTGTACCAGAATGAAACATGCGAACGCCTGAGGATTCCGAAGATGTATGTTATGAAACAGTTCAGGAGTTTCTCTGTGGGCGGGGTAGCCGAATGGGCTAAAGCGTGTGCACTGCACCGCCGTTGCCTGGCAACCTGACATATGAATACAAAGATATAAAAATAGTCACGAGTTCGCGTCCCGGTGCCGGGGGAATCTTTTAAATCCCCGCCCACACTCCCTGGCCCGGGAAAATCCCGTATAGCCTTAACGGCGAGGAAGGGAAGGACCCAAAAAAAAAAAAAAAAAAAAAAAAAAAAAAAAAAAAAAAAAAGTTCAGGAGTTTCTTTAGTCTCATTTCTAGCCTGGCAGATAGCCCTCCATATACCAAACAGTCGTAGTCGAATTGGAGGAATATATGCGAGGTTACGAGGAGCTGTCTGGTTTTTAGAGGAATACAATCACGAAATCTTAGGAGTTGTTTAAGGACAGTTATGGATTTTTGGGTGATCTGGGATATATGGTTATTCGAGGAAAGGTTCTGGTCAAAGTTTACTCCTAGGTTTCTGGCTCTAGGGAAAAAATGGACGGGATGGTTATTGAGGTAAAGTAGAGAAAAGTAAGGATGAGAACTAATGAGATGTCTGTACCCGATGAGAACAACCTTAGTTTTATCTGCATTCGGCTTTAATTAATTTATTTCTGCCCATCATTTGATGCAGTCGATGTCCTCTTGTAGCCTCCGGGCAGCCTCAGGCATCTCAGAAGGTTGGAATGATTGGTATATTTGGAAATCATCGGCATATAGGTGGTAATTGGAGTGTTTAATGATGCCAGGAAGGTCACTAATATAAATATAGAAAAGGGTCGAGGAGCATTTAGCCAAATATTGGGAGAAAATATTTGTAACATAGTGGACATCCTCAAAGGGATGTGAAAGGAATGTAATATTATCTCTGCCCCATTACGTTCGTCTTATATACTGTCTTATATAAAAGTATTTGTATTTTTAGAAAATGCAACAAAAATTATATTGTATTCAGTAGTAAAAACTGTGATGATAAAATATAATCCTGTGTGTAACGAATTTTTAATACAAAATTATTTTTTAAAAAACCCGTACCACTACAACCCATGAATGGTTTTGAGTTCGATACTTTGTTATAAAGTACTGTTTCAAAGTCAACTGATGAGCAGGGAGGTGATCAAGCCGGGATCATGCTCATTTTACTGCCTATTTTAACAACAAAAACTCGAGTATTGTTCTTTAAGCTGTTCGTTGTTTGTTGATCGGTTGATGATCCCAAAGAAAATGATAAGAATATTGAAGCGTTGTTATCATTATTGATAGTATATATCAGTTTCTTTAACTATCTAAATCTTTTTTAAGAATAGTTATATAACATCATATTTCATATCATTGTATATGCACTCATTTTTAGGAATAAAATGTGGTTTTGACAATTAAGTTTATTACAATACATCTCACATCAGGGAAAACAATAAATAAAAACTTTGCAACAGTTGATTGTAATAATTTTTACATAAAATAGGAGTACGTAAGGTGACTGGAAAGCACGTATGCTGATGAATATGTATCCTACGTGTTAATAATGATCTATCATCGAGAAACTATCCGATCACATCTCACAAACCTTGAAGAATGGTGTAAAAACTCGAGAATTAAAACAAATGACATCATTACCTTTACCCTGCGTCACAAAACTATGTCCTACAGTACCCTTTGACAATTCCCCACTTATCCCACTGAACAAATTCGTTACCTAGGACTCCACTTGGTCAAACGACTCGCATAGAGTCCTTATGCAAGACTGAAACGATAAGAAACAGCTCGACGTTTCCAACTACTCCAACACTTACTAGAGAAACGCTCTAAGCTTTCAATCATTTACAAACGACTCATATATATGACAATAATAAGACCTATTTGGACTTACGGAATCGAGCTTTGGGGCTCCACTAAACTATCGAATTCCTCTCGTATCCAATCCTTACAATCCAAAATCTTCAATGCTCTTTACTTTGTCACTAATAAAATAATTCATAATGAAATTAATGTTCCATTTCTTTCCGATTTGGCTCAATCCAGATACCTTTCCTTCCATAACAAACTGCAGAACCATCCGAATCCTCTCGTTTCAAACCTTGCTTCCTCCTCGATCCTTGATAACCCTCTTAGGCGTCTGGAAAGAATTTGGCCACGTGATATTCTTGTGTAAATTTATTATTTGAGTGCTATCAGTGGGTAGTTTCTCAACAAGTGATTTCATGTTATTATATCCCTGAGTGCACATTTACTAGTTGTATTTTTATAATACAGTTGTTAATATCAATGAATAAAATAAAAAATTCTTAAAAATATTTTGTAATGCGTGCTACGTTTTTTTGGAATCCCTTTCCCAAATACACTAATATACATAGCGGGTAGTGAGAACAGACCGGCGAGCAGTATAGTATATATGTGTTGACCTCGATAGGCACCTAACACTGGCTCGCCACTGTGACAAGAAATTAAAATTGCTTAGGACTATGGCATTCAGGCTCAACCACCTGTAGACTTCTCCAAATTTATCCCTCCGCCGGTACTACTTTACGGAGCACTTTTCCTAACTAACATATCATTAGCAACAGAAGAAGAAGCTCCAACAATTTCAGAACGGTGTGCTGAGAAAAATAGTGAGACACAAGACTTTACGAAAAACACGTACCACTACATATCACCCTCGAATTACCGAAAGTGGGTGACTTTATTACACGCAGGCATATCAAATTGTTTGATAGCCTTAAATTCTCGATAAATCCATTTTTTAAAACACTTATTCCACTTACTCACAAACCTATCAGATGGCAGCCATAATATTAAAAACCTACCAGACTGAGAAAATTGACATTTACAGGACACTAGTGGACCCGTCACTAGATTAGACACACCATAATTACGAATAATCACAGTATTCCCAATTTCCCATCCTCTTGTTAAAATGCATTCAATGCAGTAGAAGAGCTCATCTTTAAGTCTCGTACAACCACTCTGTTCTCAACATACAAAAAAAAAAAATGTATACATATATATATATATATATATATATATATATATATATATATATATATATATATATATATATATATACATATATATTTAGTTTTTTTAAGACAATTGTTAAAAAAAATGGATGATCAGAAAAAAATCGAATTTTGGAATTCCTGGAATACCAATTTATTTCCATTTCCTCAGATATCAATATTTCCAATATATGTCAGAAAATTTGTAAATATGCACTCGTATTCAAGTGTGGCCATTCTTATTCTAATGCTATTTTGCAGTTATTATTACTTTCCTACTTATACTATTTAAGGAAAGTATTACCATATTGTCAAATTTTCGATATGCGGTTTTCGACGGATCTATTCGTTTCAGAGTCCCTAGTGTTCGAAAAACACATTTTTAGCCATTGGTCTGTCTGTGCCAAGACTTTCTCGGGAACTAGAAACCGATTTTGTTGCTTTTTTTTTTTTTCATTTTGTAAGGATTTGACTACTGATGCCAGTGACTCAAATTGTGTGCTCCATGCGCAATAGATTAAAAACATGTTTTCCTATAGAATGTAGTGCGAAAACGGATTTAATGATTTTGATGAAACTCTCCTATAATGTTCTAATAATTGTCCTTTCAATTTTCGTGTACGGACTAAATTTCCGAAAGAAATCATGAAAAAAAGTTATAAAGAAAAAAAAAATGTTTTGGGGCCTAACTCGCTAAGTATATATTTTATGGTAAAATATATAATAAATAAATACAGCTATTCTATTTCCAATATAAGATTAAGGGTTCATATCCTGGTGTCAGAAAGGGGTGAATGAGAGAAAAGAGATAACTAAGTGAAAGTAAGAAAATCTGTTGCTCACGTCCCACGAGCTTTATTTCCGCTACTTTTAACTGAAATTATTGTTTTACAAAATTAGGCTATGGCAAATATTTTTTTATTAGCAATATTAGAGGGTATTGAAATTTTTACACTGATCTACCTTAAGCCGGTTTACATTGCTTTAGTTTATCAAATAAATCGTACTAAAATTGTTTCTTTGATCTATTTTTACGAAAATAAATCTTCATTTTTTTTTTGTTTCTTGATGGACATATGTAATGATATAAATATAAATAATTTTCTGAAATAAGTAGAAAAGTCGTGCAAGTGGACACACCAGATTTTTTATTTTGCTTACCGTCCAAATATGTAAACACACTTACATACATTTAACTATAGTTTCATTATTATCTAAGTTTACTTATGCTAGTTTTGCTTTAATTTTCATGCCATACATCTTCGAAATCTATTTATTATCTTTCTGCCATTATGATTCAGACAAATCTAAATGTAATTTCTATTTTTAATTTTTATTATTCTTAGGGAACTCAATGTCCCAAAATAAAATTTATTTTCTTCTTTTTAATAAACGTATTTGGTGTGCATCGCTCTATTTTTTTTCTTAACTTTTACATAATCCTGTGAAAGATAATTAATTACTTAAGCGGAAATTGCATATTTTTCCTTATAATTATGTTTTTTTTTTAATGTATTTACTCATGTTCCCATTAGAACCAGTTTACTTCCGAATAAGTCCTAAATTATACGTTTTCCGAGACTTTCAAGTTACTAGTTTAATGGACAATTAAGATGTAAAAGTTTAAATTATCTTAAATCTTACCTTTCCTCTGAATTTTTAAAAAATATAAAATGGAAATATGTTTGGGTAAATAGGTGATACTTTTTCTGATTTATTTTTTTGTTGGGGGGGAAGAAGAGCGAATTACTAACTCTTGCTTCTCTGTATTCTTCTGGATTACTGAATTTGTATAATTCACTATATATTCCATCATGATATGATTTAAAAGAAATCTGGTGCCCGCAACACACAACTTTCATTTACCGCTCTACTTTGAATAGAAATGTGGAGCTGTCACAAAATGTATACAAATATACAAAGTGCATTTTAAACGGAGCTAAAGCTTAAAAGTTACAGATAACAAATCATTAACACCATTAAAATTTCAAAAACTCTATTCATTATATCGACGGTATACAATAAAAATTCAGTTACTCCATCTGATTTTATAAACCACATAACTTCAGTCTCTGAGCCTTTCAGTTGACAGAATGACTCCGATTTCAACATTTTTGAGTAATTTATTTTATTGATATTTCTAATTGAATAAGTTATATTTATGCAGACAGGGAGTAAATTGATTTCTGAGTAGGTTATTGCAGTGTTGAAATATAAAACATTGAATAAAGGTTGCCATTAGAAACATCACTAAAATTAATAATAAAGAATGTTGAAATTAGAGTTAATCATTCTGTCAACCGAAGACTGATATATCCCTACAGAGTTTTAAAAGTATATCTGAATATTTAACCTATAAATTATTATCGATTGTTGGACTATTAGTTATTAAACTGTTACTTCCCATTGTAAAGTTTACTAAAATGAAACGAGATTTTCATTGCCTGCCATGGATAGGTCAAAAGTTGTCACACTAATTGTAAGTGGTTAATGTTGGGATTACACAGGAAAAATTCATCAAATTATTCACTGATTTAATTTTCTAAAAGGTAACTTGATGATTTTTTGGAATAAACGGCAAATAGATAACTATTTATTTAAATATAATATATCATATCTAGAGTTATTAAACTACAGTAAATATATTATAAACATATCCATGAAATATTTTTATATTTAACTTCTTCATTCACACAAGTACAATAAAATAGTATTTTAAATTTAAGTCCTGTTAAGTGACATCAATGGGAATAAGACCTAAGTGATAAGGCCACTTAATTACACATTGATACATCGAGTTTAATCAAAATCGTTAGAGTCGTTTTTTAGGAAATTGTAAACAATGTGTTCCACCGTTGATATAAAGTGGCACTTCTAGTTAGCCGATTTTAAGGAAAACGTTGCTGCCATAAGGTCATATCTATCCTAAATACGTCATATCAGTTTCGTACGACTTTTCGTTTTTGAGCTAGACTTTCACATACACACTAGACATTTTTTTGTGCCTATAGTGTGAATGTCATCCTACCTCACTATAACCAATGTCCAAGAGACAGATTATAATAATACTCAATAAAGAAATAAAAAAAAAAGAATAAACCGACGATATTATAATTCTTTTTAAAAATGATTATGGAATATTTAAATGGTTTTTGTCGGATATAAATCCTGGCCTAAATTATGTTTAAAAATGTCTTACTCTTTTTCGAAGACGACTCGATAAGCAGTATTGTCAAACATCATCAAGTAAATACAATTGGGATAATCATTTCGTGATTACTGTAATGGAAGCGTAAAATTGTTTTGTGGCTAACCTGATGAGCGTATAATATCGATGCTACAATAATGATCGAATCGTTAGATACGATTTCTAAATATCTGATGATTAGAATTTGACTTTGATGAAAAGATTGCACATTTAAGCGTTAGGCAATTATTTTCATTCTTATGATGAACAGCTTTAAAATGCCTTGACTCTTTCTGGATAAGTGGAAAATAAAGATAATTAAAAGCCCATATATTTTTTAAAGTATCTTAATATTTTTCCTACACATAGGAGAAAATATAAAAAATTATGTTAGTATTTGTCAGGATAAGTAGTTCTTAAATCACTTATTAAAATGTTAATCTCAATTACTTGAGTAAATGTAACGTTTTCAATAAATCATAAACCGAAATAAACCAGAGGAAAAACTGCTAAATCTTTAAAACGCTATACCTCAGCACCAAATCGTCTGATTTCGATGATTTTTTTTTAATATATAGATACTTCAAGAAACTTTAAAATAAGAATGGGTAAATGCAATCAAATTTTGAGATTTTGAGCTATTCACAAATATAGTTCTGAAATCACCGTAACTGTATTTCCATCCTCTTTTCGAAGAGGCATGTTACGCATGGTGTTTCTGGGTTAAGTGGCCAAACTGCGAAAATTAACTGAGGACTTCAATACAAGAAAACGATTTCCTCTGAAGGTATGTCCGTAAACGCTTTGTTTAGGAGATATTCACAAGTAAAGATTTTCTTTATTGTGAATTATGTACTTTTATATGCAATACATAAAACCTATTTATTTGTTCTAACTATTTTATTAATTAAATGTAAACATTAACATTCATATTAAATGTTGTTTCTTGAGCATTAAGACAGGCTCGGCATTCCTATTATCACGTGGTATTATAGCAAATGTACCAGTTTTTCTAAGACGCTGAAACGTGGAGCTAATGATAGACTTTTTTGATAATCTTTTATTCGGAAATCGGGTAGCATTCAGTTGAAAAAAAAGCAAGTCAGTTAAAAAAAAAAAAAAAATTTCAATACTAGTTACACAGCTGTTTTAGCCGAATAAAATACTTGAAAATGTCATTACCAAGTTGAAAACTCGTAAAAAGCTTTATTTACTGAACAAAAAACAGCTGTTCAGATTAACAGCTGAGTGGCAATAGAAGGTAACGTATTTAAAAAACTGTATTTAAATCAATTTCAAACCGTCAAAATCATTACAATTTACTCATGAAAATTGCCCATAATCTGGTAATCACCCATACACATCTTGGCTGTTTCATATATAATGTACTACGTAATACAGAAAAATATCAATATTTAGATAATATCGACTATCGATGGACATCCCTTAGTAGAATTGAATAATGCGATCCTTTTCACCCAGTAAACTCAATTTGCCAAAATTTGTTTATTAGAACCTTCTCAAACCAAGGCCACGAAATGTCAAAGAAATCTATGTAAATAAATTAATCGTTAAATCCGATCTATGGTTTAATAGAACTAGAAAAATAATTTTTCGAAGGAGGGTAGAAGAATTGATATTTAATTAATTTGGAGAGGAAAATAACATTTTGGTTTATTATTTTCAATAATCAACCATTGTGGTCGACCAAAAAATTCAAAAACTTCACCCCCTCTCAAAATTTGAGTTTTCACGTTTCAGGACGCGTAGAATTCGAAAAACGAATAACAATTTGTTTGTCAGTCCGCCGTCCGTGCATATTCTCCGAAACTACAGGACTAATTTTTTTCAAATTTGGATATAAAATCAGAGGTCACCCGAGGATACTTTCAAAATGGCGGCCGAAAAACCTGCGTTGCTATAGACTGTAGCTCCTAAACGAATGTACAGATTTTAATGGAACTTCGCTAAAGTCATTTTCTCGACGCCCTTTAAATTTATCTATATAACATACTTCAACGAAAAGAAGCTGGAAAAAAAGTTACGAGGGATGGTAAAATTTAATTCCGAATAACTAAAAAAGTATACACTTTTTTGTGGATATTGGGATAAGATGTTTCAAAGTTATTTAAATTCCATAAAAAACAAAAAAAAATCGTTCAAATCGGACAATTAGGAGCAAAGACATGGTCTCCGGTTTTTTTATATGTTCTACTCCAAATTTTATATCCTTGGTTTGGTTTTTAAATTTTCAATTTGTTACTGAACCAATGCTATTTTTTTTTAGCATAATACTAATGATTAAAAAAAAAAAGTTTATTCCGATAATTGGAATCACCTTTTGTTTATTTTTCTTTGTAACTCGGAAGGTAATATTACTTTAGATGTATAATTGTTTGGAAATAATAAACCATTGTGAAATAATTTGCAGCGTTTTTTTTTTTATGAACCGATGCGGTAAAGAATCAATATTTATATTAATATATACATATTTCACAAATGTTTATAATATTGATGAAATTATCTACTACCCTATAGTTTGAAGGTATCGATAGTTGTAGGCCGATATTATATAAATTCCGGATCGTCGATTAAAAGATTATAAATAAAATAATTATCAACGGATGAGGATCTAGGTATAATAAAAACAACCGTTATAACTCTTTCTCATAAATTATATATATATATATATATTATATATATATATATATATATATATATATATATGGTATTAGATTGTTTATTGTTGACTGAAGATGGAATAGCCACCATTAACTTCTTGAAGGTCGCTCTCTAAAGGCATTATTTCCCTGATACTGCCCACTGCTATCCGCGACTGCCAACACTTTATGCTTGAGTACTTCGCTGAATTCACCGTAGCGGCCAATTACTCTCGCATTAAACATTAAAAACGTCCTAGTTTAAAATAGTTTTTAGATGAATATGGTTTCCATTTGTATTAGAGGGCATATGCGAAAAAAAAATTAGAAAAAATATACTTATTATGTAAAAGTACAGATATATTTTACGAGTTGGCCCGTGCGAAAAATTCGCAGAAAATTTTGTTTACTGAAGAAATACTAAAACAATATGGAAATAAGTAGTTCCTATGATTTATGTAGAAAGGAATTAAATATTTTTTCCTTAGTCGATTACAATATTCAATTAAACACAATAGACCAAAATATTTATACAAATTGCTTTGCTAGGACACATTTTTAAACGCTGACTAGAAAGATAATAACTGTAATAAAGACAAAATAATTCCCCGATCATAGGATATTCTAAATTATTCAAAAAAATAAAATGTAAGAACAAAAAAATGTCTTTAAGAAATTTTTTTTTTTTTTTTTTTTTTTTAATAGCTTATTTATTGAAATATATTACAATCTGTCTCAGGGACATTAATAATAGTGTTCACAGATCACATTCACACTCTATATACAGTAAATAAAATAAATTATACAGAAAGATAATATATATACAATAAACAAGAATAAAATAACCTAAAAATAAGTAAATAAAAAGAACACATGCACACCTACATACAATATTTACAACTTGGCGAGAGAACTCCAAGCCAGACTTGTCCCTCCAACTGTGGAGGGAAAAGTATGACTCCAGGAGTTCCCTGCACTCCTCTCTCAACCGCGTCACTAGGGCTAAACCCAGTGGAGATTGAGCAAGAGTGCTTTAGCCACATACACTCATGTCGTGAGTGGAGAATCTGGCCATTGCCAGAACTCCAATATTTACAAACTATAAAAGATCGCGGGGCCACTGCCGTTTTAACCTCCTTGGAGGATTATATGGATGGGTGGTGCTGGATAGAGATTTTGCAAAGGGATTTGGATGATGGGTAAGGTTCTGGTGGAATTTGGAGAATTTTGCTGGGATAAGGTCTAGGACAAATGGGATATTAAGGTCATGGTGTAGGGTTTTGTTGGTTACATAGAAAGGAGCATTGGCTATTGTTCGAAGGACTTTTGATTGGAAGGATTGGATGCGTTTGATGTTAGTAAATTTTGCTGTTCCCCACAGTTCAAGTCCGTAAGTCCAGATAGGTTTCAGTATTGTCTTGTAGATCAGTAACTTGTTTTCAATGGAAAGTTTTGATTTTCTGTTTAGTAGCCGGTATAGTTGTCCGTATCGTCGGTTTAGTTCCTGTCTTTTAAGTCTAGTATGAGGGTTCCACGTTAGTCGTCTGTCTAAGAGAAAGCCAAGGTACCGGACTGTGTCCGAGAAAGGAAGCTGAATGGAATTAAAGTGTACTGGTGGACAGGAACTGCGTCGGAGCGTGAAGGTGATGTGTTGGCATTTGGATTCGTTTACTTTAATTCGCCATTTATTACACCAGTGTTCAATCAGGGAGAGATGTCTTTGAAGGTTTAAGGATGCTATATCAGGATCTGAGTCGGATGATAGAATGGCGGTGTCATCAGCAAAAGTTGCCAGGAAGGTATCGGGATGGACAGGGATATCAGCGGTAAAGAGGATGTAAAGGACGGGACCCAATACGCTACCTTGAGGAACACCTGCCTCAATTGGATAGCAATTCGATAATTCACTACCGCAGCGAACTCGGAAGGTACGATCTGAGAGGTAGGAACGGAGGACAAGGTACAAGGACTGAGGAAGATAGGTTTTCAGCTTGGAAAGAAGCCCGGCGTGCCATACCCGGTCAAAAGCTTGAGCTATGTCCAGAAATGCACCCGAGCAATATTGCTTGCTTTCCAATGCTGCGGAAATATGATCGACCACTCGGAGTCCTTGTTGGACTGTGGAGTGTTGTGAACGGAATCCGAACTGATGTGAAGGAAAATTTTGGGATTCTATAAAGGGTAGGATTCGTTTCAGGAGGATCTTTTCAAAGATTTTTGAGAGAATCGGAAGTAGGCTAATTGGTCTGTAGGACGTTGAGATGTTGGGAGGTTTGCCTGGTTTCGGAAACAGGATAATAGTGGAATGTTTCCACAAGAGAGGAAAGTGGGTGGTTCTTAGGATGGCATTATATAAGTAGGTGAGAAATATAACAGCTTTAGGAGGAAGTTGTCGAAGGATTTGAGAGGTAAGGAGGTCGTATCCAGGAGATTTACGGAGAGGAAGTTTTTGTAAGTGATGTTTGACCTCAGAAGGATTAACTGCTTTAGGTGGCAAGGAAAGTGGAATGGGAGATGTAAGGAGTTCTTCTACTGTTGTGGTGTGGGTGAGGTTGGATTCCGGATGAGAGGTAAATGTTCTGGAGAGGTGTCTGGCGAATTCCTCAGCTTTATCTTTAAGAAATAATAAAGTTAATATATCAGCCAAGAAAAAAAAAATGTAGTAGACTATTCTACTCCTAAATGCAATATCTTTAAACAAGAAGACATTATTAAGTATACCAAAACTAATGGACTGTATCTTTATTAATAATTGTCCGATTTTTACAATTTTTTTTTTGTTTTGTAGCTAATTTAGTAATATTTCTAGTTATTATGGTTACAATCAAGAAAAATCATACTTTTTTGATTGCAATGAAAATTCGTATTCCAGGGTCTTTCGAGCTGTGAAATACAAATCTCAACTCTCTTCCTCCATAAAAAAATTATTCAACACACTTTACGCCTTCCGAAAATACAAATTGTTTAAATTTTACATATTTCTAATCGATTTTTACAATTTTTTTTTGTTTTCAAGGTGATTTAGTAATATTCTATAACTTTTTTTCCAGAAATTTCGGGGGGATGCTACTATTTTTCGCATTTGAACGACAAGAATATCGTCAAAATGAATGGGCAATCATTGGATTTGATGGAGAATTGACGAAGTTATAGCGTACCGACAAAAAAACACCTTTTAGAAATAATATATAAGATTGTGACATTTTTACATAGTCAGATTGTAAAAACGTTTAATTTTTATTTGGAGGTTGTACAAACTAAGAAATCAAATGTATTTTTCAATTTTTAATATTATTCATTTTTAGCTGCAAAAGTTCTAGAAACGTACCAATGTCATGGAGACTGCTCCCCTTTCTCTCATGTTTTACGTATACCCTATTGTTTCGTTTACGTATTTTAAAGTATACCTGTAAGCACTTGATAAGATCAGTATAGCTTTCTCGCCGTTCATTGCCTAAAATATATCTATATCACAAGATATAACATGTTTCGGGTGAGAATAAAATCTCTGGTCGAAACAGTTTTCGGAAATTCAGTAATCTCTCAACAGGTTTAATATCCACGAGTTTTGTTCATCAGCGAATACTAAAATGCAATACTAAAAATCTCTGTGCAGAATGAACATGCATATCACAGTGCAAACTATCGTAAAAATTGAGTGTTTTACATGAGAGCATAAAAACAAATTATTTCTTTATAATTTATTAGTGTAATTTAATATTTTATTGCCCGCTGCTATTTTCCACCGTAGCAGAATGCTTATATCAGTTCCAGGCTTTCCAGTGTGTAAAAAGGAAAATTTTTATATGCAACCTTTTGTCCTAATAGTAGTGATTTATACTTAATAGGTATGTTTTCACTCTTAAAATGGATAGAACATAAAATAAATAGGAAAAATGCAACTTTTTGTTTGTTCGGAGTTAACGAGACAAATACTTTTCTGTAGCCAGAACGAAACTAATTAAGCTGGAATATAAAAATATGTGTGTAAGAGGAAATCGAGACCAAGACAAACTGGTTCAACTTCAATAGAAATAAACACAATCACAAATAATACCTTTTTTAATTAACGATATGCGGTTTTAGACGGATCTATTCGTTTCAGAGCCTCCTAAATTCGAAAAACACATTTTAGCCGTTGGTCTGTCTTTCTGTACCAAGTTTTTTTCGGGAATGAGTAATAATTTCTAATAATTGTCCTATCAATTTCCGTACATGGACTAAATTACCGAAAACAATCAGGAAGTTATAAAGAAAAGAAAAATGTGATGGGACCTAACTCCCGAAGTATATAATATATGGTAAAATTTATAATAAAACTTTTGAAGGGTGTCTAAAGTACCTCCAAAACAAAACAAAAATTATCCGAATCGAACCAATATTAGCGATGATACAGCTTATTCTAGTTTCTACAAATTTTTTTAATTTATTACTTTCCTACCTATACTAAGTAAGGAAAATATTGCAATCGGGTCATAGTTTCGATATGAGGTTTCCGACGGATCTGTACGTTTCAGAGCCTCCTGAGTTCGAAAACACCTTTTTAGCCATTGGTCTGTCTGCCTGTCTGTCATTGCCAAGATTTTTTCGGGAAACTAGTGAACCGATTTTGTTGCATTTTTCTTCTTTTTTTTTGTAGGGTTTTGACCACTGATACCTATGACACAGATTGGCTATATAGAAATCGTTTATTTCAGACAACTATTATTGAAGTTATAACTATTCAATTTCCAATGTAATTTTCGTACATGAACTAAATTTCCAAGAAAATTCAGGAAAAGTAAAAAAGTTATAAAGAGAAGAAAAATGTTTTGGGGCCTTACTCTAAGTATATATTCTATGGTAAAATTTATAATAAAGGTAATGAAATTTCTTACAAAACTATATAAAAATCGTTCATTTCAGATAACTATTAAGGAAGTCATAGCTATTCAATTTCCAATGTAAGATTACGGGTTGATATCCTGGTGTCAGAAAAGAGTGAATGAGAGAAAAAAAGATAACTAAGTAAAAGTACGAAATTTGTTTCCCACATCACACAAGCTTCACTATTTCGGCTACTTTTAACGAAAATTATTGTTTTACAAAATCGGGCTATGGCAAAAAGTTTTTAATCAGCAATATTAGAGGGTATTGAAATTTTTACACTGATCTTCCTCAAACCGATTCACATTGCTTTAGTTTATCAAATAAATCGTACTCAAATCTTTTCTTTCGTAAATTTTCAGGAAAATAAATCTAATTCAATTTTTTTTAGTTTCTTGATGGACACATCTAAAGATATAAATACTTCTCTGAAATGGGTAGGAAAGTCGTGTGAGTGGACACACCAGTTTTTTTTTTTTACAAACTCAGAGTAAAAATTACTTTAAATTTACTGATAATTACTTGAAATCCAAGTGGCATGCATTTGGATTCCACTAAATAATATGGTATATACCAACCCGCACAATCCTTGAAAATTTCATAAAAATCGGATAAACGGTTGAAGGTGATATACCTATTACATTGATTTGACTACAGACTGACAGACATCGAACCAAGTTTGATCTTTGATGTCCAAAACGTAAAAAGCAAGTGGAAATTTTCGATTCTGAGAATATTTTTTTAACCTCCGGTACTGAGGAATCAAAAATCCTACAACTAGGTAAACATATGTATACATTTATTTTTAAATATACAATATTATATTTGTTTGTTTCGCAATATTTATGCTTAATTTGCACACATAATACGGACTACCTTCATTTTTTTTTTTGTCCATCGACTACTCAATCAAAAGTCTACTCCTATGAGCTAACGTTTACGTGTATCAAATCACGGATTAAATCCAGTTATTTAATAATTTAAAAAAGAATTAAGTTAATATTATTATTAAATGGATAATAATGCATTTACGCTGCCTGTTGACAGAGTATTGTACTTCCATTCCCTTTAGCCTACTCACTGCAACTCAACAGCTGTAAAAGTGAAGGTTAAGTTGTTGAAATAATGAACTCACGTAAAGTTGTTTGTGGTTCAGTTCTGTTCAAGAAGTGAGAATCGATTCCAAACATCATTACCTGCTTACCACTTAACAAGTTATGGCTGTAATGTGTGTGATATTTCTATCTAAAGTCATTTAAAGAACCTTTTTTTATACAATTATTAACATCCGGCTGAAACTTCGTGTATAGCTTCATCTCATTGTAACCTTCAACTATTTTATTTACGAAAACTCTTGGAATTGGGGAGTTTTCAATCTGGAGGTCAGAACAATTTTGTGGAAGCTATAGTGATCTTATTTGACAGATGTTTTTAGTTTACGATGTAAATTAAATTGTGAAATTTATGTTTAAACAAACAAATCCGATACTTAGGACTCCACCTTGACAAACGACTCACTTGGAACCCCCATACCAGACTGAAACGACTAGAAACCGCCCGACGTTTTCCACTATTGCAGCACTTACTAGACAAACGATCTAAGCTTTCAGTCAATTATAAACGACTCGTATATATGACAATAATAAGACCTATTTGGATTTACGGAACTGAGCTTTGGGGCCCCACTAAACCATCGAATTCCTCTCGTATCCAATCCTTACAATCCAAAATCCTTTGTAAAATCCTCAACGCTCCTTACTTTGTCACAAATAAAATCATCCATAAAGACCTTAATGTTCCATATGTTTCCGATTTGGCACAATCCAGATACCTGTCCTTCCATAACAAACTGCAGAACCATCCGAATCCTCTCGTTTCAAACCTTGCTTCCTCCTCGATCCCTGATAACCCTCCGAGGCGTCTGAAAAGAAGATGGCCTCGGGATCTTCTAATATAGAACTTTAATTTGAGTTCTACCAATGAGTAGTTTCTCTTCATGTTGTACATGTCATGTTACCAATTTCAAATTTACTTATTGTATTTTCTATGTATTACAGTTGTAAATTCCATTAAAATAATTTTAAAAAAAAATGTTTAAACTGGTATAAATGCATTCTCGAAATTTTATTTCTTTTTTAATTTAAGTAGAAATGATTTTGAAAAAAAACAAAACATTAATTTATTTAGAAAGGAATGAGATGGTCCGGAGTGGCAATCATAAATAGGCTAAATATTGGCAAAACTATTTTATTAAAAGCCAACGTTTCTAGCCGACTTTGCAGGTCTTCTTCAGGGCTAGAACGGACAAGATACAAAATGATAGAGAATTTTGGAAGTTACATAATATTTAGAGCAAACATTATAAACAAAGTGAATATACTATATAATAATATATATAGTAAGTTCATTAAAATATAAACAGAGTAAGCTAAGTAACCAGATCCTAAACTGAAGTAAATAGATGGTAACAATTGTTGTAGTGTAATACACAATATATGTAAATGTGAATATACTTCTACAGATCTACTGGAGAGATTGAAAGAAAAGGAATTGTTACCATCTATTTATCTCAGTTTAGGACCGTGTTACTTAGCTTACTCTGTTTATATTTTAATGTACTTACTGTTTATAGTTTTAATAAGCTCATTGTTTATAATTTTTTGTCTAAATATTATGTAACTTCCACAATTCTCTATCTTTTGTATCTTGTCCGTTCTAGCCCTGAAGAAGACCTGCAAAGTCGGGTCGAAACGTTGTCTTTTAATAAAATAGTTTTGTCACTATTTATGACCGCCACTCTGGAACATCTCCTTCCTTTATAATGCAATGGTCAACTATTACATATTCGATATTAATTTCTTTGTATTGACTTTAGCCCCGCTAGGTTGCTTAAAAAGCCCAGTTTGTGTGACGCCACGGGGACACAGATTCGAATTATGTCGTGTTAGACCATTTGTAATCTGTTAATAGTTGAGATGAGATATGCTAATGATGATGATGGCAGACGATTTAGCGTCTTCCTCTGTCAGTCTGTGGCCTTCAGTCTTCTTGGAATAGCTTGTTATTTAACATATTATTTAACTCAAATGGCTCCTCCTTAGGAGTCTGGGGTGAAAAAACAAAAACAAATATGAAAATGAACATTCTTCAAAATCGGTACTAACATTTAACATAACAAATAACACACATTCTTTACTGTTCCCTGTTCCCTATTATATATATATATATATATATATATATATGAAAAATGTGAAAATGTGGGAAATGTGATTATTCCAGGAAGAATTCTGATCAAACATTATCCCAAGATTTCTAACGAAAGTTTGAAAACGGATATATATATATATATCGCTACCCTAAGATTCTCTGATTCCATGTCCCTTAAAATCTGTCAGCTCCTTATTTCCTCACTCATTTTTCTTCACTTCGATTATGGCGGTCTGGTATATGGTGGACTGTCTGCTGGACTTGAGATCAGATTAAAGAGACTAATGAATTATTTCATTAGATTTATTTTTGGAGTCCCCAGGCGATCCCACGTCTCCAGTTGCTATGCTGAGTTGAAGTGGCTCTATCCAGTCTTCGGACGGCAATACTTCTTAGGTTTATTCCTTTTTTTAATCTTTTCAACCAATAACCCTCTTACCTTCTCGATTTGTTTACTCCTTGTTCCTCTGTTCATTCTTTCAACACGAGATCCCAGCCCTCAAACCTGTTTATTCTGTATCATAGAACTACTTCCTTTAAAAAATCTTTTGGCATACGTGCTTCCTTGTTTTGGAATTCACTACCATCCTCCATACGAAAATCCTCATCCTTTGCATCATTTAAACATAACTTATTTATCTATCTTCTCAGTTATCAATCTTCCGAATATGTGTAAAATTATGTTCACGCTTTAATGTTACCCTACAAATAATTATACATATATCACCCACATTGTTTATGTATACAAATATGTGAACTCGCGTATCTGAATTTCTCTATGATTTCATAAATCTAGTAGTACCTTTTCTTTATTGTAACCTTAGATCTAGACAATCATGTAATTTAATTTATTTCCAATGCCAGACAATTGTCATTAAATTGTAGGGGACATAGTCCCAGAATAAAATTTATTTTTCTTCTTCTATTACTGATAATATGATGTATCACCAGAAATTTATTACTATTACTAAATGATTTGATAAATATCATGACATTCTATTTTCACAAATACGAAGTCAAACGAATTCTTATCTAGAGTGATATATAACAAGTCTTCTTTGAGTAAAAATAAACTACTATTCTCTGTAAATCATGGGTGATAAATATTCAGGACGCACTCTTTTTAAATAATAATAATAAGGCTTAGCGAACCCGAAGGTTCGATGCCGACACCACCAATCGCTTGTTACACACCTCCCTCCACCGTTCGCCGTCCAAACCCAGTCCCTTCAGATCAGCTTTAATGCAATCTTCCCACCTTCGCTTCGGTCTACCCCTCCGACGCTTACCATTCGGCACAGCAAATATTAAACTTTTAGGAATTCTCCCGTTACTAAGCCCAACAACTTTACAAGCCCATTTGATTCGCCGCGATGAAATTACCTCAATTATATTACCCGGATATAGCTCACGCAATTCGGCGTTGTGTAACCGTCTGAACTCTCCGGTTAACTCATCCTTCTTCGGTCCGAATATTCTACGCAATACTTTATTTTCAAAAACCTTAAGACGCTGCTCATCCCTTAATGTAAGCGGCCAAGTTTCGCATCCATAAAGAACTGTAGGCAAAATAATTGTTTTATAGATTCTAATTTTTAAGTTTCGGGACAAGAGGCGCGAACTGAGTAGTTTTGTCACAGAAAAATAACAAGAATTCCCCGCCTTCAGTCTAACTTTAATCTCTTCTTCAATTTCGTTTTTTCTAGTTATCGTAGAACCTAGATACCTAAATTTATCTACCTGTTCAAACATATTACCATCTATATCGATATCACCAGTAGTATCGCCATTTTTGCAGCTAACCATATATTTTGTTTTATCCACGTATATTTCGAGTCCTAGTTCTTTACCGGCTTTCATTAACGTTGTCGTATTTAGTTTTATAGTTTCAACGTCTTCGCTTAACAGTACCAGATCATCAGCATAGCCCAGCACGGATGTTGTCCCGCCCAGATCCAACCCTTTCTCGGTACGCATTACCTCCCTAATGGCATGTTCTAATGCCAAATTGAACAGGACAGGCGAAAGAGAATCCCCCTGTTTTAAGCCCGAACGAACCTCAAATTTTTCGGACAAATTATTACCGATTCTAACTTTATTGAGTGTCTCCGTCAAGCACATCCTGACTAGATTTACTAGTTTTTTTGGAATTCCCTGCTCGATTAGAATATTATACAGTTTCTGGCGGTCAATAGAATCGTAAGCCTTTTTAAAATCTATATACAGCTGGTGAACAATACCGTTATACTCCAATTTTTTCTCTAATATTTGCCGTAAAGAAAATATTTGATCAATAGTCGAACGATTCCGTCTAAATCCGCATTGGTAGTCTCCGATAAGTTCCTCGGCGTATTCCGTGATTCGACTGGTTAAGATTGAAGTGAATATTTTATAACATACCGGAAGGAGTGAAATTCCTCGATAGTTATTACAATCCGTCCTCGGACCCTTTTTGTGAATCGGAATAAGAATAGATTCTTTCCATTCTTCAGGTAATTTCTCGTTCACCCAGATCATTTCAACCAACCGATGTATTTTAGAAACTCCAGCTTCCCCGCATGCCTTAATTAGTTCAGTAGGAATATTATCGATTCCCGCTGCTTTATATGATTTTAATTTACCGATAGCTACTTCAACTTCCTCTTTACTTGGTCCTTCTATCAACGGTTCAGCACTCTGGTACTCAGAAGGAGGACACAGATCATAATTTCCCGTATTTAAAATATTGTCAAAGTGGTCCTTAAATTTATTCAATATGTCAACCGGATCGGTCAGAATATTGTTATTATCATCCCTAATTCCAGACGTTACGGGCCCTACATATTTACGTGATCTGTTTATACCTTTGTACATGTCTCTTACGTTATTTTCGATTCTATTAGTTTCTATTTCAATTATTTTATTTTTAAGATACTCCCTTTTTTTATTTTTGAGCAATTTTTTCGTTTCGTTCTTTGAGATTCGGAAGTATTCCAGATTGTCTTCGCTAGGATTATTTAGAGCTTTTAATTTAGCGGCTTTCCTTTTTTCGCACATGTTTAAGCACTCTTCATCAAACCACGGTTTGTTATTCTTATTTTCCTTTTTTCCTAGACACGAGTTACCGACCGCTTTAATATTATCCCTGATCTCTATCCATAACTTGTCAATATCCTCGTGGTCCTCGTCAGGAAGCTCTAAAGCTTCAAACCTATTCTTAACATCTAGCTCGAATTGGTTTCTAATTGATGGATTTTTTAATTTTTCCAAATTAAAATTCTCAAAATCGAAACGGTTTTCTTTTCTCTTTTTTATATTAAGTTTTTGTCGAAGTTTCGCGATTACTAATTCATGATCCGACCCACATTCTGCTCCGCGATAAGACCGTACATTGATTATACTGCTTTGCCAGCTGTGTTGTATCAAGACATGATCGATTTGATTTCGTGTTTGCGAATCCGGCGATGTCCAAGTATATTTATGAATATCCTTACGTTTAAACGTCGTACTTTTAATTACCAGGTTTTTCGAGATGGCAAAGTTTATCAGACGGATCCCATTATCATTACTATATTCGTGCAAACTTTCTTTACCAATCGTCTGAATATAAACTTCTTCCCTTCCTACCTTTGCGTTCGCGTCACCTACAATTATTTTCATGTAGTTTCGCGGTAGTTTATCATACACCCATTCGAGTTTATTGTAAAATTCACTTTTGACTTCATCGTCACTGTCTTCGGTCGGACAATATATGTCGGACAATGTCGCACTCTTTTTAAATTTTTTATTTATGCCAACGTTTCAACCCACACCTATGGGTCATCTTCAGGGCGTGGTTTGAGTACTGAGGGTGTTCAAGTACAACTACTAGAGTACTTGAGAGTACTAGAGAATTGTTGCAAGACCAAGACAAGGACAGGTAAAAAAATAGATTTTTTAACTAAACATTTAGGAAAAATAGTTACTATAACTTCACAAGCTTAGTTACTTTATGTTAAAATTGGTACAACCAATATAATTTTGTCTTTAACTCCTCTAATTTTTCATTCGGGCTTAGTTAGCTTTCTCCTATGTAAAAAAAAAAATACAGTAATATCTCTTTAGTAATAAGCTGATAAGTAACTGCAAAACTGTTGTGAGAGTCTTGCGCAAGACCAAGACCATGACCAAGACTGAGTTTGCAAGACCAAGAGTCCTCTCGGTCTCGCATTTGGACAACTCTATATTATTTCAATAAATTTGTATGTTACTTATATTGATTAAATCTGAGGCGTCTGAAAAGAAGTTGGCCTCGTGATCTCCTAATTTAGATAATTTATTAGATTGCTACCGATGGGTAAATTCTCTTCAAACCTTGTCATGCCATGTATTTGTCTGTATCATATTTACTAAATGTATATTTATTTGTATTCATTTGTAAATTTCAAGATAATAATAAAAAAAAATTAAATTATTGTTTATTTTTATATAGTGAATGAGATTTAGAAATATTTTTAAAGTTAGATAACCTTATCGTAAGTCTTCATATAAATCCTGCCATAATACCTCAATAAAAAAAATCCATATGTCATGAGAGAAAACGCTAATGACTTAAGCCAAGCATGATATGCTTTCTTACATGTAACATGTTATGTAAAGAAGAAAGCTGGTCATTACTATCATTACGTTTTATAATAAACAAAACATAAACTATAATCTAAATGTTAACCATTAAATATATTTATTATTGAATATATTTAATAAAAATATCATATATAAATACCAAACTATTTGTAATTGAATCAATAAAATAATGTAATCTAACATATTTTTTTATAGTTCTTTACTACCATATTTATCTCCTCGAAAAGATGGAAAAAATGTCATAATGAGGGCAGGATCATGTATCTGTTTTTTTGAAACTCAACAAAATTAAAAAAAAAAAAAACCAAGCTGTGTCCTTTACACCACAAGATATAAGTGAAAACATCAACAAAGCAAGATTAATAATATGAAATATAAATTATAAATAATAGTAAATTAAAAAGAAGATGAAAGTACCCGAAATATTTTAATCCTTATGTTCAACTAACCTTATCATTTGGTTTCCAACAACATGTTTTCCTTTTCGCCTCCCTAACACAGTAAGATAAAATTTTAAATTATAGCCTATTACAGAGAGGATGAAATTCTGAACAATTTCCTCGCTTACAATATGCCGGAATTATACTTTCCGAAATATTTTAATCCATGTGCAAAAACGCTTCAATTAGTCGACTCCAGCCGACTTTACCCAAGCGTTACACATCAGAAATCTGACGGCATAATCTAGTTTACTCTCCGCCAAAAAAATGTGCAAAACGCGCCTAAAGAAATTTTTACTTCAAAAACCTCGAAAAAAACTTTCAAAGAAAACGAGCCACGTTTAACATAGATAATTACATAGAATTTCTTCTCCCTTCTCCTATGAAATAAATGAAGGATAAGGATGTTGTTTCAAAAACCAATTTTACTTTAAATAGATTTGTTTTATTGAGGTAGATTTAAAAAATAAACAAAAACCTTTTAGGCCGTGGTATTTATTAGGTTGGTTAAAAAAAAAAAAAGGCAGCTTGACAAAAATATTGGGCCGTTCGGCGTGATCTACCCCCAAAATAACGAGGTTATATATAGGTGAAACGGCCCAATATTTATGTGGACCACATTTTTTTTTCGATTCCGTGATAATATTATCTTACGATTCAAGTGGAAAGCAAATGTGTATTTATGAATTTTTAATACCTAATTAAATAGACAATGTTTGCCGTTTTCCAGATTAAAAACGCCCTGAGTATTTTCGGAAATAAATTATTTGTAGGTTACGATGAGATGAAGCTATTTCCGAAAATTCAGGTGGATGTTAATAATTTGATAAAAAGTGGTGTATTTAATGTATTTAAAATGTATCGATCCATAACACAACAAAAATTATATTTATATCCAGTCGCTGAGAATCTCACAAAGTTATAACTGCTTTTTATAATGTTATTTTTTTTTTTGTAGAGAGTGAATTAGATTGAGCCGTCAGATTTCCATTGTGTAACGCTCCGGTAAAGTTGGCTGGAATCGACTAATTATAGTGCTTTTGCTTATGGATTAAAATGTCTCAAAATTCGGAACCGCATATTGTTAGCGAGGTAAATGTTCATAATTTCATCGTCTTTGTAATAAGCTATTTATTCAAAATTGTATCTTATACGATGCCTTGTTAGAAAAGCGAAAATGTAAAAACTAGTGTCGAAAACCAAATAATGAGTTTTATTAGTGGATATGGACTGAAATATAAACAAAGAATCGGACTTGCATACTGTAAGCGAGGGAGTTGTTCAGCATTAATTTCGCACTGTTGCTGATTTCACTTCTATTGTGTTTTTTTTTTTTTTTTTTATCAAATTATTAACATCCTTATAAAAATTCGTGGATGGATACATCTTCTCGTAACTTACAACTTTTTTCACTGATGAACTTTATTAATATAAGTAGTTACTTAAAACTCATGGATTTAACTTTTCACTTAATTAATAAGAAAATTTGATTAAAAAATCGAGAAAAGAAATAACCATTTCTCTAGCAAATTTTGTTATCTTTAATTTCACTGATACTAAAAAAAAAAAAAATAAAAGTAAACTCAATTTTTCGACTTGAACTCGGCGGGTTTGTGGTAACTGACTATTATTTCTTTTCTTAAAACAGCAAATACTATAAATTAAAAAGATCGGTAGCTTTATATATCTATAAGCCCTGTATATATACACGCTTACAACCTATGTAGGTTCTCTATCTATCATTATATGACCATCATTTTGTATCCCAGCGGCTGTATGATGGCAGAAGTTCATTGTTCTCATCAGGCCTGTAAATATGGTCAATTTATAAGAAGAAATTTTAGTATGAAATATGTAAAAAAAAAAAAATCGAAAATATCTGTATTTTAGGTTACAACGTAATCCAATGGTGACCCGTGTTTGCAATTTTTTTTTTAATGTATAAACCCCTCCTCCCCCACCCGTATAATGCACCCATTAAAAAAATTAAAACTTTAGCCACATTTTTCGGAATTTCGATCCTCATACTGGCCTAATATTTTTTAAATCAGTCGCTATTTTTACAGGTAGAGGCGTAATATATTTTTTTAAATATTAATATTATAAATATTTTAAAAATTCTTTCGAAAGTTTCATCAAATAATGTTGATTCTTTGCAGTCAATCAAGTGTTTGCAGTCAGACTATTCATACTGCAGTCAAATCTGTTTCTCAAAATTATAGTCAAACCGCATTGAAACATTTTCAAACCAATTTCATGATATGTAGAATAGTCCATTCTTAAAATAGCCCTATTAGAATACACCTTTATGCTCTGTTCTATCTTCACATGGATGCCATTTTGTATCCCAGCGACTATTTACTGGCAGATGTGTATTTTTCTCATCATGCCTGTGGATATGATCAATTTATGAGGACAAAGCTTAGTATGAAATATGACACCATTTTTGCCACCGGCTCCAGGACTATTAGGAAACTCCCAGTTTTATATTATAAGAGATAAATATGGGAAATAATCACATATAATAGGGAATAATCCCAAATATGGGAGAATACCATTCCCCATAAGGTACATCGCTCAGCAGTGATTACCTGTCAGGTGATGTAAGGTTCGTTGACGAATGACCTAGATTCTGAGATGTCATATATTGTGATTTCTTCATAGAACTATGAGGGTAAAACTAATTCCATCCTCCGATTAATCAGTTTGACATTTTGAGATTAATGAAATTGAAAGTCAAATCCTCGAGCTTCATTAGCCGCCGGAGCTGCAACAGAGAACTTAGAGAGAAAGTCGACCTCAACCTCTTGCGCAACGAGCCCATCTTCTGCTTTGTTTATCTTCCCGGTTCTTCGCTAATCCGACTCCGCTACTTTGCCATACTCTTATGTACTAAATTAAGATAGAATTTTTGACCAGATGTTAAGTAAATATTAACAAAGAGGGTCGATTTATCGAATTTAAGCATCATTCCATGTCGAAGCAACACTTGGTCTCGACTTCACCATTTCTGATTTTCTTGGAATTCGATATAGTTGTACTATATGTAGAGAGTTAGAAAAATGTGAAATTTTATAGAGATATATTAACTCGTTTATAAATTAGTATTATAACAATCTGTCTGTTGGACATTGGTTATAGTGAGGTAGGATGACATTCACACCATATGTACAAAAAAATAAAATAAATAGAACAAAATAATAATCAAAAGTATATACAATAGACAATAAAATAAAATAACCTAAAAAATAAGAAAATTAAAACTAAGAAAAAAAAAACACATGATACCTATATACAATCAGGCGAGGGAACTCCAGGAGAACCCTGCGCTACTCTCCCAACCGCGTCACTGGTACTAAAGCCAGCGGAGATTGGTCGAGAGCACTTTAGCCACATACATACATGTCTTGAGTGAAGATTCTGGCCATTGCCAGAACTCCAATTTATACAATCTACAAAAGTTCGCGAGGCCACTGCCGTTTCAACCTTCTTGGAGGATTTTAGGGATGGGAGATGCTTTATAGGGATTGTGCAAGAGGATTTGGGTGGTAAGTAAGGTTCTGGTGAAATTTGGAGAATTTTTCAAGATAAAAATATTACATTTTCCTGAAAACATTTTTTTTTATAATATTGACAACTCTATTAAATAAATACAATTAGCAAATTCGAACATATGGATATAATGACGTGAAAACACTTGTTGAGAAACTACCCAATGGTAGCACTCTAATGATATGTCTGCATTAGGAGGTCACGGGACCATCTTCTTTTCAGACGCCTCAGAGGGTCATCAGGAATTGAAGAGGAAGCAATTATTAGGGAACAAGAGGGTTGAGATGTTTCTGAAGTTTATTATGGAAGGATAGGTATCTGGATTGAGCTGGATCAGAAACATAAGAAACATTAAGGTCATTATGGACGAAAGATTTTGGATTGTAAGGATTGGATACGAGAGGAATTTGATGCTTTAGTGGAGCCCCATAGGTCAACTCCGTAAGTCCAAATAGGCTTTATTATAGTCATGTATATGAGTCTTTTGTAATTTATTGGAAGTTTACTGCGTTTTTCTACTGAGTGCTGAAGTAATCGAAAACGGTGAGCGGTTTCTTGTCGTTTCAGTCTGGTATGAAGATTACAAGTTAGACGTTTGTCCAGGTGTAGTCCTAGGTAACGGATTTGTTCAACAGGGATAAGTGGAGTATTGCTAAATGAAACTGTAGGACAGGAAATTTCTGAAAAAAGGCCATGGTATCTCTTTTTGTCAAATTTTTAACATCCGCCTGAAACATCGTGAATAGCTTCATCTCATCGTAACCTACAACTATTTTATTTACAGAAACTCTTAGAATTTGGGTATTTTCAACCCGAAGATCGGCGGACTATGTCTATTTAATTAGGTACTAAAAAACTCGTAAATATGCATTCCGTTTTTACTTGGAGCGTAAGATAATTTGATCACAAAATCATCAAAAAAAATGGACTACAAAAATATGAGGGCGTTTGGCGTGACCTACATCCCCAACTTGTCAAAATAACGAGGTTATATATAGGTGAAACGGCCCAATATTTTTATGCACCACATTTTTTTTTCGATTCCTTGAACATATTATCTTACGATCCAAGTGGAAAGTAAGTGCGTATTTATGAGTTTATACTACCTAATTAAATAGACAAAGTCTGCCGATCTCCAGATTGAAAACGCCCCAATTCCAAGGGTTTTCGTAAATGAAATGTAATGGGTGATAAATATTCAGGACTCAGTCATTATAAAAATTTGTTATTTTTGGCGACGTTTCAACCCAAACATGTGCATCATCATCAGGGCATTGTTTGAGCACTGAAGGTTTTCAAGTACTCAATACTATAAATAATAAGTTGTACTTGAAAACCTTCAGTGCTCGAACCAGGTCCTGATGATGACCCACATGCGTGGGTTGAAACGTTGGCACAAATAAAAAAATGTTATAATGACGTCCTGAATATTTATCGTCCATGATGTGTAGAACAATCGAATAGCTTCCTTTCAGTAAATAATATAGTTGTAGGTTAAGATGAGATGAAGCTATTTACGAAGTTTCAGGTTTTTTTAAAAAAATTTGATAAAAAGGGATCCGTACCACGGACTATAAGGATTCAACTAATATTTTTGTTGGCTACCATGATAAATTTATCTTGTTATTTCATATTTATTTATTTTTCCCTACCTTGCCTTTCGGCTACACGGATTTTGAAAGGATGGTATATCGCATAACTAGCTGTCTGTCATTCTTGATATTAAACACACACAAAAAAAAAAAACACAGTTTTTTCCCCTTCGGATTTTCGGGTGGAAATTAGTTTCGTCATTCATTTATTCCTCCTCTTCCCAGATGAAGAAGTATATAAATCTTTGTAATACGGGTAGTTCTGCCCGCCACTGGTTGAGGCAGAGGGGCCTAGAAGATGTGCCATCAAAATTTTTGAAGAGGGCTTATTTTGACGGTTTTTTGAACTTTTGAGGGGAGGAAATTTCGACGGGTTATGAACTTTCGGACTAAGGAAAAAGGGGAGACCATGGAAAAGACCGCAGCAAATGTAATTTTATTTGATCTGAGATTTTTCTAATTCTACCTTAGCCTGCTCTGGATCTTTTGGAGGGAAGGGAGATAGATGGGCATCTCTGAGTTGAGGAAATTAATTTTCTGTGAGGGCATAAATTCCAGTTTTCCTCATCGTAGTGGCCCTTAGGCTACTAAAGGCAGTGCAGTTGACTCTGACGTACTCATATGACTTCATCGTTACTTGATATTATAAAAGTAATTTTGGGTTTAATTGAATTAAATGCTATTTGAAATCTTATTTTGGTCTGTTTTCATCAGAGGTGCCCGTCAACCCCAAGGTCGATAGCGCATGTACCCTCCCCCTTCAAAGAAATTTTATTGCTCACTCCTTCTTAAAACATCCCATGAGAAAGTAGAAGTAGAAAAATTGTACATCGTATACAATTACACTTACTGTAATTCATAATGTAAATATGAAGAACGAAACCATTGTCATCCCAAATTTATATTTTATCTTATAATTTCCTCCAATACTATCTATCTATTTTTAAAATGATAAAAAAATTTATGAAAATAAAAATAAGGATTTATTTTTATTTTTAATCCTTGAACCTTTATTAGTACTATTTATATTTTTCTTGTTAATTTTATCACTATACATTATTATTATTGTAGTAGGTTGATAGAATGTTTGTTGACTCAGCCTTGATGCCCACTTAAACTGGTTAAGAGTCATGGGGATGTTGCTTGAAGAAAGTGGAAGTCACGTAATATAACTCTTCGTTGCTGCAACAATTTTTGCCGCAACAAATAACCAGTTTTCTCAATAGAATATTCCCTTTTACTATAACAAATATTCATCAATTATTTAATTATTTTCAATAATTAACATTTATAATCAATCAAGAAAAAATAAATCCTACTAATACATTTGTGGTTTCATATTTCAAGACATGTAGAATCCGAAAATTTTCCCCGATATTATTAGTACAATTTTTTACTTTCATTTACCTATATATGAAATATATAGTAAGGACTCCGACAATGTTATACAAATATACAAATTCGGTTTTCATAAATGCTATTGTTGGTATTATTTAATATTTAATTGTATAGATTACAGCGATATAAATATTAAAATTTGTATATATAAGGATACTTAAACAACTAAAAATACCCACAATGAAATATAAAGCAATATATCGTTTACGATTTTTACTTTATCTTACCCTTTGTCTGAACATACTTATTTCTGGTAAGATTGTGGTGAGTTTTTACGTTTTCACGTGAGGTAAGTTTTTACGTTTCAGGATACGTAGAATTCGAAAAACGAATAAAAAATATTTTGTCCTTCCGCCGTCCACGCATTTCCTCCGAAACTACTGGACCGATTTTTTTTTCAAATTTGTATTTTAAATCAGAGGTCATCCGAGGATGATCTACCTTCATCGACATTGCTATCAGCCTTTTAGTTGGCGCCCGAAAAACCTGCGTTGCTATTACGTATAATTCTTTTTTTTTTTTTATTTCTTTATAATTGATATAATGACATGAATACACTTGCTGAGTAACTACCCAATGGTAGCACTCTAATGATATGACTACATTAGGAGATCACGGGGCCATCTTCTTTTCAGACGCCTCGGAGGGTTATCAGGAATTGAAGAGGAAGCAAGGTTAGAAACGAGAGGGTTGGGATGATTCTGAAGTTTATTATGGAAGGATAGGTATCTGGATTGGGCCAGATCTGAAACTTAAGGAACATTAAGATCTTTATGGATAATTTTATTAGTGACAAAGTAAGGAGCATTGAGGATTTTACGAAGGATTTTGGATTGTAAGGATTGGATGCGAGAGGAATTCGATGGTTTAGTGGAGCCCCATAGCTCAACTCCGTAAGTCCAAATAGGTCTTATTATAGTCAAGTATATGAGTCTTTTGTAATTAATGGGAAGTTTAGAGCGTTTGTCTAGTAAGTGCTGAAGTAATCGGAAACGTCGAGCGGTTTCTTGTCGTTTCAGTCTAGTATGAGGATTCCAAGTTAGTCGTTTGTCCAGGTGGAGTCCTATTTATCGGATTTGCTCAACAGAGATAAGTGGGGTATTGTTAAAGGAAACTGTAGGACAGGAAGTCGTTGGTTTACGACGAAGGGTAAAGGTAATTTGGTGGGATTTATTAGAGTTTATTTTAATTCTCCAGTTTTGACACCATTCTTCTAGATTTATGATGTGTGATTGAAGCATTTGGGATGCAATTGCTGGGTAATTGTTTACTGATAGGATACATGTGTCATCGGCATATGTGGTGATGACAGTGTTGAGACAGGTAGGGATGTCAGCTGTATAAACTGTATAGAGGATAGGACCTAGGATACTACCTTGAGGAACACCAGCGGACTGACGTATAATTCTAAAAACGAATACAATTTTTTTGTCCGTCCACCATTAAAATTAGATTCCGAATAACTCAAAACTTATACACTTTTTTGTTGATATTGTATTATGTTGTTTTAAAAGTTTACGAAATTTCCTTAAAAAAAAAAAAAAAAAAACTAGAAAGGTAATGTTACTTTAGATTTATAATTGTTGGGAAATAATTTGCAGCGTTTTTTAATTTAGATAAACGTTTCATGGATTTGAAATATGTCTTGGCAATGTGAAAAATAGTTATATAACATGAATCCACGCAAAATACAATAAAATCAATATTAAAGAGTTTACACCTAAAAGTTCAAAGAAATTTCTTTAAACATGTCAACTTCTGGTGCATTTACCCTATTGAAATGTTAACAAAATAATAATAATATAAATATGTTATAGCAGAGGAAGTATATATGTATCCGTGTCAAAATATGATGCCACGTAGCAATCTGTTCCGCAAGATATAACCAGACGCCATTGAAAACAGTAATAATAGTAATACCGTTTGTTCCGAAGGTATAATTTTGATATGGGCACACCACGTAGTTTTTTTTTTGGGGTGTATTGTGAAATATTAAGGATTACGTTGAATATTGTAGTGATGTGGAGAGGGAGAAAGGATTTGTTAAGGTGGACTCCCGGCGAAAGTTAAGATGCATCGAAGCGTGGCACTAGGTCATTGTTCATTCTGTTTTTTTTTTTTTGTTATAAAATAAAATAAACTGATTCTAAACCAACTCGTCCTTATATTATTTTAAATTATCAGAACTTAAACAAAATCTGTTAAAACATAAATATTAGAAACGAAGACATTAGTCAATTGCATAAGATAAGAGTGTCGTGGAAATCGGGCTGCCAGTAGCCGCTGCCTCCCCCTCCTACTCCTCCCAATATATTTTATTGCTCTCCTTTTCTTAAATACAGTGCAAGCGAAAGTAGAAGTTACAAAATCATCGATTAAATAAAATTACACTTCTATAAAATTGGCGCAACTTGTGCTATGAAACCCCATTCTGGCCACTCCTAGCTATAATCTACCTCAGTTGAAAAGCTAATTCAAAATGCTTGTGCAGAAAAAAAAATCTTTTATTTTATATTTTATTTTAATATTCCATGCAATTTGCACCTGCGCGGCAGCACATCCAGTAAATTTGTTGTATTTATTTTTTTTTGCTTAGGTCTCTTAACCATTTCCTTTTAATCTGCGTCCTTCAGGTAACAGGAAACAGGAAATAGGAAGAACCAGAGGATTGGAGTGACTTATTTTCTAAAAAAGTTGATTGGGCTCCCAGATAATACTCCTAACTACGTGCTATATCTCGAAACGGGATTTGATAATTTGTGTATTTTTATTTTAAAATTGCACATCGAGTATATAACAAAAGTGTTGGAAATGGATCTCCAACGATTCCCGCATGTCATAGCTAAATTAGTCATGGAAAATAATGTAACATGGATTTCTCCTGTTCTTTCTAACATTTAATTTGTAAATTGTAGTCATTACTTTTTCTTCATGTAATTTTAAACGATTTTTAAACCGAATATGGTAACTATTATTCTTGCAATCTTTAACTTTTAATTTTACCAGTTTTTGTTAACTTTTATTCTTTCAATATTCAACTTTCAATTTTAATTGTTTTTTCAACTTTCTTTATTTTAATTCTTAACTTTTAAGTTCTTTTATTTATTTTTTAAAATAATTTTCCCGTGTTATTTCTGACATTTTAAATACTTTCAATAAACTTAAAAATATGTTTTAAAGTTTACATTTAATTAATAAATTCCATTTAATTTTCTTGAAAACATGTGATTTATGTTAAATAATATTAGTTTTCAAAAATTATTATTTATATTTTTTTCGCCACTCTTTGTTACCTTCTACAACTTTCTATATTAGATTTTTTTTTTCTAAAATTCTCCGCTTTCCAACGATACATTATATATTTCTTTCTGACTAGTGTTTCCGGAGATTAATTTTCGACCTGTAATTTTTTTCTCCTTTATTTAACTATCAAATTCTTCCAAAAGTTATATTTTGCATGTTTCTATAACTCCTAACAATTTATTCTTTAGACGAAGACGCATACGAACAGTAGGCATTTAAACAATGTAAAGTAACATAAACGGGTATAAGACCTAAATCATATTAAAGACCACGTAATTATACAATGATACACAGAGTTTAATAAAAATCGTTAGGGTCGTTTTTGAGAGATTTGTAAAAATGTGTTTCAGGGTTGATATCCGGTTAGCCGATTTTAAGGGAAAATTTGCCAGAACACCTAAGACATATACCTATCTTGAATACTTAATATCAGTTTCGTACGTCTGATAGACTTTTCGTTTTTGAGCTAGACTGCTATACACGCACACGGACACACAGACCATTTTTCGGGACTTGGTTATTTGGATTCAGGGAACCTCAAAAAGTATATATCCGTTGAAAACTCAGATTAAAATATTTTCACGATCACAATACTTACTATA
The DNA here is from genome assembly GCA_928085145.1 of Nezara viridula. Taxonomy (NCBI): domain Eukaryota; kingdom Metazoa; phylum Arthropoda; class Insecta; order Hemiptera; family Pentatomidae; genus Nezara; species Nezara viridula. The sequence goes on from OV725079.1 coordinate 4,514,433, forward strand.
CCTTACATATATAGGTAAGTGAAAGTAAAAATATGGTGGTCAATTGAACCTTAAAATATATTTTATTATATATATATATATATATATATATATATATATATATATATATATATATATATATATATATATATATATATATATATATATTTATAAAACATTTATTAATCATAGTTTGAAACTCCCGATCAAATAGGAGAATTTGGTAAAAAGAATTATAAAAATGAAGTGTGTCCTAGGATATGGTCTGGGCGATTCCTGATGGATTAACTCTCATCCATTTCGAGTTCAAGAGTGGCGTTATTAAGTTCCGCAGACGAAATGAAAGAGAAAGTCCACAATTTGGGGTTCGTTCTCCGCTCGATCTCGTTCGCCGCTCATGGGATTCTTCAAGACAGTTCCGTTCCTCCGCGGCAGTTTCACTTTCAAAGCGGGGACTTTTAGTACTTTCGTTATCGCCCATCAGCTGAGGAAGGTGTGGTAATCGGGCGAATTGTCGGGGTCTCCGGTTCGTAAGAGATATTTGCCTTTCAGATTCATCGGAGTAAAAAAAAAAAAAAAAATTAAAAACGCAATTTAAACCATTAGTGTGTTTGTATATATCAGAACCATCATTATGCCTTCATAAAAGTGAATCAATTTTTTTTTTTTTTTTTTGTTTCGTTGGATTGCACCTCTCGAAGTTGAACGAAGCGCTCTAATCTCTGGCTATTCCTATTTACTTTCACTTACCTATATATGCAATATATAGTAAGAATATATTGTTGTTGGATTGTTGTTATCATTTCTCTTACTTATTCTCTTTCTTATTTCAACCTTCTCAGTTTCTCTCCTCCTTCCTATCATTCCTTTTCTCTGTTTTAACTCTTTATTATTTCATACTTTGTCTGTACATATTGATAGACTTTACAACATCTCAATTTTCTATCTAAATATTCTATTCACTATATCTTAATTTTACTATTTATTTCCATTTCTTATATAACTTCATATTTTTTCTGTTTTACATTTTATTCTAAGATTCCCTTTACAAAACTTATGTCACCTTTTTCGACTATGTTTACTTCATCATTCCACACTTTGTACCTGTTATTATTATTTGTCTCTTGTTCTTACTATTGTCATTATTCTAACAACTTCATTTTACTGTAATTTTTATATTTCTCATACCTTGTTATCTGGTTCTTTTCTTAGCCCTGATGATGGCCTGAACTTCAGGTCGAAACGTCGGCATATGTCAAAATAAATATCATTTATGTTTGCCTTCTTTTTTTGACTGACCATCCCAACTATTCTTCTCTTCATTATAGTAAGAATAAATATTCCAATCGTGAAAATTATTTAATCTAAGTTTTAAACGGAAACACATCTTTTGAGGTCTCCTGAGTCCAAATAACCAAGTGTCACAAAATGAACTGTGTGTGATCAGTCTAGCTCAAAAACAAAAATTCATATAAAGTGAAATATCATATTGAAGGTTTGTAAATAGCTTGGATGTTACTGCAACTTTTTCGTCGAAATCGACTTACAGTAAGTGACATTTTATATAATCGATTTAAAACATATTTACGATTTTCTCAAAAACAGCTCTAACGATTTCCATTAAATTCAGTATATCAGTCAGTGGTTGAGCGTGATATTGGCCCGTCACCTCCCTGCACAACTGTTGGCCTTGTAAGAGTACTTCCTCACATTGTACTGAACCCGTAACACTTCATGGGCTATTAGTGGTACAGGTTATATATATATATATATATATATATATATATATATATACACCAATATATCCTATGAAAGAATGTCTTGGGTCCAGTACTTATTAAGGAGGCACTGTTCCAAAGCATGAACGGTTGTGCAAGAAGGTAATTTTATCGTGATTTCGCTCTAGATTTTTCAATATAAATTATTATTTAATTTAGAGTACCTATATTCAACTTTATTTTCAAACTTTCTTTTTACTTTGTCTATAAAAAATGTATTTGTGCCAACAATAAGTTGACAATCAGCAAATGTGTTGGCGATACATGAAATAATGACATGACAGGCATGGGGAAGGAAAGTACTCAGCAGTACCTCTTCCCTAACTTGCTAACTTCCCTAACTAGGTTGTCTAAGGAAGGCGATCTCTGATCCAACTACGTTTTAGTCTCTCCCTCATGTTTTGAGGTATGTCAGCTGTGGCTATGTCTCTTATTTGTCTGTTATTATGTCCGTTTAATTTTGAATAAAATCGTTGATTTATTCAACTAGAGTTTTATTAGTTACGTACCAAGGTGCTTTTGTTATGAGTCGCAATAATTTTGATTAGAACTTTGAAGTTTTTGTGGGTGGGTCTTTTTAGCGATGCTGTATGTTTGTGACGAATATGTCCATATGGGTTTAAGTAAGTATCTGTATGTATTCAGTTTATGTCTTAGTTTTAGTTTTGAAGATTTTGAAAAAATAGAGTAAAGTGGTTGGAGTCGTTTGTTAAGTGTCTTACATTTCATTTTAACATGAATTCATCCTTCTGTCGAAGGTGAGATCAAGGTAAAGTACCGTGTCCGTTTGAGGAATTGGATTGTTGTCATTATAAACTGGAGGGCAGGTGTTTTTTCGAAGAGTAAATGTTGTATCTTTGAATTTTTTAACATAAAAAATTAAATATTAATTAATTCTAGCTAATTAACTAATATGGTGCAAAAACTTTTGGAGGCCGCATGCTACCTCCAGAGCCGCAAGTAGTTCTCGCATACAGCCTTGAGGTCGCAGTTTCCCATCTATAGTCTTAACGAAAATGAAAAGGAATGAATTATAATGGAATGTGGAATGAAATAGAAAAATTTTCTAAAATATACTCTTTATATTTTACTACTGATCTATGGTAAAACCAAGGCGATGGCCATGTTTGTTTACTAAATTTAAATGCTGCATTGCGCAGGCGTGGGATTTAAATGTTTTGATACCTAAGTGCAGTCTCTTGTTTTTCGGCTGTATCGTTACCATTTGCTTTTAGGTCAAGGCCAGGATGGCAACAGTAGAACCAAGTTGGTGTTTTTGCAGAAAGTTTTGAAAGTGCTTTCGGTGGGAATACTAAATGAGCTGGAGAAAAAATAGGTTAAATAAAAAAATACTTTTTGATTGTTAATGGTGTGGAGATGGTTGACTGTATAATTCTAATTTCAGATGAAGTTAGTCGGGGGTACGATCGATATATAAAATACTATATTATACAATGGTGTGTTTCTTGCATTGTCCACTGCAACTGGCAGTATGTGTCCCGAAAAAAACCTATACAATGTATGTCGAAATGTTGGACAATGCTATAAACTGGCTATTTTATAATATAATATATTTATAATATATACTATTATATATTATTTTATATATTAACCGCACCCCCGACTAACTTTTTTATTATTGTTGACAGGTAAATCTTAAGATCAAAGAGAGAATTCGAGAGATCAATAAAATAAATTTATAAGATAATTGTCATGGTTTTCTGATTTTATTTATAACCTATCAGGTCCCAAAAATATCTAATAAGTAAAATTAAAAGTATTAGTAATTGCAAAAAAAAAATCATTTTTCCTACAACTACTAACTGCAGTTAGTGTTGTCCAAATGCAAGACCAAGACTTGTCTTGGTCTTGCGCACTCAGTCTTAGCCTTGGTATTGGTCTTGCAGTTAAGGATTAGTTGTTTTTTTTTTTTTTTGTTTTTTTTTGTTATACAGGGTTTTTCAGAGTTAGGTGGCCAAACTGCGAAAATATACTAAGGACCTCAAAATAAGAAAAAAAATTTCTTCTGAAGGTATGTCCGCTTTGTTTAGGAGATATTCACACCTAAAAGTCCTGGTTGTTATGAATTATTTACGTTATTTGAAATAAATAAAACTTATTTATTTGTTTTAACTACTTTATTAAATAACATTCATATTGAAGTTGTTCAAAGTGATTTCCTTGAGCATTAAGACAGGCTCGGCAAATCCAGTGGTGTCAGGTCTGGAGAGCGTGCAGGCCAAGCCACTGGTCCTGCACAGCCAATTTATTGATTTACATATGGGATATGATTGAATAAGTCCGGTCAATGGCCTTAATACCTTACGAAGTAGGATAATTGAATCTTGTGAAACAATAACACATATCCATTGCCGTTCTGCCACTGCTGCTGTTGAAGAAAGATGCCGAGCCTGTCTTAATGCTCAAGGAAATCACTTTGAACAACATTTAATATGAATTTAATGTTAAAATTTAATTATTAAAGTAGTTAGAACAAATAAATAAGTTTTATTTACTTCATATAACGTAAATAATTCATAACAACGAAAATCTTCAGGTGTGAATATCTCCTAAACAAAGCGTTTGCGGACATACCTTCAGAGGAATTTTTTTCTTGTTTTGAGGTCCTTAGTTCATTTTTGTAGTTTGACCACCTAATCCTGAAACAACCTGTATACCATAGATTACTTAAACGTTATTTCATATAAGTAGTTTTTTTCTTTCACAAACTGTTAGTTAGAAATAAATACTTCGAAAATTAAACCCTGGTTCCGGTTCTGATATCAAGATAAAATATTGTATCCTTCATGTTTCTTTTTTAAAGAAATCTTTGTAAAATATTATCTATTTATCGGTATTATTTCATGATTTTAGTTAATATAAAATTTTTAATGAAAAAGTAAAATCTAATTAAATTCTTAGAAGAAACAATGGGAATGGATTTGATTGTTTGCTATGGGAGAAAACACATTGATAACCTTATAATTATCTAATAATTAGATATGGTATGGTACACTAGCGGTTTTAGTCTGTTAATCAATGTTAGCTGTTGGTAGTTAAATTAGCAAATAGCAATATAATTAAACATAAAGGTATGCTTAAAGGCCAAACTATTCGCCAGCGTTGCGGTTGGCAAACTTTAGGAACTAATTAGCGAATTTCATCTCTAGAAGGCGATCGTAAAAGTTTATTAGAGCACTAATTATAATACCTATATATAATTATATATTTTTTTCAGAGCAAGATCTATACATTTCAGTGCCCCCTGAGTCCGAAAAAAACACATTTTCAGCCATTGGTCTGTCTGTCTGTGCCAAGATTATCTCGGGAACCAGTGGACCGATTTTGTTGCTCCTTTTTTTATTTTTTAGAGTTTTGACTACTGATGGCTGTGACACAAATTGGGTGCTCCATGCGCAATAGTTGATAAGCAATAAATGAAAAACATATTTTTCTCTAGACTGTAGCGCTCAAACGGCTCTAACGATTTTGATGAAACTTTCTTATATTTTTTTAATTTACGTCTTTTCAATTTTTTTACATGTACTGAATTCCCGAGAAAATTTAGGAAAAAATGTAAAACAGAAAAGAAAAATGTTTCTTGGAGAGCCTAACTCACTAAGTATTCTACGGTAAAATTTATATACTAACTTTTGAAAGGTGATTAAATTACCAATAGAACAAACAAAAAATCATCGTAATCAAACCAGTATTGGCGATGATACAGCGTATTCTATTTTCTACACATGTTTTAATTTATTACTTTCCTACCTGTACTAAGTAAGGAAAGTATTGGGATCTGACAAATTTTCGACATGCGGTTTTCGACGGATCTATACGTTTTAAAGCTTATTTCGTATGTAAGAATTTGTGTCTAAGCGGTGAATGAGAGAAAAGGAAAAGAAAAGTAAGAAAATCTGTTGCCGGCATTACACAAGTTTTCTCTCGTCTTTTAACTGAAATTATTATTTGACAAAATTGGGAAGTAAAAAAAGTTTTTGATTAGCAATATTATAGAGTATTGATTTTTTTACACTGATCATCCACAAGCCGGTTTACATTGCTTTAGTGTATCTAAGGAATCATACTTAAATCTTTTCTTTGATCTATTTTTGAGGAAAATAAATCTAATTTTATTTTATTTTTTGGTTCTTAATGGACATATTTAAAGATATAAAAACTTTTCTGAAATAGGTAGGAAAGTGTTGAATGGACACACGTTTAATTTAATGGACATATTTAAAGATATAAAAACTTTTCTGAAATAGGCAGAAAAGTCGTGTGAGCGGACACACCTGATTTTTTTTAATAAGAAGGAATTACTCAGAAATTGCTCAAGATGATTAAATTCTAAGTACACCTTCGCAAAATATACGATATAGAAATAGGTCAACGATAAAAAGGACTTTCAGGACATCTAATAACGCAAAGCCTACCATTATACAGAATTAATTCACGTATCGGTGTTACAGAACTACTACTTATGCGTACTTATACTGCTTGGATAAGTATACTGTAACTTCGGCCGTATTAGACTTCATGAAAGACATTTTTATCATTGACCTTAATAACTGATTTCTTTAAGAAAATGTTCTCTCCTTTATGGTGTAATCCACCACGAATCATATACTTTTTCTGTCATGCGCAAATTAAGTTTCTTTTTGAATATTTAATAGTTGACCGTCGAATTATTAAGGAAGGAGATGGTCAGGAGTGGGGGTCATAAATAGGCTAAATAGTGGCAAAAATATTTAATTAAAAGCCAACGTTTCAGAACAGAAAAGATATAAAAAGATATAGATAGATAGAAGATAGAAAAAGTAACTTTATTCTGGGACACAGTCCCTTGAGAATAACAATATAGAACAAAATTAAAATATTACATCTGGCCAAAATAAATCAATCAAAAAAAGAAATAATGTAAAAAAAATATAAGGTAAAAATTCTATATACAAAACAAACTAAACTATATACAAAACCATTAATACTATGACAAAACACTTAAAGCTATTTGCTCTTATAGACCAGTATACACTTTTCCTAAAAAAATAAAGAATTAAAAAATAAAAATGTGTCAAATTCTCTATTAAAATCCGCTCGAATGGTTAGCAAGTATCTGACTGTTTTTGTGATAGGAATTGGAATAGGAGGGATTTGAATGTGGATATGGAGGGGGAATGTCGAATTTTGATAGGGAGGGAATTCCAGAAATTGACAGAGTGAACAATAAAGGAATTTTGGAATGAGGCAGATCTGTGAGAGGGCATGTAAAGGTCAGAAGGTCGAGATCTTGTGGACAGGGAATGGACTGAGGATTTGAACTGGAGAAGGTTGTAGGCGTAAGAAGGACGATGGTTGTTGATGATTTGGTAGAGGAACGTACCTAGAAAATATTGTCTTCGGAAGGAGGGGAAGAGCCACCTTAACTCAGTGTAGTGGTGAGAGAAGAAGACCTGCAAAGTCGGGTCGAAACATTGGCTTTCAATAAAATAGTTTTGCCACTATTTAGTCTATTTATGATAACCACCCAGGACCATCTCCTTCCTTAAGTTTCTTTTTCTTCTTTTTTTTCCTACCTGAAAGAGGAGATAAGGTAATGAATGATAAGGTACCCAGAAGGGATTTTCATGATGTAAGTTGTGCCACCAAAAATTTTTAATTGATCACATTCTGACAAAGTTTTGAATTTTTAAGGGGTCATAATTCAACCAGGTTTTGAATCTTGGAGTCAAAAGTTTCAAATCAAAGAACAAAGAAAAAAACATGGACTAGACTAAAATAAGTGTGATTGCTTATAACCTACAATTTTTTAAATTCTACTTTCACTTGGATAGTTTTTTAAGAAGAGGAGAGCAATAAAATTTCTTGGGAGCAGAGGAGTTAACGCTCCATCGACTTTGTGGGCATGGGCACCCTTGCATTAGGACTATTTATTTCCTATGTAATTTAAACAATACAATACATATAGATGTTTTTCGAATTCAGAATTCGTGGAACTGAACTTAATTTATTTTTCTGTATAAATTTATTTTCCTGTCAATACATTTTTTTCAATAGTTTTTGTTAATTTGTTTTAGAGCCCACATCAACATTAATCTTCAAGAGTTTATCCAACATTTATGTTTAGATGAAATTTATTACATCCATGTAATTTGGTATATGAATTGTTGACTGAACCTACAATTTTTTCACAGTTACTTTTTTTTTTTGTTGAATAACTTATATTGTCACTCACTATGTGGAAAAGATAAAGTTTAAGTTATTAAAGTGTTATAAATCACTTAATTTGATCATTTAAAATTTTACTTCAAACATTTATTGACACCAATTCATATATTGGTTCAAATTTCATCATTCAAAATTAAAATATTGTACATTACAATCCCCCTCAAAAAAATAAATAAAATTTCAGTCTTAATGGATTAAACTTTTTCTTTTTATGTTTCAGAGGAAAGCCAAATCATTCCATTTTACAATGGTAAGACGCTGTTTATCACCGGAGCCAGCGGCTTCATGGGTAAAGTCCTACTGGAGAAGCTATTGTACACCTGTCCAAAAGTGGAGAAGATCTATGTACTCCTCCGGGCCAAGAGGGGTAAAGCAATGGAATCGAGGCTGGAAGAAATATTCAAATTGCCTGTAAGTGCTAGCATGTTTTAACTATAGCTTGAAACTTTCAAATAAAAGTTCTGTATTAACAGTTTTAAAAAAAAAAACTTTTAAAATAAAATTATGTGGGTAAATGGTTGACTGTCTGAATAATGAAGAGAAGAATAGTTAAGGTGATCAGTCAAATAAGAAGGCAAAAATAAATGATAATATTTATTTCGACATTAGCTGACGTTTCGACCTGAAGTTCAGGCCTTCATCAGGGCTAAGAAAAGAACCAGATGACAAGGTATGAGAAACATAAGTAGTGTAGTTAAAAAAATAAAATAAAATAATCTAAAATGAAGTTGTTAGAATAATGACAATAGTAAGAACTAAGAGATAAATAATAATAACCGTTTCAAAGTGTGGTATGATGAAGTAAACATAATAAAAAAAGGCGACATAAGTATTAAAATGGGAATCTTAGAATAAAATGTAAAACAGCATTTCTCTTTCTTATTTCAACCTTCTCAGTTTCTTTCCTCCTTCCTTTCATTCCTTTTCTCCGTTTTAACTCTTTGTTCTATTATACGTTGTCTGTACCTCTTGATAGACTTTATAATATCTCAATTTTATATCTAACTATTCTATTCGCAATATCTTAATTTTACTATTTGTTTTCATTTCTTATATAACTTCATATTCCTTTTTTTCTGTTTTACATTTTATTCTAAGATTCCCATTTTAATACTTATGTCCTCTTTTTTTATTACGTTTTCTTCATCATTCTACACTTTGTAGCAGTTATTATTATTTATCTCTTAGTTCTTACTATTCTCATTATTCTAACAGCTTCATTTTACTTTAATATTTTTTTTTTTTTTTACCTAAATTTACTTATGTTTCTCATACCTTGTTATCTGCTTCTTTTCTTAGCCCTGATGAAAGCCTGAACTTCAGGTTGAAACGTCGGCAAATGTCAAAATAAATATTATCATTTATTTTTGCTTTATTATTTGACTGATCACCCCAACTATTTTTAAAATAAAAGTTCTATGAACTTTTTGTCTAATGAAGTCCTAGTTTTATAATCAAACTTTCTTCTTCTTCTTCTTCTTTGTCTTCCTCTTATGCCATTAATTAGCGTCGAGGAGCCTCAACCAGTGCAGCCACTCTTCCCGGTCCCTGCTTAGTCGCTTCATCTCATTAAGGGTTTTGCCTCTTTTACATCCAATCCTTTGAATGTAATCCTGGAACGTGAGTCTTGGGCGTCCGCGTGGTCTCCTTCCTGTGGGTCGAGCCTCTAATATCCTTATAGGATTCAAATTCTCATTCATGCGGCAGACGTGTCCAAACCACTGGTCTTTCTAAAGTAGTTTTAAGTTCGGCAACTCCTAGCTGCTCTCTAATGCTTTCATTCCTAATGCGATCCCTTCTAGTTCTGCCAACAGATCTGCGAAGGAACCTCATTTCTGCTGCCGTTATGCGACTAGAGTGCCTGTCTAGCATTGTCCAGCTTTCTCCGCCGTAGGTGAGTGTAGGTAGGTAAACAGACTTATATACGTGCATTTTGGTCTTCTTGTCTACTTCGCGATGGCCGATAATGCTATTAGTAGTCTGGTAATACACCTGATTCGCCTTACATATTCTACTTGATATTTCGGCGTCTATCTTACCAGAACTACTAATTACGGTCCCCAGGTAGGTATATTCAGTCACCACCTCAAGTGTCTCGCCATTGCAGATCAGCTGAACATCTTCTCGCTCTTCCCTCGTCATAACCAGCACTTTACTCTTGGAGGTGTTAATTTGCATCCCTTTCCTGAGCAACTCTTCCTCCCACTCTACCAAAGCTTGTTGTAGTTTGGTCTTTGTGTCGGCTATTAGGACTATGTCATCCGCGTATAGAAGGCTTTGTATGAGGACAGTTCTCAGATTCCAATTGCGAGAGGAGTTAGACAGGGAGATAGCTTAAGTCCCCTTCTATTTATAAATGTAATGGATAATCAAACTTTAACTTTCATTAATTTAAGATCTTACAAAAAAAAAAAAAAAAAAAAAAAAAAAAAGTTGATATGTGAGAAAACAACTGTGAATGTACACAAATCACAGATTTAATTTCTCTGAATTTACTGATTTGTATATACATTTTTCTTTGAGTAGCTATACATTTTAGATATTTTTTAGAAATTATCATTTATTCACATTTTTTTTATACACTATATCATTTCATAATGATAAATTACATGTTTGTGATACCAGTAACCTTATACATGACATACTAGTAGTTTCAATGCTATTTAGAGAATTGAATTCCATTTTTTACAGTAGGAAAAACCTACATAAGATATGAATGAAAAACTAGATTACCATCATTAAAAGTACAAACGGAATATAATTTATATACAAAAGAAAACTATATATGTACAGATCCATACATACAAACCCACTCGCACAAAAAACACTCATATATATATATATATATATATATATATTATATATATATATATATATATATATAATTTATTAATAGGAGTGAGAGAGTTTATTGCTACTTCAACAATTACCATTTTTTTAGTTCCGATGAGTTGATTTTACATTATATTTAAATAAAAGTTGTATAAAAAATTTCTATGAAAAACTTTTATTTAAATGTCATTTAATATCAATTCATTAGGTCTAAAAAAGAACCAATACATAATTTTTTTGTATAATACCACTCATTATGTCTATTTTTTACTTATAAGTTCAGCATGTTGATATTGTTTAACGGAGTTCTCTCCTATTGTTGACAGCTCTTTAGCAGGATCCGATCAGAGTGCCCAGCTGTGTTCCAGAAAGTGATCCCTATTGCTGGAGACGTTTCTCTGCCAGAACTGGGATTGTCTGCCGTCAACGAGAAAGTGCTGATCGAAGAAGTAGACATTGTGGTTCACGGTGCTGCTTCCCTGAGGCTCGAAGCCAAGCTCAAAGAGAATATCAACATGAATACCGAAGGAACTCTTAGGGTGGTACAGCTCTGCAGGAAAATCAAGAACCTACAGGTTATCAAATAAATAAATAAAATATATTAGTTGATACTTGACTGTATGATAAATCAAGAAGATGGACTGGGAGTCAGTCAAAGATAACATCAAATCACTTTTAACTATTTATTCGATGCCAACGTTTTGAATTATATTTGTAAATCTTCATCAAAACTAATACAAAAGATACAGAAAAGGTGAAATTATCTTAAGAGTAAAAAAGATATTGTAAGGTTACGTTTCCGTTGAAAAGTAAACAAACCGTTTCTTAATCAAATTATATTTATTTCACTCAATTATTTTAAATTATTAAAACTAAAAATTATTTCTCTTGCTGGATAATAAACACACAATTATATAATATAAAAGCATACATTAATTGTACTTATAATATTTATGAATTTCCATTCAATTTTGTTCGGGTCTACTCCTGGCGCTTTCTAACTGTCACTGTTTATTTTTCACTCACCCTGGCCCGCAATGAATCTCCCTATGTATTATTGCTGCAGTCTCTAATTTAATCAACTTAGAATTATCTTCTCTTAATCTTCTATGTTCTTGTCTTCATCTAGACACTCATTCCTTGTTGGTTAACTGTCACTCACTGTTGGTCTCGATGATCTTTCCTTCCCGGCTGGTCACTTTCTCCTTTTAACATATCGCACTTGCTTCCCCTTCCTACTGTCTTTCTCCACCTCTTTGCCCATTTTTGACAGTAGTTCATGATGTCATTGCTTTCGTGGCGCTATTTAAAATCATAATGTAATATTTACATTACAATATATAGAATAACTTGGAAATAATAAGGATAATGATGGTAAGCAGACCTGGACAAACTGTATTTTAATCAATAATTTAAAAAAGATTATTTGAAATGCCATGTATTTTGTGCTTTTGAAATACAGTGTATTTTAACATTGGATTTAATTTGTTTTCAGAATAGTATTTTAATTACAAAAGACAAAATACTCATGAATGACAATTCACAACTAATTGCTTAAGAAATAGGTTCATTTTTTAAGAAAAGGGGTTTTGAAATTAGATGACAGTGGAAATAATTAAAAAGTAAATAAATTATCTTATTTAATTATCATTATTTTTGAACAATTTATAGTAAAAGATTTTTTTTTCAAATTATTTATTTTTCAATATTCTTTAAAACATTGCGTAAATTAAATCTTTATTTTTTTTTTCTATCGAACATCTAGCTGTCCACCTTCACTTATGATGAGAACCTGGAGTTCTGCCTCATTTTGTTAAGGCTAATTAATTTTATGACTCGATTTCACTGGAAGAGAATTCTAATGCATACTATCGACCTTAAAACACAAGGAACCTACCCTATTTAATAATTTACTTTGAGTTATCAAGATAAAAAATTAAATTTATTTTTTGTATAATAAAATATATTAATCGTGCGTTGATGGCTGACTGTAGAAGATAATTGAAGAGAAGGGTGGTTGGGGTGATCAGTCAAAATAAAAAATGGCAAAAATAAATAATAATATTTAATTTTAAATTTGTCGACTTTTCGGCCCGAAATTCAGACCTTCAGGGCTGAGAAAAAAACCAGATAACAATAGGTATGAGAAACATAAACAATGTAGGTAGATAAACTTAAAGTAAAATGAAGTAGATAAAGTAAAAATTAAAGTAAGATAAAGTAGGTAGAATAATAACAATAACAGAGAACTAATAAATAATAATAACAGCTACAAACTGCAGACTAATAAAGTAAACATAATCGAAATAAGGTAACATAAGAACTAAAAATGGTAATCTTAGAATAAAATGTAAAACATAAAAAATGAATATGAAGTTATATAAGGAAATAATAGATATTAATATAAAATTGAGTTATTGTAAAATCTATCAAAATATACTGACTATGTATAGAAGCATAAAAAGTTAAAATAATGTAAAAGAATAAATCAGCAAACGTATCAATATATACAAAATAGAGATGGAAATATGGAAAATAGAGTGATGGGAAGGAGGAAATATGGATAAAACTAAGATACTATAGATTATCTACTTAAAAAACACAGACATACCTATAATATACATTAGATATTTACTTGAAAATAAAAATTATTCTTCTATTATCTGAGAAACTAATCTAAACTTCATTAAACATCTATGTTAATTGTTCTTCTTTTTAAAATAAATAAAGCCAATATAAACATTTCGCTAGGCTTCAATACTGTGATAAGTCAGTGGATCGATATGAAATAAATGGGTTTAAAAATTTTGATTCGGACCCCAACATGTGGGTAGTTCCGAAGGATTTTCAAGCCCAAAAATGTACCATTTTTGAGATAATTCTAGGCAAAGGGTTAGTAGGCATACAACCTCATGTTAATTATAGTTTAAATAATTGTTTTGTAGGGGGTCTTGGTTATTTAAATCGGTGAATTTTAAATTTTTAAAACAAAACCCCGGCTCTCAATAAACTTTTATTTTTAGCGCTTTTACTGTTGTTGGAAATTCGGGAACCTAATTCTTTTGTGACAATGAGTGGCAAGAAATAATAAGAATATATATATGAAATGTTGGACGGAGCAAATACACTTTGAATGAAGTGACTCAGCTTGTTTGTTTTTCTTCAATTGTGAGGCATATAGGACAACTAAATAAAATGACTTTTCACTCCTGTATACCAAATATAATTTATTTTTAACAACTGTAATGAATGAATCTATTTAAGTCTTATAACTGTAGGCTTGATCTTCTTAATCTTCAGTGGACTGGACATCCTCCATGCCGTCATGTCATTCCATCGTCAAATCCTAGCCTTAAGTGACGTCTTTGTTGTTCCAGCATCTGTCTCCAGCTGCTGCCATCTGCCAGACCCCTTTCCAGGCTTATTTCCTTCTTTATTCTGTATCTTTTTCATCAATAATTTGTACATTTGGCATCCTTCACTCAACAACCTGTCCACTGCACAATGGAATCCAATTCATAGTGCAACCCTACATTCCTATAAACTGCTCATTCCCTCACTCAATGTCACATAAAGGAGTAGTAGATGTCTCATGTCGTCGACTTCAGGGCCCTAGCATCGAAAGAGGAATATTTTATATTATTTATCAAAGCTGTTATTTTGTTGTTATGCCATATCTTCATCAATTCTTCATCAAATCCTAAAATGTAGCCATAATTTTGAACGTTTCCTTCTCCTTCAGTTGAGAAAAATAGTCATAGTTCCTGGAATTTCAGGAGAAAAAGTTATAAATGAACTTTATTTTCAAATAAATCAAAAATTATGCGCTTTTTTGTTGATTACACCCATGGTTATTTTAAAAAAAATTAGCAAAATTGGACAATTATTAGCAAAGAAACAGCTTATTGAAATTTGTTAACATGTTGGTTCAAAAATGGATGGAAAAGTTTTTGATTAATTTTCATTTTATGATACATTGCATTATTTTATTATCTTATTAATTTGTCATTTGTTCGCTGAACAAAATACTGTGAGAATCACTCATACGGGCCAACTGGAATAGAATATTTTCTCTATAAAATTATAAATATGAAATTCAAGAATATTTTACTTTTTCACAGCTGTTAGTTCACATATCAACTGCTTTCTGCCATTGCGAAATGGACATTATGGAAGAGCAGACGTACCCGCCTTCTTATGATCCTATGGATATCATCCAGTTGTCACATTGGCTCCCTGAAAATGTCTTAGAAAAGATAACCCCTGAGTGAGTATTTTATTCTTATTATTAATCAAGATTAATTTTTCAAACATCATAACAATTTATATTAATCATGGAGAAGCACTTGTGATGGATAAATGAATTATCCAATATAATTTCGGCACCCAGAGACTATTTTTATTCAAAGAAACAATGATGTTGGTAAAATGATGAGGTCTCATAAAAAATAGATAAAATAAAATATATGAGATTGTAAATGGTAATTTTACACACACTTTTCATCCTTTTTTTTTTTTAATAATAAAATTAAGAATAAAAAAGTAAAAACATACTGACAATACAGACTAAACAATATTGCCAGTATTGCTACCCAAATGATGACAAATGTGCTCTGGTTTAGACACATTAGTATTCCAGCCAGAATTATATATAAATATAAATGTGATAACTGCGGAAGATATTTGGGCCCTTTGGAAAATACTCTGAATATAGAATAATAACGAACTTTGAGTTGAAAAAGCTATTTTCTGAATTGGGTATAGTGCAAGTTATTAAAAAAAGACTGGACTGGCTTGGCCGAGTCGAAAGGATGTCCACATTGAGATTACCTTAACAAATGTAGTATTGTCATCCCAGAGATCCTCGAAGGAGAGGTAAGCCTCGCCAATGAAGGACGGATCTTGTGGAAGGGGATCACAGCACCAAGGCTATGGATAAAGCAGTTTTTTTTTTTTTCTAGTCCAATACAGTTTTGCTCTCCGAGCATAAGGGCTGTCCATTTCATTAAAGGAACATCTTATGTCCTGTAATGCAGGGCATGTATCAAGATGTTCTCCTGTCATCATGTCTAAGGAACATAGAGGGCATGTCGGGCTATCTTTTACACTGATGCGGTGGAGGTGCTTCTGAAGGAAATTGTGGCCTGTGATCATTCTAAAGCATGCCACAGCTTGCCCTCTAGAGAGGTCTCTCGGGATCCTGACACTTTCTTCGAGCAATCCTCTCCATCGTTTCCCTTCAATTGTTTGTACATATTTCTCCTTCAGTGAACTTTGGAGGGTCTGTCATATTATTCTTTTTGTTGAATCCATGCCAAGAGGAATATCTGGTTGGATCATTCCAGAACCAGATGGTATCCACTGGAAAGCGACTTCTGTCCCATTTTCCTTTAATCGGTTCAAATATTGATGGCATTTAGGAACATTTGGATTTATATTATATCCATTTTGGAGAGACAAAATGGCTGCCTGTGAGTCAACAAAGAAAGCAACTTTCTTGTCTTTCTGTTCAACCAATCTCTCAAGGCCTAAAGAATGGCTTTCACTTCCCCTTCAAAGTTTGTGGCTACCTTTCCGACCGGGGCGGCAAGTTGAAACTCCTTTGAATAAACTCCAACTCTGGCATGTTTGCATGCTTCCAGTGCATAGCCATCAGTATATACATGGAGCCATTCTGTTTCTGGGAATCGTTTTCTGATAGTTTCTAGGGTTGTAGCTTTTTGTTCGTAAATTCGTGTTGTATCCTTAGAAACATTCTGAAGAAGATCACAGTGAACAACAAATTGGCTGGTGAATGGAAGTTTTGTCAATGACGGATAAAGCTGATGGAGCTTAATAAACCATAATGCCATGCAGTGAAATGTGTGACAACTCTGTTTTCTAAATATATTCCTCTATTGATTCAAATTTATTATATTTATATTGTTTATATTTAGTAATTGTCTGTATTAAAACGTACTTTGATTGATTATTTCATTGCAGCTTGCTAAAACCTCATCCCAATTCATATACATTTTCGAAGCGGCTAGCGGAAGCTGTAGTCGCCAGCTACTATCCTGAAGTACCGTCTTGCATTCTCAGGCCTTCGATAGGTAAATACATGCTTCAACTTTACTGAAAGTTTACTTTGATTTATACACCTATGAAAATTTAACAATATCATGACTTGATTATAGACAAAAAAGGACTGATTAATTATTGAGCATAAAATGAATTCCTAATCAGAATGGCTAGAAGATCTCTATGTTAAATGCTGATCAAGAGATCTAATAAGAAAAATTTTTAAAAAGTTGGCTCAGTGCTAATTAACTTTTTAGATTATTTTGTTACTTAGCCTAACAGTTTTACATGCTCATTTTATTCACGATAATACTATCTCTTCAATTTTCGTTTACTGGATATAGTTCATGCATTTCAACATTCTGCAGCCATATTAATTGTCTTATCCTTCAGTCTGAATATTTCATGCCATGCTTTATTTCAAAAAGTAAACTAATGGTCTTGATTTTCCTTTTATTTAAGCATCATATCATTTATATCATAAAGAGAAAAGAGAACTACAATAAAGTACCTTAAAGTCCTGATCCTGTTTGTTGGTTTCAAATCTGATTGTGGGATCCTCTATGAGTGTCTCCTTTTTCTTTGCACTGAATGCTAAAATGTCAATGAGCCTTGTTGAACCTTCTGTATCCAGGCAATAACAAGGACGATTGATCAAGTGAATTCTATGTTTTAAGGTTTAGGACAGAAGACACGAACTAAGTAATTTTGTAATTAAAAAATGACAGGTATTGTCAATCTATAACCTACCTATTTCTACCATGAATACTGTGACAAAAGTTGAACTTTGTTTACATCTTTGGGTATTATTTAGATAATCCTTACCTCTATCAGGTTATTTTCTTTACATGTCAGAATAATAATCCCTACTAGTTCGTACTTTTCTTTCGCTCAGGTAACATGGAGTAGGGTGATAAAGAAAACCGAATCGCCTTACACAAAGTTGGAAAATGTAGATCTGAGATTTTCAAAAACTTGAAGCCTTTGGGTATCAGCTGTATGTTCGTGGACCGCACAATAAATAGATATAATGAGACCCTATCTGTATGTGACAGACCTCGACTGGGTCTGTCCCCACAGTGTGAGAACGGTAAATGCAGTGCGAGCAGTTGCTGCTCAAATTGGAAGAAATCCGATTCGAAAACAACAAATCATGTCTCGGGAAATGGTAATCTCTGTCAGATCAATGTCTCGCATAATAAAAAGTAACCTTAGGATGAGTGTATTTCGACGAATGACAGGACAAAGGCTAACCACTTCTCTAAAAAAAATTAGAGCGGGTAGATGCAAAGTGCTCCTTGGCCATTAAACCAATGGTCTTCATCGAAAGATTTTGTTTAGCGATGAGAAAATTTTTACAATTGAAGACAAATTTAATAACACACACAGCACTAAAGAAGCCGAGGAAGTCATTGGAAGAGCGGAAAGAGGTCATCATCCTTTCTCGGAGATGGTTTGGTGGGGAGTTTGCTTTGGGGGCACTACAAAGCTCCATTTTTGTGAAAAAATGAGTTAAAACAGCAGCTAAAAACTACGACGATAGGACAATGTTTTGGAACCTGTTGTCAAGCCTGTAAGTGATATTCTGTTTGCTGCAAGTCATTCAGTTTTCCAGCAGAATTCCGCTCCAGCTCACAAGGCCAGGTCAACTCACCAACCAAGTGTTGGATGGTATAGTGAAATATAGAAAATTAATGTGTAACACCAAAAAAAGTATTATATTTAAATATAGATATGTCAGTAATTGTAATTTTTGACAATTGGTACCACATTACAAAATCAAGTAAATATAAAGGAATCTCTGAAGATGGGAAAATTATCCCGAAATGTCAAAAGTGATTAAATAAAGATTAAAGATAAAAATGAAAGTTTAATTGCCTTAACCTTAAAAATTAAAAACTATTTATGTTTATAAAGTGACCAAACCTACTAGAACCAACTTGTGCTGATAGTTGGGATTGTAATAATCTAACAGTCTTAGCAGAATATATTAATACTGGTATCTATTTTAACTAATCATTTTTATTTTCAATTTTAATAGTGATTCCCACCTGGAAGGAACCAATGGAAGGTTGGGTGGACAATCTGAACGGACCAATCGGAATCCTGATCGGTGGCGCCAAAGGTGTCATCAGGTCGATGCACTGTTTTATTGAATATAGTGCAGAGCTTATACCAGTCGACATGGCTATCAACGGCATCATGGTTGCCATTCCAAAATTTGTAACAAACTCTTCTGAAAGGTATTTAAAGTTATTTCATTTAATATTATGAAGTAAATTATTTAACATAATTGTAATTTAAAATTATCATACCAGCACTGATAAGTTATATGATACTTGCTCCGAATCACTTCTCCAAGATGGCAATCATATTATTAATCACAAATAAAATAATTTTATATATTATCTATATAAAATATGTTTTCCACCATCATAAAAACAAACTAAGACAATTTTTTTTTTTTTTTAAGTTTTTCTGCCACTACTTAGATTTAATTTCATTACTACATTTAATTTTTCAAAAAATATTTTTAACACTAATAAGTTGAAAAGAAAACTGAAACATTTCTTAATATAAGTTTGACTGCATTTTTATAAAATTTTTATGAAGATTTTCCTATTTCTTTTAAATAGCTGTTTCGATGTCTATTGTTAATTAAACCTATTTTTATGTTAATACATTTTTTTCTTTCTTTCACAAACGGCCTTTTAAGATTACGCGATTATCATTACTATTCCTTTCTCATTTTCCAGTATCTTCTCATCATTTCTGCATGCCTTTGCTTCCTCTCTTGCGACCACGCAGTACCTTTTCTTTATTTTCCACAAGAACCTTGATTTCTTTCAATTTTTTTCTGTATTGCTCCCTATCCAGGCAGTCTTTGTCTGTTATTTTCAAATTTTCTGTTTCCTCTTTCATTTATTTTACATATCTTCTTACGACCTTATATTCACAGATTCTGTCAAAGACTTTCTATTTTAGTCTCCCTTGGTCCATTCTTATCATGTGCCCGTATAATCTTAGTCTTCTGATCTGGGTCTTATATCTAGATAGATTTCCTGGCTTGGTTTTAATCTGTAGCCTTCCTGTATCTTCTTGGGCCCATAGATTCTCCTCAGAATCCTTCTCTATATTTTGAATAATTTTTCTAGCCTAGGGAGACATGTTGTCTCCATCCCGTACAGAATTACTGGTTTTATCACCTTGTAATGTCTTATTTATGTTTTGGTAAATATTTTATTATTACCAAAAATTTAGTGGGCGGGGTGGCCGAATGGGCTAACGCGTCCGCACTGCACTGCCGTTGCCCGGCAACCTGATATATAAGACTTTGATAAAAAAATAGTCACGAGTTCGCATCCCGGTGCCCGGAAGAGTTTTTAAATCCCCGCCATCACTCCCTGGTCCGGGAAAACCCCCGTATAGCCTAGAAGGCGAGGAAGGGGAGGACAAAAAAAAAAAATTACCAAAAATTATTTTTATTTTTATTAAATTAGATATTAGTTTAACAGTAAAATAAAAATTGTTATAGTTTAAGGTAAATTTTTGGAGAAAATAAAAAAACTGAATGGATCACAGCTTAATATGACTAACCAAATAGATTAAGTTTTATTTTATAATTGTTTAATTTTATACTCTAGAGTGTGTTATCTCCTCTATTTCAACAGAAAGTGTTGTATATAAGTTTCTTTTAATATGTCTTTGTCGAGTGCATATGGCCAACCTTTTTACAATGTTGAAATTTTAATGTAATGTCAATTTTACACAAATTCTTAGGAAATTGTTGCACATTCTGAAATAAAAATTAAGATAATGAAATTAATCGTATTTCTTATAAAATATATTTAATAAAATTAATTTTTCAATAGGCCGAAAGACATTCCAGTTGTAAACTTGACACAAAGTGATACGTACGTTGTTACTTGGGGCGATATGCTTGAAAAAGGAAAGGAGATTGCTTTCCAGTATCCTTTCGAAACAATGCTTTGGTATCCGAACGGAAGGCCGTACAAGGTGAAGCTGTTCCATGATATTTCAATTGTACTTTTTCACTGGATTCCAGCATACGTCATAGACTTCTTACTGTTGATATTTGGCCAAAAGAGATTGTAAGTAAATTAGCATACAGTAAATTTAAGTTAATATTAATTGTTTCTAAGAACTTTACCTTATAATTAACTTGAAAAAGAGTTTGTGAAATTGTTAGTAGGTTTCAGAGTAAATGATGCTGATTTCTATTATGTTAATAACATGTTTGGAGTCCATTAGTAAATAAACCGTTTTGGCGGCAATTGTAATTATTCCTTCCGTTTTGTCGGGGGCTAGGTGTTATTTACACTTGTTAATTAAATTTTCATTAAAACAAAACCCCAGCACTGAATATAGACTTTTTGAGGGTGTTTAACTGTCGTTGGGAATTCGAGAACCTAATGCTTTTGTGACAATGAGTGACAAGAAATAATAAGAATATAGATGTATATGAAATATAGGACTGAGTAAATACACTTTAAATGAATTGACTCACCTGGTTTGTTATTCTTAAATTGTGACGCCTATTGCACAACTAAATAAATAAATGACTTTTCACTCCTATCTAACAAAACAATTTATTTTTACAACTGTAATAAGTGAATCTGTCAAAGTCTTATAACTTTAGGCTTGATCTTCTTAATCTTCAATGCACCTCTTCAGGTAACCTCCTTTCTTCGTGTCCCAGACTAGAGTGCCTTCTCTTCTCTCCGGCGTTCTTCTCCAGCTGTTGCTACCTGCTCCGTCCTTTTTCAAACTTCTTCCTTCTTTGCCGATTGTTTATCGATATGAGGCTTTTCAATAAACAATTTGTCCACTGCACAATTGAGTAGATAGTGCAGCATCACATTCATATATATTCCTTCTCATTCCCTCACACGTCACATAAAGGAGTAAATACTGGGACTATCTGCTACAATTATTTATCAAATAACATAACTCACAATTTTAAATAAATAATTAATCATTTCATAATATATTTTTTTAAATAATTAAAAAATAATTAATTATAAGGTAACGTTTTTGAATTATTAAAAAAAAAATGAAATGGTTAATTATTTATATAACATTGTAAGTAATGTTATTTCCTAAATAATAGAAATCAGCATTATTTACTCTAATGACCTATGAAACCTAATGACAATTTCACAAACTCTTTTTCAAGTTAATTTTGATAAATATGATGTTTTATTTTGAAATGAATATTTTTTTAGAATTTAGTATCAAAAACAAATATTTCATCCCATAAAACATATATATAGGGGCAGGGTAGCTGAGTGGGTGGATGCTCACTTCCAGAGCTCAAGTTCCTAGCTTTGAATCCGATTAATGTCTAGTAATTTTTCATTAGCCTTGCATTAACCCTGGGTTCAAGAGACCCTCCTAAGGCACTTCAGTATCTATAAAATGGGTACCTTTAATTAAAACAATAATTAAGGGTGAAAATCTGGCGGTTGAACGTGATATCGGCCCCATGACCTCTCTGCACAACCGTTGGGTCTTGAAACTATACTTCCTCACATAGTACTGCATCCTAAACCATTCATAGGTTGTAGTGGCACAAGTTTTTAAAATATACAGTCGTAGATATAGAAATTGCATCACCTATTTCTTTTGATTATTACGTTAATAACGTTGATTCTATTGAATGATTTTGTTTTTCTTTACTTATTTAGGTTACAAGAAAACTTTAACAATGTTTCTCAGTTCAGTTTTAACTAATGCCATGATAAAATCTGTAATTACGACCAGTTCTGTCATCATCAGAAAAAATCAAAATTGTGATTTTACATGAAGTGAAAGAATTTTTATGAGAAATAGTAACGAGGATAGAGTACCACTAATCAACGGTAATCATAATTTTGAAAAAAAAAAAAACACTGACTGAAATTTTCGTTAAAGGAGGGAGTGTGTTTATTACAAGGTAATGCTCACCTTCACACATTTAACTTCAATCAAGCGCTTTTGAACTAATTTTGTTCAGAAATTTTGAACCACTCTGCATACTCTCTAATCTTGGCACCATCAGATTTTCATTTTCCTAAAGATTCTCGTGGTTTAAAACAAATTTTAACTAGTGAGAAGGTGAAACAAAGATCTTGAATTGGACAAAGGAGATGACAGGACTTTTATGCATAGAATGGGAAGACGACTACGTGAGAAAATAAGTAAAATACCTTCAATTCATGTAATTTAAAAAAATAAAATATAAAAATTGAGTATATTTTTTTTGAACATGCCTGATAGAACAACAAAATCATTGATAGCAAAGGTTATTTATATTTTAAATCTATTAATTGATAAAAAAAAAAATATATTCAATACCTTTGGTATCAGAGTACTAACACAAGAAGAAGAAAGACCAATAAAGAGCTGCTTACAGAAACTGGTCAATTATTATCTTATGATATGAAGGCATGAAGGTTAAGATGAGTGGGGCATGTAACTCGGGGCAAACTATCTGGAAGCCTCTACGTAACAATGAATGTCTCAATATTAGGCAAAAGACCTCATGGAAGGGTAAAAAGCAGATGGATAGATCAAATCAACAAAAATGCATAACTGTATGCAAATAACTGAAAAGAAATAGTCTAAGATAGGCAGAGATGGAGCAGGCTTGTTAAGGCGGCAAAAGATCTACATGATCTGTAATGCTAACAGAAAAAAAAATATTAAAAAAATAACCTAATAAAGGTTAAATGTAAATAATTTGTTTGGCGGGAATAGGCAAATAGCCTTCCGCTTTTATACACTGGGGAACTGGGTTATTTACACTCGTGATTATTAAAACAAAATCCTGGCACTGGATATAGACTTTTTGAGGGTGTTTAACTGTTTTTAGGAATTCGGGAACCTAATACCTTTTGTGACAGTGGGTGAGAAGAAACAATAAGAACATATATATATGAAATGTGGGATTTATTAAATACACTTTAAATGAATTGACTAACCTGGTTTGTTATTCTTCAATCGTGAGGCATAAGGGACAACTAAATAAAATCACTTTCACTCCTGTATAATAAAACAATTTATTTTATAACTGTAATAAATGAATCTATTAAAGTCTTATAACTGTAGGCTTGATATTCTTGGTCTTCAATGTAGTAAGCTTCTCTTCCCAAATGACGTCCTCTCACCTGCGTCTTTCTGCCTCAAGTCCGTCCTCCTCTCTTCTGGCAACCTCCTTTCTACCTGTCCTGGCCTAGAATGCCTTCTGTTCTCTTCAGCTTTTGCTACCTGTTGGGTCCTTTCGGTACCTTGTTCTATTTTGTTATTCTCAAGGGACTGTGTCCCAGAATAAAATTATTTTTCTATCTATCTATCTATCTACCTCCGACCTTGATCCTTCTTTATCGATTATCATCGATAGACCTTATCGATGAGAACCCTTCAATGAATAACCTGTCCACTTCACAACTGAGTACAATTCATCCTGCAACCTCGCATTCCTTCTCATTCCCTCACACAATGTCACATAAAGGAGTAAATACAGGGTGCTGTCTACTACAATATATTTAATAAAAGTGTATCTATTAGTACCTATGTGTTTTATATAGTAATTGTACAATGTATAAAAAACTATTCATGTATTATTTATTTATTACATATCACATATTTATTTATTACAGGATTATAAATTTAAATAAAGAAAAATAATGTTATTTTTTGTTTATTTCAGCATGATAAGAGTTCAAACAAAAATTCAAGCTGGGTTAGATGTCCTTCAATATTTTACAACCCGTGAATGGAAATTTAAAAATGAAAAATTATTAGCACTTCGCTCATCTCTCAACTCATTTGACCGAGAAAAGTAAGTTTTGACTGTTTAAGAAATAATTAATAAATAGATATCGCTTCTTGATAATTTGATTTTTGTATCAGTTTAAGTAAACTTAATTATCTCGCCAACAATTTTTGTATTATTGTATATATTCTTCATGTTTAAGATGATAATTTTAAAAAATAATGAAAAAGCTTCAGTTCTTTGATATAATTATAAAATTTTCCAAAGTATATAAATATTCTTCAAAATAATATTATTCCAAGTGTTCTCATAACATTTTTGACACCAAACTAGTTTAGTTTAGCAATCTATAGTATGACAAAAACATTATTATTTTTAGTTCCTTTAACATTCAGGCTTCATCTCTGTGTTCCAATTTCTAACAATCAATCTTGATTGATCCACCCATGTTAATTTAAATTGTTACTCTTTATAATCTTTTTTATCCTGAAAATTTTTAACTTAAAAAACTTATTAGTAAAGTACGGTATAAAGGAGGCAAAAGTAAACAAATCAAAACTGAACAAACAATAGTGCAATTCCAAACAGTGAACTGAATTATAATACCAACAATTTTTTTTAAAAAATTGGAGAAAATTGTCAAAAATTAATTACACATTTGTAAAAATAAAGAAAGAAACAAGATAAAACGCAAAATATTTATTTTATTAAAGATAAACAAAAACCAAAGTTTTGATTTTGAAATCAAACAGATTCTAAATATTGTTAAATATAAAAAAAAAAAAAAATAGAAGAGACTATAAAAATAAATAATTTTATTTTTTAAAAAAGATCCTAAAAGTTTAAATAACCATAGTGCACACATAAACAATAGTTTAAAATAAATATTTTAAAAAAAAGTCACATAAAAATTGTCATATTTATAAAAATCAATAGTCTGTGATCAAAAATAAATATATAAATATAAGAGAGAGGGGATGATATAGCTAAAATAGGGATTAGTACAAAATTCAAACTCAGATACCTAGAGGCAAGATGCCAGTGAAACAACATCCATCTCAATTATTTTTTTAAAAATGTATTTTAGTTTTAATTATAATTTTAACCAAGTTACAAATGTTTATCATGAACTGTTATGACAACGAGATGGTTGTTGAGCAAGTTTTTTTATTATAGATAGCAACTACAAATTATATTAAAATATATAAATTTGTACCTGTATATAAGTAGAGTTATTCTTAATAGCATATTTAAATAATTGTAATGTTACTAATAACAGAATAAATTGTCCTGAAAGATGTGTTCAAAACCTGAAACTAAGGCATCATAAATAAATAATTGCCAATGAAAGAGATGCGTTCAATTATAAAAACCTTAGAAACAATATAACTCTTCTTCATAGATTATATGTACAAAAATATAATGGTTTTGTATTAACCTGTTTGATACATTTAGTTGTCAATCTATCTATCATTTAGTTTCCAATTTATATAATACTAAAAGACATTTTATAAACTTTTAGAACCTCAGAGATATTATTAGAATATAATGTTTAACTAAGGAATATAATGTTTAGGTTTACTTTGGATTTTGAAAAGATTGACATGAAACAGTATATGACATCAGCTATTCTTGGAGCTAGGCATTTCCTCTTGAAAGAAGATCCAAATTCCATACCAAGGAGTCGTATGATTCTTAAACTGTAAGTTTAATTGAATTCATCTTTCTAATTGATTGGAATCTGTTGAATAATTTCATACTTATATTCTAATATTATATAATAATAAATAATAATAAAAGGCTTAGCGAACCTGAAGGTCGATACCGACACCACCAATCGCTTATTACATACCTCCTTCCACTAGTCGCTGTCCAAATCGCTGTGCAATGCAAATGGCATGCAACACTGTGTTTCATGGCATGAAACACTGCTAGGGTTTCAACTGCCTCCCGCAGTGCTACATCCTACGTCTTGATGAATACCTGCAAAGTGGGTCAAAACGTCAGCAAAAATTAAATAATTCTACTTGTTTAATTTAGTATTAATTTGACCAAACCCTCTGATCAACTCCTTCTCTTATAAATATTTATGTATAATATGTCTTTGAAATGTTTAAGAGCTTAGAAACAACTATAGTGGCTCACAGTGAAATTGATATACCCCTTAGAAAAATAGAAAAAATATTTCAGTGGTTACAGTAAATAAATAAAACCAGAAACTCTTGAAGATATTTATTTATAATCTCATTTTAAGTATGTACAAATCACAACGTATAACATTTACACTTTGACGTGACATATGCCCACCAGTTTATATCAGTGACAACCAAATTCTTCCGACAGACACTGTACGTTATCTCGGATTAATATTTGACAGATGGATGACCTGGGGCCCACATGTCAAAATGAAATGAAAGACTTCGAACAAGCGATTGAAAATACTGTACTCACTTTTTTCAGAATCAAAATTAAAAATCAGACAAAAACTTAATACATACACTTAACTACTCAAAGCGATATTGACAAATTCACAGTTCTGCAAAAAAGATGCACTACAGGCATTTCAATTCAAATTTTTACGACTTATAACAGGAGCTCTTTGTTATGTAAACAACAAAACTTTACATAACAACTTATGACAACCAACACATACATAATCTCTACTCCAGATTTCATCTTAAACTACACGGAAATCACAAAAGACTTATTAACGACATGCCCATCAGGAGATGACTCAAGAGGAGCTGGATGAGAGATCTCCTTTCCAGAATTAAATAAGTAAACCAAGACCAAGAAGAGGTGCTGCTGTGTACTATTTTTTTCTCATGCCTAAAATGCCAATTTTCTTATAAGTTACAGCCCATCTGCTTATTGTCAAGCTTATAACTTATAGCTTATAATCCATATAGGTGCGAATGGAAATATGATGAAAAAAAAAAATGTAAAAACTCAATAAAATTAAAATATTCAACTGTTTTTGTTTTTTAAAAAAATATTACTATTCTAATGATACACCTCACTTCTAATTAATATTTAAATAGTATTAATTTAGTTCAACATCTTGTAGGCAAGCCATTATTTTCTACCACTCCTTTCAGTCTATAACACTAGCTGATCCAGCCGGGGGGAGGGGTGCCCCTCCCCTCCTGGAAGAAACATAGATAAGAAATATTCATCCTCATAGACGAATTTCCTAATGTAATAAAAAAAAAAAAAAATCATCGTGACCAGCACTAGCGAATTCTGCCTGGGGCGCACTTGGATAGTATAGTCTAATATATAATATTAAAAAAAAAAAAATTATCAGATGTTAGCAATTTTGCTTTTGACATGTCTAAACTCATACACAGGGTGTCGTGTAAGTTAAGAGAAATATTAGAGGAGTGATAGCAGAACTCAAGAACTACAATAAAGTTTATATAAACAGGAAAGTAGAAAATTAAAGTTTTGTGATTTTTTTAACTTAGTCAAGTTTTTTTTTTAATAGAGAGTGATAAATAAAAAACTGTTTAATTTAAATAATTAACAATTGCTTCACTATAAACTAGACGATTTCACATAAGTCTACATCACTTTCTGGCACTATATGTTTCAATTCGGTGAATTTATCTTTGGTTAAACCGTCTGCGTTCCAAAAGATAGCTTTGAGTTCAGCCTTGCCTAAGTCTTTTGAAAGCTTGCGAGCATTTGGTCGTTTTTGATAGGGTCTGGGCATGTTTTGCTTTGTATATTGGGCTGAGTTGGCAATAAATGTGATCGTTTACTTACCGTGTTTACGGGTTATCCAGGTGGCACGTGGACTAACTGTCCGGACGCGATCACTTCACCCTTTAAATAGTTTTTATTTTATTTTATAACTGGCCAGAATAGGTTCTGGAATGATCCAACCAGATATTCCTCTGGGCGTGGATTCAACAAAAAGAATTATAAAACAGACCCTCCAAAGTTCACTGAAAGAGAAATATGTGCGAACAATTGAAGGGAAACGATGGAGTGGATTGCTCAAAGAAAGTGGAAGGATCCCTAGAGGGCAAGCCGTGGCATGCTTTAGAATGCTCACAGGACATGATTTCCTTCAGAAGCACCTCCTCCGCATCGGTGTAAAAGATAGCCCGACATGCCCTCTGTGTTCCTTGGATATGATGACAGGAGAACATCTTGATATATGCTCTGTATTACAAGCATAAAATGTTCCTTTAATGAAATGGTCAGCCCTTATGCTCGGAGAGCAAAATTGTATTGGACTGCAAGAGCACGCATGATTGATAAAGCAGGCGTTACTTAGGCGTAGGAAAAAAAAAACTATAAACTAGACAAAATTTACTTTAAATAAAAATATAATTTGCTTTTCTTAAAACCATTAATAGAGGGCTTAAGAGTGGCTTAGCTCAGCTAAGGAGTGGGAGTGGTGGGAGGAGATGGGTAGTGGTGGGGGAAGCACCTGGTACAGAGGTGATACAGGGAACCCCCTGAAAAAATTCCTGGATTCGCCAGTGGTCTATAATGGAGTCGACCTATTTTTTGTTGATTTCAGGCTTAGCCTGTTCCATTCTTCAAGAAGATATTCTTCGAGAAGTTGTCTATAGTAGAAATTTTGTGTTTTCTAATTTCTACCTTGAATTTTGGCCACAGATGTTCTGTCACATTAAGATTTGATGACTGGTAACTGTGGTGGTGTTTTTATAACTTTGAGGCAGTTATAAAGCAGCTACTCCTTAATTAACTTGGCTGAGTGTTTGAGGTCATTATCCTAATAAAAACAAAATTTGTTTTTTTAACTTTTTTTTCTTTAAAGTTTCTCCTCAAAATTTCCATGTAAACATGTTTATTCACTATGCCATGTGAATATTTCCACTATAAAATTAAGATTTTTCAAACCAGAATCCACCGTACACCTCCACACTAAGAAACATAACATAAGAAAAAGAAAAAGAACATAAGAAAATAAGACATTACTAGGATATTTATTGATAACAATAAATTATTGTCTTTTAATGAAATTTAAATTGAATTATTTATTTATTAAGTAATTTTTATCAATATCCAGGTGTATCATCTTGACTGTGAGCCACTGTATATCTAACGTAAAAAGTCATAAAATAATGGAGAGTAATGAAAAAATTATAAATTATATTTTATAATTATATTATATAGGTAATGATAAATTATGAGGATTTGCTACCAGGTGAGTAATTATGAAACTACATTTTTGTACAAAAAATACATGTTCATTACATAACATATGTTAATAAATATTTTGTCTAATGTTGTCTATTATACATATACATATTTCCCATCTCTCTGGCAATTTATAAATGCCATGCCTGAAAAATTGTTACTTTTGTACTAAACCAGTCACAAAGCCATTTTCGTACATTTTAAAAAGAAGTGAAGAGCTGCTGAGCAAATAAATGCCCCATCGAGACAAATAAATGGTACTCGAAATGAATCAAGACTGGTGAGTAAGCTGCATGTGCTAACATTTCCCAACTGAATGCTTCAATCTTTTTCTTCACAGATTTTTCTGTGTGGGATGGGTCATTATCATTTATCAAAATCACTTTCTGTTGTCGTTTTGATACACTAGTCCTTTGTCAGTATTCGATTCAAATCGATCATTAGTTTTAGATAGTGTTCAATATTAACGGTTTATCCAGGTTTTAGCAGATCATAATAGATCAAACCCATTTTCTCGTAATAATAAAAATTGAAGAACCATGGGAACTTGAACAAAGTAGTGATTGAGTGCAATTAAAAAAAAAAAAAAAAAAATTATATTTCAAAAAATTTCACAAAGCAGAGTTTATAACACACACACAATTTAATTCTAACTAATAAATAACATCTGTTTTTAATGACCTTTCATAACAACAGTGCTGCCTGCAATTAAAAATAATACATTTCACACTGTAACATAAAACATTCAAACGTTCATAGTTAACAAATTCATCTTAACAAATTCTCGAACACCCATGTTCCATGTCGACCCCTAATAGCTCCATTGTGCGCCAATTTCAGTTAGTCGCTTTAATCAAAACGTTATTCTAGTCGCTTCCGCGTATCTAAGTAGGCTGGTTGGATTGACCTTCTCATGTCTACTTAGGAGATCCATTCGTTCCTTCCCAAATACTACCAGCCTTAGCCTTGTGAATTGATCACATCTACACACAATGTAAAAGGCTGTTTCATTTAGAAGGCTGTTCCACGTTCTTCATTCTCATGTCGAAATCCCCTCTTTTGAATTTTTCCAACTACTTAAAACACTGTAATTTATCAAGAGCATGCTCACCGTAAGCTTCGACAAGTATTTGATGTGATTAATGCTGTTATCAAATCATAGTTTGTAGGCACGAAACTCAACATTTTCAACACTATTAAAAATTGCTATTAAACTTATATTGTAATGAATTGAAAGTATTTGCCATTTGTCGAAGAAACAAAATGATGCCAATAATGCGGTTTAAGGGTAACTACATTGACACACCTATAGCTCTCTATGTACGAATTCATGTTTCTTATTTATTCACCTGCTATGAATCTCATTAATATTTGTTTTTAAAATCACAATATAGTTTTAAAATGTTTTATTTTCCAGGTTGTATGTTCTGGACAGAATGGCTACCGTAACATTTTATGTACTTCTGGGCTGGATCTTAGTTTCCTGCTCGGACACAGCTGCTGCAGCTTTGGATTCTGCTATTTCAGCGGCACAATCTCTTTTACCTTTCTCACGAAATGTGGAGCAACACCTTACTTGATTCAAAATAAATATGGACATCACAATTTCTCTTTAAAATTTTATGTTATTTTGTCTATTCTCTTAAGTGTACCTCAATTTACATATTTACTGAAATAATCCTAGTTGTTTATTTCAGTAAAATACTTATTGTATTATTGAAATATGAAATGTATTAATGATATGAGCTCTTTTATTAAAAAGAACATTGTAACAGGTAGAGTTCTAAGAGAAGTATTTTTGCATGAGCTCAGGAAGTAATCACAATATATTATTGATATAATTAAAATTCACCTATTTTCAATATGTAATAATTATTACAACTGTCCCATTGTTACAACACCTTATTTAATAATAACAGATATTGAAATATGCTATACTCAGTTTAAACAGGTGTAGAAAATAATTCATTATTATTTTAAATAAATGTCTTCTAAACTATCAATTATGTTGAAGCTAATCATTTTAATTTTTTTTTTTTTAAACTCTACATTAAAAAAAAATGTAAAGAGCAACAGGAATAATTTAAGGCTGGTATATTTGTGTATATACATAGATAGGGTAATAATATACCAACTTTCATATTACTCTTTATGAATTTTGGTGTAAAAATCTCACACTTACAAAAATCAAAATCATTTCATTCCAAAATTTTAAGACTATAACAGCATCTCCCTGTTACGTAAGCAACAAAACTTTATATAAAGATTTACAACAACCAAATATCGACCAACACATACATAATCTTTACTCCCAAATTTCATAATAAAATACATAAACATAACTACAGACATGGCCACGACTGACATGGCCATCATGAGATGACTAAAAAGGAGCTGAATGAGAGATCTCCTTTCCAGAATTAAGAAAGTGAATAAAGACCAGGAAGAGGTGCTGCTGGGTACTATTCTTCCTCAATAGAAAAATAAAATAAATAAATAAAATAAAATAAAAAGGAATAGCAAAATAAAATTCATTAAAGCGTTACATGACTGTATTATTTTGCTGATGTATGTAATAATAAGAAAAGTGTTTAGCTAACTAGTCCATCAAACATTTATATTGCCAAATATATATATTTTCTTGAAAAACTTTAAAATTATTTTATAATGATTTAAATGCTTTTTTTTAATAAATAAAAAGATTATTTTTTCTTCTTTTTTTTTTTTACATTTAAGCAATCTGTCATTTTCCTTATTCCATGAATATCAGCTGCAGTAGTTATGTAAAAAAATGATAATCTATCAATACAATGTAAGTATGTACAATCTAAAATAATTGCTAAAGTAATTAATGATTATAAAAAAGTTCATTATGTATTTAATCATTCACAATTTTATTTAATCCGAAACTAAAAAGAAAAGCGTATAACAAAGAAGTAGTTTGTCTATATTTATATCATTGTAATAAATGTGTTTTTTAGCAAGGCTTGGAAAGGAAAAAAAAGTTATAGTTTCAAAGAGTTGCGGTATCATCGGAATGATTGTCAGTAGTTTTCAGTTCTTTTGGAACTGAATTTTTTCCCTTACAATATTTATTTAAAAGTACTGTCAAATTTTTCTAAAATTAAATTTTACATTAAAATCATGTGTAATTCATTTTAAAAAAATATAATTCTAATCTATGGCCAATTACAGTTTATTTTTCATTTAACACAACTTTTGTTATGAACTTGAATAGATATAAGTTAAATTTTAACTATAAATATGGAACTTTATATTACAAAAAAAACTTCCTTAAAACTTTTATTTAAGGCATTTTTTTCTAAAAAGGTTTCACAAAAACTGTTAAAATATAACTTTTTCTCTAAAAAGATACTCAAAAACTATTAAAAGGGAACATTTTAACAAAGTTTGAATCTCTGGTTTTTAGGATAGAAATGGAAGATTCAAAAGCAAAATTCTCCAGTCTCTTAAGTACCAGTTAATAACAAAAATAGTTTATACAAAATTTGCAATCTGCAAATTGCCTTACTATAAGCTAGTTTTGTTGATTGCATAGAAAGTGTCTCATTATGGGATAAAAATTATCTCAGCAGATTTCTTGGCTACCATCTCTAAGATTGTGGTCAATGAGGAACCAGCAAAAAAATTTGTCCAAAAGAGAATAGGGAAATTTTTTATATTTCTTTCAAGTAGGTGGTGTACTCTTTTTCATAATTAGTTTAAATGATTTTCACCTTTTATTAGGTTACTCATTTGTCTAAATAAATATATATATATATTATAGAAAGATGGAATATAGAATAGTTGGTAAATAATCAGGAAGCAGTCATTTTAAGATTTTTATTGTTGCCAACATTTCAACCCAAGCATGTGGGTTATCATCAAGGCATTTCTCTAGTACTGAATCAACATGCTTGGGTTGAAACATCTGCTGTTAGAACCATGATGTTTTCTGAAACACTAATTTTTTGTTTAATTGATTGGATAAGGAAAATAGAGCCTTTAATGTAAAGATTAAAAAAGGATTTTTTTTAAGGAGTACTTCAACATCTTCAGTACTAGAGATATTCCCTTTTGGTGACCCACATGCTTGAGTTGAAACGTCGGCAACAATAATAATCTTAAAATGACTGCGTCCTGATTATTTATCAATTATGAGGTGTAGAAAACTTGACTAACTTTCTTCAAGAATTAAAAAATGGTATATAACCACTCTCGTTTTCATCTCAAACTACATGGACACACAAACAGCCTTATAAACGACATGGCCACAAATGACATGCCAAACAGGAGGAGACTAAAAAGAAGCTGGATGAGAGATCTTACCTAAATCAAGGAAGTAAATAACGACCAGGAAGAGATACTGCCCGGTATTATTCTTCCTCATGCCTATAATTTCAATTGTTATTTTATCACACTACAGCTGCTGATTGTCAATGCCATGACATGTGTGGATATATACCTAATGAGAAAAAATAATAATTTTAATTCCTAAATATTTAATAAATAAATGATCAACAAATTAGGGCCCATTTTTTTATCCCAAGAAAGATACCAAAAAAAATAAAGCTTTTAAAAAAAGTAGTTATGAAATTGTGTTTTTCTCCCAGATCACCATCAAAGAAATTGATATGTATTCATCAGTGACAAAGTTAATGTTTCTTACTATAATTTACGTTTAAAATAAAGAAACCTACTGGTTACTTCAATTATTTTCTTTAAAAATAACGTAAATATTAGGACTAGAAACATTAATTTTCAATCGAATTTGTTCTATTATTAGTACACATTAATTTATATGACAGAAATCTGGGAAAAAAGACAATTTTTTAACCATCTTACATAAAAAATATTTGAAAAATTATTATTTATAATTGTTTTTATTTTTATAAATAAAATGTATTTTTAGGCAATTATGTTTATAACAATACATCGCACATCACAGGAAAACATGAAATTAAATGTTTGCAATAGTTAATTTTAGTCATTTTTACAGAAAACACGGTTACTTTAAGGTGCTTGGAGAGGATTCCCATTCCCATCCCACATATATTATTACAGTAAGGCTCGAAATCGGTTTTGTACCAAATATAAGCTCCTGTCATGCTCAAATACCATGAATGGGGTACCATTGGATTCAGAATTCCACGGGGGTTAGCGAATCGTATTCTCCACTTTTTTTTTGTTTCTGAAATAAATAAAGTCGATACAAACATTTTGCTAGGCTTCAATACTGGAACGATATTAAGTCTGTAGATCGATACGGGACAAATTGGACCTTGAAGATTTTGATGCGTACAACAAGACTTCGGATCCTGCGTTTTTAACCTCAAAAACGTACTATTTTCGAGATAACGCAAGGCATAGGGTTCGCAACCTTATGTTAATTGTTCTACTGTCATTGGATACATGTGTCATTTCGTCGACTTGAGGTCTCTATGATCGAGAGAGGAGGAGTTTATATTATTTATCATGCTGTTTTGATCGGCAAGCCATATCATTGTTAATTTTTCACCAAATCTCAAGATCGAGCCACCAATTTCGAAGGCTTCCTTCTCCTTCAGGCTGGCAAAATAGTCCAATCACCCCGAAAATTCAGGCAAACAAGTTATGAAAGAAAACAAACTTCATTTGCGAATAATTAAAAAATTACACACTTAGTTATGACCATGATTATATAAAAGATTACTAAATTCCCTACAAAAGAAGAAAAAAAATCATCGAAATCGATTAGAAATTTTTCCATTTTTTTTTTTTCATTTCATTATTTTTTTTTCTCATTTTCGATTAATATTCATTAGAAGAGCTCTAAGAGGACAATTTTTAGCCAAGATACAGCTTATTGAAATTTGTAAACATGTTGGTTCCAAACATTAATGAAGTTTTAAATTAATTTTTCTTTCCTTCGTCGATTATATTTATCGATAAAGTAACAATTGATATCTTTATCTTTAGATATTATGCATTATTATATTTTCTTATTGATTTGGCATTTGAAAACAATATGCTGTGCGAATTTTTCGTACGGGCCTACTAGTATCACATAATTTCTTTACACAACTTCCAGATAAATCTCAATGTTTTTCTTAATAAACCTCAACTTAATTAATATTCACTTAAAGCTGAATAAATGAGGAAGTTTTTGTAAAAGTGGGGTAAATCAAGTACAGTTAAAGAAATAAAAATCACAAATAATTTATGACTATTTTTAAACGAAACTTAGCTGCGTTTGTCCGACCAATAGTTTCAAGAATGACAAACTCTACTTTCGTTTGAAGTAAATATTATTTATTTTAATATAGGGAAATGTTTAGTTACTTAAATCAAGTATATTTTATGTTATCGTTATTTTTAACGAAACTTAGCTATGTTTGTCTGCCCAAAAGTCCTCGGTAAATGGTTTTAAAAATGATAAACTCTTCATTTAAAGTCAATTTCATCTTGTTTATAATAAAGCAATTATTAATTATTTGAATTAAATATTTCTTTAGTTATTGCATTCAATTAAAAAAAAAGTGACTTGCTTAAAAAAACACAAATCTTAAATTTCCTTCTTTTCTGCTGAAAATTGGAAATTGTTTATACAACTTTTTTTAAACCACGATGTCTACTATTTAACTATTTCTCATCCACTAAACCATCAAATTCCTCTCGTATCCAATCTTTACAATCCAAAATCCTTCGTAAAATCCTCACAGCTCCTTACTTTGTCACAAATTAAATAATCCATAAAAACCTCAATGTTCCATATGTTTCCGATTTGGCCAAATCCAGATAACTATCCTTCTATAATAAACTTCATAACCATCCGAATCCTTGTTTCTAACCTTGCTTCCTCTTCGATTCCTAATAAGCCTCCTCATGCAGACAAATTATTAGAGTGCAACCAATGGGTAGTTTCTCAAAAAGCGTGTTTCATGTGATTATATTCCTCTGTACCCATCTACTTGATGTATTCATACTAATATAGTTGTAAATATCATAATAAAAGTTAATAAAAAATATTTCTCTCTATTTATGGGACACCCTGTATAATATTTTAGTTTTGACTATTGTTTAATTAACATTAAGTTGTTATTAAGCAATATCAAAATTAATTGTCATGTTTATACTGATAGCATTTTCGACGAAACTTTTATTGAATTAAATGTTTATCGATTGGTAAAGAGCTAAAGTGATTAAGAAAGAAAATTGAAATTATATGTTATCAATATTAAATAAATGTTTATGAAATTCATCCTCGATTGCATAAACAGAAAAACCACTCGTATAACGTTTTGGTTGGGAGGGGACGGCAACGGGTTGAGTAAGAGGTAATTATAAAGGAAATGAATACAATACACATGTAAAATTGTTATCTATTATCTACAGACTACATTATCTTTTTTGATTAGCACTTGATGATGATGAGCTTTATCAAGAGTTGACTAAGAACGACTTGAGTACACTAAACTGTTCAAGTGTTGCATGATGAGCTCAGCGCAGGCTCTAGAAACGTTTTGTCCTGCAGGCCACATTGCGACCTCAACCAAGTCCCATGAGCTAGGCTTTGTGATGATAAAAGTATGAATATATCAATTTTCGAAAACGTTGAAAGTCAATCATCTACACATCAGCATAAAGACATCGAAGTTCTTATTTTTGTAATAGTAATTTAAGAAATTAATATAACTTTCTTTTTATTTTATTTTAATGAAATTTACAACTGTATTACATAGAAAATATAATAAGTAAATGTGACATTGGTAACATGACATGTGCAACATGAAGAGAAACTATCCATTGGTAGAACTCAAATTAAAGTTCTATATTAGAAGGTCCCGAGGCCATCTTCTTTTCAGACGCCTCGGAGGGTTATCAGGGATCGAGGAGGAAGCAAGGTTTGAAACGAGAGGATTCGGATGGTTCTGCAGTTTGTTATGGAAGGATAGGTATCTGGATTGGGCCAAATCTGAAACATATGGAACATTAAGGTCTTTATGTATGATTTTATTTGTGACAAAGTAAGGGGCGTTGAGGATTTTACGAAGGATTTTGGATTGTAAGGATTGGATACGAGAGGAATTCGATGGTTTAGTGGAGCCTCAAAGCTCAATTCCGTAAGTCCAAACAGGTCTTATTTTTGTTATATTTATGAGTCGTTTGTAATTGGTTGAAAGCTTAGAGCGTTTGTCTAGTAAATGCTGCAGTAATCGAAAACGTCGGACTAGTGAGTCGTTTGTCAAGGTGGAGTCCTAAGTATCAGATTTGTTCGACAGGGATAAGTGGGCAATTGTTGAAGGATACTGTAGGACAGGAAGTCTTAGGTATACGACGAACAGTGAGGGTAATTTGATGGGATTTATTGGAATTTATTTTAATCCTCCAGTTTTGACACCATTTTCAAGACTTGTGATGTGTGATTGAAGAGTTTGGGATGCAATTGATGGATCGTTATTAACTTATAGGATACATGTGTCATCGGCATAGGTGGTGATGACAGTGTTATTTTGGGTTGGGATGTCAGCTGCATAAACTGTGTAAAGGATTGGACCTAGGATACTACCTTGAGGAACACCGGCAGACTGAGTAAAAAGAGATGAATGAGCATTGTTATGATTGACTTTGAAGTATCTGTCAGAAAGGTAGGAACGGATAATGAGGAAGTATGTAGGTGGTAAGAATTTACGGAGTTTGTACATCAGTCCTGGAACTAATTTTTAAAAATCGAAACATCAACATATTTTTTTGTTCATCTAGCAGTCTTATCTCTTCAAGGAGTCATATCCCCAACACCCAAAAGCCACTGCTCCCTGTCCATCCAATCTCCCTCAGGAAGCCCTCTGGCTGCCATGCTTTCCTCCACGTCCTCTATCCATTTCTTCTTTGGCCTTCCACGCTTCCTTCTTTCAGATGGCATATAGTTATAAATTTTCTTTGGCCAGCGATTCTCATCCATCCGCATTAAGTGGCCATACCACTTTAACCGTTTGGTCCCGATCAGGTGAAGGATGTTCTTTTGACATCCGACCTTGTCTCTAATTGCTGCGTTTGGGATCCGCTCGATTCTGGATATGCCACAGCTTCTTCTCCAGAAATCCATTTCCATGGAAAGCAACTTATTTTCCATCTTTTTTGTCAGTGTCCAGACTTCTGATCCGTAAGTGGCTACGCTTTCATGA
The DNA here is from genome assembly GCA_928085145.1 of Nezara viridula. Lineage (NCBI taxonomy): Eukaryota > Metazoa > Arthropoda > Insecta > Hemiptera > Pentatomidae > Nezara > Nezara viridula. The sequence continues at coordinate 4,553,429 of OV725079.1, forward strand.
CGTTAAACTGCGACCTGGGTGGACAGGACTCATAGCCATAGTGAAGGCAACCTGTCTAGGGGAAGGCAACCCCAAAATCTAACCACTGTCCTTGCAGTTTAAAAAAGGTTGATCGTAGGGCCAGCACCCCTTCATCGGAAAAAAAATATTTCGCTTTCAAACCCAAAACAGAAAAAAACTTATCTCTCTATACATAAAAAAAAAATGTTTAGTGTATGTCATATTTTATTTTTGTATTAGGACAATAGAATGTTACAGGAGCTCTCCTATCAGCTCTCTAATTAGTTACACAGATGTTCATTTAATTACATACGTGTTGAACTTCTGTTACCTAATATTCTCCTACTACAAAATATTTTAGACTAAAAATTTGTGCGGGAAATGATATTTATTTATCTAGAGATGGTAGTTTGATTTCACCTGGGTGACAGTAGTTATTTTTCAATCCAGACATTTCCTCTTAAATACAATATATTAATTATTATATTGTATATAATGTTATTTGTATTATATTGTGATATAATTATAATTATTATGAAATAGAAAAGGAAGCACAATATAACGAACAATGAAAAACTCAAATTATTGTTGGGCTTATTTGAATGGGGAAAAGTTGAATATATATCATGGTTACGAATTGGCAATAAGAATAATTATAATTATATAATAATATAAATTCGCTATAAGGCGTGATGTATAATATAGATTTTTAAAGAAATTAATAATTTGTCCGAACTGTGGTTTCGTTTAGTCTATTTTATGTTGATAAAAAATAATACAATCTAACAGAATACTTGTAAATTAAAGTTATACGAGTAGTAAATAAAATTAAATGGACTGTTGTGTAATTTGTAAAATGGGGGTTGGTCCTCCTAATTATTATTATTATTATTTAAATCCAAATCATTTCATAAAATGACTATTATTGAAAATCAGGAATTGAAACTTTTATAGAATTTATTAAAAAGTTCCATTTTAACAGTTTCTGTGAAAATGTTTAGGAGAAATATTTTTAAAATAAAAGTTCGAAGGAACTTTTTTCTAATAAAGTTCATGGTTTGTGATAAAATTGTAACTTGTATTTATTGAAGTTCCTAAAAAAAGTTCGATCAAATTAAAAATAAACATTAAACGGGCTTAGATTAGGGTTATAATTTTTCTTAAATGAATTATTATTATTATTAATGATTTTAGTGAGGCTTACTTATCTTTTTCTTTCAGTACAATGAGAAATTTGTTGGTATTTCTTTTATCAATAAATTGATTTAGCGAAGCGGATTTGACAGATCCCTAGCGATCTTACATGCGATTCAAGTCAACCCACCCATGCTCCGATGCGCGAACTCGTAATTGTTTTTCATAATACACCGATTGGTCTCCATTACCGGATGAAGGCCGAAAAAACCTCGGCTCAGATATTTGGATGATGCTGAAGGTAACCTGAAGGAGTTGGGAGTAAAGCGGTGAAGACATTTCGCTTGAAATGTGGAAGACTTTAAGAGACGCCATGGTTCTTCAAGGACTGTAGAGCCCAACAAGGAGTGATGAATGTTGTGTTGTTAGAGTACAGCAAGTTGTTGCAAGTTTCAAAAAGTCATTGTTTCAGACCTCTTATAGGTAACCGTGAATGCTGCAGGATTAGGTAACATATTCTCACTCTTATCAAGATTATTTATTCAGATCTACATTTTCTGAAAGAGGTTGTACATGATAGTATGCCCTGCTTAAGTTATTGTAACTTGTGGTAGACATCCCCCGGTATTTACTCCTTTACGTGCCATTGTGTGAGAGAATGAGAAGAAATATATAGGAAGGTGAGGTTGCACGATGAATTGTACTCAATTACGCAGTGGACAAATTATTCATTGAAAAGTCTCATATCGATAAACAATCAATGAAGAAGGAAGCTATAAAAAGGACTGAACTGGAAGGAGATGGTCCGGGGTGGCGGTCATAAATAGACTAAATAGTGGTAAAACTATTTTATTAAAAGCCAATGTTTCGACCAGACTTTACAGGTCTTCTTCAGGGCTAGAACGGACAAGATACAAAAAGATATAGAATTGTGGAAGTTACATACTATTTAGACAAAAACTTATAAACAATGTGAATAAGCTTATTAAAATTATAAACAGTAATTACATTAAAATATAAACAGAGTAAACTAAATAACAAGATTCTAAACTGAAGTAAATAAATGGTAACAATTGTTGTAATATAATACATAATATATGCAATTGTGAATATACTTCTACAGATCTACAGGAGAGATTGGAAGAAAAGGAAAAAGGACATAATATGAAATAATAGACATAAAGGAATGTGGAGAAAGAAAACAAAATAATAAAAAATAAATAAATAAAATTAGAAGAATAAAAATAGAGCCTTACATGTGTGTTCAGCTAGGAGTTTCACATTGTAGTAGACATCCCCCGGTATTTAATCCTTTATGTGACGTTGTGTAAGGGAATGAGAAGGAATATATAGAAAGGTGAGGTTGCACGATGAATTGTACTCAATTGTGCAGTGAACAAATTATTCATTGAAAAGCCTCATATCGATAAACAATCGATGAAGAAGGAAGCTGGAAAAAGGACAGAGCAGGTAGCAACAGCTGGGGAAGGATGCTGGAGAGGAGAGAAGGCACTTGAGGCTGGGACACGGAGGCGAGAGTACTTGAGGCGGAACGACATACCTGGGAAGAGAGTCCACTACAAGATTTAGAAAATCAAGTCTATAGTTATAACACTTTAATAGAGTTGTAGAAATAAATTATTATGTTATACAGAAGTGAAAAGTCATTTATTTATTTAGTTGTCCCTTATGCCTCACGATTGAAGAATAACAAACCAGGTGAGTCAATTCATTCAAAGTTTATTTACTAAGTCCCACATTTCAAATATATATTCTTATTGTTTCTTGTCACTTAGTGTCACAAAATGTATTAGATCCCCGAATTCCCAACAACAGTTAAACACCCTCAAAAAGTCTATATCCAGTGCCGTGGTTTCGTTTTAATATTCACAAGTGTAAATAACCAATTCCCCGGTTAACGGAATGCATGTTTACAATTTTCGCCAAAACAAAAAATATTTAAAATTAACTTTTAACATGTTATTTACAAACTTGTTTTTATGTTTGTAGAAAATAGACTTGGTAATCAATGTAGGCATTTATTAAGTTTGTCGTAACGTTGTGCAATGTTTTCTGTGGTTGTATGTTATAAACAGACATATATTTCTTGATTCAAAATAAAAGATAAAATTTACAGAAACGTTTAAAATGTATATAGATATCGTGAAACCTTTACAAAATGATTCATAAAACGATCGACCTTTCAACAACGATTTTTTAACAAAATAGATAAATTTTGTTGAATTAGAGTATAATATAGAATGAAAACAAATTAAGAAATGAAGCAAGAACAGCATGATCGGTACTTGAACCAGCAATGACTCGAAAGCGATAATGGATGCTTCAACATTGGAAATAAATTGAAGCAAAATCAGAGATAGATAAGATAAGTCCAAATCATTAATTAGCAGGCTCGTGCCAGGATTGCGAAGAGTCAGTCATGGGGTTCCTGAGCGTGTTGAGGGGGCTCAGCGTGGTCCTCCCGGTGCTGATCAGCACGATGGCGATGATGATGTTGGCGAGTGCGATGAACAACTTCGTCATCCAGAAGTGTTGCAGTCCTGAAGATGTACCGGAGAACATCAACGAGTTCATCTGTCACAACACGACAGTCTTCGACTACGCGAATGGTTAGTATAAGTAAATCCTGGAAAAGTTATATTGTATATCATTCTTTACCGAACTGTAAAGATCTCTGCATAATTATATAAAGAACGTACAGTGTACAGTCTACTGTACAGGAGACCTCAAGATCTGCGAAAAAAAACTAAGATGTGTGATTTATACGCGATAAATGTGAAAATATCAACAAGGCGAGATTAATAATATGAAAAATAAATTATAAATACGAGTTCATTATAAAGAGGATGAAATATTGAACATTTCCCTTGCTTACTGTATGCTAGTGTTGCTTAAAATCGGTCTTGGTCTTGCACTTTGCAAGACCAAGACCAAGGCCGCCTAACTGTTGCAAGACCAAGACAAGGACTGGTAAAAAAATAAATTTTTAAATTAAAATTGAGGCAAAATAGTTACTAATAATTGGTATAACCAATATACTTTATCTTTAACTAATTTCTCACTCGGGCTAAGTTTCTCCTATCTAAAAAATTACAGTAATATTTCTATAATAATAAGCTAATAAGTAACTGCAAGACTGTTGCGAGACTCTTGTACAAGACCAAGACCATGACCGATTCTTGGGCATTTGGGCAACACTACTGTATGCACGCCAGATGTTCTGTTTCTGAGATATTTTAATCCATATCTTCAATAAAACTCGTTATCATTTTGTTTTCGACACTATTCTTTAGTTTTCGTCTTTCTAACACGACGTCGCTTTAAGAAATAATTTAGAATAATAGTCCATTACAGAATGGATGAAATGCTGATCAATTCCATTGCTTACAGTATACAAGTCCGAATTTTAGTTTCTGAAATATTTTAATCCATATCTCCAATAAAACTCATTGTCAGTTGGTTTTAAACCTATTTTTTTTCTTATAGATATTTTTATAATGATAATATTGTAAATTTCAGAAAATTACTATGTTAGACTTTTCGCGAGCAAAATAATATTTTCATTTTGTAATAGATGAATTAACACTTGTAAAAGAAATAAAATCAATGAGTTCAATATAAAATTCAGTAAGAAATTATTATATCTTAGTTTATTTTTCAAACGCTTTTTTTGACACATAATAGTTGATTCTCGTCCATAAATTGTTTTCCATTTTCCATATTGTTCTTCTTTTTATATTTGGACTGCACATCCTATCCATATTTTATCCTCACTTTTATATCTTCTTTAATATATAACGCATGGCACAGAACTATATTAACGTTTATTGTTAATCTAGTCAGAATAATTATTATCATGTTTACCTCCGCACAAGTATTGAGAAACGTCGACAAATATTAATTTCTAAGAGCCTCAAGGCAACGGTGGAAAGCCATCATTTGTTCATTACTGATATATACGTCTCAATAAAGGATTTCGAAACATTTTCAAACAATTGTAACGAATCGAAAAATTTTCAGAGAAGCACAGGAACAGAATTATCTTAGAACTTTCAAAATTGCCTAAAATTTGAAATGGTTCCTGATGAGCGAAATAAATGTATTTTTGCTCCAGCAACGCGTATTTCTATACTATAAAAAATGAAAAAAAAATTAAATTGACACAAAAAAAGATTTTATAATAATTCAGTAATTTATTTTAGCTCGGTAAAAAATTGGAACAGGATAGCTTGGACATTCAGCTGTTGAAATTTTAAACATGAAAAACGGCCAGAATGTGCGTAAATAAATTATGTTTATTGAGTTTGCCGACGTTTTATAAAACTGAAAAAAATAATTTTTTTTACTGCACTTCCTGACTTTTTTTTATCCTTTCTTTTTTATTTTATATGACATTTGACAAGTGACACTGAATTATATTAACATTTATTGTTAATGTTGTCATTATAGTTATTAAATAAGTTTACCTTCGCGCCACAGGTATTGAGAAAATCAAACAAATATTAATTCCGAACAGTCTCAAGTCAACGGTGACAGCTATCATTTGTTAATTATTGATTTAGACATCTCAATGAAGGTTTTAAAACGATTGGAAACAGTCGGAACAATTGCAGTGGAGAAAATACACAGAATTGCTCTGAAACTTTCAATATCACCTAAAATTTGAAATGGTTCTCGATGAACAAAAGAAATGTTATTTTGCTCAAGTGACGCGTATTTCTATCCTCTAAAAAATGAAAAAGCAGTTAAGTCGAAATAAAAAAACCTTTTATAATAATTCAGTGTTAACTCAAATCATTGGTTATCCCAATCCAGCCCAATTTTTACACGGTGTTCATTATTTCAATTAGACAAATGAGCTTAAATTTTATTATAGCGCTCTTAAAATCTGGTTCTGGATGACTTAGCCCTGAAGCTTTGAATAGATATTGGTTTCAGTCCAAATAAGAAACGCAAAAAAATTGTATTATGTCCATTTTCACAACTTGCGACCACTGTATGCCGTGCTAGAGAGGCAAAATAGAAAAATATTGTCGAAAAACCAAATAACGAATTTTATGGAAGATATTGATTAAAATGTCTCAAAAACTAAAAACCTGCATACTGTAATAGTTCGTGGTACAGACCCCTTTTTATCGAATTATTAACATCCGCTTCATAAATAGTTCAATCTCATCGTAACCTACAACTATTTTATTTACGAAAACTCTTGGAATTGGGGCGTTTTAAATCTGGAGGTGGACAAACTTTGTCTATTTAATAAGGTACTAAAAACTCGTAAATACACATTTTCTTTTAACTTTGATCGTTAGATAATTTGATCAGAATATCGAGAAAAAAGATGGTCTTCAAAAAAATCGAGCCGTTTGGCGTGAACTACACCCTCAAATTTTCAAAATAACGATGTTATATAGAACAAACGGCCCAATATTTTAGTAGGCCACTTTTTTTATCCATTTTCTGATCAAATTATCTTTCGATCTAAGTAAAATGCAAATGTGTATTTACGGGTTTTTAGTGCCTAATTAAATAGACAATGTTTGCCCCTCTTCAGATTGAAAACACCCCAATTCCAAGTGTTTTGGTAAATAAAATAGTTGTAGGTTCCGATGAGTTGAAACTATTTACGAAGTTTCAGGCGGATATTATTAATTCGATAAAAAGGGGGCTGTACCACGGACTACAAGGGGGGCGGATGTTCAGCATTTCATCCTCTTTATAATGATCTCTTATTTATTATTTATTTTTTATATTATTAATCTCACCTTGTTGATGTTTTAACTTCTTTCGTGTGGTCTAGTAAACACCTTAGTTTTTTTTAAATATTTAATAGTTGACAGTTGCATTATAAAGGAAGGAGGTGGTCCGGGGTGGCGGTCATAAATAGGCTAAATAGTGGTAAAACTATTTTATTAAAAGCCAACGTTTCGACCCGACATTGCGGGTCTTCTTCAGGACTAGAACGGACAAAATACAAAAAGATAAAGAATTGTAGAAGTTACATAATAATAAGACAAAAAAAATTATAAACAATGTGAATAAGCTTATTAAAATTGTAAGCAGTAAGTTACATTAAAATGTAAATAGAGTAAGCTAAGTAACAAGATCCTAAACTGTAGTAAATAGATGGTAACAATTGTTGTAGTGTAATATATAATACATAAAAATGTGAAAATACTTCTACAGATCTTTTACAGAAATAAAAGAAAAAATAAATAAATAAATAATAAATAAAATTAGAGACTCCCAGCTGAGCACACCTTTAAGTCTCTAATTCTAGTTCCTTATTTATTAAATTTTTTTTCTTTTCTTTTCTTCCTCCATATTCCTTTATGTCTATTATTTCATATTATATCCTTTTTAATTTTCTTTCAATCTCTCCTGTAGATCTGTAGAAGTATTTTCACATTTTTATTTATTATATATTACACTACAACAATTGTTATCATTTATTTACTTCAGTTTAGAATCTTGTTACTTAGCTTATTCTAATTATGTTTTAATTTACTTACTGTTTATAATTTTAATAAGCTTATTCACATTGTTTATATTTTTTGTCTAAATGTTATGTAGCTTCCACAATTCTCTATATTTTTGTATCTTGTCCGTTCTAGCTCTGAAGAAGACCTACAAAGTCTGGTCGAAACGTTGGATTTTAATAAAATAGTTTTACCACTATTTAGCATAATTATGACCGCCACCCCAGACCATCACCTTAGTTTTTTTTTTTTTTTTTTTTTTGTATTCGACCCTAAATCTTCTAACGCATTCCTAACTTCTAGACGAGTGTGCATAGCCATTGAACTAATCTTGGAAAAACACCTTTTGTTTCAGAAATCTTGTCAACTGCTGCGGGAATAAAGTCTGCATGCTCTGGTCTCTCCTCCTTCGCCTTCGGGATCCTCCGGGACGTGACGGGGAAGAGCAAAATCTTGATGTTCGTCGGCGTCATCGCGGAGCTCATCAGCGTCACTTCTTTCTTCTTGTCTGCCCTCTACTGGAGGACTTCTGCTTGGCTCCCCGCTTTGACCTCGACTTTCGTGGCAGGAGGTTTTGGCGAAAACGTGATGCAGCTTGGAGCGACATGTTTCCTCATTCAGGAATCCTCGCCAGAGGAATTGCCACTGAGGTAGAGTTTCAATTTACTAAATGATAACTTGCTGTATATCTTGCATAATTTTCCTTATATTGACAAGAGGATCGTCTTATAAGAAATTTAATTTAGAGAGGGAATGTTTAACTAGACCCTCCACGCTTCCTTTTATTTTGAAAAAAATAAACAAATTCGAATTTTGGTTCCTAATGTCACTTACTTATATGGCTCTATAGGCCAAGATGGACCTTGGCCTATGAATGATATATCGAAACTCCCATATCGATAAAGTCATCGATAATTATATTAGTCTAAAACTATCGATAACATCAACATATCGGACTTATCTAAATATCTATTAACTATATTTTCATCGATATTATAAACTTTTTGGAAATATGAATATGAATATATATTGATATATAATATATATCATATTATAGTTCTTGTTTATCTTCGGCTTCCTGAGCATTTTTTCCAAAATTTTCCGTTCAATCAATCATACCTTCCATTCATTCATAGATCGGATTCAGAGAAATGCTATTTTATTTGCGTCCTACATTGATTTCTTTGACAATTCGTGGTCTAGGTTTGAGAAGGTTCTAACTAATAAATTAGGGCAAATTGAGTTTACTGAGAGAGAAGGATCCCACGCGCGTTAATCAACTCTACTTACGGAAGGTCAACAATAGTCGATATTATCGAAATATCGATATTTCCCTCTACTACGCAGTATATTCTATTTGAAATAAGATGAAATCAGATTCCATGTACATTTTTTGCAGCCTTAACAAGTCTGCTTCATCTCTGCTTTTCTTGGGATATTTCTTTCCATTTATCTACACGCAGCTCTATTGTATCTTTGTTGATTCTATCTAACCATCTACTTTTTGGCCTTCAATGTGATCTTATGCATTCTATTGAGGCATTCATTGTTACGTATAGGTTTCCGGATGAAGTGGTACTAGCTAAATGCCACACCCATCTTAACCTCCGTGCCTTCAGTTATTTATTGGTCTTTCTTCTCCATGTGTTAGTACTCTAATCCCAGGTCGCTCCGATTATCGTGCGGAATATTTTCTTCTCAAATCTTTCAACACTTTTTTCAAGGGTGCTGGTTAATGTCCAGGTATCACAGCCATATATTAGAACTGGCTTTATCTTAGCATTGTATACCCTTAGTTTGAGATTTATTGAGATTTTTCGAGATTTCAATACCTTTGAGAGGGAGAAGAAAGCTCTGTTTGCGTTAGTTATATTAGCCAAATAGTCTATGACGATATAACTGCTTCATTATATTGGATTCCAAGTCATTGTGGAATACATGCAAACGAGGAACTGCGTATTTCTTCTATTTTTCTTTGTTAAATTCCTTTTAAATTCATTGTATATTTCTTTACTATATTCCTTCTTTATTTATTTTATATTTCTTTATTATATTCCTTTTTTAGGTTCCTCCTATATTCCTCTGCTATAATCCTTTTATATTCCTCTGTTATATTTATTTTATATTTCTTTACTTTATTCCTCTATTCATATTTACTCCTTCTATATTTCTTCTATATTCCTCTGCTATAATCCTTCTATATTCCTCTGCAACATTCTTTCTATATTGCTCTGTTATATTCGTTTTATATTTCCTTCTATATTCCTCTGTTATATTCCTTTTATATTTCTTTACTATAATCGTTTGTTATATTCCTCTGTTATATTCCTTCTATATTCCTCTGCTACATTTCTTTAATATTCCTCTGCTGTATTCCTTTTATATTTCCTTACTATATTCCTTTGCTATATAAATTATATTTTCCACTGCTATATTCCTCTGCTATATTCCTGTGCTTTATTTCTTCTATATTCCTCTGCTGTATTCCTTTGCTATGTTCCTTCTGTATTCCTTTACGATATCTCTTTGCTATACTTCTTATATATTCCTCAGCTACATTCTTTCTATATTTCTCTGCTATATTCGTTTTATATTTCCTTCTATATTCCTCTGTTGTATTCCTTTTATATTTCTTTACTTTAATCGTTTGCTGTATTCCTTTTATATTTGTTTACTACATACCTTTGCTATATGACATATATATTCCACTGCTATATTCCTTTGCTATGTTCCTTCTGTATTCCTTTAAAATATATCTTTGCTATACTTCTTATATATTCCTCTACTACATTCCTTCTATATTCCTTTACGATATCTCTTTGCTATACTTCTTATTTATTCCTCTACTACATTCTTTCTATATTCCTTTACGATATCTCTTTGCTATACTTCTTATTTATTCCTCTACTACATTCCTTCTATATTCCTTTACGATATCTCTTTGCTATATTTCTTATGTATTCCTCTACTACATTCCTTCACGATATCTCTTTGCTATACTTCTTATTTATTCCTCTACAACATTCCTTCACGATATCTCTTTGCTATACTTCTTATTTATTCCTCTACTACATTCCTTCACGATATCTCTTTGCTATACTTCTTATTTATTCCTCTACTACATTCCTTCTATATTCCTTTACGATATCTCTTTGCTATATTTCTTATGTATTCCTCTACTACATTCCTTCACGATATCTCTTTGCTATACTTCTTATTTATTCCTCTACAACATTCCTTCACGATATCTCTTTGCTATACTTCTTATTTATTCCTCTACTACATTCCTTCACGATATCTCTTTGCTATACTTCTTATATATTCCTCTACTACATTCCTTCACGATATCTCTTTGCTATACTTCTTATTTATTCCTCTACTACATTCCTTCACGATATCTCTTTTCTATACTTCTTATATATTCCTATACTACATTTCTTCTATGTTCCCTTACGATACCTCTTTGCTATACTTCTTATATATTCCTCTGCTACGTTCTGCTGTTTTCCTTAGCTATACTCTTGCTGCTGTTCAGGTTGCAGGTCTACATGTCGTCCACTCTGGTCTTGATGTTGGTCGGCGGAACGACTACCACCATGATCCTCACTACTTTCGGCTACCGCTGGCTATTCACGGTCTGCATCGGCCTCCAGCTCATAGCCTTCCTCCTGGTCATAATATTGGTCAAGGAAAAGGGCGCGAACACGAAGAGTTTGCAAGAATCGCTGGGAGGTTTGAAGACTGTATTCAAATGGAGAGAGAACGTTATTGTACTTTGGCTGATGCTCATCGCTGGGCCGTTACCAATATTCTTATTTACCGGTAATCTTTATCATTATTATTTTATTATTAGGCTATAATGGCAAATTCTAAATACACAGTATTGTGTTTATAAAATGCAGAGAAAGTAAAAAATAACTAGCAAAGAAAAAAATAATAGAAAAAAAAAAACTATGGTGTGTGGTCTTTAGCACACACGATAGAAGACATCGTGTAGAATGATATAGAAGAAAAAATATCAACAAGGCGGACTTAATAATATGAAATATAGATTGTTTTTTGTTCTATATTAAAAATCTGGTGCGCGCAACACACAACTTTCAGTTATCGCTTAACTTTCAATAGAAATTATTTTCTGTTCATGTTGGGCTGTTATAAAAATTTTGAATTGAATTTTGAACTGAGCTAAAGATAAAAGATTGCAGCTAACAAATCATCAATACTATAAAAATAACAAAAGTCCTATTTATAACATCATCGGTTGATTATAATTGTACGATCCGTTGATAATGAATTGCAAGACTTAGTTATTAAACTGTTATTTTCCATTGCAAAGTTTACTAAAACGGAATAGAAAGATTTTCATTGTCTGCCATAGAAAAGTCAAAGGCTGCCATACTGATTGTAAGCGGATTCTGTTGAAATATTGCAAAGGGAAAATAGATCAAATTATTCCATAATATAATTTTCTCAAAGGTTACTTAATGATTTTTCGGAATAAACAGGGAATAGATACCTAATTATTTAAATATAATATTAGATCTAGAGTTTTTAAACTACAGTAAATATATTTAAGGTTATAAACGTATCCATGATATGATTTTATATTGTACTTCTTCAACAACTGATATGTTAGAGAAACATTTAAAAGTTTTTTGTATTTGTTTGCTCCTTCTCTGTCTGTCTTTGTATATTTCTTTCCATTTATCTACACGTAGCTCTGTTGCATGTTTATTGATTCTATTTATAAATCTGCTTTTTTGCCTTCTATTGAGACATTCATTGTTGCGTAGAGGCTTCCAGATATATTGCTGCGAGCTACATGCCCCACCCATCATAATCTCCGTGCCTTTATATCATGGGATATTGATTGACCAGTTTATGTAAGCAGTTAGTTATTGGCCATTCTTCTCCATGTGTTAGTGCTATGATCCCATATCGCTCCGGTTATCGTGCGGAGGACTTTCCTTTCAAATCTTCCAATACTTTTTTTAGGGTGCCGTTTAGAGTCCAGATCTAACAGCTATATATTAGAACTGTCTTTATCATAGCATTATACACCTTAGTTTGAAATTTCTTGAGATTTTTCGGGTCTTCAATACCTTTGAGAGGGAGAAGAAAGCTCTGTTTGCGGTAGTTACACGCTGCTCTATTTTAGCCTGTTGGTCATTCATTGAAGTTATTGTGGAGCCGAGTTACTTGAATTTTTCTACTCACGGAAATGATTTTCCTTCTACGCATATCCTGTTATTGGGGTGGAATTTTTCCCTTTCAAACATTCAACGTTATTTTGCCGTAAAATGTTTAATAAATCCGTACAAAATATTTGGAAGTTCGTTACGCCTTTTATTTTAATTTGAAATGGTCTATGAACAGCTTGTGTTTCATTAAGTTCATCTTCCATTTCGGTAGCAACTGTTCAAATATATTATTGACTAGCCCAACTAACTGACGTGCACTCATACCTAAAGTGTATTTTTTAATTTTAAATATTAAAAAACTTATGCTTTTAAGTAGAACATATCTCCACTATAAAATACTTCATTAATTCAAGAATTTAATAACTTTTAGTAAGAACACATTTTTTTTAGCAAACGTACTGTTCAAGCATCTAATAAAACAAATGATCAGAAAAATAAAAAAAATAAATATAATACAAATAATTAAAATTACTAGGAAATTCGAAAAACATTTTGTAATTAAAATAATCATTATTGGTACATTTATTGTTGTTGTTTTTGTGAAAACAACTCTTCAAATTCTTATCTTTTAATGGATATTTCTTGTAAATAATATTTGAACGTTTAATTGATTTAAATAATAGCATAATAAGAACGTAGCCAACGCAATAGTGAGTGATGTAATAGAAAATTAAATTGCGAAAAATCATTCTGAAAAATTGATCTATATCAACCTGGAATAGTGTTACCGTGAGATAATGTTGATTGATTTCACGTTGATGACGGAATTAAACATTGCCAGAATTGTGTACGGTTTTGTTTATTGATACATGTGACAGAAATTGGGTGCTCCATGCTCAATAGCTTGCGTGCAATAGATAAAAAATATATTTTTCTATAGACTGTAGCGCGAAAACGGCTCTAATGATTTTGATGAAACGTTTCTATGATGTTCTAATAATTTTCCTTTAAATTTTCGCATATAAATTAAATTCCCGAGAAAATTTAGTAAAAAAAGTTATGAAGAAGAGAAAAATATTTTTGCCTAACTAGCTAAGAGTATCTATATATATAAAAATTAATGTATGTCTGTCAGTTTGTCCTTTGTGCATTACTAAACCATTCATCCAATTGCCATGAAACCTTGGGAAGTTGTTCCGTACACTCCTGGGAAGGTTTCTGGCATAGTACTTCTGTCTTACGATAATTTTATATATGTAAAAAAAATAAAAATGTAAATGTTTTTCTGTTCAAAGTCGCAAAGTCGCTATAAACTGTAGTGCCAAAACGGCTTTACCGATTTTAACGAAACTTGGCTAAAGTATTCCCCTTGAAACCCTTTTAATTTATGTGTATAACATACTTTCCCAAAAACAAGCTGAAAAATGTTACGATGAATTCAATATTTTATTTGACGGTAACTAAAAAAGTACTGAATTTTTAACTAATAATACCCATATTTATATGAAAGATTTCTGAATCCCTGACAAAATAAAAAAAAAAAATCATCGAAATCGGACGGTTAGTTGCAAAGTTATAGAATTTTAAACATTTTCTGCTTTCTCTTCAGAAAAGGCCGTTTCCTTTTGCTTCCTCACTACCGAAGGTAGGCATGCATTTATTTATTTTTTTGATTAATCGAAAATTTTTATAATTACTGCAGTAATTGAAATTATCATTTGAAGAATTTATATTATTCTCCTTATGTAGGTCAATGCTATTATAAGTTCTTTATATTATTTTTTTATTTTAATTTTATAAGTTCAACTCAGACTGTTTCTGATGATTATGAATGACGACCTGTTCAGTCAGATGATTATGAATGTTCAATTTGAATTATGATAAAAAAAATCATTAGAATTAGTTTAAATTGAAGCCATTTTACAGACAAGGTTGTTTCACAACTTTTTAAAAATGACAGATGTCCTTTGTTATTAATCTACTCATATGTGCTTTCTATTTTCTTTCTTTTTCATTTTGCCATGCTAAGCCACAGCAGCGCGTGGCAGGGTAAAGCTAGTATTATAATATTAATATTATAAAACTCAGGCTATTGTCATTGGTTCCAAGCCCCTTATTAGATCCCATACTGACTTTCCCATATTACACCTTAATGACCAGCCAATTTCCTTCTACTCCTCTATTAAAAATTTAGGATTTTTCATAGATCAAACCCTCTCCTGGACCTACCATATTTCTCACATTTCCCGTCGGACAATTTCTACCCTTAAACTATTTCATCGCTTCCGCCATCTCCTACCTCAACATATCCGTAGACTCCTAATTTCCTCTCTCATCTTCCCCCACTTTGACTACAGCTGTGTGGTGTATGATGGCATCTCGGTGGAGCTCCGTGATAGACTGAAAATATTAATGAATAGCTGCGTAAGATTTGTAATTGGTGCCCCGAGGTACTCCCATGTCTCTCACCACTACACTGAGTTAAGGTGGCTCTTCCCCTCCTTCCGAAGACAATACTTTCTAGGTACGTTCCTCTACCAAATCATCAACAACCATCGTCCTTCTTACGCCTACAACCTTCTCCAGTTCAAATCCTCAGTCCATTCCCTGTCCACAAGATCTCGACCTTCTAACCTTTGCATGCCTTCTCACAGATCTGCCTCATTCCAAAATTCCTTTATTGTTCGCTCTGTCAATTTCTGGAATTCCCTCCCTATCAAAATTCGACATTCTCCCTCCATATCCACATTCAAATCCCTCCTATTCCAATTCCTATCACAAAAACAGTCAGATACTTGCTAACCATTCGAGCGGATTTTAATAGAGAATTTGATACATTTTTATTTTTTAATTCTTTATTTTTTTCGGAAAAGTGTATACTGGTCTATATGAGCAAATAGCTTTAAGTATTTTGTCATAGTATTAATGGTTTTGTATATAGTTTAGTTTGTTTTGTATATAGAATTTTTACCTTATATTTTTTTTTACATTATTTCTTTTTTTCGATTGATTTTATTTTGGCCAGATTTAATATTTTAATTTTGTTCTATTTTGTTATTCTCAAGGGACTGTGTCCCAGAATAAAGTTATTTTTCTATCTATCTATCTAATAAAACTTTTGAAAAGTTATTAAATTTTCAACAACAAAAAAATCATGAGAACGGGGAATTATTAGCGATGATACAGATTATTTATACAAGTTTTAATTTATTACTTTCGTACCTATACTAGGTAAGGAGTGTATTGCGATCGGGTCAAATTTCCGATATGCTGTTTTCGCCGGAACTATACGTTTCAAAGCCCATTGAATCCTAAATACTTTAAATTAGTTTAATGTTGATGTGAGGTGTAAGGCGACGATCTAGATCAACACTGAGGTATTGTAATATTTCGTGGGGCGGCTTTCAAGGCATCTTGTTACTGTTCATGGCCTGTTCGGGTGGGTCTATTGGCCGTCTAAGGGTAAATATTTTGCATTGAATTCATAGAAATTAAAGCTAACCTTTATATATATTCATTATTATTTATATCTATATCCATTTATTGAATAACTGCTTTATATCGTTAAGGTGAATTTGAAGGATTGTTTGTTCTGAGAAAAGACTGGCGTGTCGTCACCGAGTATAGCTTTAAAGGTAAATGAGAACTGTATGGTATTATGCAGATAAAAACTAAAAAGGATGGGTGGAATACTCAATATAAAAAAAAATCTGGTGCGCACAATACACAACTTTCACTTACCACTCAACTTTGAATAGAAATTGCTTTCTGGACATGTTGGGCTGTTATTAAATTTTTGAATTTAATTTTGTAACTGAGCTATAAGTCCTTCGAACAATAGTCAATGCTCCATATTATGTCACGAACAAGACCCTACACCATGACCTTAACATCCCATATATCCATGACATCATCCCATCCAGATTCTCCAACTTTCACCAGAACCTCATTCATCATCCCAATCCTCTAACGCAATCCCTATCCAGCTCCGAACATCCATACCATTCCCCTCGAAGGTTGAAACGGCAGTGGCCTCGAGATCTTTTGTAAATATGCCTTTGGAGTCCTGCCAATGGCCAGCTTCTCCACTCATGTCCTGAGCGTCTGTGGCTCTAGTGCCCTCTTTCAGTCTCCATTGGCTTCTAATACTAGTGATGCGGCTGGAAAAGTGGCGCTGGGATCTTCCGGAGTCTTGCTTTGCCTTCCACGTGTGGGGAAAAAGCCTGGCTCGGAGATACTTGGGCGAATGTATATATTGTATATAGGTATGATTGTGTTTAGAAGTTTTTATTTTATTTTATTTGTTTATTTTATTTTTATTTAACTTCTTCACCAGTATTATTTATTTATTTATTATATTTATATTTATTTCTTTATTATTTGTATATATTGTATGAATGAGAACTTTTAGCCCTAATGCTTATAGCCCTCCAGCCAGCCAGCAGTGGCTGATTGTATTATTATTCAATAAACAGATTAAAAAAAAAAAACTGAGCTAAAGCTAAAATATTACAGCTAACAAATCATAAATACTATTAAAATAACAAAAGTCCTATTTATCATATCTCTGGTTGATTATGGATTGTACGACTATTAGTTATTAAACTGTTATTTTTCATTTCAAAGTTTACTAAAACAGAATTAAGAGATTTGCATTGTCTGTCAAAGACACGTAAAAAGTTGTCACACTGAATGTAAGTGGATTCTGTTGGAATATCGCACAGGGAAAATTTATCAAATTATTCACTAATTTAATTTTCTAAAAGGTTACATAAAGATTTTTCGGAATAATCACTAACTACTTAAATATAATATCAGATCTAAAGTTATTAAACTACAGTAAATATATTTAAGGTTATAAACGTATCCATGAAATATTTTCATATTCCACTTCTTCTTTCACACTGGTACAATGAAATAGAATCTTTAACAATGTCATTGACTTGAATCCGTGGGTTTTAAATACTTTTTAAAACTTAAAAAAAAATTAAAAGTTTACATTTAGTAAGAAAATTTTATTTATGAGAAGGAGTTGATCTGGGGTTGCGGTCAAATAAATACTAAATTATAGAAATAGTATTATTTAATTATTTTTGCCGACGTTTCGACCCACTTTGCAGGTCTTCATCACTGGAGTGTTTCAACTGCCTCCCGTAGTATTTATTATATCGATCGAGGACAATAAAAACTCTTGATTCCGTATTTTTCTGTAAACCAGTCTCTCATCTATATGTGCCTAGAGAGATTTGAAAATACATCTGGGTTTTTAACGTATAAATGATTATGGATTGTGTCACTATTTCTTAAACTCTTATTTTCCATTGTAAAGTTTACTAAAATGGATTTATGAGATTTTCATTGCCTTAAAAAATTATCAAATTATTCGCTAACCTATTATTTACTCTCACTTACCTATATATGAAAGATATAGCAAGGGATAATATTGCGATGTGGAAAATTTTCGACTAATCTAGTCCAAATAACTAAGTCTCGTAAAATGCTGTGTCTGATAGAATTTTATGTTTCACTTCTTCTTTCATTCAAATACAATATAACAGTTTTTTAAACAATTATCAATGCATTGATTCGGTGGATTTTACATAATTTTATTATAAAATTTATATTTTATTTATTATGTATTTTATTATATATTTATTTATATACTTAAATGTGATTTTTTTTTTCATAGCTGAAGGAATAGACACCACATTGTTCTTGCAGCAACAACTTGGATTCTCGATGAATCAATCTACCATTTACAATTCCTACCATTTTGTGATCACCATAATTGGTAATTAACAATTATTTAATTAATTTTATTAATATCTTATTTTAAGGTTTGCTAATCGATTCAATTCTATCGATCAGGTTCGTTAGCCGGCCCTTATATATTGAGGAAGGTTTTTCACTGTTCGCACCTGTCTATCGGCCTCATTGCGTCCATCGCAAATGCTGGTGCCGCTGTAGCCTATACATTTATTCAAACAACGCTCAGCCTGTATTTAAGTAAGTATTTTATTTAATTTTAATTATTATATTAAAAAAAAATAAAGTATTTAAAACTGAAGCCATAACGTTTTTATAAAATATAGTTTATTTTAATTGAGAAGTATTTAAATTGTAATTAGAAAAAATATTTCAAATAAAAAATACCAGGGATCGAATTAAACAGTTAACTCTTATGAAAATAAAAATTCAACTTTTATCTATATGTATAGGTGTATACAAGTTTTTGTCGAAATTTAATTTTATTGATACCTGTCATTTCACAACACTTCTTTTCTCAAATTTTATTTTCAAACATACAAATACAATATTACAATATTTTTTTTTATGCATTTAGCATAGCAAAAATTTAAAAGGTATGGAAAAAGATAGAATGCATTCAAATTTCAAAAACATCAGAGCTTTTACTTTTCTAATGAAGGTGGGTCTTTTTAGTGATGCCGTATATATTTGTGATGAGTATGTCCATATGGGTTTAAGTAAGTATGTATATGTATTCAGTTTCTGTTTTAGTTTTAGTTTTGAAGATTTAGAAAAAAGAGAGTAAAGTAATTTGAGTCGTTTGTTAAGTGTCATTTTAACATAACTCATTTGTAAAAAAAAATAAAATAATAACTGTTACGATCCCTGCAAAATAATAATTAATTATGAGGAAAACCTGAACGTGATCTCGGACCAATCACCTCCCTGCAGAACAGTTGGCCTTGAAACTTCCATACAAAATGCTGAACCCAAGACCCTTCATGTAGTGGTTCAAATTTTTATTTTGATATGTACATAATATATGATACTAATTAATATTTGATCGCAGTGTCCTGGCTGTGCTTCCTACGACTTGCTGTTCTTCCGCTGCCGAACACAGTCATCAGCACCATCCTCAAGAACCACGAACTAGGTCAGAACGAAATATATATTTTATTATATATTTATTGTATGATATTTTTATATTGGAAGCGGTGTAGCTCATTTGGTGAGCATTGAATTCCAGAACTCAAAGTCCCAGGTTCGAATCCGGCTGATGACTAGTAATTTTTCATCATCCGTGTATCGATCCTGGAGCCGGGAGACCCTCCTAGGGCAAACCCTCCCTCTACAAAGTGGGTACTCTTACCGTTGGTCTTGTAACAGTACTTTCTTACGTACTGAACCCATATAACCCTTCATGGGTTGTTTTTTTTTTTTTTTTTTTTTAAATATTATTTAATAGATGATATTATTTTTGTTAACTCGAACAGGTACATACCTCGGGATGGCGGCAATCCTCACCGTTGGGATCCCTTTCGGGGTGACGAGGGCCTACAGAGCGGTCTTCAGCAACACCAAGGAGTCCTGGATAGGCGCTTTCTACTTCGTCTCTGCTGCCATCTTTGGAGTCCTGGCTATTCTCTACAGGTAACATAATACATAATTAACAGGTAACATAATACATCATTTAGCAAGGCTGCAAAGCCTCAAACCTCTCAAATCAGGGTTAAAAACTGAGCAGTCAATGATTCACCAATCTAGGAAACCGTCCAGTGAGAAAATCCACGCTACCCGAGATCTCTCTTTCTAAGTTATGCGAGGCCCATAAGCTTACTGGAAGCAACTAACATAGACCGAATGTAGGAATGATGATCCTACCACGTGTACTTTAATTGGGTATCGTGATGTGGTTTTCCAGGATGCCTGAGACTTCTCCTGTGCCATATTCGAGGTGAAACTTACACGCCTGACGAACTGCGCAATACGTTTTGTTTTCGGAATCTCAATAGATACGCATATAACCCAGTATCACACCGAGTTGAAGTGGCTCTATCCAACCAACCGAACGCAGCGACCTTCCTATATTTTTCACAGTCTACAATTTAAATATTCCATTAAATCCCGTCCCACTAGATCCCGTACTTCTGATCTTTATCCACCTATTCACCGAACTGCTGCTTTTAACAAATCCTTTATAATTCAAGCCGTCTCCACCTGGAATGCAATCCCTCCCGATATCCGACATTCGCAATCAGTTTCTTCATTCAAATCTCTCCTTTTTAAACACCTACTTCTTTCCCAACCCGATTGATAGATAAGAGAACTTTTTAAGTTCCCCCAGAAATAGTTTTGTTTAATTATGTTATTTTATTTTCACATGTTTGTAATATATATATATATATTTGCTCATTAAAATAAAAATATTGGAAGAAAACCAAAACAAAAACACTAAATACATATATATAGATATATATATTTGTTATATATATATATATATATATATATATATATATATATATATATATATATATATATATATATATATGTGTGTGTGTATTTAGTGTTTTTGTGTTGTTTTTCTTCCAATATTTTTATTTTAATGAGCATTGTAAATATTTAATTTAATTTTTTGGCTACACAGGCATTTCCTCTGTATCTATAATTTGTCCTAAAGGGACAAAAGTCAAAGGATAATAAAAATCTATTTTCATTTCATTTCATATATTAGGGGGTCCGGAAAGTAATGTCGTTTTCTTATATTAAATTCAAACATATAAATTTCACACGAGTTTTTATTTTTAGCCAGTGGTGGAACCACCTTCATTATCAACGACCTTTTCCAGTCTAGTGTGTTTTCAATGCTGGATCGATAGAAATCGATTTGTTTTTGAGCAACATATATAGATAAGGTATTTTGGGCATCATTCATATTTGCCACTTATTATTGAAACGATCTTAACAAATGGAAATCGAGTACTTCCCACTCATATTTATTACTTTTTTGTAGAGTCTTATGCAGTACAATTTTGCATTTTCGTGTTTCAAAATAACGCCTTTTCTGTTGACATTCGCTGGCCGCTATTCAATTAATGATTGATTTACAAGATCAAATTGTTAAAACAATGGTAAACATTCACACTTTGTACACGTTTCAACCCTCCAAAATTAGTTACTCCTGGAATACTCTACCAAACACATAAATATTACTCCTTTTTAGGATGTAAACCTGGTTCTCAGCTGTTTCATTATATCATTCATCAATCAGCGTTACCTTACCTCCCTTCAAATATACGATTGGATGTCACGGATTGATGTTCGAATCGTTTTTCTTTTCTGTCCTGATGATACCTGGATTGGCGAAACTTTAACGGGTTTTATTCTTTACCTTTATTTAGAAGACTGATAATTCTTCCAGTTATGAACTAACATTTGAAATATGTTTTATTGAAATATTCCTTAAATATTATAGTATTAATGAAAATAGCACCTGATTATTATAAATGTAGAGATTCTATATTTTTATAATAATACAATTTTTCATTATTTTAGCGTCAGTTATTGCTTGTATATTCCGCCTAAGAAGCCAGTGGAATCTGAGAGTAAAGAAGACTTGGAGAAAAATGAAGAAAACGGAATAAGCAGTTTGCCAGAAACTACTGACATTTAGAAATGTTTTGTTTGAACTCGAAGTGTATAAAAATATTGACTGTTAAATATAGAATTTAAGTAAAAGAACTTCTTACAGATCTTTAAGATATGCTGTTAATAATTTGATATAAATTTACAGCACTATAATTAATATATGTCAATTATTTTCAAGTTATAACAACCTTAATTTTTAGTGTAAATAATTTATTTTAGTTAAGACAAAGAATATTTTTACCTGGAATCCCTTCTATTGTACTTAATATTCAAGTTGAAATGTATGATATTGTTAGCCATGTAGGTATTTATATATTTGTATTTATTTATTCTTATGAAGTATATTATGATTTAATCATAGATCATCTGATGACGTAAATAACTAAGAAAATGGGTAGAGGAATGGCTTTCGTGTAAAATATATATATAGGATATCCCGTGAAGAGAGGATAATCTTTAAAGGATTGTTAGCTGAGAGTTACAAAAAAATTTATATTTGAAGAGTACAGTTGGGAACAATTCACAATTTTTCTTTTTTTAAACTGAGTTTATCTGCTAACAAGTCCTATTTAAATGGTTTTAATATTGGAAATATTAATTTTAATTTATATTAAATTTTGTGTACTTTACTTTAATGAAATATTTATTTATTTATTCATTCCTGTTCAACAAAAAAAAGGACTTATTTTCATAAGCACAAAACTTTTCAGTTGATAATCCAATCATTGTTTATATAAACATTTTTGTTGCACTTGAGGTCTGATATTATTCTTTCGAATACTTAGTACTACTTACGAGACACCTTGTATACATTTCTAGAAATATAACAGAATATGACAAACATTTAAGAAAAAATCACAAAACTATAAAAAAGAAGACTTATATTGTATATATTTATATATATTAATTTAAGGTATCGGATTTATAGTTTTAAATACGAACATCAACTATGTAAATATGTATGTATATATTTATTTTTGATAATTTAATTTAAAGCTAAAGACAGCTGAGAAGAAATAAAAATCTTTTTCACATATTTATTCTTTTTTTTATAACTGAACAAAACATCATTGCCTAGTGTAAGCTTTACTGAAAAAAATTGCAAATTTATTTTGATTGATATTGGAAACTCAAATTTAAAAAAAAAATTACTAAATTATGCAATGCAAAAATAAAAATAAACTTTTTGAATGGCTTAATCTTAACTATAGCTTTTTTAATTACGAAAATTCTAGAAAATAAGGAGCTTTTTAATCTGAAGATCAGTAAACTTAGGCTTTTAATGAGTAACAAAAAAAAACCTTGAACACCCATTTTTTTTTCATTTGAATCGTAAGACTATTTTATCACAAATTCGAAATAAAAGTCTACAAAAATATTATAATTGTGTATGATCTCCACACCCAACATTAAAAAAACAAAACAAGGATATATAGGCCAACAGGCCCTATATTTTTGTAGGCCAATTTTTTTTTTGATTTTTTGATAAAATCATCTCACGATTTAATTGAAAAACAAATGGATATCAGTGAGTTTCTAGTGTTTAATTAGGAAACTCACCACTTTTGAGAATTTTGGTAAATAATACAATTGTAGGTTATGATAAGATAAATCTATTCACGAAGGTTTAAACGAATGTTAGTGATTTGATAAAATGGGTCTATACCAAAAATCTAAAAGCCTAAAAGAACATACTACAAGCTATCGACCTTAAATTGATACGTAGTCTTGTTCATCAAAACAAAATCTATGGATACCATAGATCACTTGTTCGATGAATAATATGTTCATGTAAAGATAAATATTATGTTTCAAGCTGAATGTACAATGAATTTTGATGAATAATTCCGTCAACAGGTGAGTCATTTTCGTACCTTACAATGTTTGTTTACTTGTTACTTTCACTTAGCAATATATGAAATATATAGAAAGGGACAATATTGGGCGCCTGAAATTTTTCGAATTAAAAACGCATCCTCTTCTTAGCAGAATTAAGTATTTTCAGCAAAAATAAACAGAAAAATTTAAAAAAATCTGAACGGAAATACATGCTTTGAGGTTTCCTGAGTTCAAATCACCCCAAGTACCGCAAAATGGTCTGTGTGTGAGTGCGTGTGTCTTTATGTATGTGACAGGTCTAGCTCAAAAACGAAAATCATATGAAAGTGAAATTACATATTTAAGGTTTGTATATACCTGAGATCTTACAACAACGTTCTCGTCAAAATTGGTTAATCGAAAGTGGCACTTTATATTATCGAAGAAACACATTTTTACTATTTAGGAGTTTTTAATATTATGTAGGTTATATTCTCATTGATGTTCTCTAACAGGATTTAAATGGCCAATTTTAAATATTGGCTTCCTCTAAAGTACCTTTAATTTTTTTTATTTGAAACAATTAACCTTTTCACTAGTATTAAAAATAGTTAAATATAAAATATGAAAGAATTTGATAATTAACTAAAGTAGAAATAAGAGATCGTAACAGAGAATAGTTGTAATGAAAGAACCAAACGGATACGAGCGCGCCCGAGCTCACCCGAAGTTGTCCGAAGATTAGAACAGGCTTTCACATTAAAATTAGCTTAATATAATAAGGACTCCAACAATGTCATGTACATATACATATGTGGTTTTCCTAAATTTTTTCTTTGATATTATTTAATACTTAATTGTATAAATTATAGCTATAAATATTAAAATTTGTATATAGAAGGGTACTTAAACAAATAAAAATATCCACAATGAAATATAATGCAATATAGCATTTATAATTTTTACTTTCATTCCCCCTTTGTCTGAAAATAGTTATTTCTACTAAGAAGAGGGGCTTTGTGAAAATTTTGTGATGCGCGCAGATTTTTGAAATTCTTTTAATATAAAAATAAATGTCACTAATTAAAAAAATAATTCATTATGACATTTCCTTCAAATGTGAAATATTCTCAATATAAAAAATATAAAATATAATATATTATTGTTTTAATAGCTTTTAAATTTTTGAAACATGGTTAGTCCGAGGCTTACAGACAAATATGCAATAAATACATATACAATAATGAAAACTAATTTATTATTTTTTAATTTAAATTAATACTATAAATTTATGAACTTTGAGATACATTTCAACTTTTATCAAAATCTAGTGATATGAAGCCTGTCTCATATGATAATATTACCACTCGACTGATAGTATATCATAGTGTTTAGCAATTATTTGTGAAATAATCAAAACACCTTTATAATAACTTATGTTTTTCACATAAATTATCTATTTAAGGAGATAAAAAAATTGAAATTTGTTCCACTGAATGAGTACGAATTGACTTTAATCGATAAAAAAAAGTTTCCATTTTGATTCATTTTCAATGCACATTATCTTTCTTTTATCGAGAACTGTCTGTAGATATCTAAGATAAGATTAATTATTTTGAAAATTAATTTTGCAATTGATAAAATGATTGTTTGTGTCGATTATGATTGTTCATGCTATACACACGAATGCCCAATTTCGTTTTTTTTTATTTATTTTCTAACAGAAATGACTGATTTCGCGTTCTCTGAAGATTATTGAGTTTTTAAATATCATAGTTTAATAACTTAAGAATAAAATAATAGTGAACGTTTTTCTACCAAAATACTAAAAGAAATACAATTTTTAGATATTTTTCCTTAAATCAAAACTTGTACTATGAATTTCACATTAACAGAAAGATTAGAAAAAAAAATGTTTGTAAAGTTAATTAACTGTAATACATTTTTATTTTTATTTATTGAATATTACAACATTCTGTCACTAGGTCATTCGTTACAAAAATATGAAATAAACAGAAGCAAAATAACAAGTAAATAATAATAAAAAGATATATACAATAAATATAATAATATTCCTTAAAAATAATGTAATTAAGAATTACAAAAAAACACGTAGATATCTATATACACTGCAACTATGATACTAAGGAAGTTTTGAAAATGGTGATACAGCATCGAAATACAATCTCATAAATATGCTACATGGAAGATCTAATTTTCGCTACCTACAAAGGTTAAATAAGCAAAAATTGCAAAAAAAAAAAAAAAAAAAAAAAAAAAACGAATTCCTGAAGATGGACACATAAAATCCTTGAAACATAGAAAATATTAGAATAAGAGGAGAGGTGTATATTATAACATACAAAATGCCGAAACATTACAATATTAAATATAATATATTTTAATAAATTTCTGTAGAGAAATTGTATTGTTTTGTTTTTTTAATACATCAAATTAAAATTATTAATAATTAAAACGTTTTTACAACCCTAACAAAAAATGTATTAACCTAATAAAAGTTAAATAACATACAGAAGCATAAATATATTTTAGAACTAAATAGCTTTAGATATAGTCTCATATACATGACAAAAGACTCATATACATGACTATAATAAGGCCTATTTGGACTTACGGAGTTGAGCTTTGGGGCTCCACTAAAATATCAAATTCCTCTTGTATCCAATCCTTGCAAACCAAAATCCTTCGTAAAATCCTTAATGCTCCTTACTTTGTAACAAATAGAATAATCCATAATGACCTGAAAGATCCATATGTTTCTGATTTGGCCCAATCCAGATATCTATCCTTCCATAATAAACTTCAGAACCATCCTAAGCCTTGCTTCCTTCTCGATCCCTGATAACCTTCCTAGGCGTCTGAAAAAAAGATGGCCTCGTGATCGCCTTATTTCGATACTTTATTAGAGTGCTACTAATGGGTAGATTCTCTACAAGCCTTGTGATGTAATTTATTTCTCTGTATCACATTTGCAGAATGAATATTAATTTGTACAGTAGTAAATTTCATAAATAATAATAACAAAAATAAATAATTGATTATAATTCAAAACAGCCTAATCAAAAGATAAGATAAGTTGAGTAGACGATTTGTATGAGTTGAATGTCCAAATCTGCAATGTCAATGCGACGTCCTTAATCGGTAAATAATTCCAACAATAGGACTTTAAAAGGGTACATATTTACCAACAAAAAAAGAGCAAATAATTAAAAGAAAAACAAATATGACTGAAGTGTTTGAACGATGCTGAGACCAATGAATGCTTATCAGTTAATTTTGAAATCACACACTTCAGCGGCAACGTACAACAGGAAAGGAAATAAAAAAAAATATTCCTGACAGAAAGATAAGGATGGAGATACTAGGAAGTTAGAGAGGCAACCGCTTGTGCGAAGGATTTTAAATCCTATAAAATGATTGTGAAACTTATACAAGTGTATAGAAGGAACTGAAGCGTTTCTTAGGTAGTTTAAATGTGATAACATCCAGTAACTTACTGCCCTTATTACAGAAATATTTTTTGTCGTTAGATGTACTCTTTAATTTATAATTTACAATTGACAACTTGGACATAAATAACAAAACTATAGAAAACAAATACAATTCACAATTGTTTATCATCAATTTTGGAAATTGAAAAATAGTTAAGTTGAATATAGAGGTACAATTAAATTAAAGTAAGAAAAATTTAAAGTTAATGTTTCATAGAAAATATTTGCCGCTGACTCGTCAGAGAGAGAAGCGTTGGGATCTCTTAGCGTCTCGCTTTGTCCTTCACACGGGGAGGAAAGGGCTGGACTCGGAACTCCCTTGGCTTATTGTAAATATTGTAATTAAGTATAAATCTTTTTTTTTTTTTTATCCATTTATTTGTTTTACTTATAATTTATTTAATTTGATACGAATTCCTGTATTTTCGTATAATTTGATTTCAAGTTACATTTCTTTGGTTTTATAGTTTTTGACTTTTTGTATAGATATAGATTTTTTTATTTTTTTATTTTTTATTGTATATATGGTATGAATGTGCCTCACTCAGCTTTAGTACACAGTGCCATTAAGTGTGGCAAAATGTATTATAAAAAGATCCTTAAAAAAAAAGGGAAAATAAGTAAATTAATCTATGATCTATTTAATCTATGATTTATTAATCTATGATGCAAAAAATAGTTAAATATCAAATATGAAAAAAATTAACAAATAAATAAAGGAGAAATAAGAGATCGTAATAGTTATAATGAAAAAACAAAACGGATACGACAGCGACCGAACTCACCCGAGGTCGCCCGAAAATTAAAAAAGCCATCCATAATAACATGAGCTAAATATAATACGGACTCTGGCAATATTATGTACATACACATCTGCTGTTTTCCTAAATGTTTTCTTTGGTATTATTTAATATTCAATTGTATAGATTACAGCGATATAAATATTAAAATTTGTATGTATAAGGGTACTTAAACAAATAAAAATATCCACAATGTAATGTCAATAAATATAGCGTCTATAATTTTTACTTTCAATTCCCCTTTGTTTGAAAATACTTATTTCTGCTGAGAAGAGGGTGGTAAGTGAAAATCGTGTGAAATGCGCACCTGATTTTTTCATATTATATCGTCGCCACCATGTTATAGTTACGAATGTTAACTTGCCCTATGTCGCACATTCGTTACTTTAAAATGTTGCTGAAGATGTTTAATCTACTGGTATTTGTATTATTTTTTTTAAACTCTTTATTTATAAATCCAACCTTGCCTAATATAAAATTTGATAATCGTGGATTAATTATTAAAAAAAACAAATTAATAATGGAATGTCAGCCTGAAAGGAAAGAAGTATTCAGCGGTATCTCTTCTGCGGTCACCAATACTGATCTCTTGTCCAGTTTCTATTCATTCTCTTTTTAATTGTTAATTTTATGAGTGTGTATTGGGAAACAGTCCTAAACAAGTATGTTGGATAATAATTGTGTGGTTATGTCTGACTGATACCTTAAGAATGCGAGGTTTTGATAAGACCAGAAGAAAAATTATTTTTTACATTCCTACCTATACTATGTAAGGAAAGTATTGCAATCGGGTCAAATTTCCGATATGCGGTTTTCGACGGATCTATATGTTTCAGAGCCACCTGAGTGCGAAAAACATATTTTTAGCCATTGGTCTGTCTGTCTGTCTGTGCCAAGATTTTCTCGGGAACTACTGAACCGATTTGGTTGCTTCTTTTTTTATTTTGTAGGGTTTTGACTACTTATGCCTATGACAGAAATTCATAGGCTTGCGCGCAATCAATGAAAAACATGTTGTTCTATAGACTGTAGCTCGAAAACGGCTCTAACGATTTTGATGAAACATTACTATAATGTTCTAATAATTGTTCTTCCAATTTTCGTACATGAACTATATTCCCGAAAAAAATCAGGAAAAAAGTTATAAAGAAAAGAAAAATGTTCTGGGGCCTAACTCCCCAAGTATATATTATACGGTAAAATTTATAATAAAGCTTTTGAAAGGTAATTAAATTACCAACAAACCAAAAGAAAAATCATCGGAATCTAACCAGTATTAACGAAGTGAGAGCTATTCAATTTCCAATGTAAGATTACGGGTTAATATTCTGATATCAGAAAGGGGTGAATGAGAGAAAAAAGATGACTAAGAGAAAGTATGAAAATCTGTTGCCGGCATCACACAAGCTTCACTATTTCCTCTACTTTACAATACTATGGAAAAAAGTTTTTGATCAGCAATATTAGAGAGTATTGAAATTTTTAAACTGATCTACCTTAAGTCGGTTTACATTGCTTTAGTTTATCAAATAAATCGTTCTCAAACCTTTCCATTGATCAATTTTCAGGAAAATAAATCTAGTTCAATTTTTTTTTGTTCCTTCATGAACATATGTAAAGATATAAAAACTATTCTGAAACAGGTAGGAAAGTCATGTGAGTGGACACACCAGATGTTTTTTTTTTTCAATTTCTTTGAGAATATTTCAACAACGATGAGGTTTATATATACCTCAGTAAGGTAAAAAGTAAGGTACTTTGAAACATCTATAAATTTTAATTTTCTTAATCAAATTAATGGTTACGAAATATCAAACGCTGTTTATGGATTTTCCGCCTTTAGTGAAATCGCTACACGCATCATCAAATCGCGATATTCGAGAGATCTATTATGAGGATAATAATAAATCTAGATTGACATTGTTTGTTTATGATTTTCAATCAGTTAAAAAAAAATGTACTCAAACACTTATTGTAATAGATTCTGACAATCACTAATAAATTGTTGAAACTGACAAAGTAATAAGCAACACCGATCAATCAAGAAGTGAAATTGATGTAATGTTTGGATTAGCATTGATTTCAATTAATATATGTATATTAAATACAGATATGTTTGATTGATATTTGACATTTGATATAAATTTAACAATAAAAAAAAATCTAGTGTGATTTCTCCCACAACTTTGCACAAACACTGCCCCACTGCCCACAAAATTGCAATTCAAAAATTTCATAATGCCTCAACATGACAAGAAAATAGTTTCTATTCACAGTTGAGCGGTAAGTGAAAGTTGTGTGTTGCGTGCACCAGATTTTTTACTTTCACTTACATATGTAATATATTGTAAGGAAAACTATTACGATCGTGAAAGTTTTCGAATTAGGTAGTTAGTATCTTTCTGTTTTTTCCAAAATCAATTATCGTTACATGTATGAAAAAAAAAAAAGCTTTCGGGCTGAAGCCCCCAAAAGTTAATCCTGGATCTACTAGTGAGTGATACAGAATATAATAAAGTGTGTATAGTAAGAATTGATTAATTTAAATGGCAGTATCTGTTTATTTAAAAATCATAACAGTGCCTTCAGATAGATATTAAACAGCCAAATAAATATCTTGCACATTCCATATGTTGAAACAGAATTGATTTTGGTTTATTATTTTCAATAATCAACCATCGTGATCGACCAAAAAAATTCAAAAACTTAACCCCCTCTCAAAATTTGAGGTTTCACTTTTCAGGATGCGTAGAATTCGAAAAACGGATAAAATTTTTTTTGGCCGTCCGCCATCCGCGCATTTTCTCCGAAACTACTGGACCGATTTTTTTTTTTTTCAAATTTTGATATAAAATCAGAGGTCACATTACTATCCGCCATTTACTTTCAAAATGACGGTCGAAAAACCTGCGTTGCTATAGACTGTATCTCCTAAACGAATGTACAGATTTCAATGAAACTTCCCTAAAGTCATTTTCTCGACGCCCTTTAAATTTATCTATATAACATACTTCAACGAAAAGAAGCTGGAAAAAAAGTTACGAGGGATGGTAAAATTAAATTCCGAATAACTCGAAAAGTTTATACTTTTTGTTGATATTGTATAGGGGTTTTTAAAAGTTTACGAAATTTCCTAAAAAAAAAAAAATCGGACAATTAGGAGCAAAGATATGGTCTCTAGATGTTTTTTTATGTATAATACTGCAAAGGTTATATCCTTTGTTTTGGTTTTTTAATGTATTATTAAAATAATGCTATTTTTTTTAGCATATTACTAATGATTAAAAAAAAAAAGTTTAGTCCAATAATTGGAATCACCTTTTGTTTAATGTTACTTTAGATGTATAATTGTTTGGAAATAATAAACCATTGTGAAATAATTTGCAGCGTTTTTTTAACTCTATCCATATCTAACGCATTAAAAGAAAGATCATTTTATGTTTTGAAGCGTGTAAAAAAATACTTAATAAACTCTCAGGGAGAGTAAAGATTAAATTATATGACTAATTATTCTGTATTCTGTGTATGTAACCGAAAATTTTAAGTAAAATTGGCACTATTAAAATTATGAATGAATATTTAAGAAAAAACGAAACAACTAAAGGCATATAAAAGAAACGTCTTAAGCTTATGTTTTGTGATATGATTTTTTCAGTTCTTTTCTATTTGTTAATAAAGAAACGCTCTAAAACATTTAACTGCTTAGAGCCCCCCCCCCTTGTATTGATACGCCCATGAAAAAGTGAAAATAAATATAATAAATTGTACGAAATTTAATAAGTGTTATCTTATTTAAATATATATTCTTTCGTCATTAATAATGTTCAATTAGATTTCGTTTATACCTTCTTCGATGATATCAATTAAATTGTTCAAAAAAAAAAAATACTTATAAAAATTCTTTAGCCCAATCAATTTGGTGTTAATACTTATCATTATAGACAGTTTTGTAATTTTTAATTGATTGAATATTACTATGTAAATAGATATTATAATAAAATAACGCTTAAAAGAAAGATAAATATAGTAGATATTTCTGAAGAACGTTTCGTTGTTTTGATGGAAGTGCCTTAATTCAATAACCGGCTTCGCAAACTGAGTTAAGTTCTGTCTTTGTGGTTTATGTGGACAGGTATTATGTGGTTTAATAAACGACTATAAATATAATGTATCATATATCTATATATATTTTAAACATATATTTCGGCTCATAAAAGTTCATAATATTCAGGCCGTTTTTCCGTAATAAAATTACGTGTTTAATTTGGAACGATATTAAGTACTTTTATTTATTGCTTAATAAAAATAAAAGGATTTTTAATTATAATTACTTTTTAAATTTTATATATTTGCAAAGAAATTAAATCCATGTAAATTAATTTTTTTTTTTTTTTGTATAAATAAATAACGATAACATAGTTCATAATAATACTCATAATTTTGATAATTATTCAAATTAAATACAAAACTGAAATATTAATAACTTTTCTAATAATTCCATTGTTTTTTTGTACGATAAATAAATGCATAAATATATAAAAATGTATATTAATTTTTTTTTTTTTTTTATGTTGGCATGTTGAGAAAAGTTCCCCCTTCTCGAAATCCGTTACACCAAAGGTAGATATTCAAATTTTTTCTCTTTAAAAAAATCAGAAATATAATACTTTTTTAATGGTAAAATAATGTTAAATGTAGTTTATTATTTAAAACTGATATTGTTTTAAAGTTTGAATAGAAAAAATTATCTAATTGCAAATTTATTGTGGCAACAATTCTTTACATTTGGAGCCAAATTAATTGCAGGTCTCCATTTTCTTTTTTGGCTTGGGTTAATCCACTGCTCAACTCATTACTACAGTTTAAGATTTAATATTATCGTTTTAGTGGCTTAATTTAACATAATATAGTTAGGATTACAGTTTTAATGGTAATAATGCCTTGCTTTTAGGTAACTATTGGTAAATTAATATTTGATTTTATATAACATTGAATAATGAAAGTACAATTTTTTTTCCCATATGTTTTATGAAGTCAGAATAATGATTTCAATATGTATATCATTATTTTGTGTATATATCCATAAATGTATGTAATGTATATATATAAATGAATCAATTTGTACGAAACGTAGTAATTATCTAATAAATGGAAACATTTTAAGACCGAATTCATTTTTTTTAAAATACCATATGTGTGGATACTTAAAAGTAGTATATATGAATAGGAAATGAATTTCCCTTAAAATTGTTTCATTTATTTAAGTCATTACAACATTTCGTGCAAATTGGGTCATTATCAAATTATCAAAAGTTTATGAAATATCTAACATATTTCCATTTTATATAATTATATTATTGTTAACTTTCATTACAATAATACAAAACCAAACTTGATCTTAGCGTTTTATTTCCATTCAATCAAATATATGTCAATTCAAAAAACACAATTGTAGGTAGTATTCAAGAGACTACCTAATATCGATTTTTTTTAATCCCCACATAACTAAATGTATATATATATTTATGGTTAGATTGATGTAGATAAAAAAAGTTAAAATTATTATTCAGGTTGTTTTAATTTTGAGTTAAGAAATTTAAAGATTTACAATCCTAATATAATTTTTGTATATATAGGTTTTTTTTTTCTGAAAAAGAGGAAGCGAGATAGCTCAGTGAGTGAGGTACTACACTCCAATACTTCATATCCTGGGTTCAAGCCTGCCTCTTGCAAGTAATTATTTATTCTGTTGTGGCAGCCGTCGAATGACCTTGCGGTCCAGGGATCCTAGGGCAAACCCAGTCTCTATAACGTGAGTACTCTTAAATAATGATAAATTAAAAAGAGAAATCTGGTTGTTGGTATGATATCTGTCGATCACCTCCTTGCACCATTGAACAAGAAACTGTACCTACAAATTAATGAACCCAAGCCATTCCATGGGTTGTTGTGGTATATTTTTCTTATTTATATATAAATTAATTGCATAAACAAAACTATAGACAATGAATTCATTTACAAAATATTATGGAGTAAGGGTATGGTCCGGGCGATCATAAAAGGACTAAACTAGTGAAAAAAATATTTTAGTCTTTTTATGACCGTCACGCCGGACCATCTCCGTACTCAATAATATACCACGGTCAACCATCAATTATTCAAGAAAATATTATGGTTTTCATGATTTATTTTCTGTTTTATTGAACATTTGTAAAAGATTTTTATTACTGAAAAATCATAAAACTTCAAAAACATATAATTTTTTTTGTTATCTTGAAAATACATTTTCCAAAATTTAGAAATTTAATAAGAAAAATTAGTACATTATTGAACTTTTTATTTAAGGTATTAAATACTTCAGTTTTATAAAATTGTTGGCAGATATAACGATTTATTTTGAATTTTTTTCTATATAAATTTTTTATTTCAAGGAAACTTCAAAATCTTTTATAATTCAAAAAACTATTGCATTTTTTGCCTAATTTTTTACATCTGACAATGTTTCGGACATCTTCGCCTATTTTCAAATCTTAGAAATATTTCTCAAAATCGTCTAAAAATAACTTAAAATTCATTCGTTTATACATGGTTTTATTGCGCTGTTAAAATAAGTTAATATAGCAATTTGAATAAAACCAAGTACAAAGAAGACAGTAATTTTTTTTTTTTTAGCATTTGAATGAATTTTAAATTATGTTTAGAAAATTTTAAGAAACATTTCTAAGATTTGAAAATAATTGAAGTGACCCGAAACTTTGTCATATATAAAAAAGAAGCAAAAAATGCAATTAAAGTTTTGTGAATTATAAATGATTTATAAGTTTACTAAAATAATAAATTTATATAGAAAAATGACGTACCCTTGAAAATTTAATAATAATATTATGTTTTCTTTTTTGTTTCTCCTTTTTTGTATTAAAGACCTTTTAGATCTTTTGTTACCTTAATTACCGTTCTCCATCTCTGCCAATCTTGGGCTATTTCTTTCCACTCGTCTGCACGCAGCTCTATTTGTTGATTTGATCGATATATCTGGTTTTTGGCCTTTCATGTGGTCTTTCGCTTACTATTGAGGCATTCATTGCTGTGTGATTCTTCACATATTCATGTAACATAGTATTTCATATAAGATGACTGATCCAAATAGTTTTTTTGTTATTTATACAAAGACATCTGGTTCCAAATATGATAACTATTATAACTAAAATAGATTGATTATTAGAAGTGTTCCTAAGGATTTTTAACTTCTCTCCTCCATTATCACTTCATCACTCTCACCCACTCTGTTATCACGTTCAAGTCTCAAGCCTCAGGTTAAAAAAAAAAGTGATAAAACTATTCTATGATCTGCTGGAATATAAATCTACACAAATTTAATTTGATAGATAAAATATTTTAATTGGCCTAGGTGGTGAATTTTATTAAACTTTTTATCAAAATTTATTTAACTTCAATAATATAAAACACTGTGATATAAAATAATATTTATTTGATTATGATTGAAAAATTCTAACCACTTAGAAAAAAAAAACCAAGATCACATCTTTCAATCCATGACACCCCAGCGCATACTCATAAACAATATGTGCCAGGTTGTCATGGAGTGAATGATGTGATCTTGGGTTTTTTCATATTGTGGGAATCGGCAAAACTTTGACGGGTTGGTTAGATTTTAGATTGCAACGCTGTGTGAGTGAATTTCCTCAATTATAAACTAACATTTAATTTCTAGTTACAAATGGTGTCTCCAAGGATATATATAAGTCCTTATAGTTTAATAATTTATTTAATGTTTAATGATGTTTCGAACAGTTTACTCATTTTCAAGTTATCTGCAAATAGCAACAAAAAAAACATTGTTAATAATAATCATTAATTATCTAATGACAATTACATGTGTGGTGCTAATACTACTGTAAGAACTTAACAAAACTCCATAATTTCAAAATCTTTCTATTATATTGCTGTATTATATCTTATTTCTGATCTATAACAATGTAAATAACCATATTCCATTACACGGAAATCGGCACTACATTCTCTTACTATCTATTATGGACTGCAACATTTAAATACTTAAGGGATGTATGTCCCAGTAAGAATTAGCTAATAAAAATGGAATATAGCATTGTTAATATTTATTCTAATCATAAACTAATTTAATTTGATATATGAACATAATGTTTATTTAAATATGATTAATAAGTAGCGACATCTTTATTCGAAATTAGGCTCTTTAAATAATTTAATTGATAACAACTATTGAATGTACTGAATCTGACATGGTGTCATAGTAGGGGCTTAAAGGATATCAAACCAAATTAGAAAAAGTAAGAAATTATGTATTAATTTTTTTTTAACAGTTTCGGTTTGGTTTCCAAATGGCACCAGTGTATGAGACTATGTTTAAGAGAGATGTAAAATTAATTTTTATGGGGGGACTGGATAATAGAATGTTTCTTAAATTAATTTCTCTTTTAAAAATGTTATTCAGTAGGACTTTCCCGAATTTAAATAAAGTAAACTCATTGGAATATTTGCATTTATTTTCTGTATTAATCTAATCAATAAATCTTGTCTAAGTTTCATTTATATTAAAGCATTGTATTAAACAAATATTAGCTGATTTTATACTTTACAAAAGTTTATTATAATAAGTTATTTAGTAGGTCTTTCTTGAATCAAAATAAAATAAACCAATTAAAATATTTGTATTAATGTATTTTTTGTTTAGGTAATAATCTGATCAATAAATCTTGTCTCAGTTTCAATCAAGTATAACTGTTGAAATTAGGAAAACATTTTTAAAACAAAATTGATTTCAGAAACACTCTATTATCCAATTGCCCCAAAACAATTAATTGTATATTAATTAATATATAAAATAAATAATATATACCTCCTATTTTTTCTAACTTGATTTGTTTTCCTTTAAGTCCCTACTATGAGACATTATTGAATTCAGTACATGCAATAGTTGTTATCTATTAGATTAGTTGAAGTGCCTAATTTTAAATACAATGATCATCACTCATTTATCAAATTTAAATAAACATATATTTATCTGTTAATGGTTTTACCTAATTTGTCTCAGTTTCAATAACATATTTTTTGAATATTTTCCATATCTTTAACAAACATTCTCATACCTTGGTGCTAATAGAAAACCAAACCAAGCTATCCAAAAATTTAAATCCTCTCTGCTGTGTCTAACTTAGTTTGGTTTCCATTAGCTCCTAGCCATGGAATAATGAACCAAATTTAAAATAGTGCTTTTTTCAATTCAATAGTTTAACTTCATTGAAACTGAGACGAGATATGTCAATCAGATTATGGATCCAGTACATGCAATAGTTGTTCTCTATTAGATTAGTTGAAGTGCCTAATTTTAAATACAATGATCACCACTTATTTATCAAATTTAAATAAACATATGTTTATCTGTTAGTGGTTTTACCTAATTTGTCTCAGTTTCAATAGCTTAATTTTTGAATATTTTCCATAGGAAACCAAACCAAGCTATCCAAAAATTTAAATCCTCTCTGCTGTGTCTAACTTAGTTTGGTTTCCATTGGCTCCTTACCATGGGAATATTGAACAAAATTTAAAATAATGCTTTCTTCATTTCAATAGTTTTACTTCATTGAAACCTAGATGAGATTTGTTGATCGGATTATGGATTCAATTCATTCAATAGTTGTTATCTATCAGATTAGTTGAAGTGCCTAATTTTAAATACAATGATCACCACTTATTTATCAAATTTAAATAAACATATGTTTATCTGTTAATGGTTTTACCTAATTTGTCTCAGTTTCAATAGCTTAATTTTTGAATATTTTCCATCTCTTTAACAAACATTCTCATACCTAGGTGCTAATAGGAAACCAAACCAAGCTATCCAAAAATTTAAATCCTCTCTGCTGTGTCTAACTTAGTTTGGTTTCCATTAGCTCCTTGCCATGGAATATTGAACAAAATTTAAAATAGTGCTTTTTTCAATTCAATAGTTTTACTTCATTGAAACTGAGACGAGATATGTCAATCAGATTATGGATCCAGTACATGCAATAGTTGTTCTCTATTAGATTAGTTGAAGTGCCTAATTTTAAATACAATGATCACCACTTATTTATCAAATTTAAATAAACATATGTTTATCTGTTAATGGTTTTACCTAATTTTTCTCAGTTTCAATAGCTTAATTTTTGAATATTTTCCATAGGAAACCAAACCAAGCTATCCAAAAATTTAAATCCTCTCTGCTGTGTCTAACTTAGTTTGGTTTCCATTGGCTCCTTACCATGGGCATATTGAACAAAATTTAAAATAATGCTTTCTTCATTTCAATAGTTTTACTTCATTGAAACCTAGATGAGATTTGTTGATCGGATTATGGATTCGATTCATTCAATAGTTGTTATCTATCAGATTAGTTGAAGTGCCTAATTTTAAATACAATGATCACCAATTATTTATCAAATTTAAATAAACATATATTTATCTGTTAATGGTTTTACCTAATTTGTCTCAGCTTCAATAGCTTAATTTTTGAATATTTTCCATCTCTTTAACATTCTCATACCTAGGTGCTAATAGGAAACCAAACCAAGCTATCCAAAAATTTAAATCCTCTCTGCTGTGTCTAACTTAGTTTGGTTTCCATTGGCTCCTTACCATGGGAATATTGAACAAAATTTAAAATAATGCTTTCTTCATTTCAATAGTTTTACTTCATTGAAACCTAGATGAGATTTGTTGATCGGATTATGGATTCGATTCATTCAATAGTTGTTATCTATCAGATTAGTTGAAGTGCCTAATTTTAAATACAATGATCACCACTTATTTATCAAATTTAAATAAACATATGTTTATCTGTTAATGGTTTTACCTAATTTGTCTCAGCTTCAATAGCTTAATTTTTGAATATTTTCCATCTCTTTAACATTCTCATACCTAGGTGCTAATAGGAAACCAAACCAAGCTATCCAAAAATTTAAATCCTCTCTGCTGTGTCTAACTTAGTTTGGTTTCCATTGGCTCCTTACCATGGGAATATTGAACAAAATTTAAAATAATGCTTTCTTCATTTCAATAGTTTTACTTCATTGAAACCTAGATGAGATTTGTTGATCGGATTATGGATTCGATTCATTCAATAGTTGTTATCTATCAGATTAGTTGAAGTGCCTAATTTTAAATACAATGATCACCACTTATTTATCAAATTTAAATAAACATATGTTTATCTGTTAATGGTTTTACCTAATTTGTCTCAGCTTCAATAGCTTAATTTTTGAATATTTTCCATCTCTTTAACATTCTCATACCTAGGTGCTAATAGGAAACCAAACCAAGCTATCCAAAAATTTAAATCCTCTCTGCTGTGTCTAACTTAGTTTGGTTTCCATTGGCTCCTTACCATGGGCATATTGAACAAAATTTAAAATAATGCTTTCTTCATTTCAATAGTTTTACTTCATTGAAACCTAGATGAGATTTGTTGATCGGATTATGGATTCGATTCATTCAATAGTTGTTATCTATCAGATTAGTTGAAGTGCCTAATTTTAAATACAATGATCACCACTTATTTATCAAATTTAAATAAACATATGTTTATCTGTTAATGGTTTTACCTAATTTGTCTCAGCTTCAATAGCTTAATTTTTGAATATTTTCCATCTCTTTAACATTCTCATACCTAGGTGCTAATAGGAAACCAAACCAAGCTATCCAAAAATTCAAATCCTCTCTGCTGTGTCTAACTTAGTTTGGTTTCCATTGGCTCCTTACCATGGGAATATTGAACAAAATTTAAATTAATGCTTTCTTCAATTCAATTATTTTACTTCATTGAAACTGAGCGGACGAGATTTGTCGATCAGATTATGAATTAAGTATTTGCAATAGTTGTTATCTATTAGATTAGTTGAAGTGCCTAATTTTAAATACAATGGTCACCACTTATTTATTAAATTTAAATAAACATATATTTATCTGTTAATGGTTTTACCTAAATTGTCTCAGTTTTGATAGCTTAATTTTTTAATGTTTTCCATCTCTTTAACAAACATTCTCATACCTAGGTGCCAATAGGAAACCAAACCAAGCGAACCAAAAATTAAAATCCTCTCTGCTGTGTCTAACTTAGTTTGGTTTCCATTAGCTCCTTATCATGGAATATTGAACAAAATTTAAAATAATAGTTTCTTCAATTCAATTGGTTTACTTCATTGAAACTGAGACGAGATTTGTCGATCTGATTACGGATTCAATACATTGAACAGTTAATATCTATTAGATTAGTTAATGAGCCTAGTTTTGAATACAATTGTCACCACTCATTTATCAAATTTAAATAAACATATATTTATCTGTTAATGGTTTTACCTAATTAATCTCAGTTTCAATGCTTAATTTTTTAATATTTTCCATCTCTTTAACAAACATTCTCATATCTAGGTACCAATAGGAAACCAAACCAAGCTATCCAAAGATTTAAATCCTCTCTGCTGTGTCTAACTTAGTTTGGTTTCCATTGGCTCCTTACCATGGGAATATTGAACAAAATTTAAAATAATGCTTTCTTCAATTCAATAGTTTTACTTCATTGAAACCTAGATGAGATTTGTTGATCGGATTATGGATTCGATTCATTCAATAGTTGTTATCTATCAGATTAGTTGAAGTGCCTAATTTTAAATACAATGATCACCACTTATTTATCAAATTTAAATAAACATATGTTTATCTGTTAATGGTTTTACCTAATTTGTCTCAGCTTCAATAGCTTAATTTTTGAATATTTTCCATCTCTTTAACATTCTCATACCTAGGTGCTAATAGGAAACCAAACCAAGCTATCCAAAAATTTAAATCCTCTCTGCTGTGTCTAACTTAGTTTGGTTTCCATTGGCTCCTTACCATGGGAATATTGAACAAAATTTAAAATAATGCTTTCTTCATTTCAATAGTTTTACTTCATTGAAACCTAGATGAGATTTGTTGATCGGATTATGGATTCGATTCATTCAATAGTTGTTATCTATCAGATTAGTTGAAGTGCCTAATTTTAAATACAATGATCACCACTTATTTATCAAATTTAAATAAACATATGTTTATCTGTTAATGGTTTTACCTAATTTGTCTCAGCTTCAATAGCTTAATTTTTGAATATTTTCCATCTCTTTAACATTCTCATACCTAGGTGCTAATAGGAAACCAAACCAAGCTATCCAAAAATTTAAATCCTCTCTGCTGTGTCTAACTTAGTTTGGTTTCCATTGGCTCCTTACCATGGGCATATTGAACAAAATTTAAAATAATGCTTTCTTCATTTCAATAGTTTTACTTCATTGAAACCTAGATGAGATTTGTTGATCGGATTATGGATTCGATTCATTCAATAGTTGTTATCTATCAGATTAGTTGAAGTGCCTAATTTTAAATACAATGATCACCACTTATTTATCAAATTTAAATAAACATATGTTTATCTGTTAATGGTTTTACCTAATTTGTCTCAGCTTCAATAGCTTAATTTTTGAATATTTTCCATCTTTTTAATAAACATTCTCATACCAAGGTGCTAATAGGAAACCAAACCAAGCTATCCAAAAATTAAAATCCTCTCTGCTGTGCCTAACTTAGTTTGGTTTCCATTGGCTCCTTACCATGGGAATATTGAACAAAATTTAAATTAATGCTTTCTTCAATTCAATTATTTTACTTCATTGAAACTGAGCGGACGAGATTTGTCGATCAGATTATGAATTAAGTATTTGCAATAGTTGTTATCTATTAGATTAGTTGAAGTGCCTAATTTTAAATACAATGGTCACCACTTATTTATTAAATTTAAATAAACATATATTTATCTGTTAATGGTTTTACCTAAATTGTCTCAGTTTTGATAGCTTAATTTTTTAATGTTTTCCATCTCTTTAACAAACATTCTCATACCTAGGTGCCAATAGGAAACCAAACCAAGCGAACCAAAAATTAAAATCCTCTCTGCTGTGTCTAACTTAGTTTGGTTTCCATTAGCTCCTTATCATGGAATATTGAACAAAATTTAAAATTGTCTTTCTTTAATTAAGTTGTTTTACTTGATTGAAACTGAGATGAGATATGTCAATCAGATTATGGATCCAGTACATTCAATAGTTGTTATCTATTAGATTAGTTGAAGTGCCTAATTTTAAATACAATGGTCACCAATTATTTATCAAATTTAAATAAACATATATTTATCTGTTAATGGTTTTACCTAATTTGTCTCAGATTCAATAGCTTAATTGTTAAATGTTTTCCATCTCTTTAATAAACATTCTCATACCCTGGTGCCAATAGGAAACCAAACCAAGCTATCCAAAAATTCAAATCCTCTCTGCTGTGTCTAACTTAGTTTGGTTTCTATTGGCTTCTTACCATAAGAATATTGAACAAAATTTAAAATAATGGTTTCTTCAATTCAATTGGTTTACTTCATTGAAACTGAGACGAGATTTGTCGATCTGATTACGGATTCAATACATTGAACAGTTAATATCTATTAGATTAGTTAATGAGCCTAGTTTTGAATACAATGGTCATCACTCATTTATTAAATTTAAGTAAACATATATTTATCTGTTAATGGTTTTACCTAATTAATCTCAGTTTCAATGCTTAATTTTTTAATATTTTCCATCTCTTTAACAAACATTCTCATATCTAGGTACCAATAGGAAACCAAACCAAGCTATCCAAAGATTTAAATCCTCTCTGCTGTGTCTAACTTAGTTTGGTTTCCATTGGCTCCTTACCATGGGAATATTGAACAAAATTTAAAATAATGCTTTCTTCAATTCAATAGTTTTACTTCATTGAAACTGAGACGAGATATGTCAATCAGATTATGGATCCAGTACATGCAATAGTTGTTCTCTATTAGATTAGATGAAGTGCCTAATTTTAAATACAATGGTCTCCATCTATTTATCAAATTTAAATATACATATATTTATCTGTTAATGGTTTTACCTAATTTGTTTCAGTTTCAATAGCATATGTTTTGAATATTTTCCATATCTTTAACAAACATTCTCATACTTAGGTGCTAATAGAAAACCAAACCAAGCTATCCAAAGATTTAAATCCTCTCTGCTGTGTCTAACTTAGTTTGGTTTCCATTGGCTCCTTACCATGGGAATATTGAACAAAATTTAAAATAATGCTTTCTTCAATTCAATAGTTTTACTTCATTGAAACTGAGACGAGATATGTCAATCAGATTATGGATCCAGTACATGCAATAGTTGTTATCTATTAGATTAGTTGAAGTGCCTAATTTTAAATACAATGGTCACCAATTATTTATCAAATTTAAATAAACATATATTTATCTGTTAATGGTTTTACCTAATTTGTCTCAGTTTCAATGGCTTAATTGTTAAATATTTTCCATCTCTTTAATAAACATTCTCATACCCATAAAAATTTAAATCTTCTCTGCTGTGTCAAACTTTGTTTGGTTTCCATTAGCTCCTTACCATGGAATATTGAACAAAATCTAGAATAATGCTTTCTTCATTTCAATAGTTTTATTTCATTGAAACTGAGAAGAGATTTGTCGATCAGTTTATTTCCTAAACAAAAATTAAATTAATGCAAATATATGTTTAATTTATTTTGATTCCGGAAAGACCTAGTGAATAACCTACTAATTGTACTATAAAAAATTTTTTAGCTTTATGTTTTCATAAAAGGGGTTTAAATAGCTTTTGATGAATATTTTTCCTTAAGGATACTTAAAAATCCAAGTTTTATTAGTCTCTTCGAAAAAAAAAAAACAGTTTAGTTATTAAACTTATTTTTAACAAACTTTTTATT
Organism: Nezara viridula; assembly: GCA_928085145.1. Taxonomy (NCBI): domain Eukaryota; kingdom Metazoa; phylum Arthropoda; class Insecta; order Hemiptera; family Pentatomidae; genus Nezara; species Nezara viridula. The sequence continues at coordinate 4,597,609 of OV725079.1, forward strand.
TTTTTAATATTTGGGTTTGTTTTTGAAAAAAAAAAAATGATTACACTATTGTATTCATTGGGTGTTTTTACATTGGAATTGATACTTATCTCAATTTACATAAAAATCTATTAGAATTCACTTTGGAAATAAGGGACTCACATATCTTAAACAATTATAAAAAATGTTTCATTTTTATATTTTGATAGATAGTTCTCTTTGTAATATATCCTATTTAGTAGATTTTGTTTTATAACCACAATAGATATTTGAAAATTGCCAAATTAGGTATATGATAAGCAAAATTATTTAGCAACCAATTCAATTAAAAAATTTATAATTAATTGGTCCTTTTTTTATTTAAAATAGTTATTTGTTGTAAATAATTTAATATCGCAAATTAATAATGAATTATTATTTAACAGATGTCAAGCTAAAACTTAAAGTTATCATTTATCATAATCATTGCTTGATTTTTGTTTGTTTGTATCTTATTTAAGTGAGTTACTTCCCTTTTAAGAACCAGGACCCAAATATTACTCAATCTTGTTTAATCATTTCATGGTATTATTTTTATGGAATGCCTAATACTTTTTTTCCTTCTTCGATTTGTTCTTTTGCATGAACGTGATAACAGATTTAGGGGAAATGAAAAGAAAAAATTGGAGGAGAAGAAATTATGAGTCAAGAAATGAAAGGATCTGTTTGCAAAGTTTGATGGAAGCTGGGGACTTGGATGTATCTTGATGATCATGATCCTATCCTCTAGGTTAGGGGACCCCAACCCAGTGCCGGTATGCACCGTCGTGCCTGCTTAACATAACGTGTGCCTATTACTAAAAATTATTTATTTTATATAAATAAAATGGTAATACTTTTTTATTTCTTAAAATATTTTTTTTTTATGATAAACAAACTTCTTTAGGGTTTTCATATTTTTATAATTATTATATTTAATCTATATGTGATTATTTTTTTATAAAACCATTTTTAGTCTCACATCCCTTTATTACATTTTTAAAACATTATTACAATATTATTATTTTTTTAACATTTTGGCTCCAAAAGCCACTTTTTGTTTAAAAAAAAACAAAACATTAGTCACATTAAAAAAACATTGTTAATAATTTTTTTTTTTTTTACAAAATATCCGTATATAGAATACTACTCTATGGTAGCACCTGTTTTACCACATGTAAAATGCTTTGTTTTTGTTTTTTTAATTTTCTTCCAAAAATCCAAAAATTGTCTCCTCTTTTTCTCATTTTCCCAGTACTTCATCTTGAAATTTAACATTACTTTTCAATGTAATAATCTAAAACAAACTGTCTTTTATAAAAAAACAAAAACACTATTTCATTATACAAATTTTTTTTTTCTTATTAATGAATTTTCCATTATTGTGGTTTTCCTTGACCTTAATGTCATTTAGGATATTTTTCCAAAGCTCTCAATTCATGCTCTCAGAGCTCTTCAAGTTTCTTCTCTTCATTTGCTTAGTCTTTTGTTGTATTCTTCTTTCTACTTCCAGACTTCTTTTAGGAAATCTTTCTGCAGACATTATTTCAATGTGTACAAATCACCTTATTCTTTTTTCTTCAACATCTGCTAGAATGTTCTTTTTCGCCTACATCAGCTCCTGAATTCTTTGATTTTTAATTCTTTCCCTTCTGGATTTTCCAGCTACTCTTCTCCAAAAGTCTATTTACACTGCTAGCAATTTCCTCCAGTATTTGACACTAATGATCCATGTTTCCAAGGCATATATAGACTCTAATACAGTTTTGTAGATTAGCCTCTTTGTAGTAGGCTGTGAATTCGAGGGCTGATGGATTTTGTTGAGGATAGCCATCGTTTTTCTTCATTCTCTGTTCTATATCACTGGTGGAGGTTCCTTCATTATTGAATACCTACTCCAGGTATTTGAACATATGCACCTTTTTAAATTTGCCTGTTATCTGTAGAAGACTGTGAGTCTCACAGAAACAAAAGAATTCCGTATGACCCCAGACAATTTTTTTTAACACAATTTTATTGACTAACATTGCAAGATGTAGTTTGGATTCCACTTAAAACAGAAAGTCTCCTGTCTTTATTGCCATAATTCCAAAACACAAGGAAGTAAAATCAAATATAAAACCTTATAAAGAGTTTTTTTAACCAAATATGAAATACAGCTGTTTTTTTGATTGGTTGATCTTGGACAAACTCCTAAACTCAGCGCTGAGCTCATCAATGGCATAAGATTCGTCTCTTTATTGGTCTGTTGACTATTTGAATTCATTCTGACGTAGGGAAGTGGCGACCCCATCGCCCAGCTTTCAGGCTGCAATCAGCCACTGGTCCTCCAGGTTGGGGGAACATTTACACTAACACTCACACAGTACTCTGTATTGACCACACTACACAAACCACCTCATTCACACAAAAAGGTCATTCACAGTACTCTTTTTTCCTTTTTAAATTTTTCAGCACATGGCCATTGAATTTTGCCTAAAAAACTTAGCAACTTAAGCCTTGTATTATAGGTATGATATCCATTGTACATTATGTCTTCCTTTAGACATAATATCATATTTTTAGAAGATAAAAATAATAAAAATTAAAGCTATGGTTCAAATTTGGAAACTGTCTTCTGTTTCATTGCTAGCATATTATTACTAGTATGTTAAATTATACTGGTATTACAGGGGCCTGATTTTCCTCAAGCAGTTCCCACCTTTTTAAATGGTGAATTGCTGTTATCCTCCAAATCCGAAACTGTAGTAGTAGTAACTATTATCTGGGTATGTTCTTTACATCTTTTTTCAACACTATCTGCCTATAAAAGCTATGGGCAGCCTCTAGACCATTTCCTCATAATTGTAGTCTCATATGGTCCCTAGCCTGCTCGTCTTGATTATTCTCTCAATGTCAGACTCATTAAGTAAGGAGTATATTTGTTTGTTAAGCTTCTTCATGTTGGTCTATTTTCCACTGGGCCATAGATAACATATCCCTCAAATATCATGAGATCGCTTTCATCAGACTTTGAGAAGGCCCACGTTTCTTACCTACAAGTAAACACTTTCTTGTGCAATATCCAATCAATTCAATTAAATTTTTATTTGTTTTGACGGAAGAACCCTATACAAATGTAGTCAATCACAAAATAACAAACATTATTATCCTTATGGAAATACAAATTCATACCTTTTCATACCACATAACGTATATTACTACACTCATAAGCATAAATTAAAAATATTATTCAGTAAAAATCAGACAGTTAAAATAGTTCCAATTATCAAATTAATATAAAATCAAAAATTGTCAACAATATACATAAATAAATGCACATAAAACAATAAATACACATATATTTTTTTAAATATTAATATTAAACTAGGTTTTAAAATTAAATTAAAAGATTACTCATATATCTAAGAGAAAAAACAAGAAAAATACCTGGACAGATTACATGCCCTTGTGCGATATGAAATTTTTGCCATAATATGCAGAGGACAATATTCCAGATTACCCTACTGATTCTCGATTATTTAATATAATTGAGATGAAGAAATATAATTTTCTCATATCTTCTGCACTGGTTGGCTTAAATATTTCTATTCCATCAAGATTTTCCATACTCTGGTAAATTCTTAATCTTTTCTTGTGCAATATTGTTTTTTTAGCTCTTGATATTGAATTAGTTTCATACAATTTAGGCAACTTATACAAATTAGTTTGTATATTAAGGCTCTTATTTTTATTGAAAATATTGTCTCATGTCTTATAAGTTATGAGCAGGAATCAAATTTGAGTGTAGTAAAAATTATGCAATTAAATAACTCTTATTAGCAATTATTTTATATATAATGTTATTTATATCTGTTAATAACATTAACAGTAACAAAATGAATTAGTTAAAAAATATATATTTTTTAAATTGATTATAATATAGATACTAAATAAATAATGAGTTAAAATATTTTTAGCGTATAGAAAATAAAAAATGAGATATACCAACTTTTCTTAGTTTGTAAAAAAATCTTAACTCTTTGAGTATTTTAAATAAAATAAAAAATATGTACCACTGCAACCCATGGAGAGTCTTGGATTGAGTACTTTGTAAGGAAAAACTGTTTCAAGTTCACTGGTTATGCAAGAATGTTATCTGGTCAGGGTCACACTCAATATCAGGTATTCCTGCCTAATTAAGGGTACCCACTTTATAGAGGCTGGTTGTGCCCAAGGAGGGTCCCCAAACCGCGAGTCAATCCATGGCTGATATAACAGGTAGACTCGGACCCAAACTGAGGAGGATAGTGCCTTATTCACTGAGGTACTCTCCTACATAAATTGTATAAGCTATATAATTATAATTTTTATTTTAAAAAATAAATAATTCTATACGATTTATTTTTTAATTATATCACTAATTAATTAATATTTATAAATTTATAAAAGAAACTTTCACAATTATTTTGGTTTAATTATTATTAATATTGACATCAATTTTTTATTAACATATCATGCTTTTTATTGTATAGGTGCAGAGCAGTGGCTTGATTTTTTTATTTTTTTTTAGATAAATCTTTATTTCATAGTTGCTATTACTTTGGTGCAGTGCGGTTCGGGTGTGTCGCTCAGTGAGTTGATTTTTGATATTTAAAAGTGTAGTCAGTGTTAAAGTGAATTTTCCTAATTACCGCCGTGGATGTTCGGTTTTTTCGATTCGAAATCTGCTGGGTTTAAAGACCTTGGCGGATAGTGAACTTGAAGAAAGAAGCATCCGATATCTCTGAGAAATCATGGGTAAGTTACATGCCACATTATTTATTTTTCCATCTTTTTTTTTTAATTGATTTGTTTTCTCCTTACTCTTATCTAATTTCAAATATTATTTTAATTTTCAAGTATTGTGAAATTAAGTTAAGAACATAAAGCAAACCTATTAATAAACAGAGATTGTTTTTTAATTCATTTAAGCTATTTTTGGCATAAATTATTTTATTGAAAATTTAGAAATTCAAATTCAAAAATGAAGTATAAATAATAGATTATTTGAAAAATAGATTTTATAAGCTTTCGATTAATGAATTGTTTATTTTGTTTACAGCTCTGGATCATGTACACCTGCTGGATAACAGGTACTAATTTAAACTATTGATTAGTATTTATTAGACATAGCAATAGATTCATTTATTTTAACGATATTTCATTTTTCAAAAATCAATATATATTATTTTATTTGTTATTGTTTCGAAAAGGAACAAATATTATTTCACTTTTTATTATGAGTTTCTTTATTCTATTTGGTATTGAAAGGTTAATAAGCTTATTTAATATTAATGTGTAATTTTTACTTTCATTTACCTATATATGTAATATATAGAAAGGGAAAATATTGTGATTGTGAAAATTTTTGAATCTAGGTTTTCAATGGAAATATACTTTTTGAGTCCAAATAACCATGTCCCAAAAATGGTTTGTGTGTGAGTGTGTGGACAGTGTAGTTCAAAAATGGCTCCAATTATTTTTATTAGACTTTATATATGTATATATGTACAATTGAAAGATCTTTAATAAAATCTGGGCCTTATCTATTAACAGGGCTTAAATGCCAAATGTTCAAAATTTCTTCCACTAAAGTATCTTTGATTTGATTTATTTTAAATAATTAACTATCTCTTATTGTTAAAAATAATGAAAAAAGGCAAAAAGTAACCTTTGAAAGAATTTTATAATTGAATAAAGGAGAAAAAAAGGAAAAATGTTTGATTAGGTCGAAAATGAATCTCTGGAAATAATTGTCGAAAGGTTTCCGAATAATACAATATATCGTTGAAAAGCTGAGAATTTTAGAAAAAAACCAAAACAATTATTTAATATAGAAAGTTATAGAATGTAATGGAGAGTGATAAAAAAATTATAAATAACCATATCTGAAAATTAACGGAAAACAAATGTTTTCAAGTGAATTAAATGAGATTTTCTAACAGAATGAAAACTTTTAAACTTTTGTTTAAATTTGAAAAACATGTATATAAAATCCAAAGCAAAGGCATTGTTTAAAAACTATTTCATTATAATTGTGTGAAATAAGAAGTAAAATATAAAAATAGTTCTTGGATTTGTAAAACATATGTTTATAACTTTAAATACATTTACTGTAGTTTAATAACTCTAGATCTGATAATATATTTAATTAATTAGGTATCTATCATCAATTTATTTCAACAGTTTATCATGTAACATTTTAGAAAATTAAATTAGTTAATAAATGTGGATTGATGGTTGGCTGTAGTGAATAATTGAAGAGGATTTTTTTTTTTCTTACGCCTAAGAAACGACTGCTTGATCAGCCATGCATTCTCTTGCAGTTCAATATAATTTTGCTCTCCTAACATAAGGGCTGTCCATTTCACTAAAGTAACATCTTATGGCTTGTAATGCAAGGCACGTGTATCAAGATGTTCTCCTGCTATCATATCTAACATGTCAGGGCATGTCAGGGTATCTTTTATACTGATGCGGTGGAGGTTCTTCTGAAGGAAATCATGGACTGTGAGCATTCTAAAGCATGCCACGGCTTGCCCTCTAGGTAGGTCTCTAGGAATCCTGCCACTTTCTTCCAGCAATCCACTCCATCTTTTCCCTTCAATTGTTTGTACATATTTCTCATTCAGTGAACTTTGGAGGATCTGTTATATTATTCTTTTTGTTGAATCCATGCCAAGAGGAATATCTGGTTGGATCATTCCAGAACCAGATGGTATCCATTGGAAAGCGACTTCTGTCCCATTTTCCTTTAATCAGTCCAAATACAGATGGCATTTAAGGACATTTGGATTCATATTATATCCATTTCGGAGAGACAAAATTGCTGCCTATATGTCAACAAAGAAAGCAACTTTCTTGTGTTTCCGTTCAACCAATCTCTGAAGGCCTAAGAGAATTGATTTCACTTCCCCTCCAAAGTTTGTGGCTACCTTTCCGACCGGTGCGGCCAGTTGAAACTCCTTTGAATAAACTCCAGCTCCGGCATGCTTTTGTGCTTCCTGTGCAGAACCATCAGTATATACATGGAGCCATTCTGTTTCTTGGAATCTTTTTCCGATGGTTTCTAGGGTTATAGCCTTTAGTTGGTAAAAGAGATGGATGGTTGGAATGATCAGTAAACAAAAAACAAATTATAAAAATAAATAAGTATATTTATTTTTATTTTTGCCGACGTTTCGGCCCAAAGTTCAGGCCTTCATCAGGGCCAGTCAAATGAAAGGTCTTGCGAAAGGATTCCGAAAGGTCTTGGTCTTGTGGAATCCTTTCGTTTGACCAGCCATGATGAAGTTCTGAATTTTGGGCCAAAATGTCATCAATAATAAAAATAAATATACTTATTTATTTTTAAATTTGTCAATAATTTAATGAATTTTCCCTTTTTGAAGTCACAACATTATTCACTTACAATTAGTGTGACAATTTTTGACCTATTGATAGTAAGCAATGAAAATCTCGTAATTCCATTTTAGTAAACTTTACAATGGAAAAATAAGAGTTTAGTGACTAATAGCAGTACAATCCATAATCGTTTGTTGGCTAAATATCCAGATATGCTTTCAAATCTCTCTAGGTATATATGGCTCAGAAACTGCATTTATGTATGTCATTTACAAAAACAGAAGAGTTATGAGATTTTTATAGGCTAACATAGGGTTTGTGTTGTTTTAATGGTATTAATGAGTTCTTTAGCTCTGTTAAAAATGCACTTCAAAAATTTTATAATAGTCCAACATTGCCATAATATAATTTCTATTCAAAGTATAGTAGTAAGTGAAAGTAGTGTGATGCGCTACAGAGATTTTTTTTATTTTATTCTCTTAAAATATCGGAAATTTATTTATTTCTTCATTGAGATTTATTACAACCTATCACATTTAAGGACAATAGTAATAGTGATAAAGAGTAGCTCATTCATACTATGCACAATAAATAAAAATAAATAAACAGCAATATAATAATACTAAAAGTAAATGTATATAAACTAAAAGATACTAAAATAAACAAAAATAAACTAATCTAACAAAATAACTACTTAAATACATACATGCTTTTATACAATATTCAATGAAGAGAAGGATAGTTGGGGTGATCAATCAAAGTAAAAATTCCAAAAATAAATAATATTTATTTTAACATTTGCCAACATTTTAAAATGGATTGGATCATTTAAGTACTTATATTATATTATTTGGATTATGTTTACTTCATCAGTCCACATTTTGTAACCGTTATTATTATTTATTTCTTAGTTCTTGTTATTGTCATTATTCTACCAACTTTATTTTTCTTTAATGTTCACTTACCTACTTCATTTTACTTTAAGGTTTTTTTACCCACATTGTTTATGCTTACCAATTGTTATCTGGATCTAATCTCAGCCCAGATGAAGGCCAGAACTTTGGGTCGAAAATCTTAAAATAAATATTATTATTTATTTTTTTCTATTTTTACTTTGACTGATCACCCCAACTATCCTTCTCTTCATTATTCTCTACAGTCAACCATCAATCCACAATTTACAATATTCATTCGCTCAAGGTCTCCGAGCCAAGTCTTTGCCTTAACTCGTGGAGGGAAAGGCAGGACTCTAGAAGATCCTAGTGTCTTTCACTCAGCCGCATCACTGGTATTACCAATAGAGGCTGAGCAGAGCTTAGTATATAGGTATGAATAATTATTTACTAAGTTCGGGCTCAAACAACATTGGACACATTTAATTATTGTTCAATAAAAAGCAAAAAAAAATTATATATTAAGATTAGCATCTGCAAGAAAATTACACTAATTAAAAATGCTGTTTTGTTAATGTATTATTATATTTAATATTGAATATAAATATAAGTAATATACATAATAATAAAAATTTAATTCCTGAAGTGTTTTTGAGAGGCAATTTTATTATTCATATTATTTATAGAAAGGAGATAGTTTTACTAAAGGTTCTTTACAATAGTGAATTCAGAGTTTAATTTTGGGGCTAACCTTTTTCTTTTCCTAAGAATGGTTATTAGAGGAACAATAGTGCTTTTAAGGATAAAATGTTTATATTTTTTCTTGATGTTTGATTAAATACATTGAATATTATAAAAATTTTATATTTTTTACTTACATTTTGTAGCGGAAGTAGATGTGTTATAATTTAAAAAGAGGAGGTATTATGATCGATTGTATTTGGATTGGATCACTTATAAAAATAAATATTAACCAATGAAAAAAAATACTACTTTCCTATTGGTGAAGAGAGAGGAGGCGAGGAGGGGTTCCAGCCAATAGCTAGCCCTCTTGAATCTGATAATGCTTATTTATAATTTGTTGTAAATTGCATTGATTCTTGATTTTACATTTTATTGTACTTTCCCCACTTATCATAGTAAAATATTTTTCTCTGTAGTAGAGAATTGCATGTCCTGTGTTTAAGTAGACATATGTCTTAATTGTTCTTAATATATTAAAACTGTTTTTTCAAAATAATTATTCAATAACTATCAAGAGTTTTAATATGATAGTATAATTTATTATCTATAATGCTATAAATATTTATTATTTATAAATTGGTTTGTTCAGTTCTGTTACATATTTGCATTCTATTGCTTTCTTCATTCGTTTTCTTCAACTTCCTTTTGAAAGAACTTGATTTTTTTATCTGTTCTCAGGAATGTAAGTTTTTGAAAACTCTGAATACTTGTATAATATGACTATTATGGTAAATCATTGGCCTTACATTTTAGAGTCTGTGTAAACACCTTCATGCTAGTTCTCACATAATTGTCTTTTTCATATATCCCCAAATTGTCTATTCTAGAGTTTTGAAAGATCTTTTTTTACTTGCATTTTTACTTTCCTACCTATAATAGGTAAGGAAAGTATTACGATTGGGTCAAATTTCATAAATAAAAAACACATTTTTAGCCATTGGTCTGTCTGTCTTTCCCAAGATTTTCTCAGGAACTAGTGAACTGATTTTGTTGCTTCTTTTTTTATTTAGTAGGGTTTTGCCTACTGATGCCTGTGATACAAATTGGGTGCTCCATGAGCAATAAATGAGTAACATATTTTTCTATAGACTGTAGCACAAAAACGGCTCTAAAAAGTTTGATGAAACTTTCTTATATTATTCTAATAATTGTCCTTTAAATTTTTGTACATGGACTAAATTCCCGAGAAAATTCAAGAAAAAAATCATAAAGAAAAGAAAAATGTTTTGGGGCCTGACTCGCCAAATATATATTCTATGGTAAAATTTATAATTCAAGTTTTGAAAGGTAATTAATTTACCAACAAAACAAATCAAACCAGTATTAGCGATGATATAGCTTATTCCATTTTCTACACATGTTTTAATTTATTAATTTCTTACCTATACTAGGTAAGGAAAGTATTGTGATCAGGTCAAATTTCCGATATGCGGTTTTGGACAGATATATACGTTTCAGAGCCCTCTGAGTCCGGTCTGTTTTTTTGAAAGGTAATAAAGTCCCTACAAAACTATATAAAAATTGTTCATTTCAGACATCTATTAATGAAGTTACTATTCAATTTTCAATGTAAGATTACGGATTCATATGTGAAAGTAAGAAAATCTGTTGCCTGCATCACACAAGCTTCACTATTTCCTCTTCTATTAACAGAAATTATTGTTTGACAAAATTAGGCTATGGCAAAAACTTTTTTTTCAGCAATATTAGAGGGTATTGAAACTTTTACACTGGTCTACCTTAAGCCGGTTTACATTGCTTTTGTTTATCAAATAAACCGTACTAAAATCTTATGTTTGATCAATGTATCATCAATGTATCATGGAAAATGTATCTAGTTCAATTGTTTTTTGTTTCTTCATAAATATATGTAAAGATATAAAAATTTTTTGAAATAGGTAGGAAAGTTGTGTGAGTGGACACACCAGTTTTTTTGGTTTTACTTTATAAATTTCTCAAAAAATAACTTATCATTACTTTCAAAAGGGTGTGTCAATTTTAAATAATTATTTTGTTTTCGAGAAACTATTTATACTGTTTCTAAAAAACAATTTATTTAATTTTTATTAAGAAATCATCATGTGATGATATTTTGAGCTCTTTTATCCATTTTCAATTAAATGATATTTGTCTTATGGTTGTCAGTTGTAGTTAAAATCAAGTAATTGTAGCTGCATTTTCATGATGTATTAATGTAATCAACTATTGTATAAGAATACTATTTGTCATTATTCATTTTTTGTTAAATACTTCCATTAGATTTCTATTAATCTCCAAAATGTCAATCCATCTTATACAGGGCTACAAATATAATTTTAACTTTTATTTTTAATCAGTTTTGGTATGACTGGAATCTTTATTCTCATTTTATTTCGTGACTAGAACATTTTACCTTGCTACTTTTTAAGAAAAATTTTACAGGACTATTATTTTTAAAAACTTTAAAATTACCATTATTCTTAGTCTCTAACAAAAACCAAAAAAAAAAAAAAAAACACAACAAATTAGAATCAAGTAATGTATTTAAGATAAATTATAACTATAATCCTAAACCCAATCACTGTTTATTTCTTATTCAATATAAATTTTTTTAAGAACTTTAATAAATATAAGTTAAACGTTCACCATATACTTAGAACTTTATCACAAAAAAGTTTCTTGAACTTTAATTTTAAAAAGTATTATTCCAAAAAAGTTGGACAAAAACTGTGTTAAATGGAACTTTTTAAAATAAGTTTCAATCTCTGATCTATACTACTAACTTCTATCTATTTTCAAGAGTTTTGACAGGTCTTTTTTAACTTGTGCTTTTTTATTATATTTCTCTGAGGATGATTTTGAAACTTATATTTAATTTCTTTTTAGTTGGCCCAAGACTTCCATTGAAGTCCTATCCTGTTATACATGTATTGTTTTATTGTTAAACTGGCCATATTGTAATATTGTCAATATGAGCATTGAAGGTATTGATGTAAATTATTTTAGAATTCTAGTTTGCTTTCTTCTATGAATCTGCATAAAGACTGAATGATATCCCTGCCCAAAACAATGTTATTGTCTTGAATAGGTGGATTTTAAATACTTTTACTATACTTAAAATTAATTTTACATTTAGTTAGTAAATTTCATTTAATTTCCTTGGAAACATGTTGTTTCCGTTAAATAATTTCTTCTTCAGAAATCATTACTTATATTTTTTTCATCACTCTCCATTACCTTTTATATTATATACATATATATATATATATATATATATATATATATATATATATATATATATATATATATATATATATATATATATATATTTTTTTTTAATTTTCTGCTTTCCAACAATATATTATACTTATTATACCTTCTGACTATTATTTTCAGAGATTCATTTTCGAGCTAAATATGCATTTTTATTCAATTATCAAATTCTATCAAAAGTTATATTTAGCATTTTTTCATAATTTTTATCAATGAGAGACAGTTAATTATTTAAACTAAACTAAATTAAAGGTACTTTAAAGGAAGAAACGTTGATTTTAAGTCTGTAAGGTGATATCAATGTGGATAATACCTTGCTCAAACTAAGAACCATTTAATAATACACTGATATACCAAGTCTAATCAAAATCATTTGAGCCTTTTTGAGAAAATTGTGTAAAATCGATGATATGAAGCGCCACTTCCTGTTTACTGATTTTGACAAAAAAGTTGCTGTTAAATCCCGGGGTTATAAAAACCTTAAATACCCAATTTCAGTTTTGTAAGATTTTTCGTTTTTGAGCTAGACTGTTCACACACACACATCCCATTTTTCGGGACTTTATTATTTGGACTCAGTGTACCTCAAAACGTGCATTTCCGTTGAAAACTCAGATTCGAAAATTTTCAAGATCGCAATACTTACCAGTACATATTACCTACTTAGGTAAGTGAAAGTAAAAGGGATCAAAATGCCTTTCAAAGTCCGAGCACTCAAATTACATTTCGCCTACTCGCATATTTTCCAAGAGCTGAAGGTCCCAGATTCGAATCCGGCTGATGACTAATAATTTTTGATCAGCTGTGGATCCACACTGGGGCCAGAAAACCCTCCTGGGACACACCCAGTCTCTAAAAAGTGGGTAGTCATAATTAAATAATTAATTAAAGGGAAAACGGTTGAGTGTGATTTCGGCCCAATCACATCTCTGCACAACCGTTGACATAGTAACAGTACTTACATTGTACTGAATCCAAGATCCTTTATGGGTTGTTAGTGGTACAGGTAAAATATCAGACTGTATTATATTTTCTTTAATCACGGGATTTTTACTATTGATAGTCTCTCTAGAGTCTGATCTTCAGCCTTATGAATTTAAAATAAATCTTTCTTCACCTAAAAAAAATCTGGTGCTCGCAACACACAACTTTCACTTACCGCTCTACTTTGAATAGAAATTATTTTCTGGCAATGCTGGGCTATTATAAAATTTTAAACGGAGCCAAAGCTTAAAGATTACAGATAACAAGTCATTAAGACCATTATAGTTACAAAATGTCTATTTAATATATTGACGGTAGGCAATAAAAATCTAGTCACTCCATCTGCTTTTATAAACTACACAACTTTCTTTGCTTTTATAAACCATAGAATGACTAACTTCAATTTCAACATTTTTAAGTAATGTCAATTTAGTAATATTTTTAGTTGAAAAAGTTATCTATGCAGACGGTGATTGTAGTGTTCAAATATAGAACTGATAATAAAGGTATAAATTTAGGTACTTATTTCTTATGAAAGATGTTCTGAGGTAAGATACTTTATTAAATATCTGTAGAAAAAAATTTCTTTTAGTCTAAACAATTAAAAAAGTATATTTTAAATTTATAAAAATTTTCGCCTCTTCAGGGGAAAAAACTAGAGACCATATCTTTCCTCCTAACTGTCCAATTTTAACGATTTTTTTTCTGTTTTTTAGGAAATTCCATTAACTTTTAAAAAACCATATACAATATCCACAAAAAAGTGTATACTTTTTGAGTTATTCGGAATTTAATTTTACCATCCCTCGTAACTTTTTTTCCAGCTTCTTTTCGTTGAAGTATGTTATATAGATAAATTTAAAGGGTCTCGAGAAAATGACTTTAGCGAAGTTTCATTGAAATCGGTACATTCGTTTAGCCGCTACAGTCTATAGCAACGCAGGTTTTTCTGCATTTTTATTTTTTTTCTCCTTTATTAACTTATCAAATTCTTTCAAAAGTTATATGTAGCATTTTTTTGTAACTCTGAATAATGCGAAATGATTAACTTTTTAAAATAAACCATATTAAAGGTACTTTAGAGGAAGACATATATGAACAATGGGCATTTAAGCCCTGTAAAGTGACATCAACGGGGATAAGACCTAAATGATATTAAAGACCACTTAATTATACAATGATACACCGAGTTTAATCAAAATCGTTAGAGCCGTTTTTGAGAAAATTGTAAAAATGTGTTTCAGCATTTATATAAAGTGGCACATCCGGTTAGACCATTTTAACGAAAAAGTTGCTGTCACATCCGGCTCATATATAAACTTTAAATATTTAATGCCAGTTTCGTACAACTTTTCGTTTATGAGCTAGACTGTTAACACATACACACAGACCATTTTGCAATACTTAGTTATTTGGACACAGGGGATCTCAAAACATGTATTTCTGTTGAAAACTGAGATTCGAAAATTTTCACAATCGCAATACTTACCCTTACTATCTATTACATATATACGTAAGTGAAAGTAATAATAAATTAAAACATACTCTCTTTAGTGAAACATTTTGTATATTTCATTCAATAGCAGATAATATGTTATAATCAAATTATTATTTTTATTTTTTTTTAAGCCGAGGCACAAATGTGTTATTTTCAAATTGTTAAATATAAAATTAGATTTTTTTTTTTTTAATTTGAAGCATTGAGTTTACATTCTTTAATTATTTTTTTGTTAGTATATTCTGGTGGGGATTTACCTCTTGCAAGTTAGTGTCTGTAAGTTTTAAATGACCACTATTAGAATTTATTAAACATTTTTTAAAAGAGTTGCAGATAATATATTATTTTTTCTTTTTCCTTAATAAATTATTTATATTTTCTTCATTATGTGTTATTGGAACTGGGAATGCTATATATACATTGAGAAATAATATTTTGCCTTTGTAATTGCAAATACAAAAATCTGATTGATGTGTTTTTGATTACACTTCTAAACAACTTAAATTGTAGATAATTCATTGTAATTGTTTTTTTATAATGATTTTTTGCTTTACAGGGCTTAGCACTCATTGCAGAGGTCTGCTGGGTGTTGAAGCTGCAAGGTAGGTGGCATTCTTAATATTCTTTATGGTCCTCACTCAAACATATTAAGTTAGCTAAAATATTTAAAATGGTCTTAAGTTAGGCCTAATTTAGATAAGTAATCTAGGATCCACAATATTTGGATAATTCAAATAAAACAAAACTCAATTATGTTTGAGATGGTCCATTATTTATGCCCACTTTGGAAAATGCATGCTTTGTATTATTTTAGTAGACTTGATGCATGCAGTAGTCATATGTTATTTACTTTTATCTTTACAATAGCCTCTCACAGATCATTAGATTGCTTATATATTATTTTTTAAAAATAATAATTTTAATTAGTAAAAGTTGCTTGGAGGTTCAGTAATAAGTGTGAGTACATGCAATTTTTTTTTTTGTGCAAATATAAGAGAACAAGTACGAATATAAAGAGAAAGAAAACATATTACCAAGAAATATGTATTAGTTACTTAGTTATTTGGAGATTAAGGCTTTTACTTCAAATAATCTGTTGGTCATCAATGCCTTTTATTTATATATTTTGAAACAAAAAATATCTGGATATAGGAGTTAGAAAGATGAATAATACCTAGTCCTGTCATAAATATTGTTACAAAAGTTGAACTTTGTTTACATCCTTGGGTATTATTTAGATAATCCTTACCTCTATCAGGTTAATTTCTTTACATATCAGAAGGGATGCCCATCTCCCCCGCCCAAAGTCGATGGCCCAAGAACCTACCCTCCTCCCTCCTTCCTCCCAAGATATTTTATTGCTCATCTTTTCCTAAAAACAGAGCAATCTAAGGTAGAAATAGAAAAATGGTTGGTCATATACAATTACACTTGCGGTGGTATGTTCCATGTTTTCCCTTTTCTCTTAGTCCGAAAATTAGTAACCCCCTTGAAATTTGCCCCCCCCCCTAAAAATGTTTTATGGCACAAATTGAAACCCCTGCATGACAGGATAATAATCCCAATTATTTTGTATTTTTCTTTCACTCAGTTAACATGGAGTGGGGTGATAAGGAAAACTGAATAGCTGTGATCATCTTACACAAAGTTGGAAAATGTAGATCAGAGATTTTCAACACTTTGAAACCTTTTGGTATCAGCCGTATGTTTGTGTACCGCACTATAAATAGATATAGTGAGACCCTATCTGTATGTGGCAGACCTCGATTGGGCAGTCTCCGCACTGTGAGAACGGCAAATGTAGTGAGGGCAGTGGCTGCTCGAATCAGAAGAAATCCTATTCACAAACAACAAATCATGTATTGGGAAATGGGAATGTCTGTCAGATCAATGTCTTGTATTGTAAAAAAGGTGCATTTAAAAGAATGACAAGACAAAGACTAATCAATTCCCTAAAAAAAATTAGAATGAATAGATGTAAAGTGTTCCTTGGCCGTTACATCAATGTCTTCATTGAAAGATTTTGTTTGGAGATGAGAAAATTTTTATTTAAAATTGAAGAAAAATTCAATCGCCAAAATAATCATGTGTACGCACACATCTCTAAAGAAACTGAGGAAGTCATTGGAAGAGCAGAAAGAGGTCATAACCCTTCCTCAGTGATGTTTTGGTGGGGAGTTTGCTTTGATGGCACCACAAAACTCCATTGATGTGAAAAATGAGTTAAAACAGCCGCTAAAAACTATCAGGACGATATTTTGGAACCTGTTGTCAAGCCTCTAAATGATATTCTGTTTGCTGCAAGTTATTCGATTTTCCAGCAGGGTTCCACTCCAACTCACAAGGCCAGGTCAACTCAGCAGTGGCTGCAAATGAACATTCCAGAATTCATCTCTGCCTCGGATTGACCCTCAGGGAACCCTGATTTCAACCCACTAGATTATCGGCTTTGGTCCGAATTGGAGAGGATGGCATGCCACAGAGCATACCCTAACTTGGAAAGCCTCAAACAATCTCTGGTCCGAGCAGTTGGGGGCTTTCCTCATAAAGTGCTGCGTGCTGCTATTGATGACTGGCCACGGAGATTAAATACCTGTGTCAAGTCCCCCTTTTGTGTCATTTCTTTTTTGTTTTACTCTCTATAGATATAAATTTTGTTTTCTAATGAAGTTTTTGAAAAAATTAATTTTTCTGTTGAAATCTGTATATACTCCCTTGTAACAATATTTATGACAGGACTAGGACATAAGAAAAGAATAGAGGAGATTAAGAAAATCAAATTCAATAAAAAGAATGAAGTGATAACAATAGATAGAAACATAGAATTTTTTTTTATTGATTCATACTGTTAGTTCTCCTGAAATAAATTTCAGCTCGACCATGCCAGGATTCAAACTGGTGCCATTCGAGAATGTTGATTCTAGTTGAATGATCTCAGCCATCAAGCCCTCACATATCGTCAGATTATTGCAAAAAGTCATTAACTTGAGATAATCGAATTTCAAGTTTCTGATTCATTAAAAAAGTACTAAAATAGTGATTTTTTTTTCCATTCTAAATATGTGTTCTATTTCTGAAAATTAATTAAAATATTAAAATTGGAATTAATATGTATGACCTTTATATTAAAATGTCTATTTACACTTAAGTTTATGCCTCCCAGGTCAGAATAATAAAAATCAAAATTAACTTCTGATTATTTATTTGTACGTTTCAGGGAATCTGTATATCCCTCCTCAGCAATCTAACAAAAATTATATACCAATATATTGTAGGTTCAATGAAAAATCAGTCATAACTACAATTAATAAAATATAGAACACATTATACAATTTTTAAATAAATGTAAATTATTTTACAGAGTTTGTTACTTATATTATATTCTCCTGAAAATATTGGGTAAATCAATACAATGCAATAAGTTTGGTTCAATGTTTGATATGCAACCAAAAGGATTATGGCAATAAATAGGGTAGTTGTTAGGGGGGGAGGGAGAGTTGGATCTAAAATGTTATTTTATGGTTTGATTCCAATAGCCATGAATGAATTTCAAATCTTCTTGTTTATCCAATGTTTGTGCTATATATGTTGTTTTATAAATAATTTTTTTTTTGCTTTTCTTTTTATTGTATTTTTTTCTTTTTCAAGTATTTTTACACTTGTAAAATTAACCTCATGTTTGTGGTTACCCTCTGTTGTATGTTTATTTAAAACAGTGTGATTTCCATTGTTTTATGGAGTTTTTTTGTTGACCTATTTTTTTTTTTCCACTGATTATCCTATATATATCTTTTTACATGAACATTGCAGTTGATAAATGTTCTTTTTGGTATCCATTATTTGAACTCTTGTCTTTTATTCTAATAATATGGTGTGATATTGTCTTCTGGCATTTCCATGTTATTTTGTAGTTGTTATTTTTTAATTTACTTAATTAATCTGCAATTTTGGGATGGTACTAGAAGGTAAAATAGTGAAGGTTATCTGTTTTCATTTTAAGTTTGTAATTCATTTTGGTAGAATATATGAGAATTTAATATATTGTTATGTGTGCTTAGATTATTTTTATTAAAGAAATTTTTAATATCTAATTCCATATTTTTTTAATTTGTATCTAATTATTCTGGATTATCTCGTTTTCTCTTTCTGGAGTTTGTTTTTAGGTTGTCATTAGATATAGAAATTATTTTTGTTTTTCATGTTGTTTCGTTCATCACTATTTTGTCTCTTTCCTTTTTTATTGTTTAAATAAGTCAAATTTTTAATTTAAAATTTTGCTTTTATAATTTATTCTTCTATTATATCTTGTGGAAATTGTTTTTATGTCAAGATTTATTTTATTTTGTTAATTATTTGATCGTGATAGATTATTGATGTCTTCTTACTTAACGCATATATAGATCTGGTTACTTACTAATTTTTTAAAAAAATATAGTAGATGGTTTGAAAAGAAATTTATTAGTCTGCCTGAATTCTGTGTCTTTATATACCATTTAAATTCCATTTTATTATTTATATTTATTATCTCTATATCTAAATATGGTAAAACTCCATTTATTTTAATTTCATTAGTAAAAATTATCCTTTTATTTAAGTTAATCATTAATTAGTCTATGTTACTATTGTATACACATAATATTATGCCGTCTATATATTTATAAATAAATAGAATATGTATATTGGTATCTTTTATCATATCAAGTAAATTGTTCATTAATATTTTGCACATTTCCACTGATAAAACAGAACCCATCTAAAGTCCATCTTTAGCTTCAAATATATTGTCCTGGTATTTACAGTATGAGAATGTACAACAGATTCTTAGTCCTTTCATGAATATTTTTCATGTTTTATATAAGTATGTTTTTGAATTATTTTCCAGTTGTTCTCAATAATTTTTAAAGTTCATTCCAGAGGTATATTTAGAAACATATTTACATCGAAGGATATCAATTTATAATCAGATGGTATTTTAGTATGATATAAAAATGCAAAATATATTAGATGATAACAATAAATAAAATAAAACAAAGTATCATCCCCAAATTGCAGATTGTTTTAGTAAATTAAAAAATAACAACTACAAAATTACCAGGAAATACCAGAACACAATATCACACCATTTCAGTAGAATAAAAGACAGACTTCAAATAATGGATAACAAGAAGAACATTTATCAACTGCAATGCTCATATAAAAAGATATGAGAATCGATGAAAAATTAAAAAAAAAAGAATATATCAACACAAAAACTACATAAAAGGCAATAGTAATCACACTGCTTTAAATACACTTATAATAAGGGGTAACCAGAAACATGAGGTTAATTTTACCGGTGTAAAAATACTTGAAAAAGAATAAATGAAATAAAAATAAAAGATAATTTATTTATAAAAAAGCATATAGAAAAAACATTGAATAAAAAAAAGAAGATTTAAAATTCATTTATGACTATGGGCATCATACCATAAAATAACATTTCTGGTATGATTCTAACCCTCCCCCCCCTAACAACTACACTATTTATTGCCATAATCCTTTTAGTTGCATATCAAACATTGAACCAAAATGGTTACATTATATTGATTTACCCAATATTTTTGGGAGAATAAAATATAAGTAACTTATATTTTTAACAAATTTTGTAGCATAATTTATATTTAATTAAAAAATGTTTTGTGGTGTTTATTTTTTTATTGTAGTTATGACTGGTTTTTACATTGTATCTAAAATATTTTGGTATATAATTTTTTATAGATTGCTGAGGTGGGAGATACCGATTCCCCGAAACGCAGAAATGAATAATAATCAGAAGTTAATTTTGATTTCTATTATTTTGTCCTGGGATACATAAATTTAAGTGTAAATAGATAAAATATTTAACATATACAAAACTATAGACCAGATCTTCGTGCAGTAAAAGTTCGAAAAATGTGCAAAATCGTGCAGTAAAAACACAAAATATGTAAAATTGTCTAATTTAAAGCTATAAACATGCAAAAATCATCTGATTTGTTTAATTTATAATATTAATAGATCGAAATCCTATCAAACCTTATGTTAAGTTTTTGAATTAAAATTTTATCACAAAAAAAAAAATATTAAAATCCATATTACAATCAGCTAACAATAAAAATGTATAATCCAATTCAATAATAAATTATAATTAACCTAAATCTTGAAGAAAGAGAAAGAGAAAAAAAAATAAGGACTAACATAAATAACAGAAAATTTAAAGATAATTCACAAAACATATACAAAAAGGTCCTAATAATTAACCGAAAAGTA
This sequence comes from Nezara viridula, assembly GCA_928085145.1. Lineage (NCBI taxonomy): Eukaryota > Metazoa > Arthropoda > Insecta > Hemiptera > Pentatomidae > Nezara > Nezara viridula. The sequence continues at coordinate 4,618,630 of OV725079.1, forward strand.
ATTGAATATATTTGTTTAAATTTACCTGACATTGTTTAATTGACTGGCATATACAAAGAATGAAGTAATGTATAGAAACTTAAAAAAGATTAAAAATTTGAAGGATAAGAATATATTGTATATACCAGACCAATTTATTTCAGATATTTAATTTTAATTAAAAATAATATAAGTACATACATAATTATAAATAGTCCCCATTTTAATGAAAACTTTCGAAAACTGAAGATTTTCTGCTATAGTTTCTATAATTTCATAAATGAAAAAACTGAAATCACAACACTCATAGTAACTTTTTGTACACTATCATAGTTAAACAAAACACTTACTTTCATAACCTTGCAAGTAAATAGAATGTAAAATACCTCAATTATTTAGTTTTATTAACAATATGAACTATTAATCCAGCGAAAGAAGTCATTAAGTACAAGATAGTGAATTTTTGCATTCTACTTTAATTTAATTGAAGAGAAGTATGATTGGGCTGATCAGACATAATAAAATATAGCAATAATAAATAATAATATTTATTTTTACTTTAATTTAACCTTATTTAGAGAACAAGAATTTTATTAAGTAACTTGATGACTTTTTGCTCTGTATAATCGAGACACTGTACACTTAGTAGAAATATTTTGTATATATAAAAGAATTTGAATAATTTTTATACATTCCATAAGTTATTATTTCCATAAATATGATTGAAATTAACAACTACGTACCTTCAGTGATCAGAAATCAACCAAAAGTGAACTTAGTGACTTTTTGCAATAAACCGATGATATATTAAATATGAATAGATAAATAATTTTGTATGAAAATACACTTTATATTTTAAGAAAATATATTTTTTTGGGTACTTTCACTTTTGGCTGTACTTTCAAGCAACTGCTGCGTATTGATCTACGGTCAACAATATTCCACTATTAGAAATGTTAATATTTAAAATATTAATCATATTTTAATAAATTTCATTAGTCTATTTATTTAATTTTAAATTGAATTAATTTATTTGAGGATGAGTTCGGCAAAACTTGCTATATCCATTTTTTTTTTTTTTTTACAAAAATTAATGGCAAAAGAGATATTATCTTAAAATCATATTTATCATACTCCAATCAGAGAACTTGCTTATTCCTATAATAATCCAGAGAAAAAACATGTTCTCAGGAAAACTCTCTTTATAAGTCAACTCATCATTTGCAAAACTTTATACACATGTTACTGAAATTACAATAGGAGTGTATGATGAGGAGAAGTTCCTAAACTCAGCTCTGAGTTATCCGATGTCATTGTTTTGCCCACTTTAGAAACAGATCCAATACCATAAATGAGTTCAGCACTGAGTTTAGATACTCATTCTGTTTCACTGCCTATGTTCTTAGCTAACTCATTGCTTTCTCACTTTGTATTGTATTGATGGAGAGACTGAACATTTTTTTCAAAATGTTGCAGAATCAAAATTTTCCACTCATGTTTCATGTTATATAATTCAAGAAACAAATTTGGTTCTTTGTCTGTATTATTCATTTTTTTAAATATATTTATTTTAGTATTTTCAACTGATTGCGTTGTGATTTGATTAAATAGAAACCATTTTTTTTGATTGGAAAATAGAACTTTGAAATAAAAAAGTTATTTAACAGATTATTTTAAATTATTTAATAATGAAAATGTTTCTGTATGATTTTTTTCTTATTGGTATAGTTTCTTATCTTTTGTAAAAGTAATATATTTAAAAACTAAAACTTTCTATATCAATCCTCATGCTGTCAAACTCGTTTTAGCCAATATAAATCTTTACATTTTAAGCATTTAATCAATACTTAGAAAAAATAATTTCATTTAGTACTCTTAAATTTCAATAAATCATATTGTTTTTCATCTGCGAGAATGAATTTAACAAGTGTAAATATGTTTTGTAATCTCACAATTTAATCAATATGGATATAGTAAATTCTGGTTATCACATCCTGATTTGTAATAAATGAATTAAAATCCATATTGTTATTCAATTATAATTATTTGGTATTAAATTTAATATTTGAATGTGAGAGGTGTAGGTAGGTTTCAGGATCACCATGTCTGAATCAGCAAACCCTTCACCCCCATTATAAATTTTCTTATAGAACATTAAAAAATAAATTAAAATAAAATAAATTAATATATTGAATTTCATATAACTTAGAAAAGAGAGAAAAAGTCAATTTTTGTTTTATTGTTTCAAGTCAAACTTATTCCGATGATTTCATTTAAGAATATTCTAGTAGTCCAAATTAGACATGTTACCTTGCAAAAGGTCGGGTTATTCAAATATCTTTTTTAATATTGTTAGGCATGCTTTGAGCATCTGGCTTATGCTGATGATGTTCTAATAACGGCAAAAAATAAAACATCATTAGCAGGGGCATTAGAAGAATTCAAAACCGCAACTAAAGAGCTAGGGCTACCAATAAATAAACACAAGACTGTTTACATGCAAATGTCAAAAAAGTGAAACAGTCCAACATGTCACAATTGGTAACCACACCCTAAAAGTGGTCGGAAATTTTAAATATTTGAGAGCTCTAATCACAGAAAACGATGTACTGGTGGAAGAAATAAAAGCATGGACCGCTCCCGGGAATAGGTGTTGTTTTGAAATGCGAAAAATATTAAATTATAGATCTCTTTCTGAACAAAGATCACGGTGTATGAGAATGTCATCAGACCCGTCGTCACCTATGGCTCTGAGACTTGGTTGATCTCCAAAGCATCAGAAAAAAGGCTACTCGCATGGGAGAGAAGGGTTCTCCGCAGGATCTATGGCCCGGTGTGCCAACAGGGACAATGGAGAATCCGCACTAATAAAGAGCTGTATGAAATGTATGTGAGGCCGGATTTGGTCTCAATTGTGAGGGGAAACCAGATGAGATGGTTGGGCGATGTGGTACGCATACCCCGACACGTAGTATCGAAACGCTTGCTAGAGGATCAGCCTGCTGGAAAATGTGGAAGGGGAAGACCACGCCTGAAATGGCTGGACCAGGTAGAGGACAGCCTGATAAGGATGGGAATTCGAAGATGGAGAATGCTCACTCGGGATAGAGGAGAGTGGAGAAAGATCATAAGAGAGGCCCAGATTCTTACATGACCATAATACCAAGAATAAATTTTAAAAAAAAAATGCTGTGAATATAAAAAATCCACATTTCTGCTATTGAAAGCCTTGTGGGTTCGCTGCAGGGCTCCAAAAACCATAGATAAAAAATGTTTATATTCAATCTTAAACAGGTTGATATTATCCGATATTTTTGTACATACATTTTTTTTCTCTAAACCAACAGGAAGCGAACAATTGAGCTTTCAAAATTTATCCTTTTAAATTTTTTCACAATAGTGCTCCTTCAGTTTTGAGCTGGAGAATTCTGTAATTACAATTTGAATCTCATCCAGAGAATTTGGAGGTTTTCAAAACATTAATTTCTTTTTAGCAATTTGCGATTGTGTTTGCTGTAATATTTAATTTAAAAATTTTAGCTACGTGATCTATAAAACCAGATACTTAATTAAAAACAACGAATTTTGCATGTATTAGGCAAAAAAAATTGTCTATTTTGAAAGCTCAATAGTTCACTTCCTGTTTGGTTTAGAAAAAAATGTTAGATGATTTGAAGCTGTTTAAGATCGAATATAACCTTTTTTTATCTACATCGGTTTAAAAAGAAGATGTTTAGCATAAACCAAAAAAAGTTCAAAATTTTAATGGTTTTTGGAGCACTGCAGTGAACCCATAAGGCTTTGAATAGCGGAAACTTGGATTTTTTATATTCAAAATATACCTAACAATATAAAAAAGAAATTGGAATTACCCAACTTTTTTCAAGCTAGACCTTTTCTTGTGCTAAATTGACTGGGCTTATAAATTGAGTATAACAAAAAATAAAATATATTATTAGAAATGGTTTAAATTAAAGTTATGTTACGAAAAATTGGCTTTATCTCCCCCTTTTAAAAGTGAGAGATGACCGTCTTTGATATGAGGCTACTCATATGACTAATAACTTTGATATTGTCTTTAAATGATATAATTTAAGTTTAAACAGAAATTAGTCAGATAGGTTAACTTATAGGGGTGTTGGGGGACTTCAAGTAGCTGCCTTTGAAATGTGCAACAGCCATGTGAGTACCATTGCATTGTTATTTCTTATTTCCATTGTGGGCATAGTTTTTGCATGAAGCATGTGCATGATATTTATTTTGTATGTTCTACATTGGCTGCCTCCTCTCACTAATTATTAGGTTGATTATTTATGATTTTTACTTTAAATAATTCAATACCAAGTTAAAATCATGTAAATTTAAAAAAAAAAAATCATTCAGAGTTTAATAAAAAGACAGTCAATTAATTTTTTTTGTTTTTATTAGATCTGGTAATATTTATATAATAATTTAATTAACGTTTTATGTTTGCAGAAAAGTACATTTAATAAAGTTTAATTTTTATTTTTGTGTATATTATAATTAATTGTTGATATTAATACTTTAATTTATTTGATATCGATTCATTAGAAAAAAATATTATTAATGAATTAAATTATATTTCTTTATAATAAATTTATTATTTTAGTGTGAGAGATTAGGCAGATTTCAGGATTTTTATGTCTGTAATTACCAACACATCTTGTTACATACACATTTTTAAAATAAAATAAAAAATAATTGTTTGTTATTTTGTTAAGGTTTATAATTTTTGTTCTAATTTAAAATATTTCATTTTCTGATCAACAACAAAACATAATTTAATTCGTAATTAAATTTAGAATTTTATTACTGATTTATGTTAGTATGTTTTCAAAGTATTTTTATTATCTTTAAAGATTGTCGACACATTGCGATCGTGAAAATTTACGAAACTGAGTTCTCAACGGAAAATACACGTTTTGAGGTCCTTTGAGTCCAAATAACCAAGTCCTGCAAAATGGTTTGTGTGTGCGTTAACAGTCTAGCTCAAAAACGAAAAGTCGTACGAAACTTATATTAAGTATTTAAGATAGTTATATGACTGAGATGTTACAGTAACTTTTTCCTTTAAATTGGCTAACCTGAAGTTCCACTTTATATCAACGGTGAAACACATTTTTACAATTTTCTCAAAAACGGCTCCAACGATTTTGATTAAACTTGGTCATTGTATAATTAAATGGTCTTTAATTTATGTCAATTTACAGGGCTTAAATGCCCAATGTCAACATTTCTTCCTCTAAAGTACCTTTAATTTGGTTAATTTTGAATGATTAACTATCTGATTAACTGATATATGTGACTATGAAGGAGGTGCAACGCACTGTGAAAATCCAAGGAGATATGTCGGACTACTTTGAAATGCAGAAAGGACTGTGCCAAGGAGATTGCTTAGCGTGTATCCTATTTAACATTGCCCTCGAATGTGCCATTAGAATATGCCAAATTCAGATTGGTGGAACGGTCTTTAATAGTTCAGTGCAAGTGCAAGGGCTTGCCGATGACATTGCATTAGTTGGAAGAACACGGGCAGCTATAAAATATAATTTCTTAGCGCTACAAGGAGCAGCGGCGAGAATTGGCTTAAAGGTTAACGAGAAGAAATCAAAGTTTATGCGGGCAAATCCAAAGGGTGGAGGCCACAGAGAGCCAAATGTAGAAATCGGAGGGATGACTTTTGAAGATGTCTCGGAATTTATATACCTTGGCTCTCAAGTGAATGTAAATAACGACGTAAATCTTGAAATACAGAGGCGCATCATGGCCGCAAATAGAGCTTATTTCGGTCTCCAGGGACATCTCAAAAGTGGAGTGATCTCTTGTAAATCCCAGCTGCTCTTGTACAAAACCCTGACCAGATCAGTGCTAACATATGGATCGGAGTGATGGACAATGTCAAGAGCCCAAGAAACAGCTCTCCTTCGATTCGAGTGTCGTCTCCTAAGAAGAATATTCGGCCCAATAATAAATACTAGTGTTCGCCCAGTGGTCGAAATTCGACCGTAGCCATTACAAATTTGAGGAAAACATATAATTAAATAAAGAGTAAATCACGATTCAAAAATCCTCAACCGTACATATATTATTACAGTAAGGCTCGAAATCGGTTTTGTACCAATTATAAGCAACTGTCATGCTCAAATACCACGAATGTGGTACCGTTGGATTCAGAATTTCACGGGGGGTTAGCGAATCGTATTCTCCACTTTTGTTTTTCTTTCTAAAATAAATAAAGTCGATACAAACATTTTGCTAGGCTTCAATACCTGAACAGTGGTAGGTCTGTAGATCGATACGGGACAAATTGGATCTAGAAGATTTTGATGCGTACAGCAAGACCCGGATAGTTCCTCCGGAACTATCGGATCCTGCGTTTTAAGCCCCAAAACGTACTATTTTCGAGATAACGCAAGGCATATTGTTCGCATCCACACAACCTTACATTAATTGTAGTACTTTCATTGAATACATGTCTCATTTCGTCGACTTGAGGTCCCTATGATCGAGAGAGGAGGAATTTATATTATTTATCGATGGTGTTTTTGACCGGCAAGCCATATCATCGTTAATTTTTCACCAAATCTCAAGATTGAGCCACCAATTTCGAAGGCCTCCTTCTTCTTCAGGCGGAAAAAATAATCCAATCACCCCGAAAATTCAGGCAAACAAGTTATAAAAGAAAACAAACTTTATTTGCGAATAACTAAAAAATTACACACTTTTCCCTTGGTTATGCCCGTGATTATATAAAAGATTAATAAATTCCCTACAAAAGGAAAAAAAATCATTGAAATTGGACAATTTTTAGTAAAGATACAGCTTACTGAAATATGTAAACATGTTGGTTCCAAACAAAAATGAAGATTTAAATTAATTTTTGTTTCCTTCGTCGATTATATTTATCGATAAAGTAACATTTGATTTCTTTATCTTTTGATAGGTTGCATTATTTTCTTTTCTTATTAATTTGGAATTTGATAACAATATGCTGTACGAATTTTTCGCACGGGCCTACTAGTTTATTAATATAAACAAAATTTCTATTTCAATTAAAAATCGAGCTTAAACTACCTAAAATTATTTATAAGTAATACAAAATAGACTCATTCAAAATATTTAATTTATGTGTATTATTATCACAATAAATTAATGTTATGATTAATCAAGTAAAAAATAAATTTAACTTAGCAATTTCATCTGAGTTTAAATCCATTTTTATGCAGAAATTATCTGAAAACAATGTTCCGTTGTTTAGTACATAGCCATGATCATTGCCATTGGAAATATAAATTTCAAAATTTTAATTTCAATTTTAACGTGCTCTACTTGCTGCTAAATATAATTGTCCATGCGACATTACTGGTCATAGCAAATGCAGCTATTAATAAGAACGTTGTTATTTGAAATTCGGATGGAAGTATTGTGTCAGAAAATATTAAATTAATTCTTGGAATTAAATTTTTTTAATTTAAAGTAGCTCCTGTCAGAACTTCACTCTCATTCGAGTTCATTAACAACTGCTCGTGCAGTATTTAAGTTAAGAATGAGTATAACTTTAGAATTTATATTTAAATTTAATTTATGAGGTAACATTCTATGATATTATCTCTTCAAATAATAGTCCTGATCACTTCATTAAATTTTAAGTTTTCGATTTATCAAAAACGAAAACAGAGGAAATCGACTTTGTAAAAGAAAAAGTACTAAATGTTTGAAATGATATATCTCTGCAACGAATAATCAGATTTCGATGATTTTTTGTTTATTTTGTAGAAAATTCAGAAAGATTTCATAGAAATACTGGTATTATCATAATAAAATATGAACTTTTTGAGTTATTCGCAAATAAAATATTAAATTCATCATAAAAAATTATGCAGCTTGTTTTCGGGAAAGTATGTTATATACAGAAATTATAGAGGTTTCAACAGTCTAAAGCGAATCACGTTTTTCTGCCGCCATTTCGAAAGGAAATGCCAGATCATAACGAAACGCATGCAAATCACTTCTAAATATTATCGCGACGTTGTGTCAAAATTTAAAAGAAATCGGTGAAGAGTTTTCGGAGATTAGCAGTTTTGCACAAACTACCATTTATATTTTTATTTACATGCTATTTAATTTTTTTTTATTAATAACACTAAAGCTCGTCAATATCTATTAAAGAAAAAAAGAAGGAAGAAAATCGGTTGAATAATAGAGGAGTAAAAGGGGCTGAACCGTTTTGTGTTTGCCTATTTATATAATGATTAATCAGGAGCGACGAATGCGATCCAACAATTAGCTGATGCAGATATATAAAGAAGCCGATGTTGTGAGGCTAATGGAAATTGGCAGGTTGAGATGGGCAGGACACATTATCCGTAAGTCTGAAGAACATGTGCTAAGGAAGTTGATGGATGATCTTCGCCACAAGGAGGCTGGGCAGACCAAGACTCAGATGGGCTGATGGAGTGGAAGTCGAAGCCCGAAGTATCCTTGGTGTCCTCAACTGGAAAGAGACAGCTCTACTCGGAGAGGAATGGCGGTTGAAATTGAGGGAGCTTTCGACTCTGCAGGAGTTGCAGAGCCATGTATGGACTATCCATCGTTGTTAGGAGTTACGAAAAAATACTAAATATACATTTTGAAAAAAAATTGGTATTGAATGATGAAGAAAAAAAGAAAAATGCTTATACAGGTCGAAAATGAATCTCTGAAAATAATAGTCAGAAGGTATACGTATTATTATATCGTTGGATATATTTATCAATTGGATATATTTATCGTTGGAAAGCGGAGAATTTTAGAAAAAATAATATCTAATATAGAAAGTTCTAGAAAGTAATGGAGAGTGACGAAAAATTATAAATAACTAGCTTTACCCGGCCAGGCGCTGCTGTGGCTTAGCGTGGCAAAATGAAAAAGAAAGAAAATAGAAAGCACATATGAGTAGATTAATAGCAAAAGACATCTGTCATTTTTAAAAAGTTGGGAAACAAATTTGTCTGTAAAATGGCTTCAATTTAAACTAATTCTAATGATTTTTTTTCTCATGATTCAAATTGAACATTCATAATCATCTGAGTGAATACGCCGTCATTCATAATCATCAGAAACAGTCTGAGTTGAACTTATAAAACTAAAATAAAAAATTAATATAAAGAACATATAATAACAGTATTGACATACATAAGGAGAATCATATAACTCCTTCAAATGATAATTTCAATTACTGTATTAATTATAAAATTTTCGATTAATCAATAAAAAAATAATGCTTGCCGACGTTCGGTAGTGAGGAAGCAAAAGGAAATGGCCTTTTCTGAAGAGAAAGCAGTAAATGTTTTAAACTCTATAACTCTGCAACGAACCTTCCTATTTCGATGATTTTTTTTTATTTTGTCGGCAATTCAGAAATCATTCATATAAATATGGGTATTATCAGTCAAAAATTGTGTACTTTTTTAGTTATCGTCAAATAGAATATTGAATTCATCGTAACATTTTTCAGCTTGCTTTCGGGAAAGTATGTTATACACATAAATTGAAAAGGTTTCAAAGGGAAAACTTTAGCCAAGTTTCGTTAAAATCGGTAAAGCCGTTTTGGCGCTACAGTTTATAGCGACACATTTTTTTGCGGCTTTGAACAGAAAAACATTTACATTTTTATTTTTTTTTACATATATAAAATTATCGTAAGACAGAAGTACTATGCCAGAAACCTTCCCAGGAGTGTACGGAACAACTTCCCAAAGTTTCATGGCGATCGGTTGAATGGTTTAGTAATGCACAAAGGACAAACAGACAGACAGACAGACATACATTCATTTTTATATATATTTATATATAGATAATTCGTGAAAAATAATATTATTTAACGGAAATCGCATGTTTTCAAGGAAATTAAATGAAATTTTCGTACTAAATGTAAACTTTTAAATTTGTATTCAAGTGTGAAAAAAAGTATTTAAAATCCACCGAATCGTGCCAGTGACATAGTTTAAAATTATTTTTCATTGTACTTGTGCGAAAAAAGAAGTGAAATATAAAAATATTTTATGGATATGTTTATAACCTTAAATAAATTTAATGTAGTTTAACAACTGTAGATTTGATAGTATATTTAAATAATTAGGTATATAACGGCCGTTTATTAAAAAAAAATCATCAAGTAAACCTTTAGGAAATTAAATAAGTGAATAATTTGATGAATTTTCCCTTTGTGAAATCACAACATTATCCACTTACAATTAGTGTGAAGAAAACTTTTGACCCATTCGTGGCAGGCAATGCAAATCTCATAATTCGGTTTTAGCAAACTTTGCAATGGAAAATAACAGTTTTATAACTTATTCTGTATTACTCTCTATTTTTATTTATGTATCTCTGAGGATCCTTAGCCTATATTTATGTATTTCTGTATTATTCTAAAGGCACTCAATCCAGAATAAATAAAATATTATTATTATATATAATAATTTTGTTAGAAAGTGGTAATTTGTTTTTATGGTTTTGCATTTGTCTTAGTTGTGATAATCGATGTTTCAATGTCTTTTTTAATGTTGTCACGTGTGATTTCTAGGTCAGTCGTCTGTTCATTGTGAATCCCAAATATTTTGTCTCTGTATGATTTGGCATAGGGGTGTTGTAAAGTGTCAGTGGAGGGCAATCCGAATGTTTAAGTGTAAACGTAACCTGATTTGATTTTTATATGATAATTTTTATGCGCCATTTATCAAGCCAGTCTTGTAGAAGATTTAAACGAATCTGTGCTTTCTGAAATGCTTTGACCGGATTAGGGTCAGTCGAGAGTATGACAGTGTCGTCTGCGTAAGTTGCGAGTAATGTGTCTGGTGTCTGTGGAATATCAGAAAAGTAAATTGAGTACAGAACCGGACCTAAAATACTGCCCTGCGGCACTCCCGCGCCGATTCGGCAATAGTCGGAGTATTTACCATCCTGGTTAACAATAAAAAAATCTATCCTCAAGATACGATGCGAAAAGATCGTTTTAATTTTACAAAGAAGACCATCATGCCACACTTTATAAAAAGCCTGTGAGGCGTCTAAGAAAGCTTTTTTTGCAAAATTCCTTCTTTTCCTATGCCATTGTATTTGTATTAATCACTCAATGACATTGTTGTATGGTTGAGTGTGCAGGTCTAAAGCCAAATTGATGATTAGGAATAACATTGTTTGCTTCTAAAAATGGATAGAGCCGTTTTAATAATAATTTTTCAAATATTTTGGAAAATAAGGGTAAAAGACTGATAGGCCTATAGGACGTGACTTGGTCTAAAGGTTTGATTGTTTTCGGTATCATTTTCATGATTGAAAATAAATTTTATAATAGCCTAACATTGCCATACAATAATTTCTATTCAAAGTAGAGCGGTAAGTGAAAGTTGTGTGTTGCACGCGACAGACTTTTTTTGGATAGCTTTGTTTGGTTTCTCATTGGCACCTGAGTAGGAGGACGTGTATTAAAGAAATTCTTATATTAATTTGATAAATATGTGGCGATCTGTTTATTGCAATTAGGCCCTTTAGCTGTTCTAACTGATAATAACTATTGCATATGTCGAACCCGCATTGGGCATAGTTTGGAATCATTGAGTGTTTTATATTAGATACTTAAAGGAAATAAAATCAAGTTAAACAAAGTTGAGTGGTATGCATTAATCTTTTTTTGATAGCTTTGGTTTGGCCTCCTATTAACACTCTAGTATAGGCTGCGTATAAGAGAGATAGAAAAAATATATAAAAAATTAAGACAGCTAACGGGATATAGCTTACACCTAACGGAATATCGATTATAGCTAACGGGATATCGGTTGCAGCTAAGGGGATATCATTTACAGCCAGGTATGCCCAAAAAGGTGTTTTATGGTGCCATCAAAATATTTTAAAGGGTTTTTGAATTTTTAAGGGTGGCAAATTTCGACGGGGTTATGAATTTTCGGTCAAAGGGATAAGGAGGAAAATGGAACAGACCACAGCAAGTGTAATTATATGGTCTACGATTTTTCCAATTCTATTTTAGGTTACTTTGTTTTTAAGAAAAGGTGAATAATGAAATATCTTGGGAAGAGGGAAGGGGATAGGTTCTTGCGCCACGGGCCTTGGAGGGGGAGGGGATGGGCACATCTTCTTGCAGCTAACGGGATATCACTAGCACTTCTAATGGAGATTGTTATGAAGAGATTTAGATGTTTTAAGGTAGAAAAGGAACTGCGTGCGATATCGAATACATGGTTCTTCCAGCAGAGGGCTTGATCAATGTTCATTTCAAGGTTTCAAATCGCAGGAATTATCCTTCCTGAATAAGGAAGAATTCAGTTGCAAGATTGAAAAATCAGGAACACCTTAAAGGAGGTGATTGGAGCCTATTAGCATTGCTTTCGTCTTTTCCGCATTTAACTTCAGCTTGTTAGCTTCTGTCCAGTCACAGATTCTTTTTAAGTCATCTTGATTTTTTTTTTTTAGTGTGTGGTCATAGATCAGAAGGCGGGAAAGACAGCAATTTGGAAGCCATCAGCACAGCAAGGTATTGGCAGGGATGGATTAGGAGGGGAAGGTCATTAATATAGATAGCAAACAGTGTAGGTGATAAAGTGGAACCTTGAAGCACACCGCAGGAGATGGGATGTACGTACTGGGACCGATCTGAGAGGAAGGAAGAGAGCAACAACAGAGGGCACGGTTAGATTGAGGTAGATTTTGCGGTTCGGTAAGGAGGATGTTGTGGTCAACTGTATCAATCGCTTCAAACAAAATTAGGAGGATAATGATCTTAAATTTTCATTGTTCAAAGGAGTTCTGGAGGTCATGAGTTATTGTTAGGAGTCCTGATTTCATTGAACTGTCAGGTCGAAAGCCAGATTGGAGAGGATTGATGAGGTTCTGTTCATCTAGGAAACTGGATAGTTGACTTGGGACAAGGCGTTCCAGCGGTATAGGGATGTTGGATAGGAGAGGAATAGGACGGAAGTCACGCTGTGCGGACGGATTTGAAGTTGTGTTTTAAGGTCGGACTAGGATGGTATTAGTTTTACACATGGAATGTGATCAATTTGAAACCCAGCTTTAGTTCAGTTAATGGATCTTTTTAGATGGAATTATTTGCTAGCAAATTAAAAATGACCAACAGCGAACGGTATATCACTTACAGCTAACAGGATATTACTTACTGATGACGGAATATCACCAACACTTCTAATCGGTATAGGTTACGTAGGTACTTCAGACGTTTAACGGAAGAAAAGAACGGCATGCGAAATTAGATACATGATTTTTCTGTCAGAGGCAGGATAAAACTTGATGGGATTATCATTAATGTGCAGGATTGGATTATCAGCAACAGCTTTTAGATCATTTTAGCCTACTAGCATTTGTTTCATCTTTTCGGCATTTGACTTCAGCTTGTTAGCTTCTGCACATTCACAGATTTTATTTAAGACTACTTAATAAATTTTAGTGGATGGTGAGTAGAAGGTATTGGAGGTGACGGATTAGGAAGGGAAAGCCATTAACATAGATAGCAAACAGAGTGGGTGATAGAGTGGAAATCCTGAGGGATGCAACAGGAGAGGGGATGTGTCTTGGAAGCAGGTTTACTTGGAACGAACAAGTACCTGAGAGGAAGGATGTGATCCAAAGTAGGACACAGTTAGATAGAGGAAGAATATGCAGTTTGGCAAGGAGGATGTTGTGGTCAACTGTATTAAATGCCTTAGAAAATTTTAGGAGGATAATAATTATTAATTTTTGGTGTTCAATGGAATTCTGGAGTTCATGTGTTAAATTTAAGAGAGCATATTGCGCTGAATAACCAGGTAGAAGTCAGATCGGAGGTGGTTGATGAGAGTTGATTCCTCTAGGAAACTGAATAGCTGATTTCGGACAAGGCATTCCAGCGGTTTGGAGATGTTGGAAAAGAGAGATGTAGGCTAGGAGCACAGGCGGATGATATACGGGAGAGGGGGGGGCTTTCAGGCTGAAGCCCCTCCAAAATGGTAAAATATAACCATGCCTTATGAAAAAAGTATTAAAAATGATCTCTAAAAGTATTACTACTCGTTTAATTGCATTTAATGGAACTTAAAGAATCACTAATAAAACATTTCATGTAGTTTCGTTCTATTTCTTCCTAAGTAATTATCATTATATATAATGTATATATATATATATATATATACAATCATTATATATATATATATATATATATATATATATATATATATATATATATATATATATAATATTTTTGGGCCTTTAAAATTTAAATTCTGGATCGGTTAGTTGCTTGGAGCGATGAAGTGAGGAAGGGTTTAAAGTTCTATTTCAAGGTCGGACTAGTACAATTTTCTAAGAGGACGGGAATCTATAACGTCGTGTAAAGAGAAGTTATAGATATGGTAAAGAACTGCAATAAGGACAAGGAGACAGGGTTATATAACTTTTACCAAAGGGAGATTAGTGTGATCCGCCAGTGGTGGATCCTTGTCAAGGGGATTAATTGTCAGCAAATATAGTCCTTTATTGGAACTAATAACTCAAGAAATTCAGAGACAATGTATATTGCTACAATAACAGAAAGTAGGAGCTTATGGGATACGGCCAACACCTAATGGGATATCACGAACAACTAACAGTATATCACCAGAGAGCTAACAGTTTAACACTAAATATTTAAAATTCATCGACTATTAGTTACAAGACACACTTTATCAGATTCCTAATATCGGTATAGGGTTTAGGATTTAATTAAGGGGGTTATAACTTTGTTTTAATTTCAATGATAGTAATATTTGTAACAACAATGCCTTTTATGTTTTTTAAAGTTTATGTTTTTCATGAGACTTACTTACACTTAATAGCTAAAGGATACAAGGAAAATGTACCAAGAATAAGACAACAAGATAAAAATAACAAGACATTACAGGAGATCTTCAAGTATATTTGATATACAAAACAAAAACTATAATTTTAGGAGACAGCGGATTCAGAAGTAAGTGGTTAAAATTTCCTCTTTCGTTACTATATACTTGAACTTGAAGTTTGAGTACTTGAAAAAAATCAGTGCTCACACCTCGCACTGAAGATGACCCACATCTTTGGGTTCAAAAGTTGGCATAAATAAAAAACGTCCTGAATATTTATACCCATAGTTTCTGTATGGCTTACAGCATTATAACAGTAAAGATAAATTAAGAAGGATTGGGGTGAAAATTGTTCTTTATTTGGTTTAGTCAGAAATATGGACAGTAATATTATTAAGGATAACGGAGTATTTTAAGGATATGTCATATCCTTTTAATTTTCATGCGGGTAGAAATGACACATTTTCATTAGCTATGCATTTTCAAGGTAATTTTCTATATTCTCTTATGTAATCGGTGCTGTACATAGGGTTCGAACATACAATGTGGTAAACTGATTCATAGCGTTTTAAAAGTGGTGTGGGGTCTTTCTGGTTACAGTTGAGGATTTCATATTTGTTGCTATAGACAATTGAATAGATGTTTAGAATAATGTGAACTACACCTGTAGTTATGGTTTTGGATCTTTACAAATGGGATCATTTGTTAGCTAGTGTAGTTCTTTAGGGGTTTTCGTATCTGCTATGAAGTAATTTAATTAATTAATGACGGATGACTTAGGGAATGCAGACAGCGTATATTGCTCCAGTAATAGAATGTAGAAGCTAGCGGGATATGACCTACGCCGAACGGGATATCACGACCAGCTAATGGGTTATCACTGTACGCAACCGGGATATCACTAACAGCTAGCGGGATATCACTAAAAGCTAAGACAGCTTACAGTATATCACCAATAGCTACGGTGTATCGCCAACCGCACACAGTATATCACCAGAGAGCTAACAGTGGATCACCATTTAAAGGTCATCGACTATTAGTTACAAGACACACTTTATCTGTTTCCTAATATCGGTATAGGTTTCAGGATTTAATTGGGAGGGTCACCTTTTTTTTTTTTTGTTGTTGTTGTAATGATAGTAACATTTCTAAAAATAATGCCTTTTGGATAGGGAATTTTATATTTTTCATGAGACTTACTTACAGTCAGTAGCTGCTATACTTGTGAAGTACGAAAAAAAATATATATATTTTAAGAGACGGGTTATGAGGAAAATTTATCAAAAATAAGACAACGAGATAAAAGAAATAAGGCATAATGGGATACCGTCATATAAAAAAAATTATCATTTAAGGAGGCAGCGGATTCAGGAGTATGTCGGTAAAATTATCTCTTTAGTTACTCTATAGTTTACAGCGTTATATTGTTCCAGATAGATAAAGAATGATTTGGATGGGAATCTATTTTATTTTGTTTAGTCAGAAATATGGACAATAATATTGTTAATGATAAAGGAGTATTTTAAGGATATGGCATGTCCTCCTAATTTTTATACGGGTATAAACGATATACTTTCATTAGGTATGCATTTTAATGTGATTATCTATTTTCTCCAATGTAATTGGTGTTGTACACAGGGTTCGAACATGCAATGTGGTAAACTGATTCATAGTGTTTTAAAAGTGGTGTGGGGTCTTTCTGGTTACAGTTGAGGATTTCATATCTGTTGCTATAGACAATTCAATAGATGTTTACAATAATGTGAACCACACCTGTAGTTATGGTTTTGGATCTTTACAAATGGGATCATTTGTCGCTAGTGTAGTTCCTTATGGGTTTTCGTATTTTGCTACGAAGTAAGTTAATTAATTAATGACGAATGACTTAGGGAATGCAGACAGCGTATATTGCTCCAGTAATAGAAAGTAGAAGCTCGCGGGATATGACCTACGCCGAACGGGATATCACGACCAGCTAATGGGTTATCACTGTACGCAACCGGGATATCACTAACAGCTTGCGGGATATCACTAAAAGCTAAGACAGCTTACAGTATATCGCCAATAGCTACGGTGTATCGCCAACCGCATACAGTATATCACCAGAGAGCTAACAGTGGATCACCATTTAAAGGTCATTGACTATTAGTTACAAGACACACTTTATCTGTTTCCTAATATCGGTATAGGTTTCAGGATTTAATTGAGAGGGTCACCTTTTTTTTTTTTGTTGTTGTTCCAATGATAGTAACATTTGTAAAAATAATGCCTTTTGGATAGGAAACTTTATATTTTTCATGAGACTTACTTACTGTCAGTAGCTGCTATACTTGTGAACTACGGAAAATATATATATATTTTAAGAGAAGGGTTATGAGGAAAATTTATCAAAAATAAGACAACGAGATAAAAGAAATAAGGCATAATGGGATACCTTCATATAAAAAAAATTATAATTTAAGGAGGCAGCGGATTCAGGAGTATGTGGGTAAAATTATCTCTTGAGTTAGTATATAGTTTACAGCGTTATATTGTTCCAGATAGATAAAGAATGATTTGGATGGGAATCTATTTTATTTTGTTTAGTCAGAAATATGGACAATAATATTGTTAATGATAAAGGAGTATTTTAAGGATATGGCATGTCCTCCTAATTTTTATACGGGTATAAACGATATACTTTCATTAGGTATGCATTTTAATGTGATTATCTATTTTCTCCAATGTAATTGGTGTTGTACATAGGGTTCGAACATGCAATGTGGTAAACTGATTCATAGTGTTTTAAAAGTGGTGTGGGGTCTTTCTGGTTACAGTTGAGGATTTCATATCTGTTGCTATAGACAATTCAATAGATGTTTACAATAATGTGAACCACACCTGTAGTTATGGTTTTGGATCTTTACAAATGGGATCATTTGTCAGCTAGTGTAGTTTCTTATGGGTTTTCGTAGTGCTATGAAGTAAGTTAATTAATTAATGACGAATGACTTAGGGAATGCAGACAGCGTATATTGCTCCAGTAATAGAAAGTAGAACCTCGCGGGATATGACCTACGCCGAACGGGATATCACGACCAGCTAATGGGTTATGACTGTACGCAACCGGGATATCACTAACAGCTAGCGGGATATCACTAAAAGCTAAGACAGCTTACAGTATATCACCAATAGCTACGGTGTATCGCCAACCGCACACAGTATATCACCAGAGAGCTAACAGTGGATCACCATTTAAAGGTCATTGACTATTAGTTACAAGACATACTTTATCAGTTTCCTAATATCGGTATAGGTTTCAGGATTTAATTGAGAGGGTCACCTTTTTTTTTTTTGTTGTTGTTCCAATGATAGTAACATTTGTAAAAATAATGCCTTTTGGATAGGAAACTTTATATTTTTCATGAGACTTACTTACTGTCAGTAGCTGCTATACTTGTGAACTACGGAAAATATATATATATTTTAAGAGAAGGGTTATGAGGAAAATTTATCAAAAATAAGACAACGAGATAAAAGAAATAAGGCATAATGGGATACCTTCATATAAAAAAAATTATAATTTAAGGAGGCAGCGGATTCAGGAGTATGTGGGTAAAATTATCTCTTGAGTTAGTATATAGTTTACAGCGTTATATTGTTCCAGATAGATAAAGAATGATTTGGATGGGAATCTATTTTATTTTGTTTAGTCAGGAATATGGATAATAATATTGTTAATGATAAAGGAGTATTTTAAGGATATGGCATGTCCTCCTAATTTTTATACGGGTATAAACGATATACTTTCATTAGGTATGCATTTTAAGGTAATTATCTATTTTCTCCAATGTAATTGGTGTTGTACATAGGGTTCGAACATGCAATGTGGTAAACTGATTCATAGTGTTTTAAAAGTGGTGTGGGGTCTTTCTGGTTACAGTTGAGGATTTCATATCTGTTGCTATAGACAATTCAATGGATGTTTACAATAATGTGAACCACACCTGTAGTTATGATTTTGGATCTTTACAAATGGGATCATTTGTTAGCTAGTGTAGTTCTTTAGGGGTTTTCGTATCTGCTATGAAGTAATTTAATTAATTAATGACGAATGACTTAGGGAATGCAGACAGCGTATATTGCTCCAGTAATAGAAAGTAGAAGCTCGCGGGATGTGACCTACGCCGAACGGGATATCACGACCAGCTAATGGGTTATCACTGTACGCAACCGGGATATCACTAACAGCTAGCGGGATATCACTAAAAGCTAAGACAGCTTACAGTATATCACCAATAGCTACGGTGTATCGCCAACCGCACACAGTATATCACCAGAGAGCTAACAGTGGATCACCATTTAAAGGTCATCGACTATTAGTTACAAGACACACTTTATCAGCTTCCAAATATCGGTATAGGTTTCAGGATTTAATTGAGAGTGTCACCATTTTTTTTTTTTTTTTGCAATGATAGTAACATTTGGAAAATATAATGCCTTTTGGATAGGAAACTTTATATTTTTCATGAGACTTACTTACAGTCAGTAGCTGCTATACTTGTGAACTACGGAAAAAATATATATATTTTAAGAGACGGGATATGAGGAAAATTTATCAAAAATAAGACAACAAGATAATTATATAAATTATATATAATTCTATAAAAAAATTATAATTTAAGGAGGCAGCGGATTCAGGAGTAAGTGGGTGAAATTATCTCTTTAGTTACTATATAGTTTACAGCGTTATATTCTTCCAAATAGATAAAGAATGATTTGGATGGGAATCTATTTTATTTTGTTTAGTCAGGAATATGGAATGTAATATTGTTAATGATAAAGGAGTATTTTAAGGATATGGCATGTCCTCCTAATTTTTATGCGGGTATAAATGATATACTTTCATTAGGTATGCATTTTAAGGTAATTACCTATTTTCTCCAATGTAATAGATGTTGTACATAGGGTTCGAACATGCAATGCTGTAAACTGATTCATGGTGTGTTAGAAGTGGTGGGGGATCTTTCTGGTTACAGTTGAGGATTTCATATTTGTTGCTATAGACAATTCAATAGATGTTTACAATAATGTGAACCACACCTGTAGTTATGGTTTTGGATCTTTACAAATGGGATCATTTGTCAGCTAGTGTAGTTCTTTATGGGTTTTCGTATTTGCTATGAAGTAAGTTAATTAATTAATGACGAATGACTTAGGGAATGCAGACAGCGTATATTCCTCCAGTAATAAAAAGTAGAAGCTCGCGGGATATGACCTACGCCGAACGGGATATCACGACCAGCTAATGGGTTATCACTGTACGCAACCGGGATATCACTAACAGCTAGCGGGATATCACTAAAAGCTAAGACAGCTTACAGTATATCGCCAATAGCTACGGTGTATCGCCAACCGCATACAGTATATCACCAGAGAGCTAACAGTGGATCACCATTTAAAGGTCATCGACTATTAGTTACAAGACACACTTTATCTGTTTCCTGATATCGGTATAGGTTTCAAAATTAAATTAGGAGGGTTACCATTTTTTTTTTCGTTGCAATGATAGTAATATTTGTAACAATAATGCTGTTTGGGTAGGAAATTTTATATTTTTCATGAGACTTACAGTCAGTAGCTGCTATACTTTTGAACTATGGAACAAATAAATATATTTTAAGCGAAGGGTTATGAGGAGAACTTACCAAAAATAAGACAACGAGATAAAAGTAATAAGGCATTATCTTCATATAAATTTGATATATAAAACTAAATTCATTATAATAGGAGGCAGTGGGGTCAGGAGTAAGTGTGTAGAATTATCTCTTTAGTTACTATATAGTTTATAGCGTTGTATTCTTCCAGATGGATTAACAATGATTTGGATCGAAATTTTTTTTTTTGTTGAGTCAGGAATATGGACAAAAATATTATTAAGGACCAAGAGGTGTTTTAAGGATATGGCTTGTCCTGCTAATTATTATGCGGGTAAAAATGATATATTATTATTAGCTATGCATTTTTAAGGTAATTATCTATTTTCTCCAATGTAATAGGTGTGGTACTTAGGGTTCATATATGCAATGTAGTAAACTGAATCATAGTGTTTTAAAAGCGGTGTGGGATATTTCTAGTTACAGTTGAACATTTAATATTTTTTGCAATAGACTATTCGAAAGGTGTTTACAATAATGTGAACCACACATTTAGTTCTGTAGGTGGATCTTTACAAATGGGATTATTAGTCAGCAAGGTTAGGCTTTATGAGTTTTCGTTTTTGCTATGAAGTAAGTTAATTAATTAATGACGAATGACTTAGGAAAAGCAGACAGCGTATATTGCTCCAGTAATAGAAAGTAGAAGCTCGCGGGATATGACCTACGCCGAACGGGATATCACGACCAGCTAATGGGTTATCACTGTACGCAACCGGGATATCACTAACAGCTAGCGGGATATCACTAAAAGCTAAGACAGCTTACAGTATTTCACCAATAGCTACGGTGTATCGCCAACCGCAAACAGTATATCACCAGAGAGCTAACAGTGGATCACTAAATATAAAGGTCATCGACTATTAGTTACAAGACACACTTTATCTGTTTTCTAATATCGGTATAGGTTTCAAAATTTAATTAGGAGGGTTACTATTTTTTTTTTTTTGCAATAATAGTAATATTTGTAACAATAATGCTGTTTGGGTAGGAAACTTTATATTTTTCATGAGACTTACTTACAGTCAGTAGCTGCTATACTTGTGAACTATGGAACAAATAAATATATTTTAAGCGAAGGGTTATGAGGAAAGCTTACCGAAAATAAGACAACGAGATAAAAGAAATAAGGCATAATGGGATACCTCCATATAAAAAAAAATATAATTTAATGAGGCATTGGATTCAGAAGTAAGTGGGTAAAATTATTTCTTTAGTTACTATGTAGTTTACAGCGTTATATTCTTCCAGATAGATTAAGAATGATGTGGATGGGAATCTATTTTATTTTGTTTAGTCAGGTAAATGGACAATAATATTGTTAATGGTAAAGGAGTATTTGAAGGATATGGCATGTCCTCCTAATTTTTATGAGGGTATAAATGATATACTTTCATTAGGTATGCATTTTAAGGTAATTTTCTATTTTCTCCAATGGAATCCGTGTTGTACATAGGGTTCGAACATGCAATTTGGTAAACTGATTCATAGTGTTTTAAAAGTGGTGTGGGTTCTTTCTGGTTACAGTTCAGCATTTCATATTTGTTATTGAACAGAAAATTCAATAGGTGTTTACGATACTGTTAACTAAACTTTTAGTTCTGATGGTCTTTACAAATGCATACCATTTTTCAGCTAGTCTAGTCTTTTATGGGTTTTCGTATCTGCTATAAAGTAAATTAATTATTTAATCACGAATGACTTAGGGAATGAAGACAACGTATATTGCTCCAGAAGTAGAAGCTCGCGGGATATGACCTACGCCGAACGGGATATCACGACCAGCTAATGGGTTATCACTGTACGCAACCGGGATATCACTAACAGCTAGCGGGATATCACTAAAAGCTAAGACAGCTTACAGTATATCACCAATAGCTACGGTGTATCGCCAACCGCACACAGTATATCACCAGAGAGCTAACAGTGGATCACCATTTAAAGGTCATCGACTATTAGTTACAAGACACACTTTATCAGCTTCCAATTATCGGTATAGGTTTCAGGATTTGATTAAGGTGGTTACCATTTTTTTTTGTTGCTATGATAGTTATATTTGTAACGATAATGCTTTTTGGATAGGAATATTTTTATATTTTTCATGAGACTTACTTACAATCAATAGCTGTTATACTTGGGAAATATAGAAAAAATATAGATATTTTAAGCTAAGGGATATAACAAAAATGTTACAAAAATATGACAACGAGATAAAAGAAATAAGGCATTATGGGAGATCTTCAAATAAATTGATGTATAAAACAAAAATTATAATTTTAGGAGGCAGTGGGTTCTGGAGTAAGTGGGTAGCATTACCTCTTTAGTTACTATATATTTTAGTGAATCATATTCTTCCAGATAAATTAAGAAGGATTTGGATGGGAATCTTTTTTATTTCGTTTAGCCAGGAATATGGACAATGATATTATTAATAACAAAGGAGTATTTCAAGGACATGGCATGTCCTCCTAATTTTTATGCGGGTATAAATGATATACTTTCATTAGGTATGCATTTTAAGGTAATTATCTATTTTCTCCAATGTAATAGGTGTTGTACATAGGGTTCGAACATGCAATGTGGTAAACTGATTCATAGTGTTTTCAAAGTGGTGTGGGGTCTTTCTGGTTACAGTTGAGGATTTCATATTTGTTGCTATAGACAATTGAATAGATGTTTAGAATAATGTGAACTACACCTGTAGTTATGGTTTTGGATCTTTACAAATGGGATCATTTGTCAGCTAGTGTAGTTGTTTATGGGTTTTCGTATTTGCTATGAAGTAAGTTTATTAATTAATGACGAATGACTTAGGGAATGCAGACAGCGTATATTGCTCTAGTAATAAAAAGTAGAAGTTAGCGGGATATGACCTACGCCGAACGGGATATCACGACCAGCTAATGGGTTATCACTGTACGCAACCGGGATATCACTAACAGCTAGCGGGATATCACTAAAAGCTAAGACAGCTTACAGTATATCGCCAATAGCTACGGTGTATCGCCAACCGCACACAGTATATCACCAGAGAGCTAACAGTGGATCACCATTTAAAGGTCATCAACTATTAGTTACAAGACACACTTTATCTGTTTCCTGATATCGGTATAGATTTAATTAGGAGGGTTACCATTTTTTTTTTCGTTACAATGATAATAATATTTGTAACAATAATGCTGTTTGGGTAGGAAATTTTATATTTTTCATGAGACTTACTTACAGTCAGTAGCTGCTATACTTTTGAACTATGGAACAAATAAATATATTTTAAGCGAAGGATTATGAGAAGAACTTACCAAAAATAAGACAACGAGATAAAAGTAATAAGGCATTATCTTAATATAAATTTGATATATAAAACTAAATTCATTATAATAGGAGGCAGTGGGGTCAGGAGTAAGTGTGTAGAATTATCACTTTAGTTACTATATAGTTTACAGCGCTGTATTCTTCCAGATGGATTAAGAATGATTTGGATGGGAATTTTTTTTATTTTTTTTAGTCAGGAATATGGACAAAAATATTATTAAGGACAAAGGGGTGTTTTAAGGATATGGCATGTCCTGCTAATTTTTATGCGGGTAAAAATGATATATTATTATTAGCTATGCATTTTTAAGGCAATTATCTATTTTCTCCAATGTAATAGGTGTAGGTACTTAGGGTTCGAACATGCAATGTGGTAAACTGAATCATAGTGTTTTAGAAGCGGTGTGGGATATTTCTAGTTACAGTTGAAAATTTAATATTTTTTGCAATAGACTATTCAAGGGGTGTTTACAATAATGTGAACCACACATTTAGTTCTGAAGGTGGATCTTTACAAATGGGATTATTAGTCAGCAAGGTTAGTCTTTATGGGTTTTCGTATTTGCTATGAAGTAAGTTAATTAATTAATGACGAATGACTTAGGGAATGCAGACAGCGTATATTGCTCCAGTAATAGAAAGTAGAAGCTCGCGGGATATGACCTACGCCGAACGGGATATCACGACCAGCTAATGGGTTATCACTGTACGCAACCGGGATATCACTAACAGTTAGCGGGATATCACTAAAAGCTAAGACAGCTTACAGTATATCACCAATAGCTACGTGTATCGCCAACCGCAAACAGTATATCACCAGAGAGCTAACAGTGGATCACCATTTAAAGGTCATCGACTATTAGTTACAAGACACACTTTATCTGTTTCCTGATATCGGTATAGGTTTCAAAATTTAATTAGGAGGGTTACCATTTTTTTTTTTTCGTTGCAATGATAGTAATATTTGTAACAATAATGCTGTTTGGGTAGGAAATTTTATATTTTTCATGAGACTTACTTACAGTCAGTAGCTGCTATACTTTTGAACTATGGAACAAATAGATATATTTTAAGCGAAGGGTTATGAGGAGAACTTACCAAAAATAAGACAACGAGATAAAAGTAATAGGGCATTATCTTCAAATAAATTTGATATATAAAACTAAATTCATTATAATAGGAGGCAGCGGATTCAGGAGTAAGTGGGTAAAATTATCTCTTTAGTTACTAAATAGTTTACAGCGTTATATTCTTCCAGATAGATAAAGAACGATTTGGATGGGAATCTATTTTATTTTGTTTAGTCAGGAATATGGACAATAATATTGTTAATGATAAAGGAGTATTTTAAGGATATGGCATATCCTTTTAATTTTCATGCGGGTAGAAATGACAATTTTCATTAGCTATGCATTTTCAAGGTAATTTTCTATATTATCCTATGTAATCGGTGCTGTACATAGGGTTCGAACATGCAATGTAGTAAACTGATTCATAGTGTTTTAAATGTGGTGTGGGGTCTTTCTGGTTACAGTTGAACATTTAATATTTTTTGCTATATACTATTCAAGGGATGTTTACAATAATGTGAACCACACATTTAGTTCTGAAGGTGGATCTTTACAAACGGGATTATTAGTCAGCTAGGTTAGTCTTAATGGGTTTTCGTTTTTGCTACGAAGTAAGTTAATTAATTAATGACGAATGACTTAGGGAATGCAGACAGCGAATATTGCTCCAGTAATAGAAAATAGAAGCTAGCGGGATATGACCTACGCCGAACGGGATATCACGACCAGCTAATGGGTTATCACTATACGCAACCGGGATATCACTAACAGCTAGCTGGATATCACTAAAAGCTAAGACAGCTTACAGTATTTCACCAATAGCTACGGTGTATCGCCAACCGCACACAGTATATCACCAGAGAGCTAACAGTGGATCACCATTTAAAGGTCATCGACTATTAGTTACAAGACACACTTAAAGACAAGATAATAAATAATGCATATTGGGAGATCTTTAATTAAATTGGATATATAAAACAGAAATTATAATTTTATGAGGCAGCGGGTTCAGTAGTAATTGGGTAGAATTACCTCTTTGGTTACAGGATATTTTAGAGCGTTATATTCTTCCAGATAGACTAAGAAGAATGTGGATGGGAATCTATTTATTTTGTTTAGTCAGAAATGCGTACAGAAGTATTAGTAATGACAAAGGAGTGTTTTAAGGATATGACGTGTCCTTCTGATACCGATTCGGGTAGAAATGATACATTTTTATTAGCTATGCAATTTTATGGTAATTTTATATTTTCTCCAATGTAATAGGTGTTATAATTACGGTTGGAACATGCAATGTGGTAAACTGAATTATAGTGTTTTAGAATTGGTGTGGGATCTGTCGTTACAGTTAACATTTTAACTGTACATAACGCAATATACAATTCAAGAGACGTATGTGAACCACATATTTAGTCCTGATAATGGGGTTATAATTTTTTTTTTTTTTCAATGACATTAGTATTTGCAAGAATATTGCCTTTTGGAAAGCAAAGTTTATATTTTTCATGAGACATACTTACATTTAGTATATGTAATACTTGTGAACTATAAAACAAATATAGATTTTTTAAGTTATAGGATGTTAAGAAAATGTATCGAAAATAAGACAACACTACAAAAAGAATAAGGCAGTATGAAATATCTTCAAATATGTTTGATATATAAAACAAAAATTATAATTTTAATATACAGAGTTATATTCTTCTAGATAGATTAAGATGGGAATCGTTTTTATTTTGTTTAGTCAGGAATATAGATAGTATTATTAATGACAAAGGAGTGTTTTAAGGATATGGCATGTCCTTCTAATTCCTATTCGGGTAGAAATGATATATTTTCATTAGAGATACATTTTTTAGGCAATTTTCCAATTTCTCCAATGTAATAGGTGTTATACTTAGGGTTGGAATGGGCAATGTTTTAAACTGTTTCATAGTGTTTTAGAAGTGATGGGGGATCTTTTCGGTTACAGTTAACATATTAAAATTTGTTGCAATAGATAATTCAAGAGAAGTTCACAATAATGTGAACCACACCTTTAGTTCATCTTTACAAATGGTTCTTTACAAATGGGATCATTTGTCAGCTAGTATAGTCCTTTATGGGTTTTCGATTTTGCTAACTGATCTAGGATTTTTTTTTCAGGGGGAGGGCTCCAGCCCGAAAGATTTTTTTTTTGTTAGTATATATTCGGATAATTACTCTGGAAGATAGAATGATACCAACTACCAATATGAAATTGTGTCAAAGTGATTCTTGATGCCCTATTGAATGTAATTAGATGAACAATAATACTTTTAGAGATAATTTTTTTCATAAAACTCATTTCATATTTTACCACGTTGGGGGAGGCTTCAGCCCGAAAATCATCCCCTCCCATCCGTAGATCCTCTACCAGTGGGGCGTAGTAGCGAATGAAACGTGCGAAAGCCGAATTGATGGTCAGGAATTATTTTTTGGTACGTCAGTATGTCAACCAATCTTTTTTACATTAGTTTTTCGATAACATTGAAACATATCAGAAGGAGTTTGATAGGTCGGTATGATGAAGGATTGTAAATGTCTTTGATCCTTTTGTGTCATTTTAATATGTGAATATTTCCATTGTAGTGGGAATTTAGTTGTCCTCAGGACACAGTTGTATATTGTTGTAAGGAACACTAGTGTTTTTCTGGGAATTTGCTGGAGTGCTTCGGCGGTTATTATGTCATAACCTGTTGCTTTTCTTTTAGGTAGATGTTTGATTTGTTGCGCAACTTGTAGAGGAGTGAATGAAAGAGGGGGAGGTGTCATCTGTAATGGTATGTCTAGAGTATCAAATACTAAGGTTTCATGTTCTGTGTTCGTGAAGTCAGGAAATGGTTTAAATACAGTTGATGGTCAGCAAATAGTTCAGACTTTTCCCTATCCGACAAAGTCCATCCAACCATCCTCTTTTCGTAGGAGTACTGACACCTCTCGATGTTTTAACAAATTCTTGTTATACTTCCACAAACCTCCATCGTCAGTCGATGGACTGTTCATGTAAGCATCATAGCTTGTCGCATTGAATTTTCGTATTAGTCTTTTAAGTTCATTATTCAGTCAATTAAATTTTCATTAATCTAAGGGAAGTCTGTTAGTCTGTTATATCTTACGGCCTCTTCTCTTTGCCGTGATCAAGTCCCTTGTATACTGAGAACATCTAAGTGCCCAGGCCTTGATGACGTAGGGAGACATGATACCCAAGAAACTTTTTGAATACTTTTGGTAAATTTGTCCGCTGCCTCATTTAGTTTTTCTTCAGTTTTAATAGAGCCAGGGATTGACATTTCTGAATCCATAAATGACCTATAATAATAATAATAAGCTTTATAGACATCAACTATTGACAAAATCCTCATCCTAAGGAGGATTTTAACGGAGTTGGCTACAGCACAGAAAAATATGTTTAAATTTTTACAATATTGTTTTTTTTTTGTAAAATAGCCATGTAAGGTCTAAGAAAAACAAAATAAAGCCATACAGTAAACAGAACAGTCTTGGAAGCAAGCGGATAATAAAAAGACAACCAAAACAAAACACAGCAACTAAATATTGCTTATAACTTGTTTCCATCTTTATCTATCCTGCCACCAGTTATCGCCTACATGCTGTACCTCAAATGCGGCCGGCTTCTTTTCTTCTTGTTCTCTCTTAGGATCCACTCGGTACATGCTTTGGACCATATTTCATCCTTCAACCTCGCCATTTGTCCAGCCAGCTCAGTTCCACTTTAACCGATGAGCTTCAGCCCTTAAGCTTTTAATATCTACTTTTTGAAGAAGCTCTGTATTTCTTGTCTTGTCTCTCTTCTTGATTGACATTAAACTCCTTAAAAGCTTCATCTGAATAACATTCAATCAGAGTTCAAGTTTCTTAGTCAATGTCCGAATTTGTGCCCCGTAGAGAACCGTAGGATACACACAAGTAGTCAAAACTTTGGCTTTAAGATTTATCACTATATTGCTTTTAAAAATCGTTTTGAGGGATCAATATTTGTACCATCCAAGCTTTATCCTTCTGTCCATCTCTTTACTCATTTTTTCATTCAATGATATTGTTTGATCCAAATAAATGTATTCTTATACGTATTCTACCTGTTTATTATCTACATAGATTGGAATTTCAGCGGAGTTTGTCATTATTTTAGTTTTTCCCATATTCATTTTCAGTCAATATTTTTTACTAGTTTCCACTAATTCTCCAATCGTTCCTTTAAGGCCATCCATGTTCGGGGATATTAAGCATAAGTCGTCAGCAAATCTTAGGCTGCTCAGTGTTTTCCCATTGACTGACATTCCCTAGTTCTCCCAATTTTTTTTTTTTTATTTATTGATGATATTTACAACTGTATTACAAGTAAAAATACATTCAGTAAATGTGAACAAAAGAATATAAAAGCATGAAATCATTTGTTGAGAAACTACCCACTGGTAGCACTCTAAAAATGTATTTACAAAAGGAGATCTCGAAGCCATCTTCTTTTCAGACGCCTCGGAGGGTTGTCAGGGATCGAAAAGGAAGCAAGGTTAGCAACGAGAGGGTTAGGATGGTTATGAAGTTTGTTATGGAAGGAATAGTATCTGGATTGGGCCAGGTCAGAAACATACGGAACATTAAGGTCGTTATGGATGATTTTGTTTGTGACGAAGTAAGGAGCTGTGAGGATTTTACGAAGGATTTTGGATTGTAAGGATTGGATACGAGAAGAATTCGATGGCTTAGTGGAGCCCCATAGCTCAACTCCGTAAGTCCAAATAGGTTTTATTGTAGTCATGTATATGAGTCTTTTGTAATTGACTGGGAGCTTAGAGCGTTTGTCTAGTAAGTGCTGGAGTAGTCGGAAACGTCGAGCTGTTTCTTGTCGTTTCAGTCTGGTATGAGGATTCCAAGTTAGACGTTTGTCTAACTGGAGTCGAAGGTATCGAATTTGTTCAACAGGGATAAGTGGGGTATTATTAAAGGATACTGTAGGACAAGAGGACATAGGTTTACGACGAAGGGTAAAGGTGATTTGATGGGATTTATTTCTCCCAATTTAATTCTTTAAATAGTTTGTTTAGAACAAAATTGAATGACCTATAATCTTCCCTATCCATTTTACCATTGATGAGCTTTGAATTTCGAGGAAGGTTGATGGACTCATTTGGGATAACCAAGTGTACAAGAGAATGATCAGAGCTTGTATTTATGGTCTGAGGTATGGTGCGTAGTCCTTTGGTTATACAAAAGTCTAGTAGGTCGAGGGATTTCCGTTGCGAAGCTGGAAAATATTTCGGTGTATCAGGTGAGATCGGTGTGCATAGCCGTGAGCCCCAGAGTTCTTGCTTTGCGTTAAAGTTACCGCCCACTATGAAGCAACGCCCAAGGCTTTGAAAATAATTGAAAAACATCGAAGATGTCAGTAAGTATCACGCTGAGCTATATATTGAAGCTATACTGATTGTGGTATGTTCCATATGTAGTGTTAAGGCTGTGGTTTGTATGCCAGGTTTGGTGGGTAAGTACAAGGGGTTATGTGAACCACATGAACATGAGCTGTGTTGTCCGGATGGTCTATTCTATACGTAATGTATCCTGAAATATGAAATTTAGTTCTTGTTGTAAAGTGTGTTTCTGTTATTAATGCGATGTACGTCCGTTTTTCGTGTCCAAGTCCAATTCTGTCCTATTATGCATTAGTCCGTTTGCGTTCCACAGAAGGATGGACAAGGAGCCCACAGTAAATTGATTAATGGCCATCTGGAAGACATATGCCTTGAGTCACCTACGCGAGCTGTTGGAAGGCTTCTTCGGAACGAAGAAGAATGAGTTAACCGGAGAGTTCAGACGGTTACACAACGCCGATTTGCGTGGAATTTATCCGATTAATATAACTGAGGTGATTACATCGCGACGAATCCAATGGGTTTGTAAAATCGTTGGGATTAGTAACGAAAGAATTCTAAAAAGGTTAATAATTGGTAACTGGTTGACTGTCGTGGATAATGAAGAGAAGAATAGTTGGGGCGGTCAGTCAAAAAAGAAGGCAAAAATAAATGATAATATTTATTTTTACATATGCCGACGTTTCGACCTGAAGTTCAGGCCTTCATCAGGGCTAAGAAAATAACCAGATAACAAGGTATGAGAAACATAAATAGTGATGGTAAAAAAAAAAATAATAAAGAAAAAAAAAATAATAAGTAAAAATGAAATTGTTAGAATAATGACAATAGTAAGAACTAAGAGACAAATAATAATAACCGTTACAAAGTGTGGAATGATGAAGTAAGCATAATCTAGCATTTTATCATCATTATCATTTGTACGGAAATTATATCTCATTACTGAATGCATCAATATGGTTAAGTAATGATAGATTTTTATCAAATTTTCCTTTTTTTATGCTTGGAAATTCCCGGATTATTAAAATAAATAAATAGAGCATAACTATTTATCAATCGTTCTAATACCTCTTGTAATTAGTACTGTTTTAAATATCTAAGAATCATGATTCGAAGAAGTGATAAAAAAAACAAAAGAAAAAATAAATTCAAGATACAACAATAATTGATGGGTTCATTATTCATCAGATGTAAATTGGATACGAAATTTAAATTTATTTAAACAACTGTTTCTCAAGTGATTTGTGTAAATTACTCTTTAGACTCGTTCTTAGAATGCTTTTGAAATGATTTGTTTAATCGATTGATTGATTCCGAATAAACAAATTAAGATAGTGATTCTTGTTCTTGAAAAACGTTTAAAAAAACAAAAAACGAACATGGAACTTATATAAATATATTTATTCATACATACTTCGTATTTGACTACCTTTATTTTCTTATACAGTATTTGAAGTTCTTACCTTCAGGAAAAACATGTTATAAGTTAAGAACCGAATCACATAATGTTCTTTATTGGCATTTACCATTTTGTTTCAAAATAGTGGCTGATTAGAAATTTCTTATGCCCTATCTCTTGAATTAAACAAAACAGAGTAAAGTTAAAAAAAAAAAAAAAAATCTGGTGCGCGCAACACACAACTTTCACTTACCGATCTAATATGAACAGAAATTATGTTCGGGCAATGCTGGGCTATTATAAATTTTTTTGAAGTGCATTTTAAATTCTATTCACTCCATCCGCTTTTATAAACCACAGAATGACGAACTCCAATTTCAACATTTTGGAGTGATGTCATTTTAGTGATATTTTTAGTTGAAAAAGTTATCTATGCAGACAATGATTAAGTTGATTCCAGAGGTGGTGGTTGCAGTGTTGAAGTATAGAACTGAGAATAAAGGTATAAATTTAGGTACTCATTTCATATGAAAGATGTTCTTAGGAAACATACTTTATTAAATATCTGCAGAAAATAGGTTTTTTTAGTCTTAACAATTAAAATAGTATATTTTAAATTTATCAAAATTTTCGCCTCTTCGGGGAAAAAACTTGAGACCATTAGTTGTCCGATCTTAACGATTTGTTTTTGTTTTTTTAGGAAATTCCATAAACTTTTAAAAAAACATATACAATATCACTTTAAGGCACTTTAGAGGAAGACGTATATGAACTTTGCCTTTAAGCCCTGTAAAGTGACATCAATGGGGATAAGACCTAATTGATATTAAAGACCACTTAAATATACAATGATACACCGAGTTTAATCAAAATCGTTAGAGCCGTTTTTGAGAAAATTGTGAAAATGTGTTTCAGCGTTGATATAAAGTGGCACTTCTGGTTAGCCGATTTAAAGGAAAAAGTTGCCGTCACATCTAAGGCATATACCTTCGTTTTTGAGGTAGACTGCTAACATACAAACACACACACACACACAGACCATTTTTCGAGACTTGGTCATTTCGACTCAGGGTACCTCAAAAAGTCTATTTCGGTTGAAAACTCAGATTCAAAAATTGTCTCGATCGCAATACTTACCCTTACTATACATTACATATATACGTAAGTGAAAGTAAAAATTGTTAAATCAAAGGCTTAAAAAAAAAAAAACTTTCGTGAAGTTTTCTTGCTGGAATAAAGTTGCAAGGAACGGAAACTTTTGTTATTCAATAGTCCTTAAAAGTAAATTTTAAAAGAATATATCATTCACCCTGTAGGTTCCAGGGAATAATACGTGTAATGTATTGGTCAGTGATAAAATGAAAAAAAAAAACGCTGCAAATTTTTTTAAAAAAATAACATCAAAATTAACGGGGGGGGGAGGAGGGATTCCTAACATTGGCCTTTATAATTTTCTTTTTTTGTCAATGATAATTTGCTTAAAAAAGAAACAACATTGGTATAGTTGAAGTAAAATCTTCAAAAATAAAAAAATCTGATGCGCGCAACACACAACTTTCACTTACCGCTCAATTTTCAATAGAACTTATTTTATGTCCATGTTGGAAACTTATAATATGAACTTATAATATGTCCATATTATAAAATTTTTGAATTGGATTTCAACCGAGCTAAAGCTAAAAAATACAGCCAACAAATCATAAATAATATTAAAGTTAACACATGTTAACTTCCCCTATAAATGCAATCCTTACCGCTGCCTTTCCAGTTCTAAGTGAAACTCCTAGATGAACACACTTGTAAATCTCTAATTTTATTTTTCTCCTGTAGATTTTGTAGAATTATACTCACATTTTTATTTATTATATATTACATTACAACAATTGTTAGCATCTATTTACTTTAGTTTAGGATCCTATTACTCAGCTTACCTAGTCCATATTTTATTGTACTCACTGTTTATAATTCTAATAAGCTTATTCACATTGTTTATAAATTATGTCTAAATATTATGTAATTGCCACTATTCTCTATCTTCTTGTATCTTGTCCGTTCTACCCCTGATGAAGACCTGCAAAGTCTGGTCGAAACGTTGGCTTTCAATAAAATAGTTTTATCACTATTTAGCCTTTTTATGACCACAACCCCAAACCATCTCCTTCCTTTATAAATAATATTAAAATAACAAAAGTCCTATTTATTGTATCATCGGTTAATTCTGAAATGTACGATGCGTTGATTATAGATTGTACGACTATTAGTTATAAAATTGTTATTTTCCAATGCAAAATTTACTAAAACAGAATTAAGAGATTTGCATTTTCTGTCATAGGCAGGTCAAAAGTTGTCACACTAATTGTAAGTGGATACTGTTGGTATATCACAAAAGGATATTTCATCAAACTATTCACTAATTTAGTTATAAAAGATTACATGATGATTTTCACAATAAACGGAAGATAAATACCTAAATATTTAAATATATAGTAACAAATATAGAATTATTAAAATACAGTAAATGTATTTAAAGTTATAAACATATGCTTTATAAATCCATGAAATGATTTGATTTTTCACTTCTTCTTTCACATAAATATAATGAAATACTATTTTAAACAATGGCATTGGCTTGATTCAGTGGATTTTAAATACTTTTTTTCAATCTTAGAAAAACATTTAAAAGTTTTAATATAGTAAGAAAATGTCTTTAATTTTCTTGGAAACATGTGATTTAAGTTAAATAATGTTAGTTTTCAAAAATTAATATTTATAATTTTTTTGCCACTCTCCGTTACCTTCTACAACTTTCTATTTTAGATATTGTTTTTTCTAAAATTCTCCGCTTTAAAGTGATATATTAACCTTCTGACTAGTATTTCCGGAGATTTACTTTCGACCTGGATAAGCATTTTTATTTTTTTCTTCTTTATTTAATTATCAAATTCTTTCAAAACTTATATTTAGCATTTTTTCGTAACTCTAAATAATGTGAGATGAATAATTATTTAAAATAAACCATATTAAAAGTACTTTAGACGAAGGCGTATATGAACATTGGGCATTTAAGCCCTGTAAAGTGGCATCAATGGGGATAAGACCTAATTTATATTAAAGACCACTTAATTATACAATGATACACCGAGTTTAATCGAAATCGTTAGAGCCGTCTTTGAGAAAATTGTAAAAATGTGTTTCAGCGCTGATATAAAGTGGAACTTCCGGTTAGTCGATTTGAACGAAAAAGTAGCTGCCACATCTAAGGCATATACAAACCTTAAATACGTAATATCAGTTTCGTAGACATTTTCGTTTATGGGCTAGAATACTAACACACACACAGACCATTTTGCGGGACTTGGTTATTTGAACTGAGACGACCTCAGAACATGAATTTCCGTTGAGAACTCCGATTCGAAAATTTTCACGATCGCAATACTTATCCTTACTTATATTTACCATACAGATAAATGAAAGTAAAAACCAAAACAAAAGATATAAGCACTGCGGTTAGAACATATAAAACATATTTAGAACACCATATCTTGGCTCCTATTGATTCAGGTCACAAAGATTTTTTTTTTGTTTATTAGTAAAATTCGTAAACTTTTAAATAATGGTTTGTAAAAAGTGTGTACTTCTGAGATATCTGCAAATGTAATTTTACCACCCCTTCTAATATTTTTTCCAGCTTCTTTTCGTTGAAGTACGTTATATAAATAAATCGAGGAGAAGACTTTAGCCAAGTTTCAGTGAGATTGTTATATTCGTTTAGATAATGATGTCGTGGTAGCAGGACCATCATCGGGTGATGATGGTTGATTTCAAATTTGAAAAAAATCGGTGCAGTAGTCTCGGAGAAAAGCCGCGGAAGGCGGAGGAACAAAACAATTTTTATTCGATTATTATTAGCGTTATCGATTATTATATACGTTTCATAAAACGTAAAACATCAAATTTTGAGAGGGAGTTAAATTTTTGATTTTTTTTTTGGTCGATTACAATGGTTCATTTTTGAAATTAAATTTTTTTTTAATCTCTCGCACCAACACAATGCTTCCCTACCTTCGGTAGTGAGGAAGCAAAATATTTTAAAATCGCGAAATCTCTACTAATAGTGCTTTGATTTCGCTAAAACTGTATTCATTTTTTAGAAAATTTAAATACCTTTGAAACATCTTATCACAATATCGACAAAAAAGTGTACATTTTTTCAGTTGTTCGGAATTTAATTTTACCATCCCTCTTAACTTTTTTCCTGCTTTTTTTCGTTGAAGTATGTTATACGGATAACTTTAAAGGGTGTCGAGAAAATGACTTTAGCGAAGTTTCATTGAAATCGGTACATTCATTGAGGCGCTACAGTCTATAACAACGCGCGTAGTATAGTAGCGCATATATAAGAGAAAGTAGTGGACATGATTCAATAAAATTGACACTACTTTATTTTACCAATATCAACCTTTTATCCAACTTTGTGCCAAATCGAACGAGCCCTTTCTGAAATATCGACATATCTCAAAATAAACGTATGCGAGGTGCATAAGCGGAAGGGTTGGATGGTATTTAATAAAATTTATATGGGGCCATCTAAGCACGAATACGCATAATTCTTGAAAATTTCATGAAAATCGGATGAACGGTAGTAGGTGAAATGCCCATCACATCGATTTGAATACAGACAGACAGACACCGAACTAAATTTGATCCTTGATGTCTGAAACGTAAAACGCGAGTGGAAATTTTCGATTCTTAGCAAAAATTGTTTTTAACATTTAACGAACACAATGCTTCGCTACCTTCGGTAGTGAGGAAGCAATAAAGCAACGTATAAGATAGAGAATACAATTTTTATTTTCTCTGTAATTATAATCTACCATGTAATTGAAAAGTAATTTAAAAATTCATACATGTTTCCAAATTACAATGAGCTGTAGCTTTGCTAATAATGGTTCAATTTCTACTATTTTTGTTCGTTGTGTAGGGAAAGTATTTAAAAAAAAATTTAATTCCCTTTATAACGTTTTTGTCTGAATTTTCAGGGTGATGTGACTATTTTTCCCACTTGAAGGAGAAGGAAATTTTAAAAATATGTTTCGATGTGCGCATTACATAACATTCACTTACTACTCTATTTTTAGCGAAAAAAGGTATTTTTCAGACAAAGGGGAAGTGAAAGTAAAAAAAATATAGACGCTATATTTATATATATATTTCATTGTGGATATTTTTATTCGTATAAGTACCGTTATTTATACAAATTTTAGTATTTATGTCGCTGTAATCTATACAATTAAATACTAAATAATATTAACAATAGCATTTATGAAATTTTTTCATATGTTATATTTAACTATCTTTTATATTAGAGATTAATGTGAAATGGTCAATTTTTTCAAATAAAAAAACTAAAGATACTTTAGGGGAAGCTAATATTGAAAATATTAGCCATTTAAGCCCTGTTAGAGAATATCAATCAGATCAAAAATTATATTTTATTTATAACTCCTTAATTTTACACTGATATAATGAAATTAATCTATGATATGTTTAGTCGATGGTATAAAGTGCCACTTCCAGTTAGCCGATTCTAAGGAGAATGTTGCTTTAACATTAATAGAATATAAAAACCTTAAATATTCCATTTCACTTCCGTACGACTTTTCGTTTTTGAGCTAGACTGTTAACAAACAATTTTTTTTTTTTTTTTTTTTTAAAGAAACACACACACAGACCATTTAAGGGACTTGGTTATTTTGGCTCAGTGGATCTCAAAACGTGTGTTTCCGTTGAAAACTGAGATTCGAATATTTTCACGATCGCTATACTTTCTTTTAATATATATTTCATATATAGGTAAGTGAAAGTAAAAAAAAATGCATGATCGTTGGATTTGATGATGAGTTAACAAAGATATTGCGTACTGACAAAAAACCACCTTAATAAATAATATAATAAATAAATAATATAAACTCCTCCTCCCTCGATCATAGACACCTCGAGTCGACGAAATGAGACATGTATTCAATGACAGTACTACAATTAACGAAAGGTTGTGTGGATGCGAACCCTATGCCTTGCGTTATCTCGAAAATGGTACGTTTTTGGCCTTGAAAACGCAGGACTCGGTATTTCCGTGAGAACTAACTGAGTCTTGTGTACCCATACAATTTTTTTTTTTTTACTTTCCTACCTATACTAGGTGTCAGGTCAAATTTCCGATATGCGGTTTTCGACGGATCTATACGTTACAGAGCCCCCTGTGTCCGAAAAACACATTTTAGCCATTGGTCTGTCCGTCTGTGCCAAGATTTTCTCGAGAACTAGTGAACCGATTTTGTTGCTTCTTTTTTTATTTTGTACGGTTTTGACTACTGATTCCTGTGACACAAATTGCATGCTGCATCCATGAGCAATAGCTGCTGCGCAATAAATGAAAAAGATGTTTTTCTATAGACAGTAGCGCACTTGAGCCTGTTTTTCTGAAATGTAATGCAATTCCAAAAATCGTTAATTTCGGACAGCTATTAACGAAGTTACAGCTGTTCAATTTCCAATGTAAGATTACGGGTTCATATCTTGATGTAAGAAAGAGGTGAATGAGAGAAAAAAGATAACTAAGTGAAAGTAAGAAAATCCGTTGCCCGTATCAAGCTTCACAAAATTATTGTTTGACAAAATTAGGTTATGGCAAAAAGTTTTTGATCAGCAATATTAGTGGATGTTGAAATTTTTACACTGATCTACTTTAATCTGGTTTACATTGCTTTAGTTTATCAATTAAATCGTACTCAAATCTTTTCTTTGATCAATTTTCAGAAAAATAAATCTAGTTGATTTTTTTTTTCTTTATGGACATATATAAAGATATAACAACTTTTTTGAAATAAGTAGGAAAGTCGGGTGAGTGGACACACCAGATTTTTTATTTATGATGTTTACAACTGTATTAGTATAAATACATCAAGTAAATGTGTACACAGAAATATAAGCATATGAAAACGCTTTTTGAGAAACTACTCACTGATAGTACTCTAATTAAAATTTTTAATTCTCATTTTGTACCGTATTGATCCTCCGACTCTTCACCGTCGCAATATTGAAGCCTAGCGAAATATTTAAATTGACTTTATTTATTTTAGTATAAAGAACAAGCGGAGAGTACGATTCGCTATCCCCTCTCTCCCCAATGTGAAATTCTAAATCCATCCAGTACCCCATTCGTGCCATTTGAGAATCACAGAAGCTTATATTTGGAACAAAACTGATTTAAATATAATAATATGTATGGGGAAAGATAACATTTGATTAAACACATCTTTCTGACAACTTGTAATAAAATATTTTTCCAAAATTATAAAATTGGGTTGTTGTTCTACCGAATAAGTAATATATTTCAAAATTAATCGTCAATATAGAATTGACAACGTGTTGTTTGTTTAAATAAATGACACGGCGATTATTTGAAGTGATTTTGCAACGCTATTGCTACTTCAATATAATTCAACTAAACAATAAGTTTAAATTTATTTTCCCATATCAATTCCCACATATATATTTACAGTAAAGCCCGAAATCGGTTTTTTACCAAATATAAGCTCCTGTTAGGCTTAAATACCATGAATGGGGTACCGTTGGATTCAGAATTTCACGGGGGGTTAGCGAATCGTATTCTTCACTTTCGTTTTTCTTTCTAAAATAAATAAAGTCGATACAGATATTTTGCTAGGCTTCAATACTAGAACAGTGGTAGGTCTGTAGATCGATACGGGACAACTGGACGTTGAAGATTTTGATGCGTACACT
This sequence comes from Nezara viridula, assembly GCA_928085145.1. Classification (NCBI taxonomy): domain Eukaryota; kingdom Metazoa; phylum Arthropoda; class Insecta; order Hemiptera; family Pentatomidae; genus Nezara; species Nezara viridula. Next base: position 4,658,185 of record OV725079.1, read on the forward strand.
ATAACTATCGCACTCTGCGTTTTTAATCCCAAAACGTACTATTTTCGAGATAACGCAAGGCATAGGGTTTGCATCCACACAACCTTACGTTAATTGTAGTACTGTCATTGAATACTTGTCTCATTTCGTCGACTTGAGGCCTCTATGATCGAGAGAGGAGGAGTTCATATTATTTATCGATGTTTTTGATCAGCAAGCCACATCATCGTTAATTACTTACCAAATCCTAAGATTGAGCCACCAATTTTGAAGGTTTTATTCTCCTTCAGGCGGGAAAAATAGTACAATCACCCAGAAAATTCAGACAAAAAAGAAAAGAAAGAAACTTTATTTGCGAATAACTCTAAAATTACACACTTTATGTTACACACTGATGGTTATGTCCATAATTATATAAAATATTAATAAATTTTCGCGAAATTAATAAAAAAAATCATCGAAATCGGACAATTTTTAGCAAAGATACAGCTTATTGAAATTTGTAAACAAGTTGGTTAAAAAAATTAATGAAGTTTTAAATTAATTTTTGTTTCCTTTGTCGATTATGTTAAGCACCAAATCAACAATCGATTTGTTTTATGATATATTGCATTGTTTTATTTTCTTATTAATTTATTATTTGAACACTGAACAATAAACTGTGCGAATTTTTGCTAAGGCATACTAGTATACAATAATTTATTTGTGGAAGTTTTTGGCTTTGCTTTAATGCAGCGGTATATATTTAAATACATTTATTATTTTCACTTATTTATTTATGAAGTATTCAAAATATGCGAAAATATTGCAATTTTGAAAAATTTCAAATACAATTTTTAACGGAGATAGAAGTTTTTGAGTCCAAATCCTCCTTTTCCCTCCCGTAATCTGCGGCTGTGATGCGTGTATTTGTAGCTATATTCTATGGCAAACACTCGTATTGTTCAAGAGGCTTGTAAAAGAGTTTTAAATAAATAAATAGTAAAAAAATATATTTATTGGTTCGAGTTTCGATGATTTACATTCTAATTATTTACAACAATAACAAATATTACGATCTTATAAAATAATAAAAATTACTTATCTACAAAGTCTGTAAGATCTTCTTCATTACATATAAATAAAATCGGAAGATAATACTCAAGTATTTATATTTTAAATCGAAACCCTATCGAATTTCAGGTATATCTTCAGCCTCACTTCTTTTTCTGTCTTGTCTTAAGTTTTCTGTACTCTCTGGGTCTTCTTGTTTCTTGGGCTCGATATACAAGCAGTAACTGACACTGAAACAGATAAAGAAAATCCCAAATGTCAATTTCGCATTTTAAAATGTTGATGTTAGATATGTATGGTTTCTTAGCTAATTATATCTGTTTTTCGCTCAATATAAATAAATGCTGTAATGGTTGCATTAACGATTGATACATGAATATTAGTTAACGTAGTTTTAAGTTTTACTATACTCGTATAATACGTTATATAGTTATTACTATAAAATAATGCTTATCAAACATCAAGGAGCAGGTGATACGTGACTCGGGGATTCAGACTACCGACACTATCTTTAACAGATTAACGCAAATACTGGGATTTGCTGACGATATAGATCTGATGCCACGTTCCTTCGAGTCTCTTAAAGGAGCATTTTTAAAGTTGGCAGAAGCGGCAGAAGCTTTGGGAATGAGTGTGAATCAGGAAAAGACGATGTATATAGTATATAGTATTAATCGATCCCAGTATGTAGTAGTCCCAGATCAACCTCTTTCAAAGACACTTCCCCTCACTTGTGGTGTCCCTTGGGGTTCCTTTCTCTCTCTCCTACTCTGTTTTCTATCTACATCAATAATATACCTTTCCATTCCGCCCTCCGACCTATTATCTGCCACAGAAAAAGTTCAAGAAGACTTAGATGGAATTTGTGACTGGGCAAGAACAAACAAATTGAAGTTGAATGCGGATAAGACAAAGGCAATCTTAATAGGCCCCAATCACCTCCTTAAAACTGTCCCTAATATTACAACTCTGTTCCTACACAATAACCCCATCAAATTTCACCCCACCATAAAAAATCTTGGAATAACCATTATCAAACGCTTTCTTGGAAAAATCATATATCCAATATTTCCCGCCGTACCATTTCTATCCTAAAACGTCGGCTTCTAGTCACTTCCTTAATTTTTCCCTACTTTGATTATTGCTGTACGGTATATGAGGGCCTCTCTGGGGATTCGGGATCCCAAGGGACGCCTCTGTTTCTCATTTTTATGCTGAGTTAAAGTGGTTTTATCCTTCCTACCGTCGTATTTCCTGGCATCCTTCCTCTTTTAAGTCATCCAATCCCACCGTCCCTCATACATCTCCGAGCTCCTTCAATTAAAATACTCTGTTCGTTCCCGCAATTCTCGTTCCCGGTCTTCTGATTTATACATAAGGGTCCACTGAACAGCTGTTTTCGACAAATTGTTCATTATCCGATCCTCATCCCTATGGAACTCCATCCCTTCCCACATCCGTCAATCCAATACCCTTCCTACCTTTAAATCCTGCCTGTTCAATCATTTCTTATCCATCCAGTCCCCATAAAATTGTAAATAGATACTACTCTAAATATGTACATAAATTATTAGTTCGTTCTTCATTATTTGTACTCCAATTTTTTGTATCTTTTTTTTTATTTTTTTTAATATCAAATGATCAAAATTGGAAAACAACTTATATGTATATGTGTGTATGTATATATATATATATATATATTTTTTTTTTTTGTCACCAAGACTGATCAATTACTCTGTATTTTTATTTATGTATCTCTGAGGCCCCTTCGCCCACATTTCTGTCTTCCTGTTATATTCTAAAGGGACTCGTCCCACAATAAATAAAGTATTATTATTGTTATTATATGCGAGCAGGACCTGAAACCGAGACTGCAGTACGAATATATATATATATATATATATATATATATATATATATATATATATATATTTAGAACTGTGTAATAGTAATTGAAAATTTTCATAACCTCTTCAACTCATTAACGTTTCTCAGAAAGTAAAATTAAGCGTATATTTGTATCTTAGAGACTGAAAATAATTAATATTCATGAACATCTTTTATAATCGATGTATAAGATGGCACCAGAAGACATTATAGCAGTTAGAAGATAAAAGTATCGCATTAAATTTAAGCGAGACAAGATACTATTGGGTACTATTATTTTGAAATTGACAAACACATTTGTAAATAAATATAGATGGAACTGTCAAACTATATTATCAAAGAAATGTATGTAATAAATAATATTTATATTTACAACTTACCTGAATAGAAGTGCGAGGAAAAAAAAACAGCCAGAAGATACAAAGTAAAAGGCACCCACCCACGTCTTAATATTTCGAGAGGCCACTTCCTGGTAGAGCCGGTTCATGCCGAAAGGCAGGCATGCCGTGAGGATCGATTTCATACCGAGGTAGGTACCTGTACCGGCAAATAATTGTTTATTGGTATAATATATGATTGTCAGGTCATAATAGGAAAAATCCGAAACCACACAGCCTTATAGCTCCAAAATGCAGGTGAGAAATAAAAAATCTGGTGTGCCCACTCGCACGACTTTCCTACCTATTTCAGAAAATATTTTATATCTTTACATATGTCCATCAAGAAGCAAAAAAATCTGATGCGCAACACACAACTTTTACGAATACGGGAATCATAGAATACGCGAGCTGGAAATGTCGAATTCTTCCACATTTTAATATTCGCTGATAAACAAAATTCGTGAATATCAAACGATTTCTCCCGTAGATTTAATTCTCATACGAAAAATTAAAGACCTTGAAATATAGAGCCAATGAAAACGGTGAGGAAGCTATACTAAATTTACTTGGCTCTAACTTTGGTAAAAAAAAAAAACGTATTCAAACTCCACCATGCCATTGTTTTACTACTTCATTGTACGTGAGTCAAAGAAATAGTAAAATATAAAAAAAATCATGGATATTTTTATAATCTTAAATATATTTACTGTAGTTTAATAACTCTAGATACGATATTACATTTAAATAATTAGGTATCTGTTGGTCGTTTATTCCAAAAAATCATCAAGTAACCTTTTAGAAAATTAAATTAATGAATAATTTGATTCATTTCCTCTTTGTGTAATCCCAACATTATCCACTTACAATTAGTGTGACAACTTTTGACCTATTCATATCTGGCATTGACAATCTGGTAATTTAATTTTAGTAAACTTTACAATGGAAAATAACAGTTTAATAACTAATAATCATCATACAATCCATTATCATTTATAGGTTGAATATTAAGATACACAAACTTTGTAACCTCTCTAGCCATATATGAGCTATTCGGTTGACAGAATGACTAACTACAATTACAACATAGTTTATTATCAATTTTAGTAATGTTTCTAGTAAAAAAAAAATGCATACCTTTATTCACAGTTATATATTTCAACACTGCAATCACCTACTCTGGAAATAACTTACTCACTGTATAGATAGATATAACATTTACAATTAGAAATATCACTGAAATAGCATTACTCAAAAATGTTGAAATTGGAGTTAGTCTTTCTCTCAACTGAAAAGCTTAGGGACTGAAGTTGTGTGGTTCATAAACGTAGATGGAGAAACTACGTTTATAATTCCTACAGTCGATATAATAGAGTTCTTGTTATTTTAATGGTCTTAATGACTTTTTGTTTGTAAGATTTAAGCTTTAGCTCCGTTTAAAATGCACCTCAAATATTTTATAATAACCCAACATTGTCAGATAATAATTTCTATTAAAATTAGAGCGTTAAGTGAAAGGTGTGGGGTTTTTTTTTTTTATTATTTACCTGCATTTTGGATAAATAAGGCTGCTTGGTTGGGCTTTTCCAATTATAACTTAATGTTGATTTTCTGTTTCTTGGTGAGCTTATATATCATTGTAATCATCATTATATATATAATATATAATAATAAAAATTAAAATAATACACAAATTCATCCTCACCTAGTTCATCCTTTTTGACGATCGTATTAATAACAGTGCTTGGCAGCGGCAGTGAGGCCAACTTCATGAAGTAGGCAAGAGCACCTAAAATTAAACATTTTAATTTATAATTTATTTTGATATTTTATTTTAAACTAGTTTTACCCGGCCAAGCGCTGTGGCTTAGCCTGGCAAAATGAAAAAGAGAAAAAATAGAAAGCACATATGAGTAGATTAGTAGCAAAGGACATCTGTCATTTTTAAAAAGTTGGGAAGCAAATTTGTCTGTAAAATGGCTTCAATTTAAACTAATTCTAATGATTTTTTCTCATGATTCAAATTGAACATTCATAATCATCTGAGTGAATACGCCGTCATTCATAATCATCAGAAACAGTCTGAGTTGAACTTATAAAACTAAATTAAAAAATTAATTTAAAAAACGTATAATAGTATTGACCTACATAAGGAGAATCATATAAATTCTTCAAATGATAATTTCAATTACTGTAGTAATTATAAAATTTTCGATTAATCAATAAAAAAAAAAAAAAAATGCTTGCCGACGTTCGGTAGTGAGGAAGCAAAAGGAAATGGCCTTTTCTGAAGAGAAAGCAGTAAATGTTTAAAACTCAATAACTCTGCAACGAACCGTCCGATTTCGATGATTTTTTTTTTATTTTGTCAGCAATTCAGAAATCTTTCAAATAAATGTGGGTATTATCAGTCAAAAATTGTGTACTTTTTTAGTTATCGTCAAATAAAATATTGAATTCATCGTAACATTTTTCAGCTTGTTTTCGTGAAAGTATGTTATACACATAAATTAAAAGGGTTTCAAGGGAAGACTTTAGCCAAGTTTCGTTAAAATCGGTAAAGCCGTTTTGGCACTACAGTTTATAGCGACACATTTTTTGCGGCTTTGAACAGAAAAACATTTACATTTTTATTTTTTTTACATATATAAGATTATCGTAAGACAGAAGTACTATGCCAGAAACCTTCCCAGGAGTGTACGGAACAACTTCCCAAAGTTTCATGGCGATCGGTTGAATGGTTTAGTAATGCACTATGGACAGACAGACAGACATACATTCATTTATATATATATAGATATGTATTATGATATTTTAATTTAAATATGTATTTTTCAACGTCTGCATCTAATAGACCAAAAGCTTGATGCATAAAATAAAAGTAATTTTAAAAATTAATTTCGACCAATTTTGTCTTAAAGATGATAAAAGTATATTTCTGGCTGATATGAAGCTCATATTAACAAGGGAATGTTACTGACGTGCAGATTTCAAACAAGTTTTGCTCGTCATACTAGGTCGAAAAATATTAGATCCATGTCCGAGGATTGTTGTTAATGTACCCTAGCGGCCCAATAGATTTTTTTTTTACACAATTTAACAAAAAAATTATACTTTTAATATTTGTATTCGCTTTGTCTTGATTTTTATATTATTGTATACAAGACTTAGACAAAACATATTTTAAATATTATTTCCTCATACTAGACTGAAACGAGAAGAAACCGCTCGACGTTTCCGATTACTTCAGCACTTACTAGACAAACGCTATAAACTTCCAATTAATTACAAAAGACTCATATACTTGACTATAATAAGACCTATTTGGACTTACGGAGTTGAGCTATGGGGCTCCACTAAACCATCGAATTCCTCTCGTATCCAATCCTTACAATCCAAAATCCTTCGTATAATCCTCAATGCTGCCTACTTTCTGATAAATAAAACCATCCATAATGACCTTAATGTTTCTTATGTTTCAGACCCAATCCAGATACCTATCCTTCCATAATACGGATCCCAACCCTCTCGTTTCTAACCTTGCTTCCTCTTCAATTCCTGATAACCCTCCGAGGCGTCTGAAAAGAAGATGGCCCCGTGATCTCCTAATGTAGACATATTATTAGAGTGCTACCATTGGGTAGTTACTCAGCAAGTGTTTTTCATATCATTATATACAATATGTTCAAATTTACTAGATGTATTTATTTAATACAGTTGTAAATGTCTTTAAGAAATAATAAAAAAAATATATTATTTAGACATACTATGTATTTTGTGTTTTTTAAATACAGTGCTTTTTAATTATAAAGTATTTAAATTGTTTTCAGAAAATTTATTTTAAATATAAAATATTTTTTAATTACAAAAACAAAACAAAATACCAAATCCTTTCTGGGGGACGATCAGAATATAATATATTTGCCTACTCTATTTAGTAATTTATTTTGTGTAATTAGAAGACAAAATAAAATATATTTTTTGTATTTTAGTATCTTGGAAATAATATATAAGTACTTTGTGTATTTTAAAAATAAAATAAAAACAACCTAATTTTTATTTTTATTGTAAAATGCAAAATACTAAAAATGTGTTTTATTTTTAATTTTAAAATACTTTATTTGAAATACTATCCAAGTCGGTTATTTACCAATCGATCTCTATTTTTGTGTTTAATAAGAAAAAAAATATTAATTATGTTATTGATTTATAAAGTATCTTATATAAAAAAAAAGAAAAAAAACCAAAAGGCACAAATTTATGAAAGTTATGAAAAATAAAAGTCGCATTAGGTTTTAGAGTTCTTTATCACTCATAATAATAATAATAAAATGCTTAGTGAACCACCAATCGCTTATTACACATCTCTATCCACCGTTCGCCGTCCAAACCTAGTCCCTTCAGATCAGCTTTAGTGCAATCTTCCCACCTTCACTTCGGTCTACCCCTCGGACGTTTACCATTCGGTACAGCAAATATTAACCTTTTAGGAATTCTCTCGTTACCAAGTCCAACAATTTTAGAAGCCCATTTGATTCGCCAGGATGAAATCACCTGAATTATATTGCCCAACTATAGTTCACGCCTTTATCACTCATAAATAAGAATGTTTATAGATATAAAAAAATTTAAAATTTTAGTATTTGATTTTCTAATATGGTTACTGAAAACCGCGGTCCGCGTCCTATGATTTTTATAAAATTTCTTGAAAACTGCTTCACGTTACTATAAATGACTGTCAGTTGTATAGCATTAAATCCTTATTTTACCAAAACGATGTTATGGGAATGGCGTAGATCATTGGAGTGGTAGGGCACTAACTTCAAAGGCTCAGGTTCGAGTCCGGCAGATAAATTATTTATTCTGTTTCATAGGTCGTGGATCCTGTTTTTTCTTTAAAATAATGTTATCGACCCACATTGCGAACAGTATCAGAACACGCAGAATTAGATGCTCTACAAGTTTACTCTATGAGCGATTTTCAATCAGTAATTTAAAACATGAAAAAAAAATCTGATTTAAATTTTTATCCTGAATTTTTAAAAATAATTTGTCGATTTTTAATAAGAGTGATTTTAATTTTTGATCATAAATGACAAAAATCATATCTTGATCATTATTTTTGAACGAAATTTTTACAATAATAACACTAATGATAATTTTTGAGCAATATTTTTTGAATCAGACATATAAATTTTTATTTTCATTTACCTATATATGTAGTATATAGTGTGAACTCTCTAGCTCAAAAACGAAAAGTCGTACGAAACTGACATTACCTATTTAAGGCAGGTAATGATAGATAGTTATTATTTATAATAAACCAAATTAAAGGTACTTTAGAGGAAGATCATATATATATATATATATATATATATATATATATATATATATATATATATATACATATATTAAAGGGCCGCTTAATTATACAATAATACCCCGAGTTTAATCAAAATCGTTAAAGCCGTTTTTCAGAAAATAGTAAAAATGTGTTTCATTGTTGATATAAAGTGGCACTTCCGGTTAGCCGATTTTAAGGAAAAAATTGCCAGGACATCTAAGGCATATATTTATCTTATATGCAATATCAGTTTCGTACGACTTTTGGGTTTCGAGCTAGAGTGTTCACGTACACACGTACACACAGACTATTTTTCGGGACTTGGTTATTTGGAGTCATGGTACCCCAAACCGTGTATTTCTGTTGAAAACTCAGATTCAAAACATTTCACGATTCCAATACTTACCCTTACTATATATTACATATATTCGTAAGTGAAAGTAAACATTCATTCATTCAACATACACTTTCGTAATTTACGATCAAACCTTCGCCTGCGATGAGGTCGATTTTTGGGCCTACAAGCTGCACTTGGTTTTTGTATATTAAATAAACCTGCACCACTCGATAACGTTTTCTTAACATAAGTATTCACATAGATAACTGCCCATCCATATCCATAACTCAAAATCCATAACTGTCCTTAAACAACTCCTAAGATTCCGTGATTGTATTCCTCTAAAAACCAGACAGCTTCTTGTAACCTCCCTTATATTCTTCCACTTCGACTTCGGCTGTTTGGTGTATGGAGGGCTATCTGCCAGGCTAGAAATGAGACTGAAAAAACTCATGAATTTTTTCATAAGATACATCTTCGGGATCCCCAGACGTTCACATGTTTCACTCTGCTACACCGAGTTGAAGTGGCTTAATCCTACTTCCCGACGACAATTCCTCCTTGGTGTTTTCCTTTTCCTACTCTTCAGAATCAAGAACTCTCCCTACATTCTGGAACTCCTTACTCTGCGCTCCTCTATCCACTCTCTCAATACCAGGTCTCAACCTATAGACTTATATATCCCCTCCAATAAAACTTTCTCCATTAGCAAATCCTTCGTCATTCGTGCTGCTTCCTTATGGAACTCACTTCCTATCTCCATGCGTCAATCCTCATCAAATTCAAAGAACTCCTGTTCCAACACCTACTCCACATTCAAACTTCCCCTAACATGTAAAATTACTTTCATCTATACAATGTTTAATTTCAATCTATTGCTCAATTGAAATAACAATTAACAGTAAATTAGTTTTTATTTTTATTATTATGTCAGACTAAGACTCATAAATTTGTAACTCTGTCATTATTCTTAGGGGACATTAGTCCCAGAATAAAATTATTTTTTCATTTAATTTCATATATAAAACTTTGATATTCAATCGAGTACTTACACAGATAGAGGAACAGCTCAGTGTTGGCGAACGGGAACATGAAAGCCGCAAAGCTGTTAGTGAGGCACACTATGATTCCAATGCTCAGATCTTTCATGTGGAACACCTTCCTCAGGATTGTCGGACCAGCAATCGATCCTGTTTGATAACATATAAATTGATTATTTGTTCTTAACATTATTATTCAATTTGATCGATTTATTAATCTATAAAAGTAATTATTGATTACCGACAATCGCGATCGAAAAACTATAAAGTGAGTAGATGAGGCCTTTGTACATTGTAAAGCGGAACTTCAGCTGAAAAAAAGTTCCACTATGGATTCCTTCACCTGCGAAAAGTAGAAATAAAAATTAATATTTACCAGTGACGCGGCTGGGATAGATAAATTAATATTATACTATAAGAAATACAAAATAAGAAATATTTTTTTAAATTTATTTATGATATTTACAACTTTATTAATAAATAAAATACATTCAGTAAATTTGATAACAGAAAATAATAACACGAAATCACTTGTTGAGAAACTACCCATTGGTAGCACTCTAAAAACAAAATCTATTTACAATAAGAGATCTCGAGGCTATCTTCTTTTCAGACGCCTCGGAGGGTTATCAGGAATAGAAGAGGGAGCAAGGTTAGAGATGAGAGGATTCGGATGGTGCTGAAGTTTATTATGGAAGGATTGGTTTCTGGATTGGCCCAAATCGGAAACATAAGGAACATTAAGGTCATTATAGATTATTTTATTAGTGGCAAAGTAAAGAGCACTGAGGATTTTGGATTGTAAGGATTGGATACGAGAGGAATTCGATGGCTTAATGGAGCCCCAAAGTTCAACTCCGTAAGTCCAAATAGGTCTTATTGTATTCATGTATATAAGTCTTTTGTAATTAATTGGAAGCTTAGAGCGTTTGTCTAGTAAGTGTTGGAGTAGTCGGAAACGTCGAGCGGTTTCTTGTCGTTTCAGTCTGGTATGAGGATTCCAAGTTAGACGTTTGTCCAAGTGAAGTCCAAGGTATCGGATTTGTTCAACAGGGATAAGTGGGGTATTATTAAAGGATACTGTGGAACATGAGGTCATAGGTTTACCTCGAAGGGTAAAGGCGATTTGATGGGATTTATTAGAATTTATTTTAATCTTCCAGTTTTGACACCATTCTTCAAGGCTTATTATTAACGGATAGGACACATGTTCATCGGCATACGTGGTAATAACAGTGTTAGGATGGGTTGGGATGTCAGCTGTATAAACTGTGTAAAGGATAGGACCAAGGATACTATCTTGAGGAACACCAGCGGACTGGGAACAGAGGGATGAATAAGCATTATTGTGATTGACTTTGGAGTATCTATCAGTTAGAAATATTAAATGCAAAATTATATTTTGGGATAAAAGTCCACCTCCATCTTTGTTCCCCCAAGAACCGTATTTGAATGGGAGAGGGGGAGGGGACCGAAAGTGAGATTACATGGAACTGCCTGTGATTTTTCTAAATAGAATCACGGAATTTTAGTAGTTATTTAAGGATAGTTTTTGGATTTTTGGAATAATCTGAGAGATAAGGTTATTTCAGAAGAGATTCTGAGCAAAGTTTACCCCAAATAGTTATTGAACTCTATGTATTGATATTCAATACAGCACTATGTATTGCACATAGCAAATAAGCTTTTAAAATTATTCTGAGGTGCCGAAAACAAAGATAAAATAAAAGATATAAAAATAAAAGATGCTGACACCAAACACACCTGCTGAAATCAAAGACAGAATCAAAATATGTAGATCCGGAACCTGTCTGGACAGGTTTCATTGTAAATTACGAAAGTGTATGTTATTCTGAGTAAAAAGAAACTTTTCTGCCGTTACAGAGCCGCTGGTTTAAAAAATGGCGTCTGATTTAAAGAATATTACACCAGTAAATCAAGGTTTGAAACGGGAAATCCATTTTTAACTGCTATATGTAGCTTTAGACCGGTAAAAAACAAAATTGCTATTTTTAATTTTAAAGAGTACATGTTTCGCTTTGATGAATCGTTTAGGAGTTATAGGTAAAAAAACAAGAAAATACTTTTTTTGGCTGTAAAAAATTTACCCTTGGTGGCCCGCGTTAGCAACTTTGTTTTTACTTTCTTACTTATACCAGGTAAGGGAAGTATTGCGATCGTGTCAAATTTCCGATATGCGGTTTTCCGATATGCGGATCTATACGTTTCAGAGACCCCTGAGTCCGAAAAACACATTTTTAGCCATTGGTCTGTCTGTTTGTCTGTGGCAAGATTTTCTCGAAAAATACTGAACCGATTTTATTGCTTCTTTTTTTATTTTGTAAGGTTTTGACTACTGATGTCTGTGACACAAATTGGATGCTCCATGCGCAATAGCTGCTGCGCAATAAATGAAAAATATATTTTTCTACAGACTATAGCGCAAAAAACGGCTTTAACGATTTTGATGAAACTTTCCTATAATGTTCTAATAATTGTCCTTTCAATTTTCGTATATAGACTAAATTCCCGATAAAACTCAGGATAAAAAGTCATAAAGAAAAGAAAAATGTTTTGGCCTAACTCGCTAAGTATATATTCTATGGTCAAAATTATCATAACATTTTTGAAAGGTAATGCAATTTCCTACAAATCGTTCATTTCAGACAACTATTAACGAAGTTACAGCTATTCAATTTACGATGTAAGATTACGGATACATATCCTGGTGTCAGAAAGGGGTGAATGAGAGAAAAAAGATAACTAAGAGAAAGTAAGAAAATCTGTTGCATGCATCACATAACTTCACTATTTCCTCTAATTTTAATAGAAACAGCAATATTAGAGGGTATTGAATTTTTTTATACTGATCTACCTTAAGCCGGTTTACATTGCTTTAATTTATCGAATAAATCTTTTCTTTGATCAATTTTCAGGAAAATAAATCTAATTCAATTTTCTTTTTTGTTTCTTGATGGACATATGTAAATACATAAACACATAATAAAATACATGGACACACCAAATTTTTTACATGTCTTTACCCATATATACAAGTTAAATAATCAAAAATATTTTTTCGGAATGGATTTCCCGTTTCGATCCTCAAATTACAGGCATAATATTCTTTATTCGCCATCTTTTAAAGCAGCGGCTCTGGAACGGCAGAAAAGTTTTTTTTTACTCAGAATAACATACACTTTCGTAATTTATAACCAAACCTTCGCCTACGATGAGGTCGATTTTTGGGATCTGGCTCCAGGGCTAATAGGTTTACGACGAAGGGTAAAGTTGATTTGACGGTATTTATCACAATTTATATTAATCCTTCAATTTTGACTCAATTCTTCGTGGTAAATTTATAAAAATTGGTAAATTCTTCATGATCTTGAAAAATTGTATGAAAACTGGAAAATCAAAATTAATAGTAAAAAATTCACCCACGTTAGTTTCTCTTTTAGGAAAGTTTCATGTCCACCAATAACGATTGCCACTAATCCAGTGCCTTCAAAGAACTATGTACGGTACCTAGGACTCTACTTAGACAAAAGACTTACCTGGAAGATACATACGAAGTTAAAAAGACAAGAACTTACTAGACGATATAGCCAACTTTCACATCTTCTAGACTACAGATCTTCACTTAACTTACGAAACATGCGACTGATCTACAACACCTTACTGAGACCAATATGGATATATGGAGCAGAACTTTAGGGTTCAGCAAAACAAACACTCATAAACAAAATACAAACAGCACAATTAAAAGTTTTACGAAAAATTGTTAACGCACCTTGGTACAGTTCAAATACTACTATATAGCGACTTAAACACCCCAACAGTAAAATCCTACATCCACGACAAATACACTACATTTCATTCTTCAACCCAAAATCACTCCAATCCTCTGGTTCTTTCTATCTCCTGCTCCCTGTTACCTGTACAGCGCAGATTAAAAAGAAAATGACCAAGAGAGACCTACTATACCAATAAAAACTATATCAAGCAAATACACAAAGACAATACAAACACAACAATCCGCTAGATGCGCAGCCTCGCAGGTGCAAATTGCATAAAATATAAATAAATAAATAAAAAAAAAATTATAAATATAATAATCATTATTTATTCCTTATCTCCCTTGCATGCCACCATTTAGAAATAGATACAAATAGTAAAATTTTAAACATGTCACATTTTGAAAAAATATCTAATGGAAATTTTATTATTCAATCTAGGATACCAGAGGGTCTGTGGTATCTAACCCTAAAATACACTATTCATATATTTTTAAGTAGATCGGTTCTCTTCTGGAGCCGGTAGAAATACGAATATAAATATCAAATACATTTAATTGAAATAGATTCAATTCCGAAATTCAGTCTAAAACTTTCAGGATTTTCACCAAGCCTCCCCGGTGCTGGATGAGGGATCTCCTCCGCTAACTATAAATATTATAACAAAATAGGAAGGACGCCGCTGGGCACTCCTCTCCCTCACACCTATTCGCGCCAATCGTCTAAACCTCGATCGATTGTCGAAACCTCCGACAGGTGTGACTGAAAAAATTAAGTTAATAAAAAAAATATATGTATATATATATATATATATATATATAAAACCTATACCACTATAACCCATGAAGGGTCTTGGGTTCAGTGCTAAATTATGAAGTACTGTTACAATTCCAACGGTTGTGTAGGGCGGTGACGGGCCAATATCACGCTCAACCGGCTGGTTTTCCCCCTTAATATTTTTTTTTAATTAAGGATACCCACTTTATAGAGGCTAGGTGTGCCCCAGGAGGGTCTCCCTATTTCAGGGGTTACACACGGCTAATGATAAATTATTAGACATTAACCGGATTCATCTATTCAACCTAGGAAACCTAGCTCGGCAAATCAGTGCTCACCATATTATATATATATATATATATATATATATATATATATATATATATATATATATATATATATATATATATATATATATATATATATAGTTAGTTTTTTTTTGTTTTGGAGGTTAGTATAACATAACAGTACAATAGTAAGAGTTTACAGCGTCGTTCATTTAAGCAGTCGATCTAAGAAACAAAGGTATATTATGGTTAAGGTATAATTACAGGTGTATATTATCGGTTCCACCGCCATGGTGATCAACATCAACCAAAGTACTGTCACGTTCTCCCTCCATTTGAAGACCTTCTTTAGCACAATTAACGAGTCCTTCAGGCTCTTGCGCTGGTATCCTTTGTTCTTGACTAGGAAGAAGATGAGGAGCAAGGCCACAAGATGGAGTACGATGCACAACGTGAACAGCCAGAGGTAGCCCAAAGTAGTCACAACCAATGTTGTCACTAATCCTCCAATCAGGACGACAGAGAGCGCCGAAACCATAAAAATCTGCATTCTACGTCAGATCAGAAAGTAATAATGTGAGGGAAAAATAGTAATTAGAAAAGTATAATATTATAGTGTAATAATAATAATGTAGAGATGGTTGACCGTTGATATAATATGAGAAGGAGTTAGTCGAGAGTTCGGTCAAATAAATAAAAAATTAAAATATATTAATTATTTTAATTTTTGCCGACGTTTCGACCCACTTTGCAGGTCGTCTTCAGGGCGTAGGATGTGGCACTGCGGGAGGCAGTTGAAACACTGCTCAGTTGAAACACTGCAGCAGTGTTTCAACTGCCTCCCACAGTGCCACATCCTACGCCCTGAAGAAGACCTGCAAAGTGGGTCGAAACGTCGGCAAAAAATAAAATAATTAATATATTTTAATTTTTTATTTATTTGACCGCACCCTCGACTAACTCCTTCTCATATAATAATAATAGTAAATCTATTTATTGAAAAACTTTACAAATGCCATTGGCGAACTTATTGAAAAACTTAAAAATAATTGGCATATATTGTAAATGTGATCATCATTCGTCAACTTCCTCTGAAGGATTAACATGAAAGCTTCATTGGAGAAAACTCCTAGCGAAGGCACTCCTAACCCGATTCTTCTTAAAGCAGCAGATCCCTGCTCCAGAGGCGTTTGAGTCTCCTTGTATTCTAGAGTAGTTTGTCAGTAATGTCTGTACGAGGAGATTAGGATGTCCAATAAGAGAGCCGTGGAAATTTTTGTAAAACTTCTACGTCTGTCACTTGTGGTATTTTTAGGTCTTTATGAAGCGAGTTATTGGTTACGTAGAAGGGACAATGAGTGATATAGTGGAGAAATTCAGATTAGAAGGTTTGAGTACTATATAAGTGTGTTTTTTTGCATGAACTCCACACATGAGTGGCATATGTCCATATTGGTCTGAGTAGTATGTTGTATATAATAATTTTGCTAGAAAGTGATAGTTTTTGTGTTGTAGTAATGACATTCGATGGTTAAATCTCTTTTTCAGAGAAGTCACGTGTGTGTTTCAGCGTGGAAATAAAGCGGCACAATCGGTTAGCCGATTTTAAATAAAATGTTGCTGTTACATCTAAGGCATATATCTATCTTAAATACGTAATATCAGTTTCGTTTTTGAGCTAGACTGTTAATATACACACACAAACCATTTTTTGGGATTTGGTTATTAGGACTCAGGGTACCCCAAAACGTGTATTTCCGTTGAAAACTCGGATTTAAAAATTTAAAATTTTCAAGATCGCAATCTTTACCGTTGTTAATTACATACATACGTAAATGAAAGTAATAAAGCATGTGTTAAGTAATTAATGAAATATTTCTGCCAAAATTACCTCAACGGCAGCTCCTCAGGAGACGATTCCGATAGGAGGATACAACTCGCGCCCATCACTATGATGCTTTCGCCGAAACCGCCCGCCGCGATGGCCTGTATTATCGCCAGGATCCAAGGAGAGGAGTTCCAATAGTAGGCGGACATGAGGGATCCTACGGCGCTGATCAGATCGCCAGTAGCACCTACGTACATCAATATCTTGCTCTTTCCAGTCAGATCTCGGATGAAACCGAAGGCACAGCCTCCCAATGCAGACATGACTGTCTGTATAGCTGCTTTTGTAGACAATATACCTGAAAAATAGATAAGGAGGTTACTTTATAATAATAAAAATCTGGTGCGCGCAACACACAACTTTCACTTACCGCTCTACGTTGAATAGAAATTATTTTCTGGCAATGCTGGGCTATTATAACATTTTAAACGGAGCTAAAGCTTAAAGCTTACAGAAAACAAGTAATTAAGACCATTATAATTACAAAATGTCTATTTAATATATCGACAACAGGCAATAACCATCTGCTTTTATAAACCACACAACTTGCTTTGCTTTTATAAACCACAGAATGACTCTAATTTCAACATTTTTGAGTGATATCATTTTAGTAATATTTTTAGTTGAAAAAGTTATCTATACAGACAATGAGTAAGTTGATTTCAGAGGTGGCGATTGCAGTGTTGAAATATAGAACTGAGAATAAAGTTATAAATTTAGGTACTTATTTCTTATGATAGATGTTCTTAGAAAAGATACTGTATTAAATATCGATACAAAACAGTTTTTTTAGTCTCAACAATTAAAAAAGTATATTTTAAATTTATCCAAATTTTCACCTCTTCAGGGAAAAAACTAGAGACCATATCATTCCTCCTAATTGTCCGATTTAAACGATTTTTTTTTTTTTTTTTAGGAAATTCCATAAACCTTTAAAAAACTATACAATATCGACAAAAAAGTTTATAATTTTTGAGTTGTTCGGAATTAAATTTTACCATCCATCGTATCCAGCTTCTTTTCGTTGGAATATGTTAATTAGATAAATTTAAAGGGTGTCGAGAAAATGACTTTAGCGGAGTTTCATTCAAATCTGTACATTCGTTTAGGCGCTACAGTCTATAGCAATGCAGGTTTTTCTGCACTTTTATTTTTTTTCTCCTTTATTAAAACATCAAATTCTTTCAAATGTTATATGTAGCAATTTTTCGCAACTCTGAATAATGCGAAATAATTAACTTTTTAAGATAAACCATATTAAAGATACTTTAGAGGAAGACGTATGTGAACAATGGGCATTTAAGCCCTGTAAAGTGACATCAACGGGGATAAGACCTAAATGATATTAAAGTCCACTTAATTTTACAATGATACACCGAGTTTGATCAAAATCGTTAGAGCAGTTTTTGATAAAATTGTAAAAATGTGTTTCAGCGTTCACACCTCCGGTTAGACGATTTTAACAAAAAAGTTGCTGTAACATCCTGTCCATATAAAATTCTTAAATACTTAATATCCGTTTTATACTACTTTTCGTTTATGAGCTAGACTGTTAACACACACAGAACATTTTGCGACACTTGGTTATTTGGACTCAGAGGACCTCAAAATATGTATTTCTGTTGAAAACTGAGATTCGAAAATTTTCGAGACCTCAATTCTTACCCTTACTGTATATTACATATATACGTAAGTGAAAGTAAAAATTCACACATATATTATTACAGTAATGGTCGAAATCGGTTTTGTACCAAATATAAGCTCTGTCATGGATTCTGAATTTCGTACGAAATTCTGTACAGAAAAGTGTCTTTTTACTTTTACTTCGATTAAGAAGTGTAGCACAAACTTCATAACTCTGTTGCTGTTGTTTTTTTTTTGGTGGTCGTTAAATGTCTGTGGAACTAAACTTGAGGTGGTCATCGACGGTCGATTTGCTAAGCTTAAGTTTCCATGCAAGTTTTCGGAGAGTTTTTCTGGGGGTTTCTTCCACCAAAGCCCACCGAAAACAGAAAGTTCTTCTACGACCTTCTTTATATTCAAGGCTTAAGTCTCTCTCACGAAATTTTTTTAACAACCGTTGGACTTGATTGATGTTTCTTGCCTTCTGTGTCCCATTTTGGCCGAGTTTAAACTCGCAAAACAAAATTATAAGGAAATCCCGCGTTGACACAACGCTTTGTTGATAACAAACATTATGGTTTAGAAGAGGATTAATATGACTTGATATTCATACAAATGAATAATCCAGTAAACGTAAGTAGTTTGTTATATAGAGAGGTATTTTAAACTCAAAATCCTACTTTATTTTTCGGAAAACCCAATATTATTACAGTGAAGCTCGAAATCGGTTTTGTATCAAATATAAGCCCCTGTTATGCTCAAATACCATTCATGGGGTACTGTTGGATACTTAATTTCACGGGGGGTTAGCGAATCGTAGTCTTCACTTTTTTAAGCTACACGAAATGATACAAACCAGACCCCTGTAAATATAAAATAACTAAAGATATACAACAAAAACCTTTGAGGAGTTTTTCTATATCTGTTGTATTAAACGCGTCAAATCTAAAAGTTATCGATATGGTGTTGAAGAGTAATAACTCTGAGGAGTTATGAATCATATAGTGAATAGCAGAGGGAAAAATGAAATAGAAAGATAAGTCGCGTTTCTATGGCGACGCAGTCAACAGAACATTGCTATCCATAACCCTATTCGTACATCGGTACATATATTATTACAGTAAGGCTCGAAATCGGTTTTGTACCAAATATAAGCTCCTGTCATGCTCAAATACCATGAATGGTGTACTGTTGGATTCAGAATGTCACGGAGAGTTAGCGAATCGTACTCTCGGATTGTTTTATTTTCTAAAATAAATAAAGTCGATAAAAATATTTTGCTAGGCTTCAATACTGGAACGGTGGTAAGTCTGTAGATCGATACGGAACAAATTGGGCTTTGAAGATTTTGATGCGTACAGCAAGAAAATGCAAGGCAAAGACTTTGTATCCACACAACCTCACGTTAATTGTAGTGCTGCTTTGGGATACATGTCTCATTTCATCGACTTAATGTCTCTTTGATCGAAAGAGGAGGAGCTTAAAATAGAATAGAAAGTACAAAATTAAAATATTACATTCGGTCTAAATAAAAACAAACAAAAAGTAAAAATAAAGAGAAATAAGTAAAGAAAATCTTAGTTAAACATACTATATACAATATACAATATACTATATACAATATAAAAAAATCTGTATACAAAATACTTGAAACTATGCTAAGACACTTAAAACTATGTACATTGGTAAAACATAAATATAGAATAGAATAGAATAGAAAAATAATTTTATTCTGGGACGAAGTCCCTTCAGAATAACAAAAAAGTACAGAAATTAAAATTTTACATCTGGCCAGATAAAAACAAACATAACAAATTAAGATAATGATAGGTCATTAAAGAAAAGAAAAGAAAAAAAATATTGGTTATACATACTATATACAAAATAAAATATAAAAATCTATATAAAAAACTCTTGAAACCATACTAAGATATTTAAAACTATGTACGATGTTAAAATATAAATAAACCCTTTTAGAAAAAATAAAAAATACAGAAAAAATAAATGTATATTCTTCTTAACAGTAAAATCTGTTTCTGTTGAAACAGAAAAAAAAAAAAAAAAAGAGAAAAAGAAAGTCGAATCTATAATAAGTATTCAGGTCATGAGCTATATGTGAATATGGTCTTATATATAATGTGTAATTTTACATAAAAGATTAGCTGGTGCCTGACTGTTTTTGGGACAGGAATTGGAATAGGAGGGTTTTGAATGTAGATAAGGATGAAGAATGTCGAATTTTGATTGGAAGGGAATTCCAGAAACTAACAGAACGTGCAATAAAGGAGTTTTGGAACGAGGCAGATCTGTGAGAAGGAATGTAAAGGTCGGAAGGTCGAGATCTTGTGGAGAGGGAGTGGACTGAGGACTTGAATTGGAGAAGGTTGTAGGCGTAGGAAGGACGATGATTGTTGATGATATGATAGAGGAATGTACCTAGGAAATATTGTCTTCGAATGGAGGGGAAGAGCCACTCTAACTCAGTGTAATGGTGAGAGACATAGTAGTATCTCGGGGCACCAATTACAAATCTCACGCAACTGTTCATTATTCTTTTCAGTCTGTCGCGAAGCTCCACCGAGAGTCCATCATACACCACACAGCAGTAGTCAAAGGGGGGGAAGATGAGAGAGGAAACGAGGAGTCTGCGCGTATGTTGAGGTAGGAGATGGCGGAAGCAATGGAATAGTTTGAGGGTAGAGACTGTCCGTCGGGAGATGTGAGAAATATGGTGACTCCAGGAGAGGGTTTGATCAATAAATAGTCCTAAATTTTTTACAGAGGAGTAGAAGGAGATTGGCTGGTCACCAAGGTTTAGTATGGGAAAGTCCGTATAGGATCTAAGGAGGGGCTTGGAACCAATGACAATGGCCTGAGTTTTTGAAGCATTTAACCTTAATCCGTTTAATTTTGCCCAGGCACAGATTCGATCTAGGTCTGCTTGGATCTTAGTAAATGCTACCAATAGCTCAGGGGGAGAAAAGGATAGGTATATTTGAGAATCATCTGCATAAAGGTGGTGGGAACAATGGAGAATTGAGTCATGGAGGTCATTGATATAGGAACTAAAAAGGAGAGGAGATATGCTAGATCCTTGGGCGACTCCAGAGGATAAAGGCAGGTAGGCAGATAGTGGTTGATTAGGAATGGAGACTGCTTGGGTGCGTTGTGATAGGAAAGATTGGAACCAAGAGATGGAGCTATTGGAGAAGGAGAGTGATTTTAGTTTGTTGAAAAGGATGGGATGGTTAATGGAATCAAAGGCTTTAGAGAAGTCAAGAAGTATAAGGACAGTTAGTTGTTTATTATCTATTGCAGTCTGAACATCATTAGTAATTTTGATTAAGGCGGATTGTGTGGAGTAGCCAGGACGGAAACCAGATTGGAGAGGATCGAGTTGGTTAGACTTTTCTAGGAAATTGGAAACTTGGGATTGCACCAATCTTTCTAGGGGTTTTGAGAGATTGGAAAGAATTGAGATTGGGCGAAAGTCTTCGGGAGAGGATGGATTAGGCTTTTTATTTAAAGGGAGTACAATGGCTTTTTTCCAAGAGAAAGGGAATTTTGAGTTCTGTAGGGAGAAATTGTAAATGAAAAGGAGAACTGGGAGGATTTCGGGGAGACATAATTTTATCAAGCTCGCCGAATTCTTGTTTGTGTCAAATTGCGGAGCACCCTAAACGCTTGATCAAAGTCATCTGTAAGCCTAGTACGTCTAAAGCGTCTGCGGGCAGCATCACGCCTCTTCTGCAGATCCTTGATTTCTTGACACATCCAAGGTGCAGGCCGACGGCGAAAGGTTGAGGTTTTTATGGGAGCATGGGTGTTAAGGATATTGAGGAGATTGGAAGTCAGAATCTCAACCATGGAGTCGATGGAGGAGCAGGAATATATTTCGTTCAAGTCTAAGGTTTCAAGGTCAGGTAGTATTTTTTCACGGGTGAGAGTGTCTATCTGACGGAAAGTGAAGGTTCTCGGATGAATTAGAGGGGTTTGGATATTATATGTTATTTGGATCATGTCGTGAGACGATAAGAAGGATACTGGCAGTTGAGAAGAGGAGAGGAGATTTATTTCGGAGTCTATAATGAAGAAGTCTAACCAAGTGTCGGCCTTGTGGGTGTGGTGAGTAGGATAAAAAGGAACAATAAAGAGATGGAGGGAAAAAAATAGGTTTTCTAGATAGGTTTTGTCTTTGGAATTAGAAAGGAAATTGGTATTGAGGTCACCGGCGATGATTATTCTAGGATAGAGGGGAACAAAGTTGAGTAGGGTTGATTCTAAGAACGGATCAAATGGAACAAGGGGAGGACGGTAGATCACTATGTAAAGGAGAGGTGAATTATTACAGGTAATTTCTACTAGAAGGTACTCCACTTGTGGATGTTCGGAGGGTGGGGAGTAATCAAGGATTCGGGACTTCAGGCTATCATAGACAAATATGGCCACTCCACCACCAGTCCGGCTGACCCGGTCGTGGCAAATGAGGGTGTAATTAGGTAAGGAGACAGATGAGGACGGAATATAGGGTTTGAGCCAGGTTTCTGAGATTGCGATGATGTGAAAAAAGTTTTGAGAAAAGTACTGCAGGAATTCATCATAATGGGCGGGAAGGGATTGCGAGTTAACGTGGCAGGTGGTTAGGATGCTAGACATGGGGAGGGTTTGATGGGAAACAGTCAGAAATTAGCATAGAGGAAATGAGGCATATATCATATTCTGAAAAAAAATTATGAAAAGTACTGATAAGCAAAATAAAAGTGAATAATGAAAAAATAAGTGAGAAATAAGAGTAAGAAAATAAACAAATTAGTAAACTGGAGCTGTGAGAAATTTTAATCAAAATCTTCAATGTTATTTGGGCACCAATGAAGACAAAAAATACTTTGAAGAACGAGAAGAAGAGATGAAACCTGTGGAGTCAGGCGAAAACTTCTAGATCCGATGCCTGATTAATCAAGATTACTTGATGGCCGTCTTCTTTTCGGCAACGCACAATGCCGGCAGAGAACCATACGTATCTTATCTTCCCGGCAGCTCTCTTCTGCCGGGCTAGCCAGTAGAGGTGCCTGTTTGTTGGGGTCATCTCCTCGCCGAGATAAATTCGGTGGCAGTCGTTTTCCTGCCACCCGATATCCCTCGTCGAGAAATCCCTCTTCACTTTCCTTTTCGCTATCAGGTCGTCCCTCACTGACTGCCTGACGAAATGCGCTATTACCGGCGGCGGTCGCGGGTCATCCTTCTTGCTTCTGCGGCGCTGCACGACATCCACATCCTCCACACCGAGCTTGATGCCCAGCCCCGCGGCTATACTGGTCACCAGAGCCGCGGGCGTCTCGCCTGCTCGCACTGGGATCCCACGGATCTCCAATGATCTAGATAATTGACCCTGTTCTGTTTTGTTCAGGCGGATCTCTAAATCGCCCACTCGAGCTTTGAGGGCTTTATTTTCCAAAATGATCTCCTCAAAATGTTTGGCTTGGCCCTCGAGATGTTTTTCTAATTTAGATAACCTCTCATTCAGTTCAAAGCTGAGGTCTCCATATTTATCGAGGGCTGTCTCCATATCCCTTATTTCCTCACTAACATGACTATCCAGTCTATTAACTGCTGCTAATATTTCTGATACAGGCGGTTCATTGTTTAAATTTAGTTTCTTAGTTTGATCGCAATTTAGGCACATCCATGTTTTTTTTGTGCTTCTCTGAGCTTCTATCTCTTTGTCTGTGAGATTAAAACACTTGCCGTGATAAATAACTTTGCACTTGGTACAACATAAATTGTATTTATCTTCACGGGCAATAGCGTTATTACAAATCGTGCACTGGACCATTTTTAATAATAAAAAATAACTTACAGTTAATGTCAAGTGAAGTTAATGTTGTGATCCGCCAAGCAAACAACTGCTAATACTAATAGGATTATTAGCTTAACACTCACAAGGCTCGTAGCACTCTCACTATATTTTCTTTACGTTGAGTAGCGTGAAAATACGTAAATATAAGAAGTTTTAAAGATTACGTTCGATAGTATGACACTGTTAAGAAAAGAAACAACGAAAGAAAAAACCAAAATTGGGCTCAATATATCAAATTGAAAGAAAGCGCTCCGTAGATGTTTACTCACTGCCGTCTCTGGCCAGACTGACTAAATATACACTTTTAGAAGAAAAAAGAAAACATTCATTACATTCTCCTTAGAAATAAACTCAGTATTTCTGTAGAAAAAAAGAAAGGCAAATCTGACAGTAATAATTGTCTGAGTATTTAAATGATGAATTATAAGTAAATATATCAGTATGTAAACCATTATGAATAATTTGTAATTTGACATAAAATCTGAATGTTTTGGGGACAGAAATTGGAATAGGAGGAGTTGAAGGTAATTCCAGATATTAACAGAGCGAGCAATAAAGGAATATTGGAATAAGGCAGATCTGTGAGAAGTAATGTAAAGGTCGGAAGGTCGAGATCTTGTGGAACGGGAATGGACTAAGGACTTAAATTAGAGAAGGTCGTAGGCGTAAAAATGACGATGATTGTCGATGATTTTATAAAGGAACGTACCAAGAAAATATTGTTTTCGAATGGAGGAGAAGAGCCACTTATTAAGCCAACATGGCTCTCATTGTAGTTTTGAGAGACATGGGAATATATCGGGGCATTCATTAAAAATCTTACGCAGCTGTTCATTAGTCTGGCTTTTTTTATTTATCAAAGATGTTTTTTTGTTGGTAAGCCGTATCTTTGTTAATGATTCATCAAAATGGGTTGAGTTATCCATTTCAAGGTTTCATTCTCCTTCAGCCGATAAAAATATGAATCAATGAAGTCATGAAATAAAAGCTTTATTTACAAATAACTCAACACACTCAATACCTTCTTTCATGAATATTTAAAATATTACTAAATTTTCTACAAAAGGAAAAATAAATCATTGAAATCGGACAATTATTAGCAAATAAACAGCTTTATTCAAATTTGTAAACATTTTGGTTCAAAGCATTAATGATGTTTTAAAAAAAATTTGGTACGTACAACTTTCACTTACCTCTCATCTTTGAATAGAAATTATTTTCTGGCCATGTTGGACTATTATAAAATTTTGAATTGCATTTCTAACTGAGCTAAACCTAAATTCTTACACCTAACAAATCATAAATACTATTAAAATAAAAACAGTCTACTTTATTATATCACCAGTTGATTATTGATTGTTTCGTTCCGTCGATTATGGATCGTTCGATCCGTTGATAAAGTGATTTGTACGACTATTAGTTATTGAACAGTATTTTCCATTGCAAATTTTGCTAAAATGGAATTAAGAGATTTATATTGTCTGTCATAGAGAGGTCAAAATTTGTCACACAAATTGGAAGTGGATACTGTTGGAATATCACAAAAGGAAAATTCATCAAATTATTCACCAATTTAATTTTGAAAAAGATTACATGCTAATTTTTAAAAGGAATAAACGGACGATAGAAACCTAATTATTTAAATATAATTTCAGATCTAGAGTTACTCGAGAACCCTAACAAAATACAGTAAATATATTTAAGTTTATAAACAAATCTATGAAATATTTTTATATTTCACTTCTTCTTTCACACAATACAATGAAATAGTAGTAGATACTGTTGGAATATTAAATTTCATCTGAATTTATTCAACCTACTTTAATCTACATTAACTTTATTCTATCTGCTTTATTTTACTTTAAGTTTATTCTACCTAAATTTTTTAGACTATATCTTTCACCTAAAAATATATTTTTTTCTTTTTAATGTTAATATTTTCTCATACCTATTGTTATCTGTTTTTTCTTAGTCCATAACTTTGGGCTGAAACGTCAGCTAAAATACAAATGAATATACTTATTTATTTTTACTAATCATCTCAACCAATATTCTCTTCTATTATTTAAATTACTGTATATATAGTTAGAATATTATTAAGTTAATCTGTGGCCAGATATTTTTTTTTTATTTTGTTCATTATTCTGAGGGGACTGTGCCCACAATAAAGTTTATTTTTAAAAGAAAATCAATTAAACAATCTTGTGCGGTGCGCTCATCACGAAACTTTCACTCATCACCCTATTCTTATCACATGTAAGTATTTTCAAACAAAGGGAAAGTGAAAGTAAAAATTATAAATCCTATATTGATTTATATTTCATTTTGGATATTTTTATTTGTTTAAGTACTCTTGTATATATACATATTTTAATATTTATATCTTTGTGATCTATACAATTAAATATTAAACAGTAACGACGAAAACATTTAGGAAAATCGCTTATGTTTATGAACATAATATTGTAGGAGACCGTATTTTATTTTTTATTATGCTCATGTTACGTATGTAAGCCAGTTCTAATCTTCGAGCTGAGCTCTGAATCGCTCTTATCCCTTTGGTTACTTCATTACAACTACTCTCTGTTACTATCTCACATTTCTTCTTTATTTAATTATCATATCCTTCCATATTTTATATTTAAATATTTTTATATTAAAGATCAATGTGAAATGGTTAATTGTTCCAAATAACCAAAAATTAAAGGTACTTTAGAAGAATCTAATATTGAAATTTGGAATTTAAGAATGAGAATAAAACCTACATAATATAACCTACATAATACACTCCTGGGAAGGTTTCTGGCATAGTACTTCTGTCTTACGATAATCTTATATATGTAACAAAAATGAAAATGTAAATGTTTTTCTGTTCAAAACCGCAACAAATGTGTCGCTATAAACTGTAGCGCCAAAACGGCTTTACGGATTTTAACGAAACTTGGCTAAAGTCTTCCCCTTGAAACCCTTTTAATTTATGTGTATAACATACATTCCCGAAAACAAGCTGAAAAATGTTACGATGAATTAAATATTTTATTTGACGATAACTAAAAAAGTACACAATTTTTTAATGATAATACCCACATTTATTTGAAAGATTCCTGAATTGCTGACAATATAAAAAATCATCGAAATCGTTCGTTGCAGAGTTATTGAGTTTTAAACATTTACTGCTTTCTCTTCAGAAAAGGTCGTTTCCTTTTGCTTCCTCACTACCGAACGTCGGCAAGCATTTTTTTAAAAATTTTTATTGATTAATCGAAAATTTTATAATTACTACAGTAATTGAAATTATCATTTGAAGAATTTATATGATTCTCCTTATGTAGGTCAATATTATTATACGTTTTTTAAATTAATTTTTTAATTTAGTTTTATAAGTTCAACTTAGGCTGTTTCTGATGATTATGAATGTTCAATTTGAATCATGGGAAACAAAAAACTATTAGAATTAGTTTCAATTGAAGCCATTTTACAGACAAATTTATTTCCCAACTTTTTAAAAATTACAGATGCCCTTTGCTACTAATCTACTCATATGTGCTTTCTATTTTCTTTCTTTTTCATTTTGCGAGGCTAAGCCACAGCTGCGCGTGGCCGGGTAAAGCTAGTAATTCTCTAAAAAACGGTCTGTATAGGGGACTACATAGGTAAGTGGAAGTAAAAATAATATATCAGCTGTTGGGAAGTGGAGAGCTTGATATAAGTAGGGTCAGGGCAGAATTATCCTCCGCCCCTCCCCCCATCGCAGTTCCACTTTATATAAAGTATAAATATGACGTACTTACAGGAACACTCACCAATCAAACTGCTGACTGTCAAGCTGTATGGATTACTAACCAGTGATATAGCTCATGATGCTGCTGTCGGGGCAGATGAACCTGTTGATATCGTCCGGTGGGCCCGTCGGACTACACAACTTCTGGACCAGCATGTTGTAGGTCACCCCGGAAGCCATGACGGTCGCCATAGTGCTGATGATGACCGGCAGCAAGACGGACAGCCCCTTCAAGACACTGAGTATTCCCATCTTGACAGATCGCTACAGTTCTCTTCGCCGTCTAGTTCGCTTAGTTTTGATATTCGATTCCTTATCTTATCGGACCGTTCGAGATTTTATTCAATGGCAATATTCATAGAAGAAGAATGAGTAATCGTTGTCTGACGTACGAATGTCTGAGTGAAAAGAATTGTGATTGTCGCAAATCGATTTTGATTTGACAAAGGGTCATACAGATATTATTGTGATGATTCTTGGTTTGAAGTAGATATTAAATGTATTATGAGTAATTTCTCTGACGTAAACAGTTCGTAATGGACGAAACAACACGAAGCCAACACAACAAAATGAAGATATGTAGTGTGATTTAGACCACACTATGTGAAAACATCATCAAAGCCGAAATGAATAATATGAAACACAAATTGGCCCTTGCGAAAAATTCGCAGATAATTTTGTTTACCGAAAAAATATTAAAACAATATGAAAATAAGTAGTTCCTATGTATTATGTAAGGAATGAATTAATGTTTTTTTCTTTGTCGATTACAATATTCCATTAAACATAATAGACCAAAATATTTGTACAAATTGATTTGCAAGGATCTATTTTTAAACACTGACTGGAAAGATAATAAAAGTAATAAAGGCAAAATAATGCCCCGATTATAAGATTTTCTAAATTATTAAAAAAATATATATATAAGAACAACCTAAATGCCTTTAAGAAATAATAAAATTAATACATCTGCTAGGGAAAAAAGTGCAGCATACTATTCTACTCTTAAATGCAATATTTTTAAACAGGAAGGCATTATTAAGTACACAAAAACTAATGGACTGTATCTTTGTTAATAAGTGTCCGAATTTTACGATTTTTTTGTATGTAATTTAGTACTCTTCCTAATTATTATGGGTACAATCAAGAAAAAAATTCCTACTTTTTTAGTTATTCGCAAATAAAGTTTCTTTTGCTCCATAACTTTTTTCCCAAGAAATTTCCAGGGATGGGACTACTTTTCGCATGCGAAGGAGAAGAATTTCTTCAAAATGAGTGGTAATCATTGGATTTGATGAAGAATTGACGAAGTTATGGTGTACCGAAAAAAAAAAACACCTTTTAGAAATATGGATAGGATAAATTTACATTCACAATGTAATAAAATTTACAATACAAGATAATTATAGTCGAACTTTTTCAACGGAAATACACGGTTTGAGAGAAATAACAATTTAATAACTAATATTTATACAATCCATAATCATTTCTAGGTTAAATATTCTTGTAAACTTTCAAATCTCTCTAGGTATATATGAGCCTTTCGGTTGACAGAATGACCAACTCCAATTTCAACATCCTTTATTATTAATTTTAATGATGTTTCTAGTGGTAAAATTTATACATTTGTTCACAGTTCTATATTTAAACACAGCAACACCTACTCTGGAATCAACTTACTCACTGTCTGTATAGATATAACTTTTCCAAATAGAAATGTCACTAAAATGATATTATTCAAAAATGTTGAAATTGGAGTTAGTCATTCTGTCAGGCCCAGAGACTTAAGTTGTGTGGTTTATAAAAAGCAGATGGAGTGACTAGATTTTTATTGCCAACTGTCGATATAATAAATAGATGTTTTGTAATTTTATTGGTCTTAAGTTGTTGTAATCTGTAAGCATTAAGATTTAGCTCCGTTTAAAATGCACTTCAAAAATTTTATAATAGTCCAACATTGCCAAAAAATGATTTGTATTCAAAGTATAGCGGTAATAGAAAGTTGTTTGTTGCGCGCACCAGATTTTTATTTATAGGTTTATTGAAAAAATAATGAAATGCTGAACATTTCGCCCGCTTTCAGTATGCAGGTCAGATTTTTAGTTTCTGAGATATTTTAAACCATATTAAAAAAAAAAAAAATCTGGTGTGTCCACTCACTCGACTTTCATATATTTTTTAGAAAAGTATTTATATCTTTACATATGTTCATGAAGAAACAAAAAAAAATTGAACTAGATTTATTTTCCTGAAAATTGATCAAAGAAAAGATTAAAGTACGATTTATTTGATAAACTAAAGCTATGTAAACCGGCTTAAGGTAGATAAGGGTAAAAATTTCAATACTCTCTAATATTGCTGATCAAAAACTTTTTGCCATTGCTTAGTATTGTCAAACAATAATTTCTGTTAAAATTAGAGGAAATAGTGAAGCTAGTGTGATGCGGGCAACAGATTTTCTTACTTTCACTTAGTCGTCTTTTTTCTCTCATTCACCCCTTTCTGACTCCAGGATATGTACCCGTTATCTTACATTGGAAATTGAGTAGCTGTCTTGGCACAGACACAAAGACAGATATACTGACAGACCAATGGCTAAAAAGGTGTTTTTCGTACTCAATGGGCTCTGATACGTATAGATCTGTCGAAAACAGTGTATCGGAAATTAGTTGGTTGTTTTTGTTGGTAATTTGATTACCTTTCAAAAGTTTCGTTATAGATTTTACCGTATAATATATACTTAGGGAGTTAGGCCCCATTACATTGTTATTTTCTTTCTAACTTTTTTTCCTGAATTTTTTCGGAAATTTAGTCAATATACGAAAATTCAAAGGGTAGTTATTAGACCATTATAGAAAAGTTTCATCAAAACCGTTAGAGCCGTTTTCGTGCTACAATCTATAGAAAAACATGTTTTTCATTTATTGCGCGCAAGCTATTGCGCATGGAGCACCGAATTTCTGTCACAGGCATCAGTAGTCAAGACTCTACAATTTTTTTTTTTTTATTTATATGATATTTACAACTCTATACAAAAAACTTCTGCCAAGTAAGGTCAGTATAGCTTCCTCACCGTTTCCGTTGTATATTACAAGGTATATAATTTTTCGTATGAGAATAAAATCGGAATAGCCGTTACAGTTACCCTTCAACATTCAACAACAGAGGGTCGGATTGAATATTCCATACTTGATTATGCTTAATAAAAAAAAAAAAAAAAAAAAAAATGCATACTGAACATGAATTTCAATACTGTTAGTTCAAAAGGTCTTATGTATAAATTTATTTATTGTTTTACTAGAGTGCATAAAAACTCAATATTTCTTTATGCTTTATTAGAATAATTTCATATTTTATTTTCATCTGCTATTTTCCATAGTAGCAGACTACTTATATCAGTTGCAAACTACAAAATATCACCTTACCGAATCAAGATTTAATTTTGGAGGAGGGGCTTCAGCACGAAAGATTTATATATATACATATATATATATATATATATATATATATATATATATATATATATATATATAACGATAATTAATTTGAAAAAACCACTGCAAATTATTTCTCTTTGGTACATTATTTCCAAACAATTATACATATAAAGTAACATTAAATTCCTAGTTATAAAGAAAAATAAATAAAAGGTGATTCTAATTATTAGACTAAAATTTTTTTTATTCATTAGTAATATGCTAAAAAAAATAGCATTACTTCAGTAACACATTCAGAAATCAAAAAAAAAGAAAAACCTTTTGCAATAGCACATCTAAAAAAAACTAGAGACCATATCTTTGCTCCTAATTGTCCGATTTTGACGATTTTTTTTTGGAGGGGTTTTTAGGAAATTCCGTGAACTTCTAAAAAACCATATACAATATTGACATAAATGTGTATACTTCTTGAGTTATTCGGAATTTAATTTTACCATCCCTCGTAACTTTTTTTGAGTTTCTTTTCGTTGAAGTATGTAGTATAGATAAATTTAGAGGGCGTAGAGAAAATGACTTTAGCGAAATTTCATCAAAATCGGTACATTCGTTTAGGCTCTACAGTCTATAGCAACGCAGATTTTTCGGCCGCCATTTTGAAACTAGAAGGCGAATAGTAATGTCGTTGAAGGAGGATGATCCTCGGGTGACCTCTGATTTTATATCCAAATTCGAAAAAAATCGGTCAAGTAGTTTCAGAAAAAATGCGCGGACGGCGGACGGCGGACTAGTAGTGCACATATAAGAGAAAGTGTTGGACACAATTCAATGAAATTGACACTACATTATTTTTTCACCAAAGTCTACCTTTTATCTAACTTTGAGCCAAATCGAACGAGCCCTTTCTGAAATATTGGCATATCTAAAAATATACGTTTGCACGTGCGTAGGCGGAAGTGCTGGATGGAATTTGATAAAATTGATATGGGACCATCTAGGCACCAATCAGCATAATCCCTGAAAATTTCATGAAGATTAGATGAACGGTACTAGGTGATATGCCCGTCACATCGATTTGACTACCGACAGACAGACAGACAGACACCAAACCAAATTTGATCCTTGATGTCTGAAACGTAAAACGCGAGTGAAATTTTTCGATTCTGAACAAAAAATTTTTTTAATCTCTCGCACGAACACAATTCTTTCCTACCTTCGGTAGTGAGGAAGCAAAAATACATCTGGTAAATTCGTACATGGATATAAAGACTTGAAACACATGTTGAGAAACTACCCATTGGTAGCACTCTAATAATATGCATATATTAGGAGATCACGTGGCCATGTTCTTTTCAGATGCCTCGGAGGATTATCAGGAATTGAATAGGAAGCAAGGTTAGAAACAGGAGGTTTGGGATGATTATGAAGTTTATTATGGAAGGACAGGTATCTGGATTGGGCCAAATCTGATACATAAGGAACATTAAGGTCATTATGGATGATTTTATTTTTAACAAAGTAAGGAGCATTGAGGATTTTACGAAGGATTCTGGATTGTAAGGATTGGATGCGAGAGGAATTTGAAGGTTTGGTGGAGCTCTCCCACTCAATTCCGTAAGTCCAAATAGGTCTTATTATTGTCATGTATATGAGTCGTTTGTAATTGATTGAAAGCTTAGAGCGTTTGTCTAGTAAGTGCTGCAGTAGTCGATAGTATAATATTATTAATTTATTTATTGCACATCCTGCAACAGTATTTGACAAAATCACAGGACATCGCGCTTACTCTTCGTACTGTAAATTAATCTTTTATAGTTAAATGGAAGGTTAGAGCGTTTGTCTAGTAAGTGTTGAAGTAGTCGGAAACGTCGAGCTGTTTCTTGTCGTTTCAGTCTGGTATGAGGATTCCAAGTTAGACGTTTGTCCAGATGGAGTCCTAGGTCTCTACAAAATAAAAAATAAAAAAAAGTAAGAAAATCGGTTCCGTGGTTCCCGAGAAAAGCTTGGCACAGACAGACAGACAGAGAGAGAGAGACAGGCAAACCAATGGCTAAAAATGTGTTTTTCGGCCTCTGAAACGTATAGATCCGTCGAAAACCGCATGTCGGAAATTTGACCCGATCGCAATACTTTCCTTACCTAGTATAGATAGGAAAGTAAAAAAAAAACATATCATTTAGTTTTCGATACTATTATTTTCCAAAAATAACACTAAATCAGAGAATGAGACTTCTAAATTCACTTCTCGGGAAAGAAACTCAAAACTGAAACAGTAATTGAATGCATACTGTTATTTACTAAAACATATTTGAAATTACGCATCACAGATATTTGGATCAGTTAAAAATACCCACTGCTATGTTTTGGGGTGAACATTATTCGAGATGCCACTGGATGGCTATTGATGATAATTATAAGAAATGTATAAAAGGAGTTTGAATCTATAATATCTTGATTGATCCGGGATTAATCAATTGAATTTCTTTTTCTCAAAGGCTGGTTTGTATTTATCACGCTGTCTAATTACCAATATTACCTGTGGTCATCATGATATAAACAGGTGGGTGAATTAAAAATAACTTTACTAAAGAACTTATTACTTTATTCATTTGAGATATTTTCAAAAAAAGAATAATATACAGATCGTGTGAAAATTTTGATGTAAAAATACTATTTACAATAAATAAAAAACATGAATCTGTGAATTTAATAAATGACTTTGAAGGTATGATTCCAGATGGACTGTTTTGAGAATTAAGCCATGAAATATTATAACTTATATATATTTTATATGGAAATAAAAACATAGCTGTGATTTATGAAGCGGTGTAGTTACTAGGTTCCATCTCTACAGCTGTTGATTCGAGGTCATCTCGTCAAGCCCAGGTCCAAACTTTGCCAAGATTAGTGTTGCCCAAACGCGAGACCGAGACGAGTCTTGGTCTTGCAAAATCATTCTTGGTCATGGTCTTGGTCTTGCGCAAGAGTCTCGCAGTTACTTATTAGCTTATTTCTAGATATTACCGTATGTAATTTAGATATTACCGTATTTTTTCAGATGGCAGAAGCCTAACTAAGCCCGAATGAAAAATTAGATGAGTTAAATGGAAAAGTATATTGGTTACACAAATTATTTACATATAGTAACTAAGATTGTCAAGTATTAGTAATTATTTTGAATTAATTTTTATTAAAAAAATCGATTTTTGTTTACTAATCCTGGTCTTGGTCTTACTACAATTAGGCGGCCTTGGTCTGGGTATTGCAAAGTACAGCCCAAGACCGATTTTGGGCAACACTAGCCAAGATGCCCATTTCCCCGGTCTGTGTAGGCCAAGCTGTCTCTTCAGTCACCAATGCCGAAAAAAAGTCATATTATCTCCTTTCCTTACATCTTGCGGTATTTTATACAAATGCCCAGAGTCGGGAAGGATGGTTTTGATTGGTTCTTAACTTCGGTGGGTGTAAAAATGAT
The DNA here is from genome assembly GCA_928085145.1 of Nezara viridula. NCBI lineage: Eukaryota > Metazoa > Arthropoda > Insecta > Hemiptera > Pentatomidae > Nezara > Nezara viridula. The sequence goes on from OV725079.1 coordinate 4,693,121, forward strand.
TTTAACTGACCAAACCCTAAAGGGGGCCAGTTACTTTAACCGTTACTAGTTACCAGTCATTGTCATTTTTCGATAATATTCAGACCAAGATAGTGGGCGGTGTCTATCTGTGGAATCTGAGTATTGAAAAGAAAAACTAGAGCGAATGTTTAATGTCGAAGAATAAGCATGATGTCCTGTGATTTTACCAAATACTGTTGCAGGATGTGCAATAAATAAATTTATATTATACTATCGACTACTGCAGCATTTACTGGACAAACGCTCTAAGCTTTCAATCAATTACAAACGACTTATATATATGAAAATAATTAGACCTATTTAAACTTACGGAATTGAGCTTTGGGGCTCCACTAAACCATCGAATTCCTCTCGTATCCAACCCTTACAATTCAAGATTATTCGTAAAATCCTCCTTACTTTGTCACTAATAAAATCATCCATAAAGACCTTAATGTTCCATATGTTTCCGATTTGGCCCAATCCAGATACCTATCCTTCCATAACAAACTGCAGAACCATCCGAATCCTCTGTTTCAAACCTTGCTTCCTCCTCGATCCCTGATAACCCTCCGAGGCGTCTGAAAAGAAGATGGCCTCGGGACCTTCTAATATAGAACTTTAATTTGAGTTCTACCAATGGGTAGTTTCTCTTCATGTTGTACATGTCATGTTACCAATTTCACATTTACTTGTTGTATTTTTCATGTAATACAGTTGTAAATTTCGTTGAAAAAAAATGATATTATACTATTTTAAGTTATTTTGTTCATAACTCTTAATATGAATTCTTTCTTCCAATTATCGTCCACTAAGTTTGAATTATTTCATTTCGCAACTTAGTGAACTTATTGTAAAGTCTCATAAATACATTTCATATTTACTTTGGGCAATAAGCACCGCTACTTAGTAATATAAGGTAAGGAAGTCCAGTGATTTCATTTATATACCAAGTTATGTGTTCGTGCGAGAAGTTAAAAAAAATGTTTGTGCTCAGAATCGAAAATTTCCACTCGCGTTTTACGTTTCGGACATCAAGGATCAAATTTGGTTCGGTGTCTGTCTGTCTGTCTGTAGTCAAATCGATGTAACGGGTATATCACCTACTACCGATTTTCATAACATTTTCAGAGATTGGGCGGGCTATCGTCTAGATAGTCCCATATCAATTTTATCAAAATACATCCAGCACTTTCGCTTGCGCACGCGTAGATGTAATTTCTTGGATATGTCAGTATTTCAGAAACGAATCGTTCAATTTGGCTCAAAGTTTGGAAAAAAACAGGTATTAATAAAAAAATAATTTAGTGTCAATTTTATCTAATTCTGTCCTCTACTTTCTCTTATATATGAGCAAACGTGTTTTTCTTGATACGTCAATAACGTTCTATTTAGCTGCAATTTAGAGTGAAGTTAGAGATTGGTAAAAAGATAATCAAGAATGCATCAATTTTTATACACTATTTACAAAAAAATATTTCCGCTTTCAGATCACAAAATGTATTATTTGACGCCCCTATAATTTGAAAACGGTTCATTCGATTTGACCCACCTCTGGAGGAAATTTGCAGAATAGTATAGAAATTACCTAATATTAATTTCATTTACTTATTTTTAACCATTTAATAATTAAAATTAATATAAACTTGTTGCGTGCTTTAGACCACACAATGTGAAAATATCAACAAGGCGAAATTAATAATATGAAATACTAGTTGGCCCGCGCGAATAATTCGCAGAAAATTTTATTTAGTGAAGAAATATTTAAAAAATATGGAAATAAGTAGTTCCTATGTATTATGTAAGGAAGGAATTAATATTTTTTTCTTAGTCGATTACAATATTCCATTAAACTTAATATACCAAAATATTTATACAAATTGCTTTGCTAGCACCTATTTTTAAACGCTGTCTGGAAAGATAATAAAAGTAATAAAGACAAAATAATGCCCCAATTATAGGATATTCTAAATTATTAAAAAAAAAAAAAAAAATGTAAGGATGCCTTTAATAAATAATAAAGTTAATGTAAAAGGGAGGAAAAAAAGTGTAGTAGACTATTCTACTCCTAAATGCAATATCTTTAAACAGGAAGACATTATTAAGTATACCAAAACTAATGGACTGTTATCTTTGTTAATAATTGTCTTTTTACTTATCATCATAAAAAAATTCATACTTTTTGAGTTATTCGCAAATAAAGTTTCTTTTCTTCAATTACTTTTATTTTAGAAATTTCAGGGGGATATGACTATTTTTTGCCTGAGAAGGAGGATAATATCTTCAAAATGAGTGGTCAATCATTGGATTTGATGAAGAATTGACGAAGTTATGGCGTACCGACAAAAAACCACCTTTTAGAAATAATATATAGGATAGTTGTTAATAATATAATGGATGTAAAATTTGGAAGGCATTTGCCATATAAAGTGGGGGACTTAGGTTAATACAATATTTTTATGAGGTTATAAAATTTTAGGTTTTATTCAAAAAGTTAATTTATACCGTATTGTTTGGTCGATTCCAAAGGTTACTGGTAAACACTTACTACCGTTACTTAGATTTCGAGTGATTTTCCATTAATTTAAATTAATTGTTACTCTGAGTTAGTAAAAAAAAGGCCTTATTTGTGATTGTGTTTATTTATATTAAAGTTCAATCAGCTCGTCCTGGTCTCGATTTTCTCCTTAAATATCAAAACTGTGTCCACTTCACTCATATTTTTATATTCCAGCTTAATTAGTTTTTTTCTGACTGAAGAAAAGTATTGGTCTCGTGAACTCCGAACGAAGAAAAAGTTTATTTTTTCCAAAAGATTTTTGGTTCCATTCATTTTACGAGTGAAAACATACTTATTAAGTATATATCACTTCTGTTAAAGGTCTTATGTAAAAGTCTTAAATTTGTGTTCTATTTTTGACATTATAGAGTCTGTAATTGATATAAGTAGTATACTATTATGGAAAATAGCAGAAGGCAATATAATATAAAGAAATAATTACTTTTGATGCTTAATGAGATTTTATTCTCATATTTTTTAGCAAATGAAAACGGCGAGGAAGCTATACTGACCTTACTTGGCAGACTTTTTTTTCCAAAGTAAATAATGCAAAATAAAATAAAAATAAAAATAAAATACTTAAATAAACATTGCAAACAAAAGGCTTAAGTTTTCAAGTGTTTAAACAACTGAAACGACAAAGGTTATATCAATTAATTTTCCGACTCCACTCGAGATAGTTCGAAAAATCATCGAACAAAAATAAACAAAAGTATTGAAATCATAAGTGGATGAAGGTGATGTATTAAATTTAAAGTTTCGACGAAATGATAAAATATTTTAATGTCTCCCACACGTCATTACTTTCTGATTCTTGTTCCAAGTCTAGTAAAAACATGTGGTGTGTCCACTCACACGACTTTTCTACCCAATTCAGAAAAGTTCTTATATCTTTACATATGTCCATCAAGAAACAAAATAAAAAATGGAATTACATTTGTTTTCCTGACATTTGATTAAAAAAACTATTTGAGTACGATTTATTTGATAAACTAAAGCAATGTAAACCGGGTTGACATAGATCAGTATAACAATTTCAATACTCACTAATATTGCTGATCAAAAACTTTTAGTCATAGCCTAATTTTGTCAAAAAATAATTTCTGTTAAAAGTAGAGGAAATAGTGAAGCTTGTGTGATGAAGGCAACATATTTACTTACTTTCACTAACTTATCTTTTTTCTCTCATCCATCCCTTTCCTACATATGAAATTGAATAGCTGTAACTTTGTTAATAATAATAATAATAATAATAAGGCTTAGCGAACCCGAAGGTTCGATGCCGACACAACCAATCGCTTGTTACACACCTCCCTCCACCGTTCGCCGTCCAAACCCAGTTCCTTCAGATCGGCTTTAATGCAATCTTCCCATCTTCGCTTCGGTCTACCCCTCGGACGCTTACCATTCGGTACAGCAAATATTAACCTTTTAGGAATTCTCTCGTTACTAAGCCCAACAACTTTACAAGCCCATTTGATTCGCCGCGATGAAATTACATCAATTATATTACCCGGATACATCTCACGCAATTCGGCGTTGTGTAACCGTCTGAACTCTCCGGTTAACTCATCCTTTTTCGGTCCGAATATTCTACGCAATACTTTATTTTCAAAAACCTTAAGACGCTGTTCATCCCTTAATGTAAGCGGCCAAGTTTCGCATCCATAAAGAACTGTAGGTAAGATAATTGTTTTATAGATTCTAATTTTTAAGTTTCGGGACAAGAGGCGCGAACTAAGTAGTTTTGTCACAGAAAAATAACAAGCATTCCCCGCCTTCAGTCTAATCTTAATCTTAATCTCTTCAATTTCGTTTTTTCTAGTTATCGTAGAACCTAGATATCTAAATTTATCTACCTGTTCAAACATATTACCATCTATATCGATATCACCAGTAGTATTGCCATTTTTGCAGCTAACCATATATTTTGTTTTATCCACGTTTATTTCGAGTCCTAGTTCTTTCCCGGCTTTCATTAACGTTGTCGTATTTAGTTTTATAGTTTCAACGTCTTCGCTTAACAGTACCAGATCATCAGCATAGCCCAGCACGGATGTTGTCCCTCCCAGATCCAACCCTTTCTCGGTTCGCATTACCTCCCTAATGGCATGCTCTAATGCCAAATTGAACAGGACAGGCGAAAGAGAATCCCCCTGTTTTAAGCCCGAACGAACCTCAAATTTTTCGGACAAATTATTACCGATTCTAACTTTATTGAGTGTCTCCGTCAAGCACATCCTGACTAGATTTACTAGTTTTTTTGGAATCCCCTGCTCGATTAGAATATTATACAGTTTCTGGCGGTCAATAGAATCGTAAGCCTTTTTAAAATCTATATACAGCTGGTGAACAATACCGTTATACTCCAATTTTTTCTCTAATATTTGCCGTAAAGAAAATATTTGATCAATAGTCGAACGATTCCGTCTAAATCCGCATTGGTAGTCTCCGATAATTTCCTCGGCGTATTCCGTGATTCGACTGGTTAAGATTAAAGTGAATATTTTATAACATACCGGAAGGAGTGAAATTCCTCGATAGTTATTACAATCCGTCCTCGGACCCTTTTTGTGAATCGGAATAAGAATAGATTCTTTCCATTCTTCAGGCAATTTCTCGTTCACCCAGATCTTTTTAACCAACCGATGTATTTTAGAAACTCCAGCTTCCCCGCATGCCTTAATTAGTTCAGTAGGAATATTATCGATTCCCGCTGCTTTATATGATTTTAATTTTCCGATAGCTACTTCAACTTCCTCTTTACTTGGTCCTTCTATTAACGGTTCAGCACTCTGGTACTCAGAAGGAGGACACAGATCATAATTTCCCGTATTTAAAATATTGTCAAAGTGGTCCTTAAACTTATTCAATATGTCAGCCGGATCGGTCAGAATATTGTTATTATCATCCCTAATTCCAGACGTTACGGGCCCTACATATTTTCGTGATCTGTTTATACCTTTGTACATGTCTCTTACGTTATTTTCGATTCTGTTAGTTTCTATTTCAATTATTTTATTTTTAAGATACTCCCTTTTTTTATTTTTGAGCAATTTTGTCGTTTCGTTCTTTGAGATTCGGAAGTATTCCAGATTGTCTTCGCTAGGATTATTTAGAGCTTTTAATTTAGCGGCTTTTCTTTTTTCACACATGTTTAAGCAATCTTCATCAAACCACGGTTTGTTATTCTTATTTTCCTTTTTTCCTAGACACGAGTTACCGACCGCTTTAATATTATCTCTGATCTCTATCCATAACTTGTCAATATCCTCGTGGTCCTCGTCAGGAAGCTCTAAAGCTTCAAACCTATTCTTAACTTCTAGCTCGAATTGGTTTCTAATTGATGGATTTTTTAATTTTTCCAAATTAAAATTCTCAAAATTGAAACGGTTTTCTTTTCTCTTTTTTATATTAAGTTTTTGTCGAAGTTTCGCGATTACTAATTCATGATCCGACCCACATTCTGCTCCGCGATAAGACCGTACATTAATTATACTTCTTTGCCAGCTGTGTTGTATCAAGACATGATCGATTTGATTTCGTGTTTGCGAATCCGGTGATGTCCAAGTATATTTATGAATATCCTTATGTTTAAACGTCGTACTTTTAATTATCAGGTTTTTCGAGATGGCAAAGTTTATCAGACGGATCCCATTATCATTACTATATTCGTGCAAACTTTCTTTACCAATCGTCGGAATATAAACTTCTTCCCTTCCTACCTTTGCGTTCGCGTCACCTACAATTATTTTCATGTAGTTTCGTGGTAGTTTATCATAAACCCATTCGAGTTTATCGTAAAATTCACTTTTGACTTCATCGTCACTGTCTTCGGTCGGACAATGTATGTTTATTAATGCGATTTTAAACCAACGTCCCTGAAATGTAGCTACCGAAATTCTATCACTAAAGAATTGTACGTCCCTCAAAGCGGATAGTAATCTACGCCTAATTAGAAACCCGGTACCTAAACAATGATTCTCGCTTCCCCCGTACCAAATAGTGTACTTCCCTTCCCTCATCGAGCCCTCCCCTGGCCAGCGAACCTCTTGCAGAGCCACGACATCCAAATTGTACCCATTTACCTCATTCGCGACCGATTTTAGAACCCCTGCTGTGTTTAAACTCCTTACGTTCGATGTACCAATATTTAAATCCCTATATTTCAACTTGCGCCATGAATCCCCTAAAGCAGTCCCCACCCGGAGACCCGAACGGGGGACTAGTTTACCTCCGGATAATGAGCGTTTTACCTTAGGGAGATCCATGACTTTTTGTGGTGTTTGGTGAACTAAAGATATGTGAGTAGGGCGTTCAATCCTACGTCACACCCTCCAGCAAGTCTGGTGGGCCCCTACCTCCAGCAAGTCTGGAGGTCCTCTCCCTCCAGCAAGTCTGGAGGGCCCCTCTCATTGTTGGTCAGCGAGTCCATCGGACTTAGCCGGGAGGAACTTCCAAGAAATTTCCACCGACCATCCCCACATCCGCCACCCGTGGGACGCTCCCCATACGCGGTAATGAGCCCGCGCGAGGAACTTTGTTAATAGTTGTCTGAAATGAAAGATTTTTATATGGCTTTGTAGGGAATTTCATCACCTTTCAAAACTCTACACAATAGAAAATCAACAAAATCGATCCACTAGTTCCCTAGAAAATCTTGGCACATACACACAGACAGACAGACTGACCGACCAAAGGCTAAAAATGTGTTTTTCGAACTCAAGGGGCTCTGAAATGTATAGATCCGTCGAAAACCGCATATCGAAAATTTGATCCGATTGCAATACTTTTCTTACCTAGTATAGGTAATTGGTCAATTGTCTCTATTTATCATGCATCTCCCCCCTCCATCATCTAATGACTTTTCCTTTTATTTTATTTTATTTTGTGAGCGAGGGCTATGAGAAACAACTTTCTCATATAGTAAGTTTAAGTATTGCGATCGTGAAAATTTTCGAGTCTGAGTTTTCAACGGAAATACACGTTTTGAGGTACCCTGAGTCCAAATAACAAAATAACCTGAATACAAATAAATAAGTCCTGAAACACACATACCTATCTGTGTGTCTGTATGTTTGTATGTTATCAGTATAGCTCAAAAACGAAAACTCGTACGAAACTGATATTACGTATTTACGATATGTATGGCCATAGATGTGACAGCAACTTTTTCCTTAAAATTGGCTTACTGATTAAACTCAAAAATGTATATGTATCATTGTATAATGAAGTGGTCTTTAATATCATTTAGGTCTTATTCCCGTTGATGTCACTTTAAAGGGCTTAAATGTTCATATGCGTCTTCCTCTAAAGTACCTTTAATATGGTTTCTTTTAAATAATTGACTGTTTTTTTATTGACAGTAAATATAAAAAATGGCAAAATATGAAGTTTGAAAGCATATGATAATTGAAAACTGGAGAAAAAAAGAAAAATGCTTATTCAGTTTTGAAATCAATCTCCGGAAATAACTAACATTATTTAAACGTAAATCACACGTTTTCAGGAAAATGAAATGAAATTTTCTTACTAAATGTAACCTTCTAATTTTTTTTTTGCAAAAAAAAGTATTTAAATCCACCAAATCAAGCCAATGGCATTGTTTAAAATACTATTTCATTGTACTGGTGTGAAATAGAAAAATATTTCATAGATATGTTTATAACCTTAAAAACGGCATTTACTGTAGTTTAATAATTCTAGATATGATATAATATTTAAATAATTAGGTATCTATTGGCCGTTTATTCCAAAATATCATCAAGTATCCTCTTAGAAAATTAAATTTGTGAATAATTTGATCAATTTTCTTTTTTATGAAATCCTAACATTATCCACTTACAATGATTGTGACAACTTTAACCTATCCATGGCAGACTATGAAAATCTCGTAATTTCATTTTATTAAACTTTACAATCGAAAATAACTGTTTAATAACTAATAGTGCTTCAATCCGTAATCATTTATAGGCTAAATATTCAAATATACCTTCAAATCTCTCTAGGCATATATGAGCCTTTCAGTTGACAGAATGATTAACTCCAATTTCAACATTCTTAATTATTAATTTTAGTGATTTTTGTAGTGGCAATATGTACACCTTTATTCACAGTTCTGTTTCAGAACTTCAAACATCTACTCTGGAATCAACTTACTCACTGTCTGTGTAGTTATATAGTTTTCCATATAAATTGTTTTTTATTTATCGAATAATACAACATTTTTTTACTTGGAGATTGGTTATAGAGTAAGATCACATTCATACTATATGTACAAAAAATATAAAACAAACAGAAATAATTAATAAAATTACTACATTTTCTAACTAATAATATCTAGTAAGTATTTATTTAATTAATTAAATTTATAATATCTTTTAAGTATCATTTAAAGACGGGTAGATATGTAGTTTTCCTACATGTTTTATATTAATTCTAGTCTCGACGATGTACATTAAAATCATGGATGTATCTAAAAGATTAAAAAATTATTAAGATCGAATAAATACTTAAAAATAATAATCTAAAAAGTATAAAAGATCTTCTTCATTGCATTTAAATGTAATTGAAATTTAAAATCAAGTTTTTAAATTTTATAATCGATTAGAAATTAAAGTCTTTTCATATTTCAGTGTTTCCAGGCTCACTTCTTTTTTCATCTTTCCTTAAGTTTTCTGCACTCCCTAATTTCTTGGGCTCGACATAAAAACAGTAACTGACACTGAAACAGATAAAGAAAATTCCACAATGTAAATTTTGCAATTTGAAATTATAATCCTAATTATGTTAGGTTTTGTAAATAATTGAATACGTTTTTCCCTAAATAAAAATTATGAATAAATCCTGTAATGGTTGTATTAACGATTGGTATTTTTATATTCTGGGACATATTATATACCTCTGTATAGAGCTATCATATTGTTAGTTTAACTTGTAAGTATCATTTACCCATATTTTTTAAAAATGTTTTCTCGCGAAATGTTGAGAATATAAACCTAATAGGCCTGGAGCCCGTTGCAAAAAATATGCCATATTTCATACTAAGGTTTGTCCTTATAAATTTATCATATCCACAGGTAGTGTTGCACAAATGCGAGACCGAGACGAGTCTTGGTCTTGCAAAATCAGTCTTGGTCATGGTCTTGGTCTTGCGCAAGAGTCTCGCAACAGTCTTGCAGTTACTTATTAGCTTATTACTATAGAGATATTACTGTTATTTTTTAGATAGGAGAAACCTAACTAAGCCCGAATGAAAAATTAGAGGAGTTAAATGCAAAAGTATATTGGTTATACCAATTATTAACATATAGTAACTAAAATTGTCGATTATTAGTAACTATTTTGCCTTAATTTTTATTTAAAAAATCGATTTTTTTTACCAGTCCTGGTCTTGGTCTTGCAACAGCTTAGCGGCCTTGGTCTTGGTCTTGCAAAGTGCAAGATCAAGACCAATTTAGGGCAACACTATCCAGGCCTGGTGAGAAAATTGCACGTCTATCATCAAATATCCCTAGTATGGAAAAGATGTCCAGTCACTTTCACTGAGAATTGTTTTTTTGTCAGTTTTTTCAATGTATAAGATTTAAGTCTTTGAGAAGCATTTAATTGATAACTAATATTGAATGCACTCCTCTATATGTATATCATCTTTTATTTTCTCCGATCAATCTACAGCTTGGGATATAGATTATATAACACTTTTATAATGTTTACAATACTATTATTGTATTCATTTGAACACATTAAGGTACAGATGTAAATCATTTATAGTAAATATTTATCTACTATTTTATTATTATTTTTTTCATTAATTCAATGGTATGACAACAAAAATAATTTATCGTTCAGTTCGAATTCCATTTAGTATTCCATAGTTTATTGTTTGTAGCATCTATTTTGCAGTATTGTGACCATATTGCTCATATATTTTTTTTAATATATCTGTGTAGTTATGTTAATAGTTCTATTATTACTTATTTTTTTATTGTAATATGCATTTTGGCCAGATGTTATTTTAATTTTTATGTACAATATACACCACACGTCAAAATGGAAAGAAATACATTGAACAAGAGACTGAAAATATTATACTCGCTGTTTTCTAAATCAAAATTGAAAATTAGACAAAAACTAAATACATACACTTACCTGCTCAAACCCATTTGGACATACGCTTCACAGATTTACGGTTCAGCAAAAAAGACTCACTTACAAAAACTACAATCCTTTTAATCAAAAATTTTAAGACTAATAACCTGCGCTCCCTGGTACGTCAACAACAAGACTTTACATACCGACCTAAGACAACCAACCATTGACCAGCACATACGTACTCTCTACTCACGATTTCATTCTAAACTACACGGACATCACAATGGACTTATCAATGACATGGCCACGGCTGAAATGCTCATCAGGAGGCGACTGAAAAGGAGCTGGATGAGAGATCTCCTTTCCTGATTTTAGGATGTAAACAGACCAGGGAAGAGATGCTGCTGCGTTCCATTCTTCGTCATGCCTAACATGCCATTTTCTACATGACCACCAATCTGCTGGTTGTCACTACCATGACAGGTGCGGATGAAAAATTGAAGACAAAAAAAAAAAAAATGTACAATATAGTTATTCTTAAGGGACTTTGTCCCAGAATAAAGTTGATTATTCTATAGCAGCAGGAATAAAACATGGCGGCCATGTGAAGATAGATAGAGACCCTACATAGGTTGTAAGCATATATCTTTATATAGGCCCTCTCTGACCTCTCTGTAGAGGGCTTATGGATATATCTATCTTATCTTCAACCGTTCAAACCCTAGAACAATAATAATTTAATGATTAAACAACGAAACTATACAAGATAACTTACTTTGCGCAATTTTAATTATTATACAGCTCTTAATCTGTATATATCACAGTATATTTATGAGTATAATGTATACACTTGTATAATAAGAATTTCGAAAAGTAACGTTTTTGTATATTTTCGGAGTTTAATCATTAAGTTATAATTGCTCTAGCCTTTGAATGGTTGAATATAAGATAGTAAAATAATGTATATTCTTAAAGAAAATTCAATATTAAACAACTTTCTTCTTTAAGATGTTTTCGTAAAATGAAAAAATAAAGAGTTGGCGAGCCAAATAATAATTTTTTTTTTCGAAATTAGAGTATTACGGAAACTATAAAATACAGCGAAAAACTAATATAACCATTTTTATTAAACATTTTGTCAACTTTAATTTCACACATGATATTGTTATAGTTAGAACGCATAGTTTCAACTGATATAAGCGAAAAACCAAAAATATTCAACTTTTTGAATCTTAAATTAATTTTTATATTCTTAAAGAAAATTTAATATTAAACAACTTTCTTCTTTAAGATTTTTTCGTAAAATGAAAAAATAAAGAGTTGGCGAGCCAAATAATGATAATAATTCTATGCTAAATTTTTTTTTCTCGAAATTAGTGAATTACGAAGCCAGAAATTACGGAAACTATGAAATACAGCGAAAAAACTAATATAACTATTTCTATTGAAAATGTTGTCAACTTTAATTTCACACATAATATTGTTATAGTTAGAACACATAGTTTCACTGTTATAACTGAAAAATCAAAACAATTCATTTTTTTCAATTCAATTTCGACTTGAAATCTACGTGTATGGGTAACTGACTATTATTTCATGTCTTAAGACTTTAAATAATATAAATTGAAAGAATTTGTAGCTTTCTTCATATATCTATGAGCCTCTCTATATTTACGCTTACAACCTATGTAGGGTCTCTACCTATCTCCACATGGCCTCCATTTTGTATTTAAGCGGCTATATGCGGGAAGACGTGCATTTTCTCATCAGGTCTCTGGATATGATCAATTTATAAGGACAAAGCTTAGTATGAAATATGACATATTTTTTGACATTGGCTCTCGGACTTTAATAATATGCATTTTTTTTTTCTAAATCTGAAACATAATCTGAGAACTCAGGTTTGAGTTGACCTCTTCTAGAGCCTACAACTAAATTAAAAAACTTATGTTATGTTAGTTGAGGCCAACGTTTTGGAATGTTGGCTGGTAATAAGCTGTTGAAAAGAGGATTTGCCAATTGTTTAGACATTTCGAAAAATGTTCTTTTACATTTAGTGAGACATTCTTACTCTAGATAAATTTAGTTTAATTCTCTGCATCGTGGTCCCTCTTAGTATTTTTCTGATTATTCCATTTTAAAAATATTGTAACATTTTCCCAGTTGTTTTGATGACATGATCAAACAGAAGAGCACCATAAAACCTAGCAGGCTGTAGAAGCTTAAGGCTTAATTATAGGTTTGTTGTTAAATACTGTTTTAATTTTTTTTTTCATAAAGTCCAGTAAATTTTAAATGTCTGTCGAAATGGATACCGAAATATGTCAAGCCAGTCGACAATTTAATACTTTTGTTTTTAATTTTGAATTCATTTAGGCATTTTCTTTTTTCCTTTTTGATATGAAAATATAATGCCTTTCATATTTTCAGGATTAACATCTATATTAAGAATTTTAAGCTGTTCTGCGATTTTTTCACAATCTGTTTTCGCCTGCGGCATAGATTTTTTTGGGATTCATACTGCTAATTGAGACAGCTATTTGATCAGCAAATGCTGTCACAGATGCATTTTGGTGTTTATTTCCGCTACATATAATAAAAAAATAACGGGTAAAAAAACAGCTTCATTTCCGGTTAACAACTTTTAAATACAATATATATCATCTCGATTCGTTAAGGTTTATTTTTTTATTTTTTATTATTATTTTTTTTATTTATTTTTTTTATTTTTAAATTAAAGGCGTCAACCACTAAGATCATTATTGCCTTATTTTCTTTGAGAATTAGATTCGATTTTCAAGTTTTGAACCCTAGGACTCCACCTGGACAAACGTCTAACTTGGAATCCTCATACCAGACTGAAACGACAAGAAACAGCTCGACGTTTCCGACTACTTCAACATTTACTAGACAAACGCTCTAACCTTCCAAATAATTACAAAAGACTCATTTACATGACTATAATAAGGCCTATTTGGACTTACGGAGTTAAGCTATGGGGCTCCACCAAACCTTCAAATTCCTCTCGTATCCAATCCTTACAATCCAAAATCCTTAGTAAAATCCTCAATGCTCCTTACTTTGTTACAAATAAAATCATCCACAATGACCTTAATGTTCCTTATGTATCAGATTTGGCCCAACCTAGATATCTATCCTTCCATAATAAACTTCATAACCATCCCAACCCTCTTGTTTCTAACCTTTCTTCCTATTCAATTCCTGATAACCCTCCGATGCGTCTGAAAAGAAGATGGCCACGTGATCTCCTAATATAGACATATTATTAGAGTGCTACTAATGGGTAGTTTCTCAACATGTCCTTCATGTAATTATATCCATGTGCGAATTTACTTGATGTATTTCTTTTTATATAGTTTTAAATATCATACATATATAAATATATAAAATAAATTTAAAAAAAAAAGTTTTGAACATTTCAGAAAAGATAATAATTTGTCAATTTCATTTGTATTGTTCTGTAAAATGATGTGTAGATCTTATATCAAGTCACAAGATAGTCTAAATGTAAAGCTCTGAAATCTGTTAAAATGTGTTTCACTGTCACAGGATTCACACAGATTTGGAATGTTGGCGAAGAATCACGGATCATCAGGTATCCATGGGTGATGCGTAAGTATTACTTCCTCTCTGCGGTTATTCCTATTTGACGATGCCCAAGAGAAAACGTCACCCTTAAGGCTCGGTCACACAGAACGCGATCCGACGTTACGTTACAATAACGCGCGATACTCACGGCGATAACTAATCCGGGGCAGTCACACAGAGGGCGTTACTTTGAAAGCGATACAGCAGCCCCGTCGCTCTGCCTGGCCTAGTCGACTAAAGAGCCTGCTTCCCGCAACTTGTATATTAATAATTTGTTTTCAATATTTTTCTTATTCATTTTTTTGAATAGAAAATAAGTGATTCTGACGAGGAGGCTCATTAGTTCAGCTCTTCAGCATAAGGTAAAAAAGAAAAAAGAAAAAGGATTCATGAAATCAAAAAGTACATAGACTGATTGGTAGAATACCATCGCCTCGGCCGACTGCTTCAATTTTACGAAGATAGATTTTTTCAATATTTCCGAATTTTATTTTTGCTTTCTTTACATTTATGTTCTTTTTTAAACATAGATTATTTTATTATGAAATTATGATTGAATGTTTTGTATATCGCAAGATTATTTCATGTTTTCAGTGTTTTTTAATCTAATTTCATTAAATGTATTTGATTTAATGACTTATTTATTGTATATATATTATTTTTCTGTATAATTTATTTCATTTATTGTATTTATCTCTGAACACTATTATAAATGTCCTTTGAAACAGATTGTAATATTTTTCAATAAATAAGTTAAATAGAATAAAAAAATTAATGAAATTAAATACCAAGCATTTCGGCCAAAATTAAGTTGTTTCTTTTGTACTATTTTGTTATTCTAAAGGGACTTCGTTCCACAATAAAGTTATTTTTCTATTCTATTCAAGAGGGTTTAACAATCGTGATTTTATTCATATGCTTTAAATAATCAGGAACTCTAATTTTAAATATATGTTGATTTCTATTGTCTTGATCGTTAAATAATAAATATTTGGGTCTTTTTACATAAGTATCGCCAGTAACTTTTAGTAGAAAAACAGTTATAATCTCATATGTCATAAATAAATATTTTTTTTTAAACATTAATATTAGAAAAGCAGATAAACACAAAACGGGTTAACTTTATGGAAAACAAATATCGAAAATTTAACTTAATTTACACCTCTACATAGTTTTACCATTTTTAGAAAGGTAAAATTTCACATCATGTACTCGGAAACATTTCATTTTCTGAGTAATATTCGTTTCTCCTGCATCATTTTGTTACCCTTTAATTGTGATGAAAGAATGTTACTTAATTTTAAGAAGTGCATTAAAATTTCAAACGCTCAATAAAATAATATGTTCATAATTCAGGTTATAACTTCATTTAGGTTTAACTGAAGTTCGTACATGATGAAAATCTTATAAAAAATATATGGTGTTTATGACTAATGATCCTTAGCAGAACTTTTATTTTATATTTTATTATTATTATTTTTTTCATTTTTAAAGTTCATTTATTTATTTTATTATTATTATTTTTTTCATTTTTAAAGTTCATTTATTTATTTTATTATTATTATTTTTTTAAAGTTTATTTATTTTATCTTATTACTAATATTTTTAAGTGTATTTATTTTATTTTAATTATTTATTTAGTCTTTTTGGTTTATTATTTTCAATAGTGAACCATTGTGATCTACCAAAAAATTCAAAACTTATCACCCTCTTAAAATTTGAGGTTTTACGTATCAGGATACGTAGATTCGAAAAATGAATTCAATTTTTTTGTCCGTCCGCCGTCCGCCGTACGCCATCCTCCTTCCGCTCATTCTCAGAAACTACTGGACCGATTTTTTTTCAAATTTGGATATAAAATCAAAAGTCGTCCGAGGATGATCTTCCTTCACCGACATTGCCATCCGCCTTTTACTTTTCAAGATGGCGGCCGAAAAACCTAGGTTGCTATAGACTATAGCGCCTAAACGAACTAGCGATTTCAATGAAAATTCTGTAGTCATTTTCCAGACGCCCTTTAAATTTATTTATACAACATATTTCAACGAAAAGAAGCTGGGAAGAAAGTTACGGGGGATGGTAAAATTAAATTTCGAATAACTCAAAAAGTATACACATTTTTGTCGATGTTGTGACAAGATGTTTGAAAGGTATTTAAATTTCCTAAAAAATGAATGAAGTTTCATAGAAATCAAAGCACTATTAGTAGAGATATCGCGATTTTAATATATTTTTGGTTTATTATTTTCAATGATGAACCATTGTGATCGACCAAAAGATTCAAAAACTTAAACCCCTTTTAAAATTTGAGGTTTTACGTTTCAGGATACATAGAATACGAAAAACGAATAAAAACTTTTTTGTCAGTCCGCCGTCCGCCATTCGCCTTATGGCTATAATGATTTTTAAAGGTTTAAGGGATTTCCTAAAAAAAAATAATTCATTAAAACCGGATAATTAGGAGCAAAGATATGGTCTCTAGTTTTTTCTACTGCAAAGATATATATATATATATATATATATATTATATATATATATATATATTATATCTTTTGTTTTGGGTTTTAAATTATTTTTTTAGCATATTACTAATGATTAAAAAAAAAGTTTAGTCCAATAATTGAAATCACCTTTTTTCTTAATAACTAGGAAGGTAATGTTACTTTAAATGTATAATTGTTTGGAAATTGTGCAATAATTTGCAGCGGTTTTTTTTTCAAATTAATTATCGTTGTGTATATGAAAACAAAATCTTACAGGCTGAAGCCCTCCCCCCAAAAATTAAATCTGGGTCCGCTACTGTATATTACTACAATTAGTGCAAAAAAGTCGTATGTAAAATTTTTCAAATTGTATTCCATTTGTATTAAAGGTAACATTTTGTAGTCTGCAACTGATATAAGTAGTCTGCTACTATGGATAGTAGCAGATGACAATAAAATATGAAATTATACTAATAAAGCATAAAGAAATAATGAGTTTTATGCACTCTTGTAAAACAATAAATTATTACATAAGACCTTTTACACTAACAGTATTGAAATTCATGTTCAGGGTGCATTTTATTTATTTTTTTTTTATTAAGGATAATCAAATATGGGATCTTCAAATACAGCACTCTTTTGTTGAATGTTGAAGGGTAACTATATTTCCGAATCGGCTTCTCCCAGAGATTTTATTCTCATACAAAAAATGGTATACATTGTAATATACAATGACAACGGTGAGGAAGCTATACTGACCTTACTTGGCAGACGTTTTTTTATTTTGAAACTACAACCTGATTAGTTTAAAAGTAGTGTTATTTAATTGATCGGGGATTGATTGATAACCTGGATGTTCTTTATCCAGAGAGACAAACCACCAACCAACTTCATTTAGGTCAGTAAAATCTAAATAATTTATTAAATCTTTAAACAGCTTAAACAAGTAACAAAAAAAATCTGGTGCGGGTAACACATAACTTTCACTTACCCCACTACTTTTAATAGAAATAATTTTGTGGCAATGTTGGGTTATTTAAAAAAATTTGAAGTGCATTTTAAACGGAGCTAAAGTTTAAAGCTTAGAGATAACAAATCTTTAAGACCAGTAAAATTACAAAAAGTCTATTTATTATATCGACGGTAGCCAATGAAAATCTAGTTTTATAAACCACATAACTTCAGTCTCTGAGGTCTCTCAGTTGACATAATGAATAACTATAATTTCAAGATTTTTGAGTAATGTCATTTTAGTGATATTTCTAGTTGGAAAAGTTGTATCTATACAGACAGTGAGCAAGTTGATTCCAAAGCAGGTGATTTCAACGTTGACATATAGAACTGCGAATAAAGGCATAAAGTTCACCAATAGAAACATCACTAAAATTAATAATGAAGAATGTTGAAATTGAAGTTAGTTTTTCTGACAACCAAAAGGTTCATATATGCCTAGAGAGATTTGAAAGTACATCTAAATATTTAACATATAAATGATTATGGATTGTAGGACTGTAAGTTATTAAACTGTCATTTTCCATTATAAAATTTACTAAAATGAAATTACGAGATTTTCGTTGCCTGCCATGGTTAGGTTAAAAATGTTCACACTAATTGGAAGTCGACAATGTTGGTGCTTCACAAAGGGAAAATTCATAAAATTATTCACTCATTTAATTTCCTAAAAGATTACTTGACGATTTTAAGAAAGGGCTAATAAATACCCAATAATTTAAATATAATATCATATCTAGAGTTATAGAACCACATCAAAAGTATTTATGGTTATAAATATATACATGAAATATTTTTATATTTCACTTCTTTCACACAAGTAGAATTAAATAGTATTTTAAACAATGACATTGGCATGATTCGATGGATTTTAAATACTTTTTTTCAAACTTAGAAAAGTACTTTAAAAGTTTACATTTAGTAAAGGAATTTCGCTTAATTTCATTGGAAACATGTGATTTACGTTAAGTAATGTTAGTTTTCTGAAATTATTATTTCTATTTTTTTTTTGTCACTCTGCGTTACCTTCTATTTATTTATTACATTTATTTATTTAATTTTATTTTTTCTGAAATTCTTCGCTTTCTAATGATATATTATACGTATACCTTCTGACTGTTATTTCCGGAGATTCATTTTTAACCAGGATAAGCATTTTTCTTTTTTCTTCAGTTTCCAGTTATCATATTCTTTTGAACATCATATTTAGCCATATTCTTTTAAACTTCATATTTAGACATTTTTTATAGTTACTGTCAATATAAGAGAGTTGATTTTTTCAAATAATCCATATTAAAGGTGCTTTAGGGAAAGATGTATATAAACATTGTACATTTAAACTCTGTAAAGTGAGATTAATGGGGAAAAGACCTAAATGATATTAAAGACCACTTAATTATGCAATGATACACCGAGTTTAATCATAATCGTTAGAGCAGTTTTTGGGAAAACTGTAAATATGTGTTTCGCTGTTGATATAAAGTGATACTTCCGATTAGCTGATTTTATATATAAAAACCTTAAATACGCTATTTAAGTTTCGTGCGAGTTTTCGTTTTCGAGCTAGGCTGTTCACTTGCACACAGACACAGACTAACAGACACACAGACCCTTTAGCAGGACTTGGTTATTTGGGCTTAGGGGACCTCAAAACGTGTATTTCCGTTGAAAACTCAGATTCGAAAATTTTAGCGATAGGAATACTTTCCCTTTGTTATATATTACATACATAGGTAAGCAAAAGTCAAAATACCAATATATTTTCTTATAGTTTTGAGGTTAAGCCAATTAATTAACAACTGTTTTGGTGACATTTCAAAATTTAATTTTTCTATTAATAAATATGAGAGGACGATTGGTTTGATTATTTTTGTTGAGATGACTATTGACGTGAACCACTAGTCAAAAATTACGAATCACTCCATTCAACACTAAATAAATGGGGACTTGACAATCTACAATCGAAAAACCAACTATTTTTTAATAATATAATAAAAAAATTAAATTAACAATAAGGCCATAACTTTATAGATAAATAAACTATGTTTCAATTTAATTTGTTTTTATTAAGAAATTGTTTGCTTTATATTTATTAGGTTTTCCAACAATTTTTTGCTAGTGTTTGAGTTTTTGCTACACGTTTTTCGAATATTTACTGCCGGTTTCTAGCGATGAAGCTTGTTTCTCTTTAACAAAATTGTATTACATTCCAATTCTTAAAAATTGTGCTAATGAACATAAAATTATAAAAAGATATGTTATTTGGTTATTCCTGTATTTCTTGCTTTGAAATATTAAAAAAATTAAATATATATATATATATATATATATATATATATATATATATATATATATATTTAATTTTTTTAATATTTCAAAGCAAGAAATACAGGAATAACCAAATATATATAATTTTTTAATATATTCCAGAAGATATTTTAATAATGAACTTTCGTTCTCCTTTTTTTTATGTAAAACCAGATTTATTTCAAATTATTATTTACTTCAAATGACATATCTATTTAATATTAATTTCGTAGTAACGAATTTCTTTTATTGCCATATATATCTTGGATAGTTATTATCTGTTCCTCAACCGTTTTAAATATGCAATATACACAGATTTTTTTTTTTATCATTTATGTCTTTAGTATAGGCAAAATTAAAATTAGCAAAAGAACGTAAGTATAATTTTTAAATGATTTCAAGATAAAAAAGTATATAACATATAATTATTATAATGTTCAATAATTATAATAATAATATCAATTAATACATTACTTGTGATATTTAGCTCTTCCACAATTTTTTTCCATGTAACCTCCTTTTTAATAATTTTTTTTAATATTTGCTTGAGGTCTCATATCAAATAAAAATGGAAAATTCCTCACTTTTTATATAAATAATTCGGTGTTTAACATATCTATATGAATACTACCACTAAATAATTTCAACTGTAATTTGTATCTATAATATTTTTCAAACATAACGCCGGCCCCGGCGATACACCTGTAATATTTTTCAAACGTAACGCCGGCCCCGGCGCTACAGAATGTATCGCTGAGGTGTAACGCCCTCTATGTGACTGCTATAGTGGAAAAGATAGTAATACAACTGTAGCGCTGTAGCGCCGCGATAAATAACGCCTTCTGTGTGAACACGCCGTTATAATCCTGCAATAATCCTATTAACTTGGGTATTAGCTAACTTTTCTGCCTACATTAGGTAGAGAATAACGCCGAAGGAGGGCGATATTTTTGTAATTTGTATCAATTTATCGCCGGCCCCGGCGCTACAGCATGTATCGCTGTAGCGTAACGCTCTCTATGTGACTGTTATAGTAGAATAGATAGTAATACAACTGTAGCGCTATATCGCCGCGATAAATATCGCGTTCTGTGTGACCGAGCCTTTAACCTCCCTCAATTTATTTTCGGTTACATTCGACCATATCTTTTCCCATTTTGTCTTCATTTTCTGTCGACGCATGAAAAGAAATAAGTTTTGAAACCTCCTAATTTCTCCAATGACTTTTATTGTAATTTTAGTTAAGGTTTATATTATCCAAATTGGGGCTTTAGTGTTATACATTAAATATAATGTAGATTTATATTTACAAAATACCTGAAGAGACCAGCGAGGAACAGAAAACAGCCTGAAGACACGAAGTAGAAAGCTCCAACCCAGGTCTTGATGGTACTAGAGGCCACTTCCTGGTAGATCTTGGTTATACCGAAAGGTAAGAAAGACGTGAGGATGGCTTTCATTCCGAGGTAGGTACCTTAACCAGGCAATCAGATAATTGTTTATTAATATAATATAATTTAATAATAATTATATAATATAGCTCTCTCCTGACCTAGTTCATCTTTTTCGATGATAGTGTTGATAACAGTAGCCGGCATCGGCAGAGCAGCCAACTTCATGAAGTAGGCAACAGCGCCTGAAATTGAACAATTTAATATATAATATATAATATCTATGATTAAATATAAATAGATCGGATAGACTCAGAGCCAATGTCGTCTTAAAGATCGGGGAGGATTGTAAGGATGGGTGGAGATACGAGGTTATAATAGAGATGAGTATAATTCTGATCAAATTTGGAGAATTTGTCTGGTATAAGGTCTAAAATTGATTGAATATCAAGAACATTTTTCAATAAAGTTTAGTCTAGTTTATAACGGAGCATCGACTATTGTTCGGACATTGGACTAAAAAGATTAAAACGTTTGATGTTAAAAACAACAAGAACTAACGTGTGTTTTAGACAACAGAATAGATGTGAAAACATCAAAAAGGCGAGATTATTATATGAAATATTAATTATAAATAATAACTCATTATAAAGAGGATGAAATGCTGAACATTTTCCTCTCATACACTATGCAGGTTCGATTTTTAGTTTCTGAAATATTATAATCTATATCCCCCATATATTATTACAGTAAGGGTCGAAATCAGGTTGTTTGACATAAGCTCCTGTCATGTTCAAATACTACGAATGGGATACCGTTGGATTCAGAATTTCACGGGGGGGGGGGAGGAGTGAGAGTTAGCGAATTGTACTCTCCGCTTTTTTTTTTTTTTTTTTTTTTACTAAAATAAATGAAGTCGATACAACATTTTGTTAGAATTCAATTAGAAATGAAACGGTGGTAGGTCTGTAGATCGATACGGGACAAATTGGGCTTTAATGATTTTGATGCGTACAGCAAGACCCAGATAATTCCTCCGGAACTATCAGATCCTGCGTACTTAAGTCCAAAAATGTACTATTTTCGAGATAACTCAAGGCAAAGAGTTCGCATTCACACAACCACTAGCGGATCCAGGATCTAATTTTTTTGGGGGGGACTTCAGCCCGAAAGCTATTTTAAAAAAAATAAATAACGATAATTACTTTGGAAAAAAAGAAAGAAACTAACTACCTGTATGAAATGGTGTTTAAGTGATTCCTAAAGCACTTTTAAATGTAATTACACAAACAATAATACTTTAAGAGATATTTTTTTAATATTTTTTTTCGATAAAACGTGGCTATATTTTACAATTTTGGGAAGGGCTTCAGCCCGAAAGCCTCCCCCCCCCCGTAGATCCGCCCATGCACATAACCATATGTTAGTTGTAGTACTGTCATTGAATACACGTCACATTTCGTCGACTTGAGGTCTCTATGATCGAGAGAGGAGTTTATATTATTTGTCAAAGGTGTTTTTTTATCGGTAAGCCATATTGTTGTTAATTCTTCACCAAATCCTAAAATTGAATCTCAAATTTTGAAGGTTTTATTCTTCTTCAGGCGAGCAAGATAGTCCAATCACCCCATAAATTCATGCTAAAAGTTGTGAAAAAAAGAAACTTTATTTGCAAATAACTCAAAAATTACACACTTTTCTCGGATTCTATCCATGATTATATAAAATATTACCGAATTCCCTACAAAAGAAAAAAAAAATCATCGAAATCGGACAATGTTTAGCAAAAAATCAGCTTATTAAAATTAGCAATAATGTTGATTCCTAACATTAATGAAGTTTTAAATTAATTTTTGTTTCCTTTGTCCATTATATTTAAGTAACATGGCATCGTTTTATTTTATTATTATTTTATTATTTGACCACTGAACAATATACGGTGCAAATTTTTACACGTGCCTACTAGTCTTCAATAAAATTCGTTATTATTTGGTTTTCGACGCTATTTTTTCTTTTTAGCATCTCTAACAGGGCGTTGCGTTAAGATACAATTTTGAATAATAGCCCATTACCGAGAGAGTGAAATGCTCAACAATCCTCTTGCTTACGCTATGCAGGTCCGATTTTTAGTTTCTGAGATATTTTAATTCGTATGAAAAAACACTTCAATTATTCGACTCCAGCCGAATTTATCCGATTATTAGATATAGGAGATCTTACGGTCCAATCTAATTCATTCTCAAAAAAACATTGCAAAAAATTTGCGAAACGCGCCAAAAGAAGTTTTCTCTTCTAAAAAAGTAGTTGTACCCACATTTCTACTGCGTAAGTCCAGATGGGTTTTAGGATTGTCTTACAGATTAGAGATTCTGAGATACAAAAAAAATATGTTGTATTGTTTTGTGAGTATAACGTTAGAGAGAACATTTATTATAAATTACTGTTTTTCTAAAATCTGCTTGTGTTACGAAAAACTGTTGAACAGAGGGTATACTCCATTATCATTGAGTAATAGTGACACGGCTGGGAGAGAAGCACGGGGATCTTCTGGAGTCCTGTTTTGGTTTCCACATTTGGGGGACTAAGCTTGATTCAGAGTCCCCTGGACCAATGTAAATATTAATCTTTTATTTTACTTATCTTATCTTATCTTATATATATATATATATATATATATATATATATATATATATATATATATATATATATATATATATATATATAATATATAAAAGATATAAAATAAAAAATATATATATATATTTTTTTTGTTCTTCTTACTTTGGTTATTTATATTTATTTTCCTTTCTTATGTACATATTACGTGAATGAATAATATAGCACTAATACCAATGCGCTTCCGTGTGGCACGGTGTATTAATATTCAATAAAAAATTTTTTTGAAGAATATTTCTTAAATACTGTTGCTTTATCAATAGGTTAACATTAATTATTTTAATGCGTTATGTACTTATTTTCTTTATTTTCCTGCATGTACCAGGTAAGGACAGTATTGCGATCGAGTCAAATTTCCAATATGTGGTTTTCGACGGATCTATGCAGAGCCCGCTGAAAAAACGTTTTTAGCCATTGCTCTGTCTGTCTGTGCCAAGATTTTCTTGGAAACTACTGAACCGATTTTGTTGATAATTCTTTTATATTGTACGGTTTTAACTACTGATGCCTGTGACACAAATTAATTAATTACATTTTTGAAAGGTGATGAAATTCACTACAAAACTGTATAAAAATCGTTCATTTCGGACAACTTTTAACGAAGTTACATCAATTCAATTTCCAATTTAAGATTGCGGGTTCATATTCTGGTGTAAGAATTGAGCGAATGAGAGAAAAATAATAACTAAAAGTAAGAAAATCTGTTGCCCACATCATACATGCTTCGCTATTTCCTTTACATTTAACAGAGATTGTTGTTTGACAAAATTAGGCTATGGCAAAAAGTTTTTGTTCAGCAATATTAGAGGGTATTGAAAATTTTACAATGATCTACTTTAAGCTAGTTTACATTTCTCTATTTTATCCAATAAATCGTACTTGAATCTTTTCTTTGATAATTTTTCAGGAAAATAAATCTATTTCAATTTTTTTTTGTTTCTTCATGAAATTATGTAAAGATATAAAAACTTTTCTAAAATAGGTAGAAAAGTTGTGTGAGTGGACACACCAGAAGTTTTATTTTTAATAAATAACTTACACAGATAAAGTAAAACCTCGGTGTTGACGAATGCAAACATGAATGCGGCCGCACTGTTTACAACACAAACTATCGTTCCAATGCTCAACTCCTTGAAGTGGAACACGTTCCTGAGGATTGTCGGGCCCGCTACAGATCCTGGTTAAGCCAAAGAAATCGATTAATAATTCTCAATATTATGAATCGATAATATCTATTTTTTGATTAACACAAGTAAATATCGATTACCGACAATCGCGATCGCAAAACTGTAAAGATTGTACACCTGGTGTTGGTACAACGTGTACCGGAATTTCAGCTGGAAAAATGTTCCACTATGGATCGCTTCACCTGTCAAAAGAAGAAATAAAAATTAATATATATAGAAAAATAGAAATAGAAATAAAAAATAACATTATTCTGGAACGAAGTCCCTTTAGAATAACAAAATAGAACATAATTAAAAGACTAAATCTGGCCAAAATAAAACAATAATAAAAAAAGAAAAAGTAAAGAAAATACTACTTAAACATGCTATATACAAAAAAAAAATAAAAAAATCTATATACAAAATACTTAAAACTATGATGAAACACTCAAAACTATGTACAGTAGGAGAAATTATAATTATACTCTTTTGAAAACTAAAATTAAAAAAAATAAATAAATTGAGTTCTTTTTTAAAATGAGGTGTGTTTCTGCTGACAATATAAAATGTCAGAGTATTTAAATAATGAATAATATGTAGACACATCATTGTCAAATTCTAGCTATAGGTACAGATTTAATTATGTAAGAATAAAAAACAAACAATAGATGCATTCAGTGGCATTAAGAGCAGGAAGATGTTGTAATATCCCTAGTGAAGTTTACAGTATATTACAAAATAGCACTATCGTTTGATGATGAATGATGAAATATAAATGTATATCAAAAGTTTAGCATGCATCTGACTGTTTTTGGGACTGGAATTGGAATAGGAGGGTTTTGAATGTGGATATGGGGGGGGGGGGGGGAGGGAGATGCCGCATTTTGATAGGTAGGGAATTCCAGAAATTGACAGAGCGAACTATAAAGGAGTTTTGAAATGAGGCAGATCTGTGAGAAGGAATGTAAAGGTGGGTCTTTTCAAGACCAACACCTCCATAGTTAAGGAACCCAGCTTGAATATAATCTATCAATGATGCTTTGTGATTGTTTAGTTTTTTCACATCACTTACCTATATATGAATTATAGAATAAGAGTAAGTATTGTGATCGTGAAAATTTTCGACCCTGAGTTTTTAGCGGAAGGTCTCCTGAGGCCAAATAACCAAATCTCACAAAATGGTCTGTATGTAAGTGAACAGTCTAGCTCAAAAACGAAAAGTCGTTTTTAAGAAAGGTACATGCCTTAGATATTACAGCAGCTTTGTCCTTAAAATAGGTTAACCGTAAGTGCCACTTTATATCAACGGTGAAACAGATTTTTACAATTTTCGCAAAAACGGTGTAATCTATACAATTATATATTAAATAATACCAACAATAGCAATCATAAAAACCGCATATGTATATTTATATAATATTGTCGGAGTCCGTATTATATCAAGCTCATGTTACGTACATTATAGCCTGTTATAATCTTTCGTGCGAGCTTGGGTGCGATCAATTACAACTATTCTCCGTTACTACCTCTCAACCTGACAAACGCCCGTATCATTTAAGCGCCAGAGAGCGCTTCTATATATATAATATCTTTCAAACAACCTTATATTATTGGCTGTTGTTTGTGAAATTAATACCTATTATTATAATAAAAACCATTATTAAACGATTGTTATAGCCATACCACAATATTGTCAAAATAAGAATAAATGGTAAAATATGAAAGTTATAATTACAGGCGTATATTATCGGTTCAATCGTCAAAGCAATCAACATCAACCAAAGCACTGTGACGTTTTCCCTCCACTTGAAGACCTTCTTCAACGCAACCATGGAGTCCTTCAAGTTCTTGCGGTCGTATCCTTTGTCCTCGACCAGCAAGATGGTCAATAAGGCTACCAGGTGGAGGCCGATACACAACGTGAACAGCCAGAGGTATCCCAACGAAGTCACCACCACGGCTGTCAGCAAACCTCCGAGCAAGACTGTGGTGAGGGCCGAAATCATGAAGAGTTGAATCCTAAACCAGAACAGAAGGGTTGTGCCTAAATTATCTAAGTGAATAATTTAGTAAACATAAAATGGTACTTATTTAATAGTGGGTAGCGTCCGACTGCTATCTTCCAATCTTTATAACCTTAACATTGATAAGCTTCGTATCGTAATATCTCCGTATTCATATTTATTGTATTGTATTGATATTATTCAAATTGTAAACAAAAACAAATGTGATAATAAAAAAAAATACATTTATTTTACAACATATATATTAAAATATACCAAAACATTATAAATATATAATTAAAAAACATTATGGAAACATTGCAACATGTATATCAAAATAAGTGAAATAATAAAAATAGGCAAAAAATAGATAAAATAATAAAAAAAACACTTAAACAGCATATGTACATATAAAAGAAGCACAATGAAGAAACGATATAAACAAAATATGAAAAATTTTATTTTAACTTTATTTATTTATTTTGGTAGGGAAAATAATTTTATGGTATTTAAAATAGCAAGGAAGGGATCCGTCATGGGCACAAACTCTTAAAAATTTGTTCCATGCGTTGCGTTGGATAGTTTGAGCTGCTCTTTCCCCCACTGTATTGTAGTTAGATTATGGCACCACCCATAAATGAATTTCAAAGCCGTTAAAAAAGAAATCCTCGACCCCTCTAACCAGGTTCCTTTCCTTATAGAAACGGTTTTGTTACAACTACGAAAGCATCTCCATTTAATCTTCCCGTCGAACTTCATTTGATGACTATCATCACAATATTTTACCTTTGCAAATATCCCGGCGTCTTGAAAATATTTGATAGTCTCTTCTCCTGAAGACGGAAATTCCCACAATGTCACAGCATCCATAATTAAATAACACTAACTCACAGCTAACACAAGAAACAAAAAATAAACAAGGGAATAACTTAGGTTAGATAAGATAAGGGAGCTTATGTGCAATGTGATTAGATTAGAAGGGAGGTTTTGACGCTACCTGCTATTAAATAAGTACCTATACAATTATAAGCATGTATAAAATACTATTACAATTATCTGTAACTAGTAAATCCTCACAGTTTTAGTCCGTGGTACAGACCCCTTTTCAACATCCGCCTGAATTCCGTAAATAGTTTCATCTCAGAGTAACCAACAACTACTTTATTTACGAAAACTTTTAGAATTGGGGCGTTTTCAACATGAAGGGGGGCAAATTTTTTTTTAAATTAGGTACTAAAAACTCATAAATACTCATTTGTTCTCTACTTAAATAGTAAGATAATTTCATCACAAAATAGAGAAAAAGGGTGGCCTTCAAAAATATTGAGACCTTTGGTATGACCTACATTTAAAAATTTTCAAAATAACGAGGTTACATAGAACTATATAGCAATATTTTTGAAGGCAGGCAGACAGACAGACCAATCGCTAAAAATTTGTTTTTCAGACCGATTTGATCCGGTTACAATACTTTCTTTACCTCACTGGCGGATCCAGGATTTAATTTTGGGGGAGGCTTCAGCCCGAAAGCTTTTTTTTCATAAAAATAATGATAATTACTTAGGAAAAAATTAAAGAAACTAACTACCTATATGAAATGGTGTTTAACTGATTCCTAAAGTCCTTTTAAATATAATTACACGAACAATAATACTTTAAGAGATAATTTTTTAATTTTTTTTTCATAAAACATGGTTATATTTTACCATTTTGGGAAGGGGAGGCTTCAACCCCAAAGCCCCCCCCCCCCCCTGTAGATCCGCCCGTGCCTTACCTAGTGTAGGTAAAAAAATTTGGTGTGTCCACTTACACGACTTTCCTACCTATTTCAGAAAAGTTTGTATATCTTTACATATGTCTATAAAGAAAAAAAAAATGAATTAGATTTATTTTCCTGAAAATTGATTAAAGATTTGAGTAAAATTTGCTTGATAAACTAAACCAATGTAAACCGGCTTAAGGTAGATCAGTGTAAACATTTCAATAATTACTAATATTGCTGATAAAAAACTTTTTGCCTTAGCTTCGTATTGTCAAACAATAACTTCTGTTAAATGTAGAAGAAATAATGATGATTGTGTGATGCGGGCGACAGATTTTCTTATTTTTAGTTATAATTTTTCTCTCATTAACTCCATTCTGACACCAGGATATGAACCCGCAATCTTAAATTGGAAATTGAATAGCTGTAACTTTGTTAATAGTTGTCCGAAATGAATGGATTTTTATATAGTTTTAAAGAGAATTTCCCCATCTTTCAAAAATTGATCACTTAATTTGTGTCACAGGCATCAGTAGTCAAAACCCACAAAATAAAAAAGAAGCAACAAAATCGGTTTGCTAGTTCCCGAGAAAATCTTGGCACAGACCAATGGCTAAAAATGTGTTTTTCGAGATCAAGAGGCTCTGAAACGTATAGATCCGTTGAAAACCTCATATCGGAAATTTGACCCGATCGCAATACTTGCCTTACCTAGTATAAGTAGGAAGTGATAAGTAAAAAATGTGTCAAAGAATCTGTATCATCGCAATACAGTTCGATTCAGATATTTTTTTTGTTTGTTGGTAATTTAATTATCTTTCAAAACTTTTATTATAAATTTTACCATATAATATATACTTAAGGAGTTAGCACCCAAAACATTTTTATGTTCTTTACAACGTTTCTTCTGAATTTTCTCGGAAATTCAGTCCATGTACGAAAATTGAAAGGACAATTATTAGATTATTATAGATTTAAATTTTCATCAAAATCATTACAGCCGTTTTCGCGCAACAGTCTACAGAAAAACCCTTTTTTTAGTATTTATTGTGCAGCAGCTATTGGGTATGGAGCGCCAAATTTGTGTCACAACCATCAATAAACAAAATCTTACAGAATATAAAAGAAGAAACAAAATTGGGTCACTAGTTCAAAATCTTGGCACAGACAAGCAGACCAATGGCTAAAAATTTGTTTTTCGGACTCAGGGGACTCTGAAACGTAAAGAACCGTCGAAAACCGCATATTGGAAATTTGTTCCGATCGCAATACTTACCTTACCTAGTATAGGTAGGAAACTAATAAGTTAAAACATATGTAAAAAATAGAATAATCTGTGTCATCGCTAATACTGGTTCGATTGCGATGATTTTTCTTTTGTTTTGTTAGTAATTTAATTACCTTTCAATAGTTTTGTTAAAAAATATACCGTATAATATATATTTAGGGAGTTAGGCCCCATAACATTTTTCTTTTCTTTATAACTTTTTCTTGATTTTTTTCGGGAATTTAGTCTATATACGAAAATTGAAAGGACAATGATTAGAACATTATTGAAAAGTTTCATCAAAATCGTAAGAGCCATTTTCGTACTATAGTCAATAGAAAAACATGTTTTTAATTTATTTCGCTGCAGCTATTGCGTATGGAGCATCCAATTTCTGTCATAGGCATCAGTAGTCAAAACCCTACAAAATAAAAAAAGAAGCAACAAAATCGGTTCAGTAGGTCCCGAGAAAATCTTGGCACAGTCAGTCGCATATCGGAAATTTGACCCGATTGCAATATTTTCCTTACCTAGTATAAGTAGGGAAGTAAAAAATATAGGTCCAGGAATCTGTATCACATGAATAGCATACAATATTTTTGGTACTGGACTATTCTTTTTTTTTTTTTTTTTTTTTTTTTTTTTTTTTTTTTTATTTATTGAGTATTATAATAATCTGTCTCTTGGACATTGGTTATAGTGAGGTAGAATGACATTCACACTATATGTACAAATAAAATAAAATAAATAGAACAAAATAATAATCAAAAGTATATACAATAGATAATAAAATAAAAGAACATAAAAAATAGGAAAATTAAAACTAAGGAAAAACAACAACACATGCATACCTATATACAATCAGGCGAGGAACTCCAGGAGAACCCTGCGCTACTCTCCCAACCGCGTCACTGGTACTAAAGCCAGCGGAGATTGGTCGAGAGCACTTTAGCCACATACACTCATGTCTTGAGTGAAGTATCTGGCCATTGCCAGAACTCCAATTTATACAATCTACAAAAGGTCGCGAGGCCACTGCCGTTTCAACCTTCTTGGAGGAATATAGGGATGGGAGGTGCTTGATAGGGATTGTGCAAGAGGATTTGGGTGGTATGTAAGGTTCTGGTGAAATTCGGAGAATTTTTCTGGGATAAGGTCTAGTACAAATGGGATGTTGAGGTCATGATGTAGGGTTTTGTTGGTTACATAGAAAGGAGCATCGACTATTGTTCGAAGGACTTTTGACTGGAAGGATTGGATGCGCTTGATGTTAGAAAATTTTGCTGATCCCCACAGTTCTAGTCCGTAAGTCCGAATAGGTTTCAGTATTGTCTTGTAGATCAGTAGCTTGTTTTCAATGGAAAGTTTAGATTTTCTATTTAGTAGTCGGTATAGTTGGCCGTATCGTCGGTTGAGTTCTTGTCTTTTGAGTCTAGTATGTGGGTTCCACGTTAGTCTTCGGTCTAAATGAAAGCCAAGATACCGGACTGTGTCTGAGTAAGGGACTACTTTTAAAGTTAAAATTTGATAATACGCTAACCAAAATAATGTATGTCTTTAAAAATTTTAAATAAATTTATTTTGATAAAGTTACCTCAGAGGCAACTCCTCCTGGTTCGAGTTGGCCATGATGATGCAGGACGCTCCCATCTGGAAGATCTTTTCGCCGAAGCCGCCCGACGCAATGCCCTGGATCATGGGGAGTATCCAAGGCGAAGAGTTCCAATAGTAGGCGCACCCGAAAGATGCGCAGGCGCTCACCAACTCTCCAACGACGCCTACATACATCAACATCTTGCTCTTCCCAGTCAGATCTCGAAGGAAACCGAACGCGCAACCACTCACTGCCGAAATAACTGCCTCTATTGCTGTTTTGGTGGATAATATTTCTGGAAAATATGTATTGTTTTGTCAATATATATATGTTTGTATCATTTATATATAAAATATATATTAGCCTATGATTAAAACTTCTTCTAGAATAACCGTATTTTGTAAATTACTAGAATCCATATTCTTAAGCATTCCTTAAACAACTCAGACAACTAATATGCCCGTGCGAAAAATTCGCACAGCATATTGTTATCAAATGCCACATTAATAAGAAAATAAAATAATGCAACGTATCAAAAGATACAGAAATCCAATGTTACTTTATAATCGATGATAAATATAATCGACAAAGAAAACAAAAATTATTTTAAATCTTCATTTCTGTTTTGAACCAACATGTTTCCAAATTTCAGTAAGTTGTATCTTTGCTAAAAATTGTCCGATTTCGGTGTATTTTTTTCGTTTTGTAGGGAATTAAGTAATCTTTTATAAAATCATGGGCATAACCAAGGGAAACATTTTTTTAGTTATTCGAAAATAAAAATTTTTTTCTTTCATAACTTGTTTACCTGAATTTTCGGGGTGATTGGACTATTTTGCCCTCCTGAAGGAGAAGAAAGCCTTCGAAATTGGTGGCTCAATCATGAGATTTGGTGAAAAATTAACGATGATATGGCTTGCCTATCAAAAACTCCATCAATAAATAATATAAACTCCTCCTCTCTCGATCATAGAGACCTCAAGTCGACGAAATGAGACATGTATCCAATGACAGTACTACAATTAACGTAAGGTTGTGTGGATGCGAACCCTATGCCTTGCGTTATCTCGAAAAGATTACGTTTTTCGGCTTAAAAATGCAAGATCCGATAGTTCCGAAGAAACTATAAACTTGCTGTACGTATCAAAATCTTCAAAGCCCAATTTGTCCCGCATCGATCTACAGACCTACCACCGTTCAGGTATTGAAGCCTAGCAAAATGTTTGTATCGACTTTATTTATTTTAGAAAGAAAAACAAAAGTGGAGAATACGATTCTTCGCTAACACCCAGTGAAATTCTGAATCCAACGGTACCCAATTCATGGTATTTGAGCATGACAGGAGCTTGTATTTAGTACAAAACCAATTTCGAGCCTTACTGTAATATTATATGTGGAGATGGGGATTCCGAGACAACATTCCTTAAAATACCAGACAGTTCTTAGTTACCAGTGATAAATTGATCTAAATACATGAATTGATTTAGATCGATTTATCACTGTCATTGTACCCGAGGGAGTCGTTGGATACATTTGTTAAGGGGAGCCTCAGTTTTACGTCAGGTTCCCCGCGCCACTTTTCTTTATTAAAGCTTTGATTTTAAGATACTCGAAAATTAAACAATCTTATCGATTAGTAAATCAGTTCTACTGAATATATAAATAAAAAAAAAAAACGGAAAATCATTCTGTTAATCCGAAAGGCCATGTAGGATCCGCGTTAGGAAAAATATGATAGTGATTACATAACATCACGCAGCCATTCATGTTCTTTCTTCAATCAGACGTTACATTCAATCAGTCAGAGATTAGTCTTAGAATAAGTTATTTTGTTAGTTATAAGTAATTAAATAATAATAATAACCTAGCTAAAATTTAATAATAATAACTGTATAACTGTGTAATTTAATTAATAATAATAACCTGGCTAAAATTGTTCACCAAACCCTGCCCTCATTAAATATCATGATAACAGATGAGGTACCTTATTATCAATATGAGCGCAAATCGGTGCTGTCAAAATAAAATAAAATAATATATTGGGATCGATCTATAATTACAGACCACACGGTAGTAAATAACAAACCTGGCATTGTAATAATTGATCGGAAGTGAGTATGTCATAGATATAGCGGTCCCAACCGATGATAATATCGGAAAGACTATTTCTAAAAAGATTAGGAAATATCAAGACATGTGCCAAGAGCTTCGTCAACTCCACAAACTGAATCAAGTCCAGGTATATCCAGTTGTAATTCCAGTTGTAAAGACGTTGTAAAGTGTTGGAAGAAGGGCAAAAAGCAGTTCTCCTAGGCACAGCGAACATCGTCAGGAAATTCTTAAACATAGTTTAAATTTTGAGCCTAACCCTTGACATTGGTCCGAGTAGGTTATTTTTCTGGCAAAAGCCAAGAAAGTGTGAAATTCGAAAATAATAATAATAATAAAAGGCTTAGCGAACCCGAAGATTCAATGCCGACACCACCAATTGCTTATCACACATCTCTTTCTACCGTTCGCCGTCCAAATCTAGTCCCTTCAGATCAGCTTTAATGCAATCTTCCCACCTTCGCTTCGGTCTACCCCTCTGACATTCACCATTCGGTACAGCAAACATTAACATTTTAGGTATTCTCTCGTTACGAAGCCCAACAGGTTTACAAGCCCATTTGATTCGCCGGGATGAAAACTCCTCAATTATATTACCCGGATACAATACTACGCAATACTTTATTTTCAAAAACCTCAAGAGGCTGCTCATCCCTTAACGTAAGCAGCCACGTTTCGCATCCATAAAGAACTGTAGGGAAGATAATTGTTTTACAGATTCTAATTTTTCCGGGACAAGAGGCGCGAGGTAAGTAGTTGTGTCACAGAAAAATAACAAGCATTTCCCGCCTTCAGCCTAACGTTAATCTCTTCTTCGATTTCGTTTTTTCTAGTTATCGTAGACCCTAGGTACCTAAAATCCTCTACCTGTTCAAATATATCATCTATATCGATATCACCAGTAATATCGCCATTTTTGCAGCTAACCATATATTTTGTCTTATCCGTGTTTATTTCGAGCCCTATTTTTTTTTTTTTTTACTGGCGTTCATTAGTGTTGTCGTATTAGTTTTATAGTTTCCCCGTTATAAGTTATAAGTAATTAGATAGTTATAAGTTATAAGTAATTAGAATAAATACATAGTTATGACCTTAAAATAGTAAATTATGCGTCAGAAAACCGTCTTATCATGTTCACAATAAATAGAGCTTTATATCATAATTATGATTTATACTATCTATATTATTACCCAATAAATATATGAATAGTACCTTCGCAGTAGAAGGTTTATTAGAGAGGTACATCTCAAAGCAAAATTATAGACTAAAGTATAGTAAATAATTAATTATGAATACTACTTATTATAATTCATACCATCTCTATATTTTATTTAACGATAAATGATCCTTATTATCTTGAGTTTGTGTGACCAAATCAAGAACAATTGTATGTAAAATATTTTTAGTTATTTAGCAATAATTACTTCCAATTAGCAACAATTGAATATATTTCGCGTATTATCAAAGTTTACAAGTTTACGTTTCGGGATATTTACTCCCATCTCCAGAACCACAATGACCTTGTGGATGCAAGGCTTAAAAATTATGTGCTTCATCGTCAGTTTCTAGTTCATGTTATAAAAGTCTAAACATATAACATTTAGAGCAACATCTTGCCTTTAGACTAATTATTAGGTGTCTGCCTCTATTAGTCTAAAAGCAAGTCAAGATGTTATATGCATAGACTTTCATAACATTAACTAGAAACTGACGATGGAGCACATTATTTTTAAGCCTTGCATCCACAAGATCATTGGGGTTTTAGTAGATGGTAGTAAATATCCCGAAACATAAACTTGTAAACATGTAACTTTGATAATACAAGAAATATATTCAATTGTTGCTAATTGGAAGTAATTATTGACAAATAACTAAGAATGTTATACAACTACCCAGAAAAAAGAAAAAATATTTTAAATATTTTGCAATGTAGTTATTAATTAATTAAAAATGAAATATTGTATTTGACCCCTTGGTCTAGTAAAATTGCTAACTGTCAACTAATGGAGATTACGAACCGGTAATTTGGTTCATGATGCTACGATCCGGGCAGATGAACTTGTTGATATCGTCCGGTGGGCCCGTCGGACTGCACACCTTCTGCACCGACATGTTGTAGGTCACCCCGGCAGCCATCACCATCCCCAACGTGCTGGTGATGAGAGGAAAGACGACGGAAAGACCCTTCAAGACATCGAGTATCCCCATCTCGGCGGTTCGCAACAGTTCATTTCGCCGTCCAGTTCGCTTAGCTTTTACATCGCCTTATCTTATCGGGCCGTTTGAGATGTTATTCAATGCCAAAATTCACATAATAAGAATGAATCATTGTTTACTGATGTACGAATGTTAGTAAACGTACGGAAGTGGAATTGTTGTAAGTCGATTGTGATTTGACAAACGATCTTATAAAAAATATTGTTATAAGTTTTGAGATCTGATCTTGAGGAACAATCCAAAGTGATATGAGTTTAGTTAGGGTACTTGAAGGTTCAAGGCAACATATTTCTCTAATAATGAAGAGAAGAATACTTGGGGTGATCAGTCAAATAAGTAGGCAAAAATAAATGATAATATTTATTTTGACATTTGCCGACGTTTCGACCTGAAGTTCAGGCCTTCATCAGGGCTAAGAAAAGAACCAGATAACAAGGTATGAGAAACGTAAGTAGTGTAGGTAAAATAAAAATTAAAGTAAAATGAAGTTGTTAGAATAATGACAATAGTAAGAGCTAAGAGATAAATAATAATAACCGTTACAAAGTGTGGAATGATGAAGTAAACATAATCAAAAAAAGTGACATAAGTATTACATTGGTAATCTTAGAATGAAATGTAAAACAAAAAAAAGGGAGTATGAAATTATATAAGAAAAGAAAATAAATAGTAAAATTAAGATATTGCAAATAGAATAGTTAGATAGAAAATAGATATATTGTAAAGTCTATCAAAATGTAAAAACAACCTATAATATAATAAAGAGTTAAAACAGAGAAAAGGAATGAAAGGAAGGAGGAAAGAAACTGAGAAAGCTGAAATATGAAAGAGGAAAAAAACAAACAATTTTTTTCAGATCTAGCCCAATCCAGTTACATATCCTTCCATAATAAACTTCAGAATCATCCCAACCCTCTCGTTTCTAACCTTGCTTCCTCTTCAATTCCTAATAACCCTCCGAGGCATCTGAAAAGAAGATGGCTTCGTGTTCTCCTAATGTAGACATATTATTAGAGTGCTACAAATGAGTAGTTTCTCAACAAGTGTTTTCAAGTTATTATATCCATATGTTCAAATTTACTAAATGTATATCTTTAATACAGTAAATATCATTAAGAAATTAAAAAAAAAATTGCCTATATTTACTTAAACCTATATGGAAATGTAAAAAGACCCCCTTATAAAAACTTTAATAAACTCTGCAATCAAAAATATTACGACTCATAACTAAAGTTGATTAACACATAAGGACTCTTACTAACAATTTAATACTTACGATTTCAGACTACTTTAAACGGAAATATTAGCAAAAAAGGCGGAGGAGACCAAAAAGGCACTGGATGAGAGACCTCCTTCCTTAACAGACTATGGTAACCGAATCAAGCCAGGGAAGAGGTACTTTCATCAGACCATCGGTTGATTGTCAAGAGTTTGTTGAAAGGTGCAGATAACATTCGAAGATTAAAAAAAAAAAATATTTTAGTTACTTTATGTTATAATCTTTATTTACACTTGTAAAAAAGTATTAAGAATCAGTGAATAAAATGGCATGAGAAGCATGAGAGAGAGAGCAGTGCCCAGCGGCACCTCCTCCTTGTCTGAAAGTTATATAAAATGTTAGGTAAGAATAAAAAAAGTCCCTCATCCAGCTCCTTTATAACCTTATATAGACGTTACCTGGCTTATGTGTTGTTACCATGTCATTTATGAGTATGTTAAAGTGTTTTTGTAATGTGTCATGGATTCGTTTGTTATGGGTTCCAATGTGTTCATTAACATTCGGCATATGATATAAAAGTCAGTGTGTAAGGTTATGCTAACTCACCATCGTACTATTGTAACTATCCTGAATGGTTTTAGCTGTACCATATATCTGTAATTTAGATAGGTTTCAGTTAGTGTATGTGTGCAATTTCTGTCTAAGTTTTAGTTTTCAGTGTTTCCAGAGAAGTAAATTTAGACGAGTTATTCTCTGATTTAAAATTTTCTTTTTCATGATTTGAGGATCCTATGTCAAACCAAGACAATAGACAGTGACTTTCTGCACTGTATATTGTCAAGGGAAACTTGAGGGCATGTTTCATGTCGAAGTGTAAACGTAATGATATG
The DNA here is from genome assembly GCA_928085145.1 of Nezara viridula. Classification (NCBI taxonomy): domain Eukaryota; kingdom Metazoa; phylum Arthropoda; class Insecta; order Hemiptera; family Pentatomidae; genus Nezara; species Nezara viridula. The sequence goes on from OV725079.1 coordinate 4,731,479, forward strand.
GTGTGATTCGTCTAGATTTAGTGGTTTTTTTTTTGTCTTCAAAATTGAAATCAGTCTTATATTTTATTAAATACTGTAGTAGAGTTTGTAAAACAAATGCTTGATTTTTTCTTCTTAAATAAAATGCTGGATCATATTTGCATATGTCGCTGGAAAAATGTTATAACTACATATGAGCCGTTTATTTTGAAAGTAGCCTAACTCCGTTTTTCAATTTTTTACCGGTTATCGTGGTTACATGTACAACTTCATACTATATATCATTAAAACATTTCAGGCTGCTTATATTCCGTGCAAATACGATAAATTTTTGTCACATAAGTTTTCAGAATTAGTTCAATAACTGAACCGTGTAGTTTGAAAGTGGCCTGACTCCATTTATTTTATTCACCGGGCAAAATAGAAACATTAATGTAGCTTTATTGTAGTTAAAAATTGTCCTAAGTTCGGAAAATAATGTGGAAATCATAGATCACAAATTTTTAATATCAGGACACTCGTTTTTACCAAAATATAGAGATTTCTGTGTGGTAGAAATGTCATTAAGAAAGAATAATTTACTGTTCATTCCCCAAGATTATTAAAAAGTGTCGGAAAGGTAATAATTTAATTTTAAATGAAATGAGACAAAAAGATTTTGTATCAACAAAATTAAAAGAAGACGCATTTTTTAAAAGGGTAAAGAATTCTGATAAACTGGAGAATGGAGAATCAGTAAACTGGTTACAAATAATTCGGATGCTTTTTATCAGAAATGAACCTTATAAAATTTTCTATAACACAACAATGAATGAGAATGAAACTTTTAAAGTCCTGAATTTATTACCACGTCGGGGTAGACCAAGCAAATTCGAAAATATCGTATTGAAACCACTATATAAAAATATCAGAAAAATTACAACAACAAAATTTAAGGACATGATTGACCTATTGCGATATATACCACTGGAACATCATGGCTACTTCAAATCCCTTTCACACTCGCAAAATGTAGATGAATAGTAAATTGTTTGTTAATAAAATGTTTGTAATTTTGTATGTTCTGTAATTAAGAAATGTTTTGAATCGCAAAAATTTTGTTTCCGAAGTGTTTTAGAGATATGTAAAATAAATTGAGTATTGTGTTTTTCAATTTGAAGCATCTTAAACTATGTTGAATGGACTTGGGTACCTTCAAAATTTATAATTAATCTGGTTGTTAATTTTGAAAGTGTCCTAACTCCATTCTTGATTAGAAAACGCACATTATTCACTTAATAATTGTTACTATTTTAATGGGTATCATAAATTTAACACCCTTAGATACACGTAAGCAGTATGACTCATTAGTATCCTATACGTATATCTTTAAATTCATTGAAACGCAAACTCTTAAATATCTCGATTCGAAGATAAATGGAAGTAGGCCACTTTCAAAATAAACGGCTCATATATGTCGTTTGTGTATGTAATGTATAGTAATTAAGCGAGTAGTGAACTTTAACGTACTCCAGCTGAGATAGACATAATAGGAGACAGTTCTGATCCGTTTCTGACAGAGAAAAATCTGTAGAAAAGGAAAGATTGGAGAATTATATTGTAGGTTTGTGGAAGTATTGTGCTGGGTTCAATGAGTAGAGTAATCACAGTGCCAACCTCTTTGTTATTACTTTCACTTACGAATATATGTAATATATAGTAAGGGTAAGTATTGCGATCGGTAAAATTTTCGAATATGAGTTTTCAACGGAAATACACGTTTCGTACAAATAACCAAGTCCAGCAAAATGGTCTGTGAGTGTGTGTGTGTCTGTTTACAGGGCTTAAATGCCCAATGTTCATATATTTCCTCTAAAGTACCTCTAATATGGTTTATTTTAAATAAATAATCATTTCACATTGTTTAGAGTTACGAAAAAATGCTAAATATAACTTTTGAAACAATTTGATAATTGAATAAAGAAGAAAAATAAATAAAAATGTTTATCCAGGTCTAAAATGAATCTTGGGAAATACTAGACAGAAGGTATACGTATAATATATAGTTGGGGAGAAGAGATTTTTGGAAAAACATTATCTAATATAGAAAGTTGTAGAAGGCAACGGAGACTGGCAAACAAATTATAAATAATAAATTTTGAAAACTAATAATATATAACGTTTTAATCACATGTTTTCAAGAAAATTAAATGAAATTTACTAACTAAATGTAAACTTTTAAAATATTTCTAACTTAAAAAAAGTATTTAAAATCCACCTAATCAAGGCAATGCCATTGTTTAGAAAACTATTTCATTGTACTTGCGTGAAAGAAGAAGTGAAATATCAAATCATTTCATGGATGTATAAAGCATATGTTTATAACCTTAAATACATTTACTGTTGTTTAGTGAATATAGATCTGATATTATATTTAAATATTTAATTATCTATCGTCCGTTTATTTCTAAAACTCATCATGTAACCTTTTAGAAAATTAAATTAGTGAATAATTTAATGAATTTTCCCTTTGTGATATTCCAACAGTATCCACTTACAATTCGTGCGACAACTTTTGATCCGTCTATGACATATAATGGAAAGCTCTTACTTCTATTTCAGCAAAATTTGCAAAGGAAAATGACAGTTTAATAACTAATAGTCGTACTATCCATAATCAACGGATCGTACAATCCATAATCAATCGATGATATAATAAATAGGACTTTTGTTATTTTAATGGTATTTATGATTTGTTAGCTGTAAGCTTTTAGCTTTAGCTCGGTTAGATATGCAATTAAAAAAATTTATAATAGCCTAACAAGGCAAGAAAATAATTTCTATTCGATGTTGAGCGGTAAGCGAATGTTGGTTTATTATTTTCAATAATCAACCATTGTGATCGAAAAAAAAATTCAAAAACTTAACGCCCTCTCAAAATTTGAGGTTTCACGTTTCAGGATGCGTAGAATTCGAAAAACGAATAATTTTTTTTTTGTCCGTCCGCCGTCCGCGTATTTTCTCCAAAACTACTGGACTGATTTTTTTCAAATTTGGATATAAAATCAGAGGTCACCCGAGGATGATCCTCCTTTATCGAAATTATTATACGCCTTTTATTTTCAAAATGGCTGCCAAAAAACCTGCGTTGCTACACACTGTAGCGCCTAAACAAATGATTTTTTAAAAATTTACGAAATTTCTTAAAAACAAAAAAAAAAATCGTAAAAATCGGACAATTAGGAGCAAAGATTTGGTCTCCGGTTTTTTTTTGTATGTTCTACTCCAAATGTTATATCCTTTGTTTGGTTTTTAAATTTTGAATGTGTTACTGAAGTAATTCTATTTTTTTTTAGAATATGAATAATGATTAAAAAAAAAATAGTCTAATAATTGGAATCATCATTTGTTTGTTTTTCATTGTAACGAGAATTTAATGTTACTTTAGATGTATAATTGTTTGGAAATAATAAACCATTGTGGAATAATTTACAGCGTTTTGTGTGTTGCGCACACTAGATTTTTTTGTTTTTAAATATTAAAATAAATTATTTCTTTAAATTATCATCCACTATATTTGAGTTATTTCTTTTCACAATTCGCCTAACTTTAATCAGATTTTTAATTAGAGCCACAAGTATCAATATTTGGTAATATGGAACATGGGGTAGTCCAGTGATTTTGTTTAAATATCAATTTTGTGATGGACGCACTAAGATTTTTTTATTAGAGTAAATATTACAAAAAATAAATACCTTAGGTTTTGAAGTGTTTAAACAACTAAAATCATAAAGGTTATACTAATTAATTTTCCGATTCCTCTTGAGATTGTCGAAACAGCATCACACTAAAGTAAACAAAATTATTAAAAACATGGATGGATGAACCTGTTCTGTTAAATTTTAAGTTTCGAAATGGTAAAACCATGAGATTGTTTACATTATTTCCAACAAGAAAAATAAATTATAATTATTCTAAAAACAACAATAACGTTAAATTACATAACAACCAGTTGTATACCTATAGAGTTATAGTAATTAAGCGATGAGTCGAATATTCCTTTTATTAGATATAAAATTTAAATCGAAGCAAACAATTTCTTTATCATGTGATTCACTTCTTAAACTTGTTCTTGGTACAACTTTTATAATATTTGTTTTGCCTCACGATACATCTTGAATAAACAAATGAAGATAAGGTGACTTATTCTCAAAAGGCATTAATAAATAAAAATGGACCAAATATAAAAAAAACGCTGCAAATTATTTTCAAACAACTATACATCTAAAGTAACATTACCTTCCTAGTTACAAAGAAAATTAAATAAAAGGTGATTCGAATTATTAGACTGAACTTGTTTTTTTATCATTAGTAATATATTAAAAAAAAAATAACATTACTTCAGTGACACATTCGAAATTTAAAAATCAAACAAAGGATATAAGTTATATAATATAATATATAACATATCTTTGCACCTAATTGTTAGATTTTAAAGATTTTTTTAAAAGGAAATTCCTTAAACTTAAAAAAAAAAACAATACAATATCGACAAAAAGTGTATACTTTTTGAGTTATTTGAAATTAAATTTTACCATCCCTCGTAACTTTTTTTCCAGCTTCTTTTCATTCAAGTATGTTATATAGATAAATTTATAGGGCGTCAATAAAATGACTTTAGCGAAGTTTTATTGAAATCGGTACATTTGTTTAGGAGCTACAGTCCATAGCAAAGCAGGTTTTTCGGCCGCCATTTTGAAAGTGAAAGGCGGATGGTAATGTCGATGAAAGAGGATCATCCGCGGGTGACCTCTCATTTTATATCTAAATTTGAAAAAAATCGATCCAGTAGTTTCGGAGAAAATGTGCGGACGGCGAACGGCGGACCGACAAAAGATTTTTATTCGTTTTTCGAATTCTACGTATCCTGAAACGTGAAACCTCAAATTTTGAGAAGGGGTTAAGTTTTTGATTTTTTTGGTCGATCACAATGGTTCATTATTGAAAATAATAAACCAAAATATATTAAGTTGGAGTGCTTGTGTTTATATCACGTTGTAACATATTGTTAGTGAACCATAGTAAACAAATAATGACCAGCAGTCAATACACAGTTGTTTAGTTCCAGTCTCCATGTCTTATTTACTGAATTTATTTCAATATTAATGAATAAATTTAATTTATTATAGCAGAGAATGATATATTGGCCATTTTTTAAATTTAGATTACGTTTATTTGAAGAAAAAAAAATGACGAATCTACTGATGTACGTTGATGTATGATCACATTATTAACCACATAAATGCGATAAAGTTGAAAACCACGCTATTTACCTGATTTCCTTATCTCGAAAAAAAGGATACCTAAAGTTTGAAAAGGTCCATGCATATTTTTTTGAAAATGAGTAATGATTAATGACTCTCATATCGATTTATCGAATTTATCAGGTCGGTGTGAGTTGCATCCAGTATGCTGACACAGGCCGTATGTATAACGCGATGGAAGATAATATACACATATTAAATTATTAAAATATACATATACCTAATAAAGAATAATTTATAATAATTACGAATAGTCGATATTATGGAAATATCGATAGTTTTGTTGGTATGTTCGATATTTTAACATCGAAAAAATTTAAAAACCAATATGGACATGCTCCTCACAAATATACGATTTGGCTAAAAATACTCACTTACACAAACTTCGAACTATGCACAACAAATCAACCCATGTGACTTATTATTCTTAGGAAAGAAAGCCTTATGTCCACCCGTAATGATTGACAATATCCTATTTTCTTTTCAAAAAGCTATGGACGGTACCTCGGACTCTACTTAGACAAAAGACTTACCTGGAACATACATACTAAATTAAAAAGACAAGAACTGACTAAACGAGATAACCAACTCTCACATCTTCTAGATTACAGATCCTCACTTAACTTGCGAAACAAGCGACTCATCTACGACACCATACTGAGACTAATTTGGACATACGGACCAGAACTTTGGGATTCAGCAAAACAAACACACATAAACAAAATAAAAACAGCACAATCAACCTTCTGTTCATTTTTCCTACTTTTGGTGTCTTGAAGTTTTTTTATTTGTTACAATAAATTAGGCCATTTTTCACCAACATTTTATTATTACGCATCAATTTAACGTTTCGACCATACTAAGGGTCATTTTCAAAACTGGAGAATTATAATAACATTATTAGTTAATATTCAGCATTTATAAAATGAATTTCTTATTACATATAATTGAATTGTCTAACGTTCTATGTCAAATTATTTCCGATATACTTAAATTTATATAAAAATATACATAAAGTATACACTTTTTATTAAAAAAACCCTTACATGTACGTAACTATAACTATTAAAACTCTATCAGTTAAAAACAAATGACTATTACCTTGATAAGTCCTCCTAATATGTTCATTCTTAATGTTCCAATTAATATGTTTAGTGAACATTAACTTGTCAATTTATATAGGGGCTTCGCCCACGTCATTTCTGGAGGGGAGACTTCAACCATTCTACGAAAAATAGTCAAAGCATCTTGATACATTTTAAATAAAACTGTACACTAGCGGATCCAGGATATAATTTTGGGGAGGGGGCTTCAGCCCGAAAGAATTTTTTTTCATATACATATAACGATAATTAATATGAAAAAAAAGAAAGAAATTAATTACTTATATGAAATGGTGTTTAAAAGGTTCTTGAAGTAGTATTAAATGTAGTTAAACGAACAAGAATACTTTAAGAGATAGTTTTTAATATTTTTTTCTCTAAAACGTGATTATATTTTACCATAATATCATTTCAGCCCGAAGCCCCCCCCCCTCTTCCCCCTCTCCCGTAGATCCGCCTATGATGTTACCTGATCGACGCAGATTAAAAAGAAAATGGCGGAGGGACCTATTACGATAAATACAAAATATTTATTAATATATATATATATATATATATATATATATATATATATATATATATTATAATTACAGCAGTACCGGCATGTGCTTTTTACCCTGACGGAAAAGCACATGCCGGTACTGCTGTAATTGTACACCAATCCCTCTCCCATCACGTACTCCCATTACCAATACATGATTTCCTACAGTCCACCGCTATCGTGATAAAAACCTTCTCCTTTCCGGTCACTCTTGCATCAGCGTATTGCCCTCCTAACCGATCCATATCCAATGCCCAATTCAGTTCTCTCCTCGACTCCTTAGGACATCACTTCATCTTGGGTGCAGACCTAAATGCCAAGCACCAACAATGGGGTTCCAGAACCACGAATTCTCGTGGCCGAACCCTGCTGTCTGCACTCAATTCCCAACGTTTTCACCTCCTTTCCCCCAACTCTCCTACCTACTGGCCCACAGATCCCAACCGTAATCCTGATCTTCTTGATTTCTTTATCCACAGCGGCTTAAGTCCCCTCAATTGTTCCATTACACGTCTAAATGAACTTTCCTCTGACCATAGTCCTCTAATCCTTAATGTTTCACTTGAACCTGTTCCCAAACCTTCTCCACCGTCATTCATTAGGGGCCCAGTAAACTGGGACCTTTTCCGCCAAATAATCTCCGATAATATTGATCTCAACATATCCCTCAAAACTCCCGATGACCTTGATAGTGCCGTAAATTCCTTTACTACCACAATCCAACAAGCCGCCTGGACTGCCTCCTTCCCTAAAGACTCCTCCAGAATTCCTAAAAAGACCATTCTACCCCAACACCTCCTTGACCTAATCCACACCAAACGCCGTGCCAGATTATTGTGGCAACGTACCCGACATCCTTCCGACCGCTGCTCCTATAATTATTACTGCAAAAAATTAAAACTGTAATTAGCCACCTTCAGATCACATTCCTTCAACTCCTACCTATCCTCCCTCTCTTCTCGCGACAATTCCCTTTGGAAAACCACAACCAAAATCCTAAATCCTCACCGCATTTCCCATCCCCTCCGACGAGATGATGGCTCCTGGGCAGCATCTGACGAAGATAAGGCTGAGGAGTTCGCCATTCACCTATCCAATACATTTATTTCACATCCGGAATCCCATCCTGCCCACACCATAACAGTAGAAGAACTCCTTACATCACCAATCCCACTTTCCTTGCCCCCAAAAGCTATTCATCCTTCCGAAGTGAAATTTCAATTAAAAAAACTAATCCCCCGTAAAGCTCCTGGACATGATCTCCTTACCCCTCAAATCCTCCGACAACTTCCATCCAAAGCAGTCATATTCCTTACATATATCTACAATTGTATCCTACGCACCACCCACTTCCCTCTGCTATGGAAACACTCCACTATTATCCTTTTCCCAAAACCAGGCAAACCTCCCAATATCTCAACATCCTATAGACCAATTAGCCTACTCCCAATCCTTTCAAAAATTTTTGAAAAGATCCTGTTGAAACGAATCCTACCCATTATAGAATCCCAAAATATTCCTTCCCATCAGTTTGGTTTTCGCTCCCAACATTCTACTGTTCAACAAGGACTCCGAGTTGTTGATCATATTTCCTCAGCTCTAGAAAACAAGGAATACTGTTCGGGTGCATTTCTGGACATTGCACAGGCATTTGACCGGGTATGGCACTCCGGACTGCTCTTCAAGCTTAAAATCCATTTACCTCAGTCCTTGTACCTAGTCCTCCGATCCTACCTCTCTGACCGCTCCTTCCGAGTTCGCTGTGGAACAGAATTTTCCAATATCTACTCCGTTAAAGCCGGTGTTCCCCAAGGCAGCGTCTTGGGTCCCGTGCTTTACATCCTCTTTACTGCTGACATCCCTGTTCATCCCGATACTTTTCTTGCAACATTCGCTGACGACACCGCAATCTTATCATCCAACTCTGATCCCAACATAGCATCCTTAAATCTCCAAAACCACCTCACCTTGATTGAGCACTGGTGTAATAACTGGCGCATTAAAGTTAACGAATCTAAATGCCAACATATTACCTTTACACTCCGACGCAGCTCCTGTCCACCAGTACACTTTAATTCCATCCAGCTTCCTTACTCAGACACAGTCCGGTATCTTGGTTTTCATTTAGACCGAAGACTAACGTGGAACCCACATACTAGACTCAAAAGACAAGAACTCAACCGACGATACGGCCAGCTATACAGACTACTAAACAGAAAATCTAAACTTTCTATTGAAAACAAATTACTTATCTACAAGACAATACTGAAACCTATATGGACATACGGACTTGAACTGTGGGGGACAGCAAAAGCTTCTAACATCAAACGTATTCAATCCTTTCAATCTAAAGTCCTTCGAACAATAGTTGATGCTCCGTTCTATGTAAATAACAAAATCCTACACCATGACCTTAATATCCCATTTGTCCTAGACCTTATTCCAGAAAAATTCTCCAAATTTCACCAGAACCTTACCTATCATCCAAATCCCCTTGCACAATCTCTATCCAGCACCACCCATCCTTACAATCCTCCTCGAAGGTTGAAGCGGCAGTGGCCCAGAGACCTTCTGTAAATAAGCATCTATTGGAGTTTTGGCAATGGCCAGATCCTCCACTCAAGCCCGAGTGTGTATGATTAGGTTAGTTCTTTTGTTTATATACATTTATTTTATTTTATTGTATTTATTTTTATTTTATTTTATTGTATTTATTATTATTAAGTTTCTGTATTATTATTATTTTTTTTATTTATTGTAAATAGAGTGTGAGTGTGTTCTCTGAACACTATTACAAATGTCCTTGATGTGACAGAATGTGATATTTCTAAATAAACAAATATAAAAATATAAAATGTTACTATACGCACAATTAAATTTGGCCAAATCATTCCGAATATATATATATATATATATACATACACAAGTATTATATTCTTCATTTTACAATATGCTATATGATAATTTATGTATCGTAATTTACAATATGATAATTATGTTCCACTGTATTATGTTATGTTATCATTCGCAATGTTTGTACGTAATATAAATTCCAAATAAAATGCCATTTGTCTCAACCTCTATAAAGAGTTTTTTTCTTACTCAATCATTGGCTAAGAAACTCTATGAATCATTCCCTAAATAAATAGTACTAAATCCTGCTTTTTTAATTTTTTAAATATCTTATACGATACATAAACACGGCTGGTATATATGGTATACCTGCATCTATTAATAGACAAACATATGTATGTATGTATGTATGTATTATATTAATTGGGTTTGGTTATGAAGAATAAATGTGAATGTATGTATGATTTATTGCTTATAAAGAAAAACTTATAGCTAGGAGTTGATCGTTTAACAATTCAATAGTAATTATTTAAATGAAAATAAATATTAAGTTCATTCTTATAAATTGAATATAATATGTACATAAATATTTACAAAATAATAATAAATAAACAAAATATTTTACATTTTCAAATTGTTTAAAATAAAGTAGAAATGATAATAATACTAATGATAAAACTTAAATAAAAATTATTAATGAAATAAAGATTGTCTTTGGTCTTATACATTTTAAAGAAGTTTTATAATTTTTAGTCTACACAAGATGAAGTGAGAGGTCTTATTAATTTCTTCTTTATCTTGCCTTAGGACGTTTGTTAATTTTTCTATTGTGTTTTAGTTGTGAATAATAGTTCTAATTAATCTTGATCTATAATGTTTTATTGCATTGTATCGGGCATCACAGATTAAATTGGGATATTAACTGTTCTCCTTTGGAGCATAGAGGACACAAAAATTCAGCATTAATTTTATAGTATGCTCTTGAATGTAGAGTTTTGTCTATGCGGATATTTAAACTATGGCATTTTTCACCACTTTTCAGGGAGCTTATATTTCTCTAAAGGGGTTTAAATGTACTATTTAAGGATAATCCGTGATACAGAACTCTTTTTATCGAATTATTAACATCCACCTGAAACTTCGTAAATAGTTTCATCTCATCGTAACCTATAACTATTTTATTTAAGAAATCTCTTGAAACTGGGGCGTTTTAAATCTTTAAGAGGGCAAACTTTGTCTATTTAGTCAGGTAATAAAAATTCGTAAATATTCATTTGCTTTCTACTTTGATCGTAAGATAATTTGATCACAAAATCGATAAAAAAGGTAGCCTACAAAAATATTGGGCCGTTTGTCTTATATAACCTCATTATTATGAAAATTTGGGGTGTAGGTCACGCCAAACGGCTTAATATTTTTGAAGATCACCTTTGTCTTCGATTTTGTAATCCAATTATCTTACGATAAAAGTACAAAGCAAATGAGTATTTACGAGTTTTTAGTACCTAATTAAATAGACAAAGTTTGCAGATTGAAAACGCCCCAGTTCATAGAGATTTCGTAAATAAAATATTTTTCGATCAGACAAATGTATTTAAGAAGTTTCAGGCGAATTTTAATAATTCAATAAAAAGGGGTCTGTACCACAGACTAGGAATTTCCAATATTCATACAATGCATCTGCTTTTGCTGATTTTTCCATGAGATTAATATAATAATCTCTAGTTAGTAGCTGCTTTAGCCATTTGTCTTTTTCTCCTAATAATAATAATAATAATAAAAAGGCTTAACGAACCCGAAGGTTCGATGCCGACACCACCAATCGCTTATTACACACCTCCCTCCACCGTTCGCCGTCCAAACCCAGTCCCTTCAGATCGGCTTTAATCCAATCTTCCCACCTTCGCTTCGGTCTACCCCTCGGACGCTTACCATTCGGCACAGCAAATATTAACCTTTTATTACCTTTTATTCTCTCGTTACTAAGTCCAACAACTTTACCAGCCCATTTGATTCGCCGCGATGAAATTATCTCAATTATATTACTCGGATGCAGTTCACGCAATTCTGCGTTGTGTAACCGTCTGAAATCTCCGGTTAACTCATCCTTCTTCGGTCCGAATATTCTACGCAATACTTTATTTTCAAAAACCTTAAGACGCTGCTCATCCCTTAATGTAAGCGGCCAAGTTTCGCATCCATAAAGAACTGTATGCAAGATAATTGTTTTATAGATTCTAATTTTTAAGTTCCGGGACAAGAGGCGCGAACTAAGTAGTTTTGTCACAGAAAAATAACAAGCATTTCCCGCCTTCAGTCTAGCCTTAATTTCTTCTTCAATTTCGTTTTTTCTAGTTATCGTAGAACCTAGATACCTAAATTTATCTACCTGTTCAAACATATTACCATCTATATCGATATCACCAGTAGTATCGCCATTTTTGCAGCTAACCATATATTTTGTTTTATTCTCGTTATTTCGAGTCCTAGTTCTTTCCCGGCTTTCATTAACGTTGTCGTATTTAGTTTTATAGTTTCAACGTCTTCGCTTAACAGTACCAGATCATCAACATAGCCCAGCACGGATGTTGTCCCACCCAGATCCAACCCTTTCTCGGTACGCATTACCTCCCTAATGGCATGTTCTAATGCCAAATTGAACAGGACAGGCGAATGGGAATCCCCCTGTTTTAAACCCGAACGAACCTCATATTTTTTGGACAGATTATTACCTATTCTAACTTTATTGAGTGTCTCCGTTTGCTCCTAATAATATTAAATAAATTTTTAATATGGTTTTCTAGTTAAATGGTGTTGGAAATCTTTGGGTCTCAGTGAGTCGAAGATAGCACAATTTGGATAGGTCTGTCGATAGCTTTTCAATAGTCACTGCCACCAATTGAGCATCCGTTTAAATATTTTATGCTTCATGTGAATTTGTTCTGTTTCCAACCTCACATGCCTAGTTGAAGCATTTATCGGTCATGCTTCAGAGCGTTTTAAGTATGATAAATGGACTTTTTCAATTTGGTCTGCATATTTCAGTCTCTATATTTTAGACATATTAAAGGTACTGTTTCATAATGTGTCAAAAAATGTTAGATTATTTTTTTTGTTTCTTTATACATCATATATAAATAAGACTGGATATATATGGTATATCTGCATCTATAAATAGATACACATACTTATTTATATTCTATTGATTGGATGTGGTTATGAAGACTAAATATTTTTATTTACACTAAAACGAATAAAAAATAGAGCTTATGCACAACTTCAACTTATAAAAATATTACAGCCATAAACTTACGAAAACTTAATAATCTAATTATACTAAAAGATCTGCTAAATTATATTTAATAGGGTGTATAAAAAAATATGACTGTTTTATTGAATTCAAGATTTCAAAGGACTGTAAATATTTTAATCCTATTTAATACTTACCAATACTTAATCTTCCCTTTGGAGCATTCTTTAAGCTTGTTTAATCCCATTCGACTTTTCCCAGTCACAGTTTACTTATTTGTTTCAAAGAAGAAACATGACAGCGTTCTACGAAATTCTCGTAATTTTAAGGAAAATTACTGGAAGACAAATTTCACCGCTGAAGCAACTCGTGAAATTATTAAATATGAAGGGAAAGGTGTCCTTGACCAGTGCACGGCGCAGCGATGGTTTGAAAAAAGTAGCATTGGAGAGACGATATAAGAAAGAAAAAAGAGCTCCGGGCGACTATAGATGGATATTGATGAGGTTCTGCAGGAACCTGTTGTGTCAAATCCGTCCACAAGTACTCATGAACATACTCCTCAGCAATCAGTTAAGAGGTTATAAATTTGTTAAAATTTATTGGAAACCCTGGCCTGACAAACTCCTGCCTCATCCACCATATAGTCCAGATCGCTCACAATCGGATTATTACTTATTTAAATCCATGGTCGATTTTCTTCAAGGTAAAAAAAAATTGATAATTTTGAGAAAGCTGTAATGGCGGTCCAAGTGTGGAATCTAGCAGTTGGCTAATGACGATAGATAACAATTGACTATACTTCGAGTGTTAATTGTATTTTATATCAAAGAAATTATAATATAAATATTTGGTAGAAAAACGGTCATTTTTTTATACACCCTATTAAATAATATTTATAATTACAGTTTTCACGTTTTGGGATCGAGATCTGAGTTGAAGTAAAGTTCTTTCAAAGTTAAGAGATGAACTCTGGTGAACGGGTTTTTACATTTTCTGAATTTTTCCTCAAGCGTTCTGTACTGTCTGGGTCTTCTGGGTCCTCCTTATTTTTTGGTTCCACATACAAGCAGTAACTGACACTGAAACAGATAAAGATCAATATATCTAGTCCCAAAAATATAATTTTGAATCATACGAAATTCTTTTATACAGAGTTTTTCAGGGTCAAGTGAAAATATGGATTAAGGATTTAAAAAAAAGAAAAGAAAACTACGGTGTATGTTTTAGAGCACTAATACGGTGTTGCGTTAACATATTAATTTAAATAACATATCATTACAAAGAAGATAAAAAGCTAAACATTTCTCTTACTTGCAGTATGTGGTTATGATTTTTAGTTTCTAAGATATCCAATGCAAAAACACAGGCCGAAGAGGTTGAAACAATATATTTAAAATTATTTTCAGGAAAATTTACTCCTACTTTTATCATGTATATTATTATTATTATTTATTAGTTGTACATATTTGTGGCTCACAATAAATTTGCCATCTACCTTAGTATTCAGCAAATATGATATCAAGGAGAAGAATAACAAGACAAAAAAAAAAAAAAAAAAAAAAACGTAGTAAACAATACACATACATAACATAACACATACATTATAACATAATAACAAAACACACACAAAAAAAATAATGCAGCAAGTAGCTCAATGCAATAAGTCTCTTGGCCACCGCCTCAGCAGTCTTCTGGGCGGATTATATGGATTTGTGGCAGTAGATAGAGCTTGAGTGAGTGGATTGGAATTTAGAGTCAGTCTGTCATGAAAATTATTAAAGCGGTCAGTGGCAGTTGCCGTGATGAAAGGAGTGTTAAGGTAAGATTGTTAAGGTGTAACGTGAGATTTGAAACGTAAAAGGGTGCGTCTACAATTTTCCGAAGGACTTTAGACTGGAATGACTCAATGATTTTTATATTTTATTTCTTTTCTGTTCTCCATAGTTCGATCCAATATGTCCATAGTGGTTTAATGAGGACTTTGTAAAACGTTAATTTATTAGTCACAGATAATTTAGAACGTCTGTCAAGTATCATGTATAAAGTCCTTTTTGGTTTTACGAACTCAGAAGACGGAGAAATGTATTTCCATATAAAACTCGAATACGATTATTTTCCAGTTTATAAAAATTATCTTTTCTCTTTATTTATGTATGTTTTTTTTTTTCTGTTGGCATTACAGACCATGTAGGCTTTTTGCCGCCTTAACAAGCCTGATCCATCTCTGCCTGTCTTGGGCCATTTCTTTTTATTTATCTGCACGTTGTATTGTAATTATATCTATCCATGCCTTTTGGCCTCCTACGTAGTCTTTTGTCCTATATTGAAGCATTTATTTTTACGTAGAGGCTTCCAGATGGATTGCTACCAGCTACATGCCCCACCCATCTTAATCTCCGTGCCTTCATATTCTGAGATATTAATTGACCAGTTTCTAATTGGTCTTTCTTTTCTATGTGTTAGTATTCTGATTCCGGATTGTTCCATTTATAGTGCGGAGAATATTTCTCTCAAATCTTTCAAAACTTTTTCCTAGGCTGCTGGTTAGTGTACAGGTCTCACGACCATATATTAGAACTGGCTTTATCATAGGATTGGAGACTGTTAATTTGAGATTTTTCGGGATTTCGATACCTTAGAATGAAAGAAGAAAGTTCTGTTTGCGCTAGTTATAAGCTGGTCTATTTCTGCTTGTTGGTCATTCATTGGGGTTATTTTGAAGCAAATATATTTACATTTTTCTACTATATGTATGGATTAGTGAAATTAATATACAGGGTGTTTCGGGATTAAATGGCCAAACTGCAAAAATTAACTAAGGATCTCAAATCAAGAAACAAATTTCCTCTGAAGGCAATTTCCAAACTGTTAGTTTAGGAGATATTCACACCTAAAGATTTTCGTTGTTTTAATTATTTATATGAAATAAATAATACCTATTTATTTGTTCTAACTAATTTTTCAATTAAATGTAAACATTAACATTCACAGTAAATGTTTTTCAATGTGAAGATAGAAATAGAAAATAACTTTATTTTGGGACAAAGTCCCTTTAGAATAACAAAACAGACCATAATTAAAATACTGCATCTGGCCAAAATAAAACAATAATAAAAAAGAGAAAGTAAAGAAAATATTAAACAAGCTATCTATAAAAAAAAATCTATATACAAAACACTTAAAACTATGATAAAATACTTAAGAATATGTACAGTAGGAAAAATTATAATTATAAGATATGTCCGCAAACGCTGTGCTATCGCTTGTTATTCCTAACTGTATAAAAACTATTGGCAACATAAGGATGAATATTATTTGTAATTAGCATTGGGAACTCTCAATAACATTTAGCAGTTTGTAAGAGCCTTTCGCAGAGTACTCATCACTATGCCTTCCATTTATACTAATGGAATTCTATTTATCTAATATGCCGATATGGTGTTTGTATACGGTTTGTGCTGTGGTAATGCTGCACGTCCTGAATATGCCAAGCAATTTCCGAATAGAAGATTACCAAACAAGTCTATCTTTAGCTCCACGTTTCAACGTCTTAGAGAAACAGGTACATTTGCTATAATACCACGAGTTTATGGTATTTTTTCCTCTTTACGAAACGAAGAAAGGAGTGCGACCATATTAAAATATTTTGATGATAATCCTGTTACGTTCTTTAATTTAGAAAAATTGTTCCGCAAGAAACTTGCCGGATGCTCAGTGGAAACGGAAGGGGTCACAAAAAAAAAAAAAAAAAAAGAGAAAAATAAGCAAGAATCAATTAAATATCACTAACTATCTAACAGGCACCACGCTATTTAATTGGTCGAATTTGGAAAATAGCTAAACCATAAAAATAAAAAAAAATAAATAAATTTAATTAAAAAAAAAATTGGACACAAAAAAAACATTGGAGTGAGTTACGAACTCGGAACCTATGGGTTTAAAAATATATGTTAATTAGCCTCAGAAACTAATAGAACCTTCTTACTCGGTTAATATTCATTTTCCCTAATCCCTCGAATACAATTTTACAATTCCTTATTAAACCTTTAAAAAAAAACAATAAAATATATAGATAAAACGTGAAAACAAACTGGAGAAAAAGAGGAAAATAAAACTGGCTATTATTAATACTAATGATGAATTTACTTATTTCTATTGATTTAAATAACTGTTAGAGAAAATGAAAATTATGAACAAGAAATTATATTTATAAGAAAATAAATAAAATACAATTAATTAATTACCAAAAAAAATAAAATAAAATTATTATAGAACTAAACATTAACTTAGACTATACAATAAACCAATTAGAAATATTTGAAAAAAAATAGATGGAAAATAAAAATTTATATATATATATATATATATATATATATATATATATATATATATATATATATATATATATATATATATATATATATATATATTTAAAAAACCTCAATGCCTAACTTTGTCCAATTGGCACATTCAGTTATCTGAGAGAGCGGGAACTTATTTGAGGGTCTCCCCAGTCTATCTCCTCAAGCTGTGAAAATGTTCATTCAACAACTTGTAAAATCAAGCGGCACTCGTTAATCACAGGTTCTTGGAAAGGAAAAGAAAAATCTGGTGTACACCGTAAAATTAATGTATTTCACCCACAAAAATCCTTATTGTGCCTCTACACTCGCGAGGTTCCGCCATCTCCAAACTCTCTTTTGTTTTTCCTCCCAATCATCTGTTGGTTATTCCAATCCGAAATAAAATGAATACTTAAAACTAAGACTTATTATAAACTAATACTTATTATTAAAACTATTATTAATTAATTAATTTTAACTAGCCCTCTTCGAGGTAATAAAGTAAAACATTAATTTACGAACTGTAGGTTTTAACAGTATGTTTTATATAAGGTGTTTGTTTTACTTTTATTTCTATTTTTATTTACTTATGTGTATATACATATTTTTTTTTCTTTACTCTTTTGATCTTTCTTCTTATTCTTTTGTTATTACTTTATTTATTTATATTTTTGTATATACGGTATGAATGCAATCTCTGAACTCTATTATAAGTGTCCTTAACTGTGACAAATTGTAATATTTCTGAATAAAGTGTTAATGATATGATAATTTACGAACTAATTTTTTTTTTAGAGAGTGCTACCACTGGGTAGTATCTCTTCAAGCCTGTACATGCCATTATTTATATTTGTGCATATTTACTAGTTGTATTTGTATACAGTTGTAAATTTCATTAAATAAACAAAACAAAAAAAAAATAATGTTTTATTTTATTATTCGTCACGATCCATCTGGCAGAGTACGAAGTTATATTAAATTAATAAAGTAGTCAGAACAAACAAATAGGTTTCATTTCTATCATATAACGCACTAGCGGATCCAGGATTTCATTTTTGGGGGAGGGCTTCAGCCCGAAAGCTTTTTTTTTCATAAAAATAACGATAATTACTTTAGAAAAAAAGAAAGAACCTAACTACCTGTATGAAATGGTGTTTAAGTGATTCCTAAAGCCCTTTTAAATGTAATTACACAAGCAATAATACTTTAAGAGATACTATTTTAATATTTTCTTCGATAAAACATGGCTATATTTTACCATTTTGGGGGAGGCTTCAGCCCGAAAGCCCCTCCCCCCCCCCGTAGATCCGCCCGTGATATAACGTAAGTAATTCATAACAAAGAAAATCTTTAGATGTGAATATCTCCTAAACAAAGCGTTAGCAGATAGATCTTCCGAGAAAATTTTTATGTTATTTTGAGGTCGTTACTTCGTTTTTGCAATTTGGCCACTTAACCCTGAAACACCCTATACAACAAGTGAATATTCTGGAAATAATTATGTTACCTGTAGAGAATCGCCAGGAGAAGAAAGCAGCCAGACGATACGAAGAAGAAAGCCCCTAGCCATGGACTCTTGGAATGAGCTGCCACGTACTGGTATGTCCAGGATATGCCGAGGGGCACGAAAGTCGTGAGGATGGCGTTTATTCCGAGGTAGATACCTGTACCATGTAAGCAAATAATATAAATCACATAATTTTTTAATAATAATTATAATAATATAAAAGATAGCTTTATTCTGACCTAATTCATCATCGTCGACGATGGTGGTGATAACACTATTAGGCAGCGGCAAAGCAGCCAACTTCAAGAAGTAGGCGAAAGCACCTACAATAAAAAAAAAACGCTGGAAATTATTTCACAATGGTTTATTATTCCAAACAATTATACATCCAAAGTAACATTACCTTCCGAGTTACAAAGAAAAACAAAACAAAAGGTGATTACAATTATTGGACTAAACTGTTTGTCTTTAATCATTATATGCTAAAAAAAAAATAGCATTAGTTCAGTAACACATTCAAAATTTAAAAACCAAACCATGGATATAACATTTGGAGTAGAACATACGAAAAAAAAACGGAGACCATATCTTTGCTCCTAATTGTCCGATTTTAAACATTTTTTTTTTGCTTTTGAGGAAATTTCGAAACTTCGAGGAAACTTTTAAGAAACTAATACAACATCAACAAAAAAAACTTTACGAGTTATTCGGAATTTAATTTTACCATCCCTCGTAACTTTTTTTTCAGCTTCTTTTCGTTGAAGTATCTTATATAGATAAATTTATAGGGCGTCAATAAAATGACTTTAGCGAAGTTTCATTGAAATCGGTACATTTATTTAGGAGCTACAGTCCATAGCAACGCAGGTTTTTCAGCCGTCATTTTGAAAGGTAAAGGCGGAGAGTAGTAATATCGATGAAGGAGGATCATCCTCGGGTGACCTCTGATTTTAAATCCAAATTTGAAAAAAATCGGACCAGTAGTTTCGGAGAAATGGCGCGGACGGCGGACGGACAAAAAAGTTTTATTCGTTTTTCAAATTCTACGCGTGCTGAAACGTGAAACCTCAAATTTTGAGAGGGGGTTAAGTTTTTGAATTTTTTGGTCGTACACAATGGTTGATTATTTAAAATAATAAACCGAAATAAAAACAACATCTAGCAAAAATTACATTAATCAATATTAAAGAATAATACATACATATTATTCACATAAATGAAGTAATTTAAAAAAAAAAATTATTTATTAAGATATATTACAATCTGTGACATATTAGGACAATAGTAATATTGATAAAAAGTAGCTCATTCACTTCAAATACTAGATCGTCAAATTGGTATTTGACGAGCTGCTGGGAGTGTTGGAAGAGCGGCGGTTCCCCGCCACGACTTACGTAGACGATCTCGCAGTCGTAAAGGCATCGAACAGCAGAGCCAGGTTAAAGGAAGAGGCTGAACGGTGCGCCAACCTCGTAGGAGAATGGTGCGAGAGAAAGAAGATGAAGATGGTTCAAAGACTCAGTTCTTTTGCGGGGTAAGACTGACAGGGCACGCCCTATTACTCTGAATATACAGAGAGAAACGATACGTCCAAGTGAGGCTGTCACCTATCTTGGGATAAGTGCTTGAAGAAAATTTAATTTTACCCCTCACTAGGACTGCCTGGGAAGTAGAAATACCCTTAATGAACTGAGTCGCATCAGGTGCCTATTGGGGTCTGAGATACTATAGGATATACTGAGATATGTGTTCTTTGCAAGGAGTCAGACTCTCCAGCACCAACAGAAGAAAAGGTCGGCGACGATCCAGCTTATTGCTCTGCTGCAAATCACTGAGGCGTACAAGACAGTACAATATTCATGAGGCACTAGAGGTCTTAGACGGAAGTACTCTAATTGATCTTCAAGTACGTGAAGACTACTTTCGGCACGACATAAAGAGAGAAGGCTTGATGAGTCTACCGACTAATCTCCGAATGAGGATCTGACCCAAGCAGATGGAAGAGGATTCTCCGAAAGTGGATATTAGAAGAATGGTGACGTAAGGGAATACTTCTCCACCGTCGGTCCAAAAACCAACATGGCTCCTGCTGGACTATTGTGTCTCAAAGATACCAAAGAGAACTACCAGCAATATAAATCCCTTGTGTAAGGATGGAAAGACGTCATTGGCCCAGTCCACTTCTACTTGGGTAGAAGAGAAGAAGCTCCACCAAAGAGGATAGAAGAGCCAAGATAAGCAAGCTGATTCCATAGGCAAGAAATGGTATAAAAGGCAATGAAATGGCCGGTAAAGCAGCAAAAGAAGCACTCTCGCTCCCAGGTCGTGGTAGGATCCTGCTAACACCATCACATCTCTCACGGCCTCTTAAAGAGAGTATCCAAAAGGAATGGCAGGACGTATGGGATAAGAGTGTTCCAAGAAAACTGAAACTAATAAAGAAAGATGTCAGACCTCGGAGTTCTTCTAGTCTCAGTGTTCGAAGAGAGGAAGTCGTCCTTGCCCAGTTTAGGATCGGACACTCTAGATTGACCCATTTCTACCTCATCACTAAGTTGCACCACCTAGATGTCAGTATTTTAATAGTGCCCCGTCCATGACATTTTTCTAGATTGCCCGTTTTACAGTTGTAAATTAAATTATTTAGAGATACCATAAAATATATCAAAAGCGTTGAAAAATGACAGCAATAGATCTGACAAAATAATATACTTTTTAATAAATATAATAATAAAGTAATAAAGGTTAATATTATATAATAATAATAATCATGTAATAAAGGAAGGTCAGAAAGCGGTGCTGCTGAGTACTGCCAGAATTGTAAGAAGGTTTCTCAACATTCAATAGAAATTAAAATTAAACATACCTGAGGTGGTTGGAGTTGATTCTCCCCCTCTCAAGTAAACCAAAAAAAAACCTTTTGTAAAAGTGTTGACAAATAAAATAATAATAAAAATGATAGCTCGATTGACAAGGAAATATCCATTGAATGGCTGAAAGCTGGAAAGATATTCTCTGAGACAGAAGGATTACTGCTCGCCATCCAAGACCAAGTTATTGCTACTAGATAATATAGAAGGTATGTTCTTCAAGACCCAACAATTACGGATAAATGTCGATTATGCTCAGCGACGCTGGAATCAATCCAACATGTCACAGATGGGTGTGGAGTGTTGGCTGGCACCGAGTATCTCCAGAGGCATAACAATGTGGCTAGAATTTTTCATCAGGCTCTGGCGGTGAAGTTCAACTTGTTAGATGACAAAACTCCATATTATAAGTACCACCCAAATAAACTCCTCCAAAAAGGTAGTCTCAAGCTATACTGGGATGAATCGATTATAACTGACCATACTGTGCGTCACAATAAACCAGACATCCTTCTGATAGACATGAGAGAGAAAAGAGCAGAGCTTATTGATGTCGGGATCCCCAATGATAATAATATAAGCTCCAATGTTGGAGAAAAACTGGGAAAATTCCAGGAACTGGCAATCGAACTGAAGGAATTATATCATTTGGGGAGCGTCACCACCACTCCAATTATAATATCCTCCAATGGATTGATACCAAAGACAACAGTGGCAGGCACGATGGGATTAAAATTACCTCTTCAAGTGCTGAAAGAGGCTCAACACTCAGTTCTCTTGGATACGGCACGTATTGTTCGAAAGTTTTTAAATATCTAAAAAGTAATAGATATTAATCTGACGTGGCTGGACTTCTGGTCTCCCACCTCAGAAACTTACCCCGCAAAGCGATAATAAAGAATGGAAATAATAATAATAAATATATAATAATTTCTATTAATATTTTATTTTATTTAGTTTGTTTTCTCTTATATATATTTTTCTACATTAAACCTATCAGCTAAATATTTTAATAATAATACTTTTATCTGCAATGCGTTGATGACGTTGATGCGTTGATGTTTGAAAACATCAAAAGATCCAACAGATGGCCCATGTGCGTTCTCACCCCAAACAGAGGTATGTAAAGATTAGATATTGAGCAAGTACTCACCCAAATAGAGTAAGACCTCCGTGGTGATGAACGCATGAACGAAAGCTGAGACGCTGTTCACGCAATAAATTAAGATTCCCATACTCAGCTCCTTCATGTGGAACACCTTCCTGAAGATCATTGGACCAACAAAGGATCCTATTTAATAACATACAAATAGATAATCAGTTCAAACATATATATATATATATATATATATATATATATATATATATATATATATATATATATATATATATATATATATATACATAATTATAACTAATAATAAGTTATTCCTGATTATTACCAATAATTGTGATACCAAAGCCGATAGTCGATAAGACCAGGTTTTGGTAGAGCGAGAACCGAAACAACACCTGCATGTATTTCACGTTATGCATTGTCTCAGCTGTGAAAAGAAGAAACAAAAATTACAATAATTCCAATATTATTTTATTTTCTTATGGATTATATATTTCTATCTTCAAACGCACCCAATCCCTAGAATACAAAGTTCCTCGAACAATAATAAATGCATTATTGAACAAACAAACTGTACATCATGATCTAAAATATATTTTTTGTCCTAGATCTTACCCCAATAAAAGTATTCAAATTTTTGCAATCCCTATCCAGCGCCATTCATTCCTACAATTATCTTCAAAGTTGAAGCCTGCGAACTTTTATGATACAGATTGTCTCAGTACTTATTTGTCAAAGTTCAGGAAAATGTATCTAGTTCGATTCTTTTTGTTTCTTCATGAAGATATATAAAGATATAAAAACTTTTCTGAAATAGGTAGGAAAATCGTGTGAGTGGACACACCAGATGTTTTTTCTAGTATTTCTAGTAACTGAGACGTCCTGTATATTAGAGTTCTGGCCACGGCCAGATTCTCGATTCACGATTTTATCTGACAAGTGTGTATGTGGTTAGAACCAGTGGCGTGGTTGAGCGTACAGTAGCGTAGTGATCTCCTAATGTCCTGGCTTCTTCCTTTATAAGAGGAGTGACAGGCTGGAGTTCGGAGTTCTCATATCTAATTCTAAATATTATATACTGATATTTCGGTATTATTTTAATTTATTTATTTTTAATCGCCGGTTTCACCGACCTATTTATTTTACTACCTTTGATTATTGAATTGAATTAGTCGATTATTTTACTACCTTTGATTATTGAATTGAATTAGTCGATTATTTTATTACCTTTGATTATTGAATTGAATTAGTCGATGTCGCGAGCTTTCCGTTACTCATCCCATTGTGCGTCTGTATTCTTTATTTAGCAATAATATAATTTATGATCACTTAGTTTTCAATTATTTCACTTTTTAGAAATGAAAAATACGGAAGAAAACGAATTGTTGGGACATTGGGGACGGGAACTGGATATTTTTTCGTTTTTTAAGCGTAATAAAAACGTTAAAATGCATTTTTGAAAACAAAGGTGACTCAAAATAGGATTTTAAATAAATTTATGCCAAAAAAAATATACATATTTTTTTTTACGTCTTTTTGAGTTTTCACGATGTAACATATGGGTAGCTCCCGCAGTCAAAGGATTAAAAAATACCAGTGACGATATCTTTTTCTCTTTTGGCCTCTCTAACACGGCATCTCGTTAAGATACAATCTTGAATAATAGCTGATTACAAAGAGGTAGAAAAGCCTAGAAAAATAAACCAATTGATTGAAAAGTGTTTCCAAATGGAAAAAGCACAAAACTAGTGAAGTCATTATTAAAATTATTCGGGTCAATTAGTTAATACTAATTTATAATAAGTATTAATTGTTGACTAGTTGGTCCGTGCGAATAATTCGCAGAAAATTTGGTATAGTGAAGAAAAACAATATGAAAATAAGTAGTTCCTATGTATTATGTATGGAAGGAATTAATATTTTTTCCTTAGTCGATTACAATGTTCCATTTAACATAATATACCAAAATATTTGTACGAATTGCTTTCCTAGGATCTATTTTTAAACAGTGACTGGAAAGATAATGAAAGTAATAAAGACAAAATAATGCCCTGATCATGGGATTTTCAAAATTATTAAAAAAAAAAAAAATTAAGAACAAACAAATATCTCTAAGAAATAATAAAGTTAATATATCAGCCAGGAAAAAAAGTGTAGTAGACTGCTCTAATCCTAATTGCAATATCTTTGAACAGGAAGACAATATTTTTTTTTATTATTATTAAAACACTTTATTCAGAAATATTACAATTTGTCACAGTTAAGGACACTTATAATAGAGTTCAGAGATTGCATTCATACCGTATATACAAAAATATAAATAAATAAAGTAATAACAAAAGAATAAGAAGAAAGAACAAAAAAGTAAAGAAAAAAATATATATATATACACATAAGTAAATAAAAATAGAAATAAAAGTAAAACAAACACCTTATATAAAACATACATTATTTACAATTTGCCAGGTGATCTCCGAACCAATCCTGTCCCCTCCACATGTGGAGGGAAAAGGGAGGCTTAGGAGATCCCTACGCCTCTCCCTCAGCCACTTCACTGGTATTTTAAACCAGCGGAGGATGAGTAAGAGCGCTACAGCCACAGACACTCATGACTTGAGTGGAGAATCTGGCCATTGCTAGAACTCCAAAATATCCATATTTACAAAAGGTCTCGTGGCCACTGCCGCTTTAACCTACGAAGGGGATTGTAGGGATGGGTGGTGCTTGATAGGGATTGTACAACGGGATTTGGGTGATGAGAAAGGTTCTGGTGAAATTTGGAAAATTTGGCTGGGATAAGATCAAGAATAAATGGGATATTAAGGTCATGGTGTAGGGTTTTATTGGTTACATAGAAGGGAGCATTGACTATTGTACGGAGGACTTTAGACTGAAAGGATTGAATGCGTTTGATGTTAGAAAATTTGGCTGTTCCTCATAGTTCTAGTCCGTAAGTCCAGATGGGTTTCAGTATAGGAAGACAATATTAAGTATACCAAAACTAATGGACTGTATCTTTGTTAATAATTGGCCGATTTTTACAATTTTTGTTTCTGTTTTGTAGATTATTTTTTTATTATTATTTCTTTATTGAATATTACGACAATCTGTCTCTTGGACATTGGTTATAGTGAGGTAGAATGAAAATTTAGTTTAATTTAGTACAATTTAGTTTAGTTTAGTAATTTAGTAATCTTTCTAATTATCATAGGTATAATCAAGAAAAAATGCATACTTTTTGAGTTATTCGCAAATAAAGTTTCTTTTCATTCATAACTTTTTCCCAGAAATTTCGGGGGATATGACTATTTTTCGCATTAGAAGGAGAAGAATATCTTCATAATAATATCTACAAATCATTGGATTTGATGAGGAATTGACGAAGTTATGGCGTACCGATAAAAAAATACCTTTTAGAAATCATATATAGGATAATATTAATACTTACAGGCCAGTATGGCTGGTGATACGACCAGTGCAAGCAACATCAGCCAAAGAACCACAACGTTCTCTCTCCACTTGAAGACTTTCCTCAATCCTTCGACTGATTCTTTGAATGGCTTCCTCTCGTATCCCTTATTCTTGATCAAGATGATGAGGAGGAGCAACGCCACGACATCCATGGCGATACAGAAGGAATAATGCCAGAGATAGCCGTAGGTGGTGAGTATCACTGTTTGCACGAAGCTACCTACCAAACTCATCGTGAGCGTCGAAACTACGTACACCTGCATTCTGAAGAATAAAAAAAGTGAATAGTTAGAGAAGAATTAAGTAAAGATGAAATAAATAAAAAATATGGTGCCCGCAACACACAACTTTTACTCACCGATCAAGTTTGAATATAAATTATTTTCTGGTTATGTTGGACTATTATAAGGTAAATTAGAGGAATACCTATAAGCCCTATAAAGTGACATCAACAGGAAAAATACCTAATTGATATTAAAGACCATTTAATTATACAATGATACACCGAGTTTAATCAAAATCATTAGAGCAGTTTTTCAGAAAATTCGATAACTGTGTTTCACCGTTGATATAAAGTAGTACTTCCGGTTAACAGATTTTAAGAAAAAATTTGCTGTCACATCTAAGGCATATAACTATCTTAAATACGTAATGTCAGTTTCGTAGAGTTACGGAATGGACTTAATCCGTAACAACTATTAATATTAAATTTTATTTAATTTAATGATTTAATCATTCATTGACCTTTCTCATGACCTTTATCAAAGCCCTAGATAGCCAGGTCAAGCTATCTCTGATAGCTTAGAAATAGTTATCTAGAATGTACTGACTGGACAGAAGACACTTATCAAGACTTAGGGAACAATAACCGTTTTCAACAAAAGAGCACTTTCTCGCAGACTTCATATCAATTCTAAAAGATAAGGATATCAATTCTTAATAGTTATAACTTCATTCACACGCTTCCTAGACCGTCCAGAATTGATTCACCCCCTCCCCCGACTATTCCTGAGTATATAACCCCATGCTCCTCAGACCAAAATTACTCATGCAGTTACATTCTTGAAGTCACACTCTTCACTGTAGGAGACCTGGAGTGAACTGATGTAGTCAACTCATATATCTATAGTATATTACTATGTATTTTAGATGCCATTTGTAACATTATGAATAAAAGCATTATTTATAAAGACTCCACTGCCTCCGATTCTTTAACTGTAGGAATTTTCGTTTCTTTTCGACTTTCGTTTTTGAGCTAGACTGCTAACATAAACACACACATAGTATTTTTCGGGACTTTACGTTATTTGGACTCAGGATACCCTAAAACGTGCATTTCAGTTGAAAACTCAGATTCAAATTTGTTTACGATTGCAATACTTACCCTTACTATATATTACATATATACGTAAGTGAAAGTGAAAACGTCTGCCAAGTAAAGTCAGTATAGCTTCCACCCTTTCACCGTTTTCATCGGCTAAAAAATATCTGTTCTACAAGATCTAAAATGTTTCGTATGAGAATAAAATCTCTGAGAGGTTAATGCGAAAGAATTCAGCATTTGCAGATTACATATTTGATGATTCACGATAAAAAAAAATAATAATGTAGTGCCTACTGAACATTAATGTGCGTGATCGTCAATGTTCCTTACTTTGTCACAAATCCATAAAGATTATCTTATTTTAATCTTTAACTATAAAGATTATTTTTATTGATGTTCTCTAGCTGAGCTCAAATGCCTAATTTTCAATATTTTATCCTCCTAAAGTACTTTTAATTTTAAACAATTAACCATTTCACACTGATCTCTAATATATAAGATAATAAAATATGAAAGAATTTTATAATTAACTAAAGGAGAAATAAGAGATCGTAACGGAGAACAGTTGTAATTGAGGAACCAAAGGAATACGAGCACAGCCGAGCTCGCCCGAAAGATTAAACACGCTTTTATACGTAACATGAGCTTAATATAATACGGACTCCAACAATATTATATAAATATACATATGCAGTTTTCATAAATGCTATTGTTGGTATTATTTAATATTTAATTGTATAAATTACAGTGATATAAATATTAAAATTTGTAAATATAAAGGTACTTTATATACAATATGTATGTATATGTATGTATACAAATACAAATGCCCTCAATGAAATATAAATAAATATAGCGTTTATAATTTTTATTTTCATTTCTCTTTTGTCTGAAATTACTTCTAGTAAGAAGGGGCTGGTAAGTAAAAATTGTGTGATGCTCGCACAGCAACAAAAAAAATAATTGGTTTTGATGATACAATTATAAAAGAAAATTTAGTTTTTGAAAAATTGTTCATAATAATTAAATTTCATTTTTAAAAATTAACGACTCATTTGCATTTCAATATAAGCTCATAATGTAAATAGTGCGTTACATTGTTCTAAGATATAAATTAACATGGTTAATAAACAATAATAAGTAATTGTAATGTGTGAGATTTGCTACAAGACCTTGATATAGACTAAGACAAGAGTTAACAATACTAAGATTAGACGTGTTGATATAAAACCTAGACAAGACCGGTTGTCTCATCTTGGTATTGCTGTGCAGTGTATGCTTTAAAAACATACCTCAATGGCAATTCCTCCTGGGTCGATTCCGCCATAAGGATACAAAGAGCTCCCATCTGCATGATAGATTCGCCAAAACCTCCCGAAGAAAAAGCCTGTATCATGGGCAGTATCCAAGGTGAGGAGTTCCAAAAGTAGGCGGACCCGAAGCAGGCGCAGGCGCTGATCAACTCTCCAGTGACGCCTACATACATCAAGATCTTGCTCCGTCCAGTCAGATCTCGAAGAAAACCGAACGAAAAACCACACAACGCTCCTACAACACCCTGTATACTTCCTTTCACGGTCAATATACCTGTAACAAAAGTATTTCGTTATATATCATTTAGTCCCATAACTAATTTCGGTATTTAATTGCGTGATACTATGGCTTTAGCACCAGTGACGCGATTGAGAGAAAAGCGCAGGGATCTCTTAGAGCCCTGCTTTTCCTTCTATAGCTGGAGGGAGAAGCCTAGCTTTGGATTCCCAACCTGATTGTCCATATTGTATATAGGTATGACTGGGTTTTTATGTTTTCAATTTACTTTATCAATTTATCTTTAGGTTTCCCAGTCTGCAGGTGTTCCTCAAGGTAGTATCCTAGGTCCTATCCTTTACACAGTTTATACAGCTGACATCCCAACCCATCCCAACACTATCATCACCACATATGCTGATGACACATGTATCCTATCAGTCAATAACGACCCATCTATTGCATCCCAAACCCTTCAATCCCACATCACAAACCTTGAAAAATGGTGTCGGAACTGGAGAATTAAAATAAATTCCAATAAATCCCATCAAATTACCTTCACACTTCGTCGTAAACCAATGACTTCCTGTCCTTCAGTATCCTTTAACAACACCTCACTTATTCCTGTTGAACAAATCCGTTACCTAGGACTCCATCTGGACAAACGTCTAACTTGGAATCCTCATACCAGACTGAAACGACAAGAAACCGCTCGACGTTTCCGACTACTTCAACACTTACTAGACAAACGCTCTAACTTTCCAATCAATTATAAAAGACTGATTTACATGACTATAATAAGGCCTATTTGGACTTACGGGGTTGAGCTATGGGGCTCCACCAAGCCTTCAAATTCCTCTCGCATACAGTCCTTGCAATCCAAAATCCTTCGTAAAATACTCAATGCTCCTTACTTTGTTACAAATAAAATTATCCATAATGACCTTAATGCTCCTTATGTATCAGATTTGGCCCAATCCAGATATCAGTCCTTCCATAATAAACTTCATAACCATCCCAACCCTCTTGTCTCTAACCTTGCTTCCTATTCGATTCCTGATAACCCTCCGAGGCGTCTGAAAAGAAGATGGCCACGTGATCTTCTAATATAGACATATTATTAGAGTGCTACCAATGCGTAGTTTCTCAACATGTGTTCCATGTCTTTATACCAATGTGCAAATTTACTAGGTGTATTTTTTATATACAGTTGTAAATATCATTTAAAATAAATAAATAAAAAAAATCTTTAGGTTATTTTATTTTTTATTTTTTTATCTTTAGGTTATTTTATTTTTTAGGTTATTTTATTGTACATAGTTCTTTTTATTATTATTTAGTTATTGTTTTACTTTTGCTAATTTTATATTTTCTGTATATATGGTGTGAATATATTCATTTATCACTATAATTATTGTCCACAAGACAGAATATTATATGTCTAAATAAATAAATAAAATAAAATAAATTGCGTGATAAAAAGGATTAAGATGAAATCCATGAAACAAGTCGATTTAAAATCTTGTTCTAGAACAGTTTGCCATCATAAAACTAATTTTTACTTTCCTATGCATGTACCCACGTATATTAGTACAGTAAGGCTCGAAATCGGTTTTGTACCAAATATAATCTCCTGTCATGCTCAAATCCCATGAATGAGGTACCGTTGGATTCAGAATTTCCCGGGGGGTTAGCGAATCGTATCCTCAACTTTTGTTTTCCTTTCTAAAATAAATAAATTAGATGAAAACATTTTGCTAGGCTTCAATACCGCAACGGTGGTAGGTCTGTAGATCGATACGGGACAAATTGGGCTTTGAAGATTTTTATGTGCAAACCAAGAGCCTGCATATATAAACCCAAAAACGTGCTATTTTCGGGATAACACAAGGCATAGGGTTCACATCCACACAACCTTACATTAATTGTAGTACTGTCATTGAATACATGTCTCATTTCGTCGACTTGAGGTCTCTATGATCGAGAGAGGAGAAGTTTATATTGTTTAACAAAGGTGGGTTTTGTCGGTAAGCCATATTATCGTTAATTCTTCATCAAAACCACAAGATTGAGTCTCCAATTTGAAGGTTTTCTTCTCCTTCAGGTAGGAAAAATGAAAAAATAACACAGATAAGTTAGGCAAAAAAGATATGTAAGAAAAGAAACTTTATTTGCGAATAAATAAAAAAATACACACTTTTCATTTGGTTCTGTCCACAATTATATTAAAGATGACTAAATTCCCTACAAAAGGAAAAATAATCATCGAAATTGGGCAACAATTAGCAAAAATACAGCTTATTGAAATTTGTAAGCATGTTGGTTCCAAACTTAAAAGAATTTTAAATTAATTTTTGTTTCCTTTATCAATTATGTTTAACGAGAATGAAATAATTGATTTCTCTTATGATAAGTTGCATTATTTTATTTTTTGTTATTTATTATTTGATTAATGAACAATATACTGTGAGAATTTTCGCAAGGGTCTACAAGTATTTGTAATTTATGATAAGGAATGTGTTGCAATCGTAAATTTTCGAATCTGAGTTTTCAATGGAAATACGCGTTTTGAGGACCCCTGAATCCTAATAACCAAATCCCACAAAATAATCTGTGAGTGTGTGTGTGTGTGTATGAATGTGAACAGATTAGTCCAAATACGTCATGTCGTACGAAACTGATATTATGTATTTAACTTATTTATTATGTAGATAACTTTTTTATCAAAATCGGCTAACCGAAAGTACAACTTTATATCATGAATTTAAAACAGTGCGGTTATCATGAGTTCTAGCGTTGATGTAATTTAATATTTATTTGTATAAGTTACAGCAATATAAAATTAAAAAATTGTATGTATATATATTAATGCTTTATGAAATATAAATTATCGTAATGAAAAATAAATAAATATAACGCTATTGTTTATCAAATACACTCTTCTCAAACTAAAAATATTTCGTTGAACTTTTGAATAAACACTCCTTTGCACTCGGCACCGTTTCAGGCGGTACACAGGATCCTAAATTCATTTTTTTGGTTATAATTCTATAACCCCGTTATTTTTCATCAAAGTTTCTTGTTTTATTCGTTTTATAACATCATTACTAAATATATTCTATTATCTGTGCAATGAACCATCAGGAATAATATATGAAAATACAGAAATAAATGACATTATGGTAGATGACGTGAGATATATTTAAAAATCTAATAATTTTTTTTGAGCTTTAGAAATTCTTATTTTAGCTTCTAAATACATTATATATATATATATATATATATATATATATATATATATATATATATATATATATATATATATATATATATATATATATTATAGCATGTCTTTTTTTTAATCTTGATAAAAAAAAAAAAAAAATCTATACCACTACAACCCATGTATGTTTTGGGTTCAGTTCTATTTAGGAAAAGTACTTTTTCAAGATCGACGGTTTTGCAGAGTGAGGATCAGGTCAGCATCGCGATCAATCACCAGGTTCTCTCCCCTAGTTAATTACTTTAATTGAGAGTACCCACTAGGTACATGTTGGGTGTACCCCAGGTGGCCACACACCCAGTGAAAGAGAATAAATAATTTTTCTGCCATGAACCGGGATTCGAATAATTTTTAATCTTGATAAATTTGCTCCATTTAACTGGAAAATTCAATTTTTAAAAACTGATAGGTTATTTTTTTTTTCATAATATTGTAAATTTCAGAAAATGTCAATGGTACACTTTCTCATATCAGAAATAATATTTTCATTTTTTTTTTTTATAATAGATACTTGTACATTCAGGACTTCAATATAAAATTCAGAATGGAATTATTATATCTTAGTTTATTAATCGTAAGATTTATTTGTCATATTTTGATCTGTTTTTTATGCCATTTTAATAGAAAACTAAGGGGAAAACATGTGTTCCTTAAAAAAATGCAGAGGAAGAAGTTTATTCTCAGTAAACGGTAATAACCTTTCATGTCTGCTCCGATTCGACAACCGAAGGAAAAGAGTTAAAAACGGTAGTAAGTGAAACTTGTGTGATGCACGCATCACACCATATTTTTTATACCTTTTCCTGAAAAATCATTTCTTATTGAATTAGAGGAAGTCAATAGTTCTTTTTTACTCCATCGACTGAATTCATGTTCCTGCCAATTAGTGAGTTTTAAAGCTAACAAAAAAGGCAATAATCCAAAGACATTAAGTCAGGAGGAATAATTTCCCAACCGAATCCATTCGGTTTTTGCATTGTTCATTTTGCTCCGAGAGTGGGTGAAGGACACAGAATGTGGAATGCTAGCTCAGATTTCATATAAGTGCAGGTGGTCGCACAGGTGGCTACTTGACTTCACCAAAGATTTGTTTGCTTTCCAATTGTAAGTTGTTTGCTTTTATGCAGTTTAAAACCACTTTTCATTAATCATATATAAATAAAATACATTTTAAAAACGTTGTATATAGATGACGGGCATAATATTGCCCTGTCACCTCCCTGCACAACCGCTTGTAACATAACAATAATATAATATTTATATTATATTATTTATTTATTGATGATATTTACAACTGTATTACAAGTAAAAACACATTCAGTAAATGTGTACAATAGAATATAATAGCATGAAATTATTTGGTGAGAAACTACCCACTGGTAGCACTCTAAAAATGTATTTACAAAAGGAGATCTCGATGCCATCTTCTTTTCAGACGCCTCGGAGGGTATAATAATATAATAACAATAAGAATGTCAGTACTCAGTTGACGCACAATTCGATGCTTTACAACTTTGATTCTATGGATTTTTCCTCTTAGGAAACCCATTACCAAGTTACAGGGTCATTTACAGTAATTTGTCTTGTCAGCTTTGATTGACCGTGGTTTTTTACCTTACCGCGTGGCAAAATTATGAAGTTTATGTACTTGCTTAACGCAAAATTTAACGTTCTTTAAATTATCAAAGAATATTTTTTTCGCTTTCATGCATCGTTTAGGAGTTATACGTAAAAAGACAAAATATATCGAATTTTTGTTTCTGGGCTGTAAAAAGTTTTCCCTTGTTGGCCCACGTTAGCAATTTCGTTTTTTACATGTCTAAACCTATTCATACAAGTTAAAATAATAAAAAAATTTCTCACATTTTTAGCAATTGATTTCCCTTTCTTTTTTTTTTTTTTTTTTTTTTTTCTTATGCCAGTCGTTGGTCATTTGGCCATCCGACATCTTGCTGCCCAGTATAATTTAGACTTTCTGATATGTATATTTGAAAATATTTTGTCTCTTATGTCCCTCAAGGCAGGACATGCGTCTAGATGGTCTGCATCCATTGTTCCTAGATGACACAATTTACAGCTAGGATCCTCAGCGACGCCTATCTTGTAGAGATGACTCTGCAGATAGTCGTGACCAGTGGCCAGGCGGAAGCAGGCAACTGCATCTCTTCTCGGCAGCTCAGCTGGAATCGGATTATCCTTCAACCACTCGTAACGCTTCCCTTCCACTTTGCCGAAATGTACTTTTCTTATTTCTTCCTTCACTACCATCTTCACCATTCGCCGTATTGAGTCGTAAGGTTTTGGATGTATCGGCTGAGGCAAATCTGTTCCTCGCTTGGCAAGAATATCAGCCTCAACGTTACCCGGAATCCCACAATGGCTGGGGATCCACTGTAGGACCACATTGGTGCCTCGGTGTGTCAGGTTAGAGAGGAGGGATTTACATTCCAATATAGCACTCGATAAACATTCATTCGTGCTTGTGACAGCAAGGATGGCTGCTTGGGAGTCGATGAAGAGAAAGGCGCTCTGATCCCGCCTTCTAGACA
This sequence comes from Nezara viridula, assembly GCA_928085145.1. Classification (NCBI taxonomy): domain Eukaryota; kingdom Metazoa; phylum Arthropoda; class Insecta; order Hemiptera; family Pentatomidae; genus Nezara; species Nezara viridula. The sequence continues at coordinate 4,766,505 of OV725079.1, forward strand.
ATGTTCTTAAGGCTATGAGGATCGCCGCTACCTCACCGTCGAAATTTGTTCCATATTTTCCCACCACAGCGCTGATTTGGAATTCCCTGGAGTAAACCCCTGCCCCAGCATTTTTAATGGCTGATTCAGCTGATCCATTGGTATAGACATGGAGCCGATCTTGAGGAGGATACTTTTGAGCTATAGTTTCTAGTTATTGCTAATGCTTTTAGCTGGTATTCAGGTGTTTCTTTCTTATAAACCTTAAGAAGGAGTTGCAGTTCTGCATTGCATGCGTGATTGTGAATTGTTAACTGTGGATGTATAAATGGTTCCCTTTCTTCGCAGTAAAGCCCTCTTTCTTGGAAGCAATTGATTTCCCGTTTCGATCCTCAAATGATTTTCCAAATATTCTTTAAATCAGCTGCCATTTTTTAAAGCAGCGGCTCTGGAACGGCAGACAAGGTTCTTTTTACTCAGAATAACATACACTTTTGTAATTTACAATGAAACCTTCGCCTGCGATCAGGTCGATTTTTGGGCCCTGTCTCCAGGGCTAACAGTACTTCCTAAGATTGTACTGAACCCAAGACCCTTCATTGGTTGTTAGTGGTACAGGTTTTTTGTTTCGTCACTACCGAAGGTAGGGAGGCTTTGTAATCGTGCGAGAGGTTAAAAAAAAATTATGTGCTCAGAATCGAAATTTTCCACTCGCGTTTTACTTTTCAGACATCAAGGATTAAATTTAGTTCGGTGTATGTCTGTCTGTAGTCAAATCGATGTAGCAGGCATATCACCTGCTACCGTTCATCCGATTTTCATTATCAGGGATTGTGTGGGTTGGTGCCTAGATGGTCCCATATAAATGTCATCAAATTCCATCCAGCACTTTCGTTACTTACGGGCAAACGTATTTTTTTTTTTTAGATTTAATAATATTTCAGAAACAGCTCGTTCAATTTGGCCCAAAGCTGGATAAAAAGTAGGTATTGGTGAAAAATAATGTAGTGTCAATTTTTTTTTATTCTGTCCACTATTTTCTCTTATATATACGCACACGTGTTTTCCTTGATAAGTCTATATCTCTAAAACCGCACGTTCGATTTGGCTCAAATTTGGAGGGAAGTTAGCAAATGTTTAAACAGATAATAAATTATTTAAACATTATATCAAATTCTCTCCACTACTCCTAGAATAAAATAATACTTTCGCTTTCGGATCAGCAAACGTGTTTATTTGGCAAGTCCTATAGTTTGAAAACTGCGCGTCCGATTTGACCCAAACTTGGATGAAATTTGGAGATATTACAGAAATTTCCAAATACTGACATTTAATTTAATAATTAAAATTAATACAAATCATTCTTAACAACATAATGGCTATGAAATGTGGAAGGCATTGATCATCTGGAGTGGAATTTAGGTTGACACAATATGTTTATGGAGTTATAAAATTTTAGGTTTTACTCAAAAAGTTAATTTATACTGTATTGTTTGTTCCGTTTACTTCCGTTACTTAGATTCCGTGTAATTTATAGTAAATTTAAATTAATTTTTACTCTTAGTGTGTATAAAAAAAAAATTCTTGTTTGTGATTGAGTATCTTACTTTGGAAGTTCTACTAGAAGGTCGTAGTCACGATTTCATCCTTAAATATCAAAGTTGAGTAAACTTCAAAGATCGTATATAAATATTTCCAACTTTTATTTTATTTGTGCTAAAGGTGAAATTTTGTAGTCTGCTACTATGGAGAATAGCAGAGGTCAATAAAATATAAAATAAATAAAATAAAATCATATTACTAAATCATAAAGAAATAATTAGTTCTTATGCTTTCCTGTAAAGCATTCAATTTTTACATAAGGTCTTTTGCACTAACAGTAGTGTTATTAATGGGCAGTATGTACTGGACTTTTTCTAAAACCACAAATCATCAAATATGCAATCTGCAAATGAAGAACTCTTTCAAATTTTAGTATACAGTGAACAAATCTATCAAACACGTATAAGTTGAGGGATTACTGAATGTTCGAAAAAGGCATTTCCCAGAGATTTCATTCTCATATGAAAAATGTTGAACCTTGTGATATAGATATTTTTTAGCCAATGTAAACGGTGAGGAAGCTATACTGATCTTACTTCACAGACGTTTTTTATATATAGCTCACCGGATAACAACGCACAGTGGGGCAATCGCGTAAAGAAATACCTTAAAGTGAAATAGAGTTTTAAGAAACTTTTTTAGTTGTTTCCAGTAATTGAATAGTTGAAGAATTTACTCTTGCATTAATTTTATCAAAAGATATGTGTAGGCATCGTCAAAGAGGTTTAAACGTAACCTATTGTAGTTTATCGCTAATTCTTCAATTCAAGCATGAAGTTTGTTAATATATATATATATATATATATATATATATATATATATATATATATATATATATTATATATATATATATATATATATATATTCATAAGAAATAAACAACCTGTTCAATCCATGCCTTGTTAAGAAGATTTAAGGTAAACAGTATTGTTATTCTGAAATATCGCTAAAAAAAAGTAAGCTGTGAGCTTTAGGTTACTCAATAAAAATGAAAACATCAACTAGTGATATTAACAAAATGAAATATAAATGATAAATAATAGTCCATAACAAAGAGGATGAAATTATGTAAATTTCCCTCGCTAACAATATGCAGGTCCAATATTTAGATTTTGATATATTCCAATCCATATCTTCAATTAAACTCGTTATCATCCCTTCCGTTTCCTCCTTTCGCATTAAGATACAATTTTGAATAATAGATCATTATAAACATTCCCCTCGCTTACTGTATGCAGGTACGATTTTTAGTTTTTGAGACATTTTAATCCATACCCATATATACATATATATACCCTACGACTCCAGCCGACTTTATCCGAGCTAGTGTAACCCAAAATAAATCTTGCACTTTGCAATTTATTTGAGTAAATAAATAAAAACTCTTAACAGGTTTTTATTTTATAACTTGAATTCTAAATTATTTAGGGGAGTACAGTTTGTGTCATTTCGTTTAGTTTATAAGGCTCTATGCCCTGCAAAATTTCGTGTGAATAGGTGAAAGCATATTAAAGTTATCATATTTTTTTGTGATTTCCAAGAAAAAAAAAAATCATTGATCCTTAGATCAAATTTGTAGACTTTTTTTTTCTACCACAATGAAAATTCGTATTGGAGGGTCTTTCGAGCTGCGAAATACAAATGTCAAATCTATTTCTCCTTAAAAAAATATTTTAACACAGTTTACTTCTTATGTCGATACAAATTGTTTAAATTTTACAAATTTCTAATCGCTTTTTGCGATTTTTTTTTTTAGGTAATTTAGTAATCTTTCTAACTAGTATAGGTACAATCAAGGAAATCATACTTTTTAAGTTATTAGCAAATAAAGTTTCTTTTCCTTCATAACTATTTTTCCAGAAATTTTAAGGGGATATGACTACTTTTTGCATGTGAAGGAGAAGAATATCTTGGATTTTATCAAGAATTGACAAGTTAGGCGTACTGACAAAAAAAACTTTATAGAAATAATATATAGGATTATTCTATTCAAGTTCATAGCAAGGTGTACGTGAAAAAACGTTACCTGGAGAAATTACCACCTGTTAACTGATATAGCTTACTAACCGGTGATGTAGTCCATGATGGTAGTGTCCGGGCAGATGAACTTGTTGATGTCATCCGGCGGGCCCGTCGGACAACACACCTTCTGGATCAACATGTTCTGGTTCGGTCCTGATGCCATCAACGTCGCCATCGTGCTGAGGAGGACCGGCAACACGACGGATAAGCCCTTCAAGGCGCTGATGAATCCCATCTCGACAGATCGCAAGAGTCCCCTTCGGCGTCCGGTTCGGTTAGTTTTGATATTGCTTTATCTTATCGCCGATTGGCTGATGAGATTTCGTCGAAACATTCAATGAAGTTGAATGAGCAATGTTGTTTACACAAGTGACACAGTTGTGTAAGTACTTAATAGCCTAATAGCTGGCCTTCATTTAGTTGTAGAAGCAGACCGTAACGAAAACATTATTTTTATATTTAGTTTTAACTAAAACCGAAGACTGGCCTCACTGAAATCACTAAATCACATACTAGATAAATTTAATTTAAATGATCTGGTGCTCACATCACACAGCTTTCACTTACTAACCTCTTCTTACCAGAAGTAATTTCAGACAAAGGACAAGTGAAAGTAAAAATTATAAACGCTATATTTATTTACGTTTTACTGTGAGTATTTTTATTTGCTTAAATACTCTTATATAGACAAATTTTAATTTTTATATCGCTGCAATCTATAGAATTACTTACTTATTTATATATATCGCTGCAATCTATAGAATTAAATATTAAATAATACCAACAATATCATTTATGAAAACCGCCTATGTATATGAACATAATATTGTCGGAGTTCTCATCATAATAATCTCGGAGTATGCTCATGTTACGAATGGAAGCTTGTTGTACTCCTTCGGGCGAGTTCGGATTCGCTCGTATTCCTTTGATCTATTACAACTATTCTCCGTTACGATCTCTTATCTCTCCTTTAGTTAAGTTAATTATCAAATTCTTTCATAATATATATTTAACTATTTTGTATCCAAGATTAAGGTTAAAAGGTTTATTATTTCAAATAAAAACAAATAAAGGTACTTTAGAGAAATTAAATATAGAAAATTAGCCATTTAAGCCATGTTAGAGAACATCAATGAGAATAAAACCTTCGTCATATTAAAAACTGCTTAATAATCAAAATCGTTAGAGCAGTTTTTGAGAAAAACTTAAAACTGTGTTAAATCGATTATATAAAGTACCAATTCCGGTTTGCCGATTATGACGAAAATGTTGCTGTAACATCTAAGGATTATAATAAAATTAAATACGCAATTTCAGTTTCGAACGGCTTTTCGTTTTTGAGCCTAGACTGTTCAAATACATACACACACTGACCATTTTTTGGGACTTGGTTATTTGAACTCAGTGAACCTCAAAACGTGTATTTTCGTTGAAAACTCGAAAATATTCACGATCTCAATAGTTACCGTTACTATATATTACATATATAGGTAAGTGGAAGTAATATTGTAAATTCCAGAAAATGTCAATGGTAGACTTTCCGATAGCAAAAATAATATTTTCATTTTTTTTTAGCGGATACTTGTACATGAAATAAAGATTCAGGACTTCAATGGTATTATTTCTCAGTTTATTAATCATATGATTTATTTATCATATTTTGTTCTACTTTTTATGCCATTTTAACAGAAAACTACAGGAAAACACGTGTTTCTTAAAAATTTGTTGTGGAATAAGTTCATACTCAGTAAACGGTAATAACTTTTCATGTCTGCTCCGATATTTATATTATATATTTCACTATTTTGTATCAAAGATTAATGTGAATGTGTATGCAGTGTATCCTGATATTTCTTGAAAATGTATGCATATAGGCCACTGCTTGTTTATTCTTCTTTGAGGCTGCCCTGGTGACACGGGGGAAGAAAGAGGGAGGAAAAGTAGATTAGGGTGATTAGTTGTTGAAGTATTTGTTATGTATGTAGGTTTTTACTGTTGATATGTTCGTGTCGCTATATATGGTGTGATTTGAAATATACCAGGGTGCACATACGATTTTTCGAAGTATTTTGGATTGTGCAGTTTGTATTTTGTTTATGTGGATGTGTTTTGCGGACCCCAAAGTTCTGCTCCGTAGGTCCAAATAGGTCGTAGTATGGTGTAGATTAGTCGCTTATTTTGTAAATTGAGAGGAGATCTGTATACCAAAAGATGTGACAGCTGTTTGTATCGTCTGGTCAGTTCTTGTTTTTACTTTCACTTACATATATATGTAATATATAGTAAGGGTAAGTATTGCGATCGAGTAAATTTTGAATCTGAGTTTTCAAGGGAAATATACGTTTTTAGGTACGTTGAGTCCAAATAAATAAGTCCCGCAAGATGGTCTGTGTTCCTGTGTGTGTGTATGTTAGCAGTCTAGCTCAAAAACTAAAAGTCGTACGAAACCGATATTACGTGTTTAAGATAGGTAATGGCTTAGATGTGACAGCGACTTTTACCTTACGATCATCGGACCGGAAGTGCCACTTTTTACAAAGGCTGAAACACGTATTTACAATTTTCTCAAAAATGGTTCCAACGATTTCGATTAAAATCGGTGCATCATTGTATAATTAAGTGGTCTCTAATATCAATCAGGTCTAATCCCCATTGATGCCACTTTACAGGGCTAAGTATACGTATAATATATCATATATATATATATATATATATATATATATATATATATATATATATATATATATATATATATATATATATATATGTATATATATATATATATATATATATATATATATATATATATATATATATCGTATACGTATATCTGCATACGTTTGAAGATAAACAACTGCTTTTCAGTAAATAAAAGTAATTTGAATTATGTTTTCCAAGAATTCAAAAATGTTATAATGCGTATCCACTTGAAGGTCCAATTGTAATAATTTCAATATGAGGTGATAGGAACACACGTGAGGGAAAACAACTATTTTAAACACTTTAAAATATCACAGCTGAACGCTAAGTGTTTATTTATTATTAATAATTTATTGAATATTTAATAGTTGACCGTTGCATTATAAAGGAAGGAGATGGTCCGGGGTGACGTTTCCATATTTTTACAACACCGATCTAACGTAGTTTACCGGATACCTTGCTCTACTCCTAATTGTAATATTACATTCTATTATTTTTATTTTATCTACTTTTATCAATTTTTATTGATCAATTCAATTTAATTGTTCATTATTTTAAGTATTTCCTCTTTGTATGATTTCTCTTTTTCACTTTGCATTCATTTTATTTTTTACCATATGTAATATTCTAATATTCAAATGTAATTTTCTTAAATATGTAAACCAAATATAATTATAATTATTAATTTTTTCTCCTCTCTATTCTTCTAAGTTTGTCCTGCAATGTATGTGTATAAATGAAGTTATTTCTATATTTATATTTTACTTCTTCCAATTTTGTTTTTATTCACATTGTACTCTTATATATAATCTCTTAATTCTATTTTATATGTATATGTATATATTTATAATTTAATATTTCATAGATATAGTGTTTTTTCCGGTACATACATCCATATCTTCTAATTTTAGATACTGTAATTTCCTAGGCTTTTCCCCATTACCAAAACAAGTAAGCTTCCCCAAGTAAGTAACCTGCCCTTACCCTGGTTTTTCAGTTCTAAGTGAAACTCCTAGATAAACACATCAGTAGGTCTCTAATTTTATTCTTCTAATTTTATTTACTTATTTATTTATTTTTTTTCTTTTCTTTCTCCACATTCCTTTATGTCTATTATTTCGTACTATATCCTTTTTCCTTTCTTTTCAATATCTCCTGTAGATCTGTGGAAGTATATTCACATTTGCATTTATTATATATTACATTAAAACAATTGTCAGCATCTATGTACTCTAGTTTAGGATCTGGATATTCAGCTTACTTTGTTCATATTTTTAATGTACTCACTGTTTATAATTTTAATAAGCTTATTCACATTGTTTATAATTTTTTTTCTAATTATTATGTAACTTCTACAATTCTCTATCTTTTTGAATCTTCCGTTCTAGCCCTGAAGAAGACCTGCAAAGTCGGGTCGAAACGTTGGATTTTAATAAAATAGTTTTACCACTATTCGGCCTATTTATGACCGCCACCCCGAACCATCTGCTTCCTTTATTAATAATTTATATTATTTCGGCCTTCTCTCCGCACATCTGATATCCCCGTGCACCCTAGCACCAACCTTAATAGCTGACGAGACTTCAATTATTTCTTCACAAATAAAATTCTGCAATAGCTTCAGTTGCACTTCAGAATAATCTCCACGATATAGAGAAACGGTTTAAGAAATGGAAAATCAAAATTAATGGCAGCAAATCAAGTCATAATAGCTTCTTCCGGAGAAAGATTTCGTGTCCTGCTGTGACAATAGACAAGAAGCCACTTACCTCAAAGAATTGAGTGCGATATCTTGGACAAAAAACTCACCAGAAACATACACACAAAATTAAAAACTCTGGTGCACGCAACACACAATTTTCACATACTGCTCCACTTTGAATATAAAATATTTTCAGGTAATGCTGGGCTATTATAAAATTTTTTAAGTGCATTTTAAACAGAACTAAATCTTAAAGCTTACAGATAGCAAATCATTAAGACCATTAAAATTACAAAAATTCTATTTATTTTATCGACGGTAGGCAATAAAAATTTAGTCACTCCATCAGCTTTTATAAACCTCACAACTTCAGTCTCTGAGCCTTTCAGTTGACAGAATGACTAACTCCAATTTCAATATTTTCGAGTAATGTAATAGTTAGCGATTTCTCTAGTTGGATACGTTATCTATACAGACAGTGAGCAAGTTGATTACAGAGTAGGTGATTGCAGTGTTTAAATATAAAACTGTGAATAAAGGTATAAATTTTGCAACTATAAACATCACTAAAATTAATAGTAAAGAATGTTGAAATGGGGGTTAGTCATTCTGTCAATCGAAAGGCTCATATAAGCCTAGAGAGATTTGAAATAATATCTGAATATTTAACCTATAAATTTTTATGGATTTTAGGAGTATTAGTTATTAAACTGTTGTTTTTCACTGTAAAGTTTACTAAAAGAAATTACGGGATTTTCAATGTTGAGATTTCACAAAGAGAAAATTCATCAAATTATTCACTAAAACTTAGAAAAACATTTAAAAGTTAACACATGGTAAGAAAATTTCATTTAATTTCCTTGGATACATGTCATTTACGCTAAATAAAGTTAGTTTTCTAAAATTATTATTTATATTGTTTTCGTCACTCTGCGTTAAGTTGTACAACTTTAATTATTTAATATTATATTTCTAAAATTCTCCGCTTTTCAATGATATATTATGCTATGTATTGTAAAGACCGCCGGTGGAATAATTAGTTGAAAGGTATAAATAAATAAATATCATAAGTGCCAACATCTGGCGCTACCTGAGCGTGGGTAACGACCCACAAGCCTTCTTTTGTAAGTGGTAATAAAAACCTTTAAGAACCACCGACCAAGACCGACAACTGAGTGTTTAAACAGGATCTCGAAAGACCTTTTCACATCTTCCACCAGAAATACGTTAATCTGTTCCTGCTGCTTTACCTTGGCCTGGGGGAGAGGGCGTGGTAATCCCTTACGCTAGGAATATTCAACCAATCAGAGAAGACTACCAAAAGAGAGGGGGATGAAGAAAGGTGGGAAATAGAGAATTGGGACTGAACACTTCTTCTTGGGACTCAGCGGAGTAGACTTCAAGCGGGGGAGTCGAGGGAGGAAGACGAAGACTGCCGGAGAGAGCAGATGGACGGACTAGTCGCTGAAGGAGAGCAGAGACAGGGAATCCAGATATGACGGCTAGAAACACTATGAAGGACCAGCTAAGTGGTAACAAGCATTTAGTTATACTAATGTGAATTTGTGTTGACAACCATACATCATTAATTAATATAATCAATATAACACATGTAAATCAAACATTAAGCATTCTCCTCTAGTATGATTCTCAACTATTCATTATGTATATAGGTTTAGTTATTATTTTGTATATAGATGTTTTTGGTTTTATTTAAGCTTGTAAATATAATAGTTAGTAAACCAACGTAATACTTTTACCATCTACCTTGCATGCCACCAGTTAGATATAGAACAAATAGTAAATTTAAAAACATGATACCTTTAGAAAGGAAATCCAATAAAAATTATATGGTTCAATCTAGGATACCATAGTAGGGGGTCTGTGGTATCTTACCTTTAAATACCTAATTAATATATTTTTCTGTAGATCGGTTCCCTTCTGGAACCGATATGAATACAAATATAACTATTAAATACAAATAAATGCGGATCCTGGAACCCCCTACTCGCCGTAGAAACGCGAGGCCAGGAACATAGCATTTATATGTATACCTATATACATTAAACTACAACTGTATATCAATATATAGCTATATCAATATATATATATAATTTGTTATAATAAATAGAAGAAGAGAGAACTTCAATAATAGCGAATGGTTTCTCAGCTGTGTTGAGAAATCACCCAGCTTACTTATCAAACCAAGATATATTTTTTAAAACCGAAGTAATAGGATTAGGATCTGTAGTCCAAAACATGTAACAGTTGTTTGTATCGTTTGGTCTGTTTTCTTGTTTTTTAAATTTGGTGTGTATGTTCCTGGTTAGTTTTTGTTCAAGATATCGCACATGTGTTTTTGAAGGAACTGGCTTCTTGTCTATTGTCAGAGCAGGTCACGAAATCTTACTCCCGGAGAAGCTAACATGACTTGATTTGCTGCCATTAATTTTGATTTTCCTTTTGTTGAACCATTTTTCTATATCGTGGATACGATTTTGAAGGACAACTGAAGCTATTGTAGATTTTTTTTTGTGAAGAAATAATTGAAGTGTCGTCATCGAAGCTATTAAGGTTTGTGCTAGGGTGCTCGGGAATATCAAATATGCAGAGAGGAGGCCCAAATAATATAAATTATAAATAATAAATAAACACTTAGCGTTCAGCTGTGATATTTTAAAGTGTTTAAAACAGTTGTTTTCCCACACTTGTCTTTCTATCACCTCATATTGGAATTATTACAATTGGGCCGTCAAGTGGATACGCATAGTAACATTTTTGAATTCTCGGAAAACTTAATTCAAATTACTTTTATTTACTCAAAAGCAGGTGTTTATCTTCAAATGTATTAAAATCTGCATTTATAAACTCAGCTATAAACCATATATTTAATATTTGTAAGAATAAATAGAAGAAGAGATAACTTCAATAATAGTGAATGATTTCTCAACTGTGTTGAGTAGATAAATCACTCAGCTTACTTATCAAACCATGATATATTATTTAAAACAAAAGAAAGAGGTTTGCTCGGGACCATTTGACCAGAATTAATATTTTCTTCCATTGTCTCTGACTGCTCTCTTCCAACACCGAGCTTATGGTTTCGAAGACGATATTGATATCAATAAGGAATATCGGAACTTGCCCAATATATCAACAACCTTTAATTAGGCGCAAACCAAGTTTGTTTTTCTTAAAATTTATTTAACTCTAGCACATAGGTAGCACGTATGACGAAGGATTTTCTGAAGGAAGTAGTTTTATGGGAGAGGATATATAAATCTATAGATTGAGAACTCGTATTAATAGAGTGGATACAAGAGCGTAGAGTAAGGAGTTCCAGGATGAAGGGAGGGTTTTTGGTTCTGAGGACTTGGAAAAGGAAAACACCAAGGAGGAATTGTCGTCGGTAAGTAGAATAAAGCCACTTCAACTCGGTGTAACAGAATGAAACAAGCGAACACCTGGAGATTCCGAAGATGTATCTTATGAAAAAATTCATGAGTTTCTTTAGTTTCATTTTTAGCCTGGCAGATAGCTCTCCATACACCAAACAGCCGTAGTCGAAGTAGGAGAATATAAGGGAGGTTACAAGGAGCTGTCTGGATTTTAGAGGAATACAATCACGGAACCTTAGGAGCTGTTTAAGGACAGTTATGGATTTTCTAGGGAGCCAAATCTGGATTTTAATTGGTTCTAACAACTTAAAAATATAGCCGCTTCTAATTTCATTGTAGAATATTTTAATCGTTTTTCTGATCTAGGAATACTTCTTAAGCAGACCCTACACGGCAATTCATGAATGAACGTCACAAGAAGTTCCAAGATTGCCCGCGATCGCTTTGATCATGAAGACCCTTACACGTTCAATCATTACTTATCGTTGCTGATACCAATTTAGCTCTGTTGTAAACAAAGAAACAGCATAGATATGCTTATTTGGACATTGTCATTTATAATATTGGGCATCAAGAGAAAAACGGAGATATAATAATTACTTCCTAGTGCCTGAAAATCGTTTAGACCAAAGTTAGAAAAATATAAGTCAACTACATACAAAAATCTAGGAAAAATATTGCGAAAATAATCAATTTGTTAAGAAAAATGGAAAAATTAATGGCAAATAAACACAACAGTTAAAGATTTTTTTCTATAAGTAAATTGTGAAGTTTCCACTTTTTTCTCTCTTCAATTTATTGCCTACTTGACTATTTAAAGAAAAAATAGTTGAAAATGGTTAATAATAATATATACTAGGGATATAAAGAACTATTTACTTAATAACGAGACCTAGGTAAAGTAACCTATCTAGTAGTAGTCTCATAAAAGGTTAGTCTCATAGTAAATCGTTTTGACAAAAGTCAGTAAAATATAAGTCTACTATTTACAAAAATTAAGGAAAGGTATTGCGAAAATAATAAATTTGTTGAGGGAAATGGGAAAAGAACTGATAAATATACACAACGTTAAAGTTTTTTATTTTCCTAAAGTAAATTGTGAAGTTTCCTCATTTTTTTTTTAAATTTGTTGCCCACTTGACTATTTAAAAGAAATAGTGAAGATGGTTTAAAATTATAAACAAGGGATATGAAAAATTATTTAACTATTTACATATAATGAAAATTAGAAATGTATAATGGTTGTGAGGCCTAGGTAACCTAACCTATCCAGCAGTATGGTTAGTCTCCCCACTACTTTTACCTCAGCCCCCCCTCCATTTCTCGTGAATGGACCTTTGATTTCCGGATGTTCAGAAATCCGCAGCGCACCACCATCAGTACTTCATTCACTACCTTACACGACAATTCGGAACGTCATTAGTGCAATACCGATTGACCGTGTAGGGTCCCCTTTAGAAACAATAATGCTATTTTAACAGCTTTATCCAACAATTTATACTCCAAAGACATTTAACGTGGCTACAAATCAAATTACAGCCCAATCTATCAACGTATTTGTGGTTACAATTACTCAGAAGCCGAAAATTATTAAAAATTTATGATACCTCTAAGAAAGTTAGTCGTTTAAGAGTATCGGGTAGTGACCATCTAAAATTGCTCCATGGGAACATTACGTACGTTATAAATACAAACGAAGTCTGCAAGTTGAGCGGCCAACTTATCAATAACGGTTTAAAGCACTTGATGCTGGAGTGTTTGTTTCTGGAGACAGATAGAAGGAAATACCTACGTACACATACAGAGGCTGCCACGGATGATTTATCAATGGAGTGTGTGTTGGATATTAAAAATCTTGACCAGTTGAACAAAATATTTCATTTTATTATAAGTGTTTGTGACTCTATCAATACAAGTACAAACCCTCACCTTTAGGCCAGTCAGGCATGTGTTCATATGTCCGTGGGCGTATGTATATTTATTAGGTGGCTTTTTAATATTATTATTATTAATTGTACGATTCTACATGTGCGTTTAATCCTAAGATCTCTACTATTTGTTTTGCTTTTGTTGTGTTCTGCATAAAATAATTTTCTTTGGTATATATGTATTTTTATTCATTTATGATATCTCATTTATGATGTTTATTATATAAACATATTTATATATAAATAGTAAAAATATTTGGAGTATAAAAATATTTATGATGTTTTTTATATTAAAATATTTTTGTTTTTGTCTTCTTATACTGTACTTATTTACTTGTTTTCTTCTACTTATAAAACAAACCCTTTACTAACACTAAATGGGCCAGACTCCATGGCTACGATGTATATTAAGCTAATAAAAACAATTCTATTATATTCTATTCAGTTATGGATTTTCGTGTAATCTGAGAGATATGTTTATTCCAGGAGAGGTTCTGGTCAAAAGTTATTCCTAGGTTTTTGATTCTATGGAAAAATGGATGGTACGGTTATTCAGGTTAAGTAGATTATAGAGTACTAATTCACAACAGTTCCGCAGGGATTACGCGTGGTTCACAATCACATCGATCACACTTGTTCATGGAATCCCGAAAACAGCCGAATGTTGTCTTTTATGACGTCAGCTATTGCCCCATCACACAATCCCTTTTCATGCATTTTTGAAAAAAAAAAAAACATACTTCCTTCATGGAACTTCCTTATTAACAATTTATTAACGAATTGTGTATTTACTAATTACTTAATTATTAATTTTTATTACAGCGGTTATTACTGTGAAAGAAAAAGAAATATGCACAGTATGCATATACTGTCTGATTTGAGATTGAGCATCAAGTCTATGCAACTTTTTTGACAAATTATTAGATATAGAATAGAATAGAATAGAATTGAATTTATTTTTTTTAAGATTATTTTACAATCTTGTAGAAATGATACATATATGAATAACTTTATTTCACCTACATGAGTCTAGTTTATCATAACTGTACATTGACTTACTATAAAAACAATAACGAAAAAATAATACTTCATTACATTTCAATTAATTTCTATATACATTATCAATAAAACAAAAAAAGAAAAAGAAACACATAATTAATTGAACTGACCAACAATTATCCTTAGTCATAGCACTTGGTTGGTGTGTGGACCATCAGAGCTTAAGGAATCCAGTGAATTGCACGCTGACATTATGAACCAGTAAATTTTAATAAGTTTCTCTATGATATCGATTCGAAGTATGCCTTGTATCTTGTTTACATCACTTGCCGCAGAAAGAAATGCTCGTAAATGTTTTTGTCTGTTGTCTGTTAGCTTTTCACAGTACAGAAGGATATGGAACAGGCTGTTAGTAATGAATTGGTTACAGAAAGTGCAGGTTTCCTGGGCTTTGAAGCAGAAACTTTTGTTTTTCGTATAGAGCTTAATTAATTCGGGATTTGAAACCCTTAACTGACTTATTGATCTTAGCTTTACAAATTATTAGATATACGGATCCTCTATTTTCTAGCCATCGGAGCTTTTTATGAATATACTGTCGGATTTAAAATTGTTCGACGATTTTTTTTTATAGATTTTTGGATTTCTTAGATGGATAAGAGTCCACTATTAAGTTGTCAAGGACGCTTTTTATGAAAACGTCAGATTAAAGATTGCGCGAGAAAAGTGTACAACATTAAAAAATAAAATTTATCTATCAATCGTCATATAGATAAATATTTATTCGAAAAATGTCCAATCCCAACGAGACTCGTAGATCTGCTAGTTAGTTAACTGTTAATATAAAATTTATTTTTTCCTTTTAATCTCTATTATTTTTATTGAAGCAATTAGCTGTGTAATTATTGTTATTCGCAGTTATTTTTTTTTGGTATCGGAAAATGAGGTTTATTGTAGTCATTAGTACAAAAAAAAAAGTGTTTATTTTCAAGAAAGGAATTAACGTATTGGGGAAACAACTGACGAAGACTATCTTATAATTCCAAGATAATGAATAATGGAAATCATCAATAAGAAAAATAATATCGTGAAATAGCATTCAGAGATGTAATAATTAAAGGTTTTTATCTATTACTATTAATAATATATGTACAAGTTAAAGTCAGGTTTCATGATTTGTAGCCTAAATATCGAATGTAAGTCGGCTCCCGCTATAGAACTGAAAATGGTCAAGGATATAGAAGTACTTATTAAATGGCGGGAAAGTTAATAGTGACTGGCCCAAGAGATCGCTCGCCTTCGTTCTCTTTCGGATAAACCCGAATGCAATCGGGATTCCATGAACTAGTGTGGCCGAACTGATTGTGAACCATGCGTAATCTGTGCGGAATTCTTGTGAACTAGTACCCTTTAATTAATTTCTTTCTGCCCATCTTTTGATGCAGTCGATATCCTCTTTTCTCAAATCTTTTCGGAGAGATTTGCCGATTTTTCTGCCCTGAAGGGTAAGAGGGTAAGAATTTCGAAATTATGGTTCAATTTGACAAATAATTAACGAAGATATACTGACCATCTTATAGAAATAACAGACGAAGATCGTGTAATAGAAACCAATTCATTTTTTAACGATTTTTTAAATAATAAAAAATATATATACTTAAACATTGGAGTAATTTATTGTAAGGATCCATAGATTTTTTAACAGAGCTCACTTGAAAAATTAAAACTGAAAATAAGAAATAAAACGGAATCAGTATTCATCAGATGTCTAGTTAGATAAAACATTTTAATCAAAGCAAACAATTTATTTAACAAGTGATTCGCTTTTTAAACTCGCTCTCAGTATATGACTTTGACAATATTTGTTTTTCCTCACGAGACATCTCAAAACAAACAAATCAAGATACGGTGACTTGTTCTTGAAACACATCTAATTTTTTTTTTTTTAAATGGAACAAAAATTACCCTGAAGTTCGACTAGCTTTGACTAACATTAAACATTGTCACCTACATCCGTGTAAAATTAGAACTTAATCTGAGTATTGTGGCAAGCGGGATGAAATGTATTGTTATTTTTTTCGGCTAATCCGTTTGGTTAGTCCTAAGAATTTATACGACAACAGTTACAGATGTTCGGTATTTTGTATTTTTCTCGTTGAGTTGTGATAATTTTTTCCATCAGTTGAAGAGTACAACTTATAAATGTATCTCGCGGTAGAATAGCATGGGATGAGATTCGGAGTAACTGCCCAACCGAGATCTCTAGACAAATTACTCAAGAATTCATGACTTTGGTTCTACTCAATATTTTGTTTTCATTTAAAGCCTATGTTTTAAGTCAAGCAAATCTAAATATAAAGTCTAAATTTCAAATAATTTATCATTATCCATTGCTGGACTTACCCTCGACAAAATTCCGTTGGTTATTGCTGATATTCAGGCAGATTTTAAGTGGATTTGGTGTCTGTAATGTATAAAACGGAAATATGTCACGAAACGGATAAATTCTATTGAATGTACAGACAAAATATTTGTGCTTATTTCAATAGTTTTACATATATACGAAAATTGTTAACGATCAATAGTAACTACGGAATCTAATAAATGTTACATGGATGCAGAAGAATGGTGTGGAGTAAGAGTTCTTAGAATACATTTGTCGACGAAGATTTACATATATAATTTTCCTTATACATATATTTTTATGTAATAGACAAATCACATCACAACACTTTTACTCTAAAACGTCAAACTTGCCCTCTTATTTATCTTAACTGCTGAAATTCCACAAACAGATAAAATATAAAATATTGGCTTATATACTGATATTCAACAGAATAATGACACGGAATCCACATATCAACAAAAAAAAAAGAAAAACGTTAAACCTCAGAATACGTTAAACCTCAGAATTATACTCACTTCTTTCAAGGAGCTCAAAACGAAAATAACATAGAAACTGAACACCTACATTTATCTACTAAAGCCTACTTAGACCTACGCTTCTCAAATCTACGAAACAGCCAAAACGAGCCACATACGAAAACTACAAACCTTTTAGTCAAAAACTTTACTTCATATAAAGATCTAAACATGTAAAGCTACATCTAAACAGCTTAAAACGAGCTGGTTGAGTGATCTCCTCACCTAAGAATATACAGAATTCAAGTCAAGAAGGGATGCCACTGGGCACTCCGTTCACCCACGCCGATCAAGCCACTATTACTATTTTCTCGACAACAGACTCGCTAATTACCAGTACTTCTGACTGGTTTAGTTTAAAAAAATATATACATTTTTTAATAATTATATTTTCTTAAAAAAAATATTTTCGTTGTTTATTAACAATCCACAATTGTTTAAGCAATGGTGGACGAATTCTAACAACTCATCAACAATGCGAGCTTTTCTAAGCAGTTGTAGATAATCAGTCCTCAATAATTATTCGTTATTATTAATGTTTAACATTATAAGATATACAAAAATAATATAAAACTCATATCTTGGCGAAATACCTATATGGCCGCCTTAAACTTCTTTTTCGGTTCACCGGCTGTTCCCTAACTTGTCGTTTTCCAAAAAAACTGTTCAAGATCCATGTGTTATGGCTCTTCAGGATCATCAAACATACGATCAACATTTCTTTTGCAGAAAAAGACAAGTTTATAAGCTTACTGGCATCCTCAAAACATTACAATAAAGTTATACGTGGTTAAGTCATTAATCTTGACTCAAAAATGAACTAAGGTTCTCAAAACAAGAAAAAAAATTCCTCTGAAGGTATGTCCCCAATGCTTTGTTTAGGAGATATTCACACCTAAAGATTTTCGTTGTTATGAATTATTTACGTTATATGAAATAAATAAAACCTATTTATTTGTTCTAACTACTTTATTAATTAAATATAAACATTAAATATAAATCTTGTTCAAAGTGAAGGTATGTCCGCAAACGTTTAGGAGATGGATTAGATGGAATACTAATATGGCCTTTTATCCCTAACTGTATAAAAACTATTGACAACGTAAGGATTAATACTATTTCGAATTAGCATTGGGAACTCTCAATAACATTTATCAGTTTGTAAGAGGCTTTCGTAGAGTACTCATCATTATGCCTTCCATTTATAATACAATTGAATATGCCGATATGGTGTTAGTATACCGTTTTTGCAATGGTTTGTGGTAACATTAAACAAAAAGTTTATGAAAGTTCAGTCAATGACCTTAATTCCTTTCGAAGAAGGATAATTAAATCTTATGAAATAATTACACATATCTAGTGCAGTTCTGCCACTGCTGCTGTTGAAGAAAGATGTCGAGCCTGTCTTAATGCTGAAAGAAATCACTTTGAACAACATTTTATATAAATTTAATTAATAAAGTAATCGGAAGAAATAAATAAGTTTCATTTACCTATAATTAACGTAAATAATTCATAACAATGAAAATCTTTAGGTGCGAATATCTCCTAAAGAAAGCGTTTGCGGACATAACTTCATAGTTTTTTTTTCTTATTTTGAGGTTCTAAATTCATATTTTCAGTTTGGTTACGTAACACTAAAACACCCTGTATTTTAAAATCATTATATATAACTAGGAACTAGTAATTACTTTTTACATAGAATTTTGACAAGGGTATGCTCTATGTACACATTTTTTATTTATTTATTATAAAAATAAATGTTGATTATTTACATAAAAAAATATCATGATAACAAATTATGTACATAAATATTACAGCCTTGAATATACATAAATTATTAATATACATATCCTAAAAGATCTACTTAATTCCATTTAAATAAAATTGGTATATAAAAATAAAGTTAATATCTCGGTTCACATTCACTAGATGTATTTTTTTTTTTTACTTTAATACAGTTTTAAATATTATAAATAATGAATAATAAATAAAAATAAAATTATTTACATTTTGGAATCGAGTCAAACTAAATATCTATCAAATCTCGATGTTATCTTCTGGTGAAATGGTTTTAACAGTTTCTAAGTTTCGCCTCAAGTTTTCGGTACTCTCTGTATTGCCTTGTTTCTTAGGTTCGACATACAAGCAGTAACTGACACTGAAACAGAATATTATTCAAGGATAATTTTGCATTTCAATATATTGATTAACATCATGTTGAATTCTACAAAAATTTATATCGAATAACTTTTAAAATAAATTGAACACAAGTTGGTAGGATGTTTCAGTCGGTGAAAACACAAAGTGTAAAGGTGGGCTTACACGCTCGGTTTTTACCATCGGTTCAAACCGTCGGGTGAACGGATGAAAAATGGTAGGGGAAACCGCCGGTTTTAACTGAAGAAAAGTTCTACTCTTTTCGTCGGTTTAAACCGTCGGGTAAACGGATGAAAAATGGTGGGGAAACTAGTCGGTTCAGATATCTGACGAGAAGAAACGTAGTATCATGGATCCTTTGATTGCGATAGCTACGGTGCTCGCGGTTAAAAAATCTAGAAAAAGAGCCAAGTGGGCCAAAGATTGGTTGCTAAAAAGAGAAACGCTTTCTCACACCAATCTTCTCAATGAGTTGAAATTAGAGACGGCCGATTGGCACAATTATTCGAGGATAGATGGAGAAACATATTTCGAACTTCATAATTTAGTGGCCCCCTTAATTAAAAGGGTGGATACTGTTATGAGAGGCTCCATTTCCACACATGACCGGCTGATAGCCACTCTCCGTTATCTGGCTACAGGGCGAAACTACGAGGACTTAAAGTTTTCAACAATTATAGCAGCCCCAACCCTCGGACAAATGATCCGGGAAACCTGCAGTGAAAGCGAAGTGAGAGATGGATCTCTCCCATAAACGTTCGGTTTCCTGAGAATGCACATAAGTTATTAGTATTATCCGCAACAACAAACTCGATAGGCCAATTTCCATTCGTAATAAACAACGTTCTCAAAATCGACATTAATAGTGCTTGTTTTAGTTTTTTAAATCGAAATTGAAAGAAAAATATGACTTAGCAAAGCAAAAAACCGTCGGGTTGGAACGATGTGTACTTAGACGGTCCGTTTGGCCTGTCATCGTTCCAAACCGACGGGTTTATTTTCTGTTCCAAACAGATTTTTTACCCGCCGTCCAAACCGACGGTTTTCACCCTCAGACGATCGGGTTTTCAGACGATTTGACCCGTCGGTTCAAAACGGACGGAAAAACCGATCGTGTAAGCCCGGCTTAACGCAGCAAATAATTTCACAATGGTTCATTATTTCCAAACAATTATACATCTAAAGTAACATTACCTTCCAAGTGACAAAGAAAAAGAAATAAAAGGTGATTCTAATTATTGGATTCCTATCATTTACACAGCTTATACAGCTGACATCCCAACCCAATCCAACACTGTCATCACCACCTATGCCGATGACACGTGTATCCTATCAGTTAATAACGATCCTTTAATTGCATCCCAAACTCTTCAATCACATATCACAAGCCTTGTTTTTTTTTTTTTTTTTTTTTTTTTTTTTAGTATTATAACAATCTGTCTGTTGGACATTGGTTATAGTGAGGTAGGATGACATTCACACCATATGTACAAACAAATAAAATAAATAGAACAAAGTAATAATCAAAAGTATATACAATAGACAATAAAATAAAATAACCTAAAAAATAAGAAAATTAAAACTAAGAAAAAAAAAAAAAAAAACACATGCATACCTATATACAATCAGGCGAGGGAACTCCAGGAGAACCCTGCGCTACTCTCCCAACCGCGTCACTGGTACTAAAACCAGCGGAGATTGGTCGAGAGCAGCAGGGAGATTAAAAATAAATTCCAACAAATCCAATCAAATCACCTTTACCCTCCGTCGTAAACCTATGACCTCTTGTCCTACACTATCCTTCAATAATACTCCACTTATTCCTGTTGAGCAAATCCGCTACTTAGGACTCCATCTTGACAAACGACTCACTTGGAACCCCCATACCAGACTGAAACGACTAGAAACCGCCCGACGTTTTCGACTACTGCAGCACTTACTAGACAAACGATCTAAGCTTTCAATCAATTATAAACGACTCGTATATATGACAATAATAAGACCTATTTGGACTTACGGAATTGAGCTTTGGGGCTCCACTAAACCATCGAATTCCTCTCGTATCCAATCCTTACAATCCAAAATCCTTCGTAAAATCCTCAACGCTCCTTACTTTGTCACAAATAAAATCATCCATAAAGACCTTAATGTTCCATATGTTTCCGATCTGGCCCAATCCAGATACCTTTCCTTCCATAACAAACTGCAGAACCATCCGAATCCTCTCGTTTTAAACCTTGCTTCCTCCTCGATCCCTGATAACTCTCCGAGGCGTCTGAAAAGAAGATGGCCTCGGGATCTTCTAATATAGAACTTTAATTTGAGTTCTACCAATGGGTAGTTTCTCTTCATGTTGTACATGCCATGTTACAAATTTCTCATTTACTTATTGTATTCTCTGTGTAATACAGTTGTAAATTCCATTAAAATAATTTTAAAAAAAAATTATTGGATTTTTTTTAATCATTAGTAATATGATAAAAAAAAATCTTAATTAAATTTAACCATTAAAATACATACTAAATGTTGTTTGACAATGGGTAAATGTTAATTATCCGATCAATGGTCGTGCAGGATCAATGGCTTGGCCTGAATTTTACTTTCCTACCTATACTAGTAGTCATTGGTATGTCTGTCTAAGGGGGCGGGGTGGCCGAATAGGCTAAAGCGTGTGTAACAGCACCGCTAGTTGCCTGGCAACCGGATAACAGAGATTTGAGATGATATAAAAAGTACGAGTTCGCGTCCCGGTGCCGGAGGGGATTTTAAATTCCCCCCCTCACCCTCCTGCCCGGGAAAATCCCGTATAGGGTATAAAAAAAAATGGTATGTCTGTCTGTCTGTATGTGCCAAGATTTTCTCTGCTACGATTTTTTTGCTTCTGTTTTATTTTGTAGGATTTAAAATATAAACCTGTTATTTTGAAAGGTAATGAAATTCCCTTCACAACTATATAAAAATCGTTCATTTTGGACAACTTTTAACGAAGTTAAAGCTCTTCAATTTCCAATGTACGATTACTAGTTCATATCCTGGTATCAGAAAGGGCGAATGAGAGAAAAAATATGACTAACTGAAAGTAAGAAAATCTGTGCCCGCATCACACAAGCTTCACTATTTCCTCCACTTTTAACAGAAATTATTGTTTGACAAAATTAAGCTATGGCAAAATGTTTTTGATCAGCAATATTAGAGAGTATTAAATTTTTTTCACTGATCTACCTTAAACCGGTTTCCATTTGTTTAGTTTGTCGAATAAATCGTACTCAAATCTTTTCTTTGATCAATTTTCAGGAAATAAATCTAATTCAATTTTTTTTTTTTTACAGGCATTTGTAAAGATATAAAAATTTTCTGCAATAGGCAGGAAAGGCGTATGGGTGGACACACCAGATTTTTGGTTTATATGTGGACCCCATGCCATTCTATTGTTGATTATCAGTCCAAGTTATTATATTTTATCTGTTTGCGGAATTTCGGCTTTGTCAAGATAAATAGGAGATCGTGTTTCATGTAAAGAATGAAAGTTTAGCCACTTAACCCTAAAACCGCCTTTATATGTGTTCTTGTTGCAATAATGAGTCTGATTATGTTAATTTGTGAACATGATATGAACTCCCAAGACAATTTTGGGCAATTCATTACCCTCCTCCCCTCCCCCACCAACCAGAATAGAAAATCTGCTCTTATGATTTTGACAGGTGTTAGTGTAATAATAACTTTTAAAAAAATAATTTTTATAATAGTATTTTACCTGTAGAGAATTCCGAGCAAAACAAAGCAGCCCGAAGATACGAAATAGAAGGCACCAACCCACGTATCTAAGGTTCTAGTGGACACTTCTTGGTAGAGCTTCGTTATACCGAAAGGTATACAAGAAGTGAGGATGGCGTTTATTCCGAGGTAGGTACCTGCAACGAGTTTACGATCGGTTATAAACATCATACATAATATAATAATAATAATAATTATATAATATATATTATATATTATAATAATACAAGTTGTTCTTACCTAGTTCATCTTGGCCGACGATAGTGGTGATAACGCTGTTCGGCAGAGGCAATGCAGCCAGCTTCAAGAAGTAGGCAGCGCCACCTGCGATCAAATAACTCAGTATAACCTTTATATCCTTAAATATATCCTTTATATCCTTAAATATATCCTTTATATCCTTAAATATATCCTTTACATCCTTAAATATCTTATATATTATTTCTCAAATATATATATCCCTTTCTCGGCTCCGTCAAAATCAGGAGTGATGGATTTTTTACGAATGAGGTATCAATAGAAAGAGAATATCACGTAGAGTGCGTGAATCGTAATTTTGATTCTTAATTTTATACCTGGACTTAAATAAAAGTGAATGTAAAAGTGGGAGGTTTCAAACCGTATGGTAGTGCCGTCTCAACGAATCGAGACGTTATAAATGGGGTCAAAAATTGGGGAATAACTTGGAAAGGACACAATTTTTGGCCCATTATGCATATGAATATATGAAAGCTTACTAAATCCCCTACAAAACGTAAAAAAAAAATCATCGAAATAGATAACAGTTGTGCCTGATATAAATATTTTCTTCTTTTTTTTTCTTTCTTATTCTTTTTTTTACACTTATATTCAGTTTATATTACTCATGAGAGCTCTATTTCATCAAATTTATATTTGGCATATTTTTATAGTATGGATAAAATGTTGAAATGGGACCATTCGTACCGACCCAAGGAGCAAAGTGGATTCAAATATTTTTTTAAGGAGAAACCAAGTTGATATATGTATTTCGCATCTCAAAAAACCACCAAATACGGATTTTCATAGCAAACAAAAAATGTATTTTTTTTTTCACAAAAACAGAGAGAAGGGACTTTAAACTTCAATACGTCTTTAGCTACCTACAAGAAATTTAGCAGGAATTTAGGGCCACATAAAAAACTACACAAAATAACACCAACAGGACCTTCGCAAACAAACTACAAATCGAGATAAAAAATAAAAACCTATAAGCAGTTTTATTTATTCGTTATGTAGGCATTAAATGAAAACAACATTGATACGGCTTTGAAGAGGAATAATTCAGCTTTCCAACGGATAAAGTTACATCGAATTTGGAGAACATCCTGAGGAGTTATGAATGATTTAGTGGATGAATAGTTAGTGGCAGAGGGGAAACACTAAATCCAAAGTATTTACTCTTCATAAGATATTTAAAGGAAATATTTAGAAGCTTTTGTAAAATTAAGAAAAGTATAATATTATAATTATAAATTGAATGAAACTAGGAAGGGTTAAACAATGGATGGATAAAGATCATAATATTTATAAACTGATAACTTACTAAATAGAAGTATTAAAGCTTTGCTTAGAAACATTACAAAAAGAAACTTATGCTGAGCCCTTTATGTATTTAAATCTGATACAAATATAAGGTTTGTGCGAAATATCCGCACAGGTCAACTAGTATCCTTTAAATCCTTAAATATATCCTTAATGTATTCTTCCAATACAGTGATTGAAACCAAAAAGCCTGCTTTAGTCCTTACCAGAGATGGGATATCGACATCTCCATATCGATAATGTCATAAATAGATCATCATAAATATCATTAATAAATAAAATAAATAATTTTACGGACATATATTATGGAATTACAACTCCTTACTACTGAATGACACCATCTTACTACCTTATTCATTCATTCTGATAAAAGCGTTTAGAATTTTAATGTGCAAATAAAATATATTAAAAAAGAGACAGTGTTATATGAGTTGAGCTTTTAAAAATATACTAAACATTTTCAATATATTTTTTTTTAATCTTAAAATCTTAAAATATTTGGCTGCACTTGTCGATGAATTGTATCTTAATACTAACTACTAATTATTTACTGTTTTTGTTATAAATCGTATTATTTTTAAACGAAAATTTTGGTAATTACACAATTTTAATTAATTTGTTTATCTTTTGCCTTTATTTTGCCAGTATTTACATATCGTTTTCATTCGTGTAGATTTTTTATTACTAATTTTAATTTTATTTTTTTCAAAATTTTGGGAGAATTGCGAAACTGTATTCTCGTTCCCTCTCTATTGTTATCTTGGCTTTGCTTGAGTTTTGAAACAGGCTGAAACGTCGGAATAAATGAAATAAAAATAAATACAATTTATTTATTTTTTTCTTATTCTGTACAGAATGAGAAATCTGTTGATATCGATAATAACCTAAATGACGTAGAGTCGATCTTTTTATCGATACGTTTTTTAAACCCGTAATAAATAAATAAATATCGATTCTGTAGTAGAGATGAACATATCGATATTTCCTTTAAGGATATTCGAAATTTTACCATCGGCAGTATCTACTGCGACATCATTGACTATCGATGTAGTCCCTTCCATATTTTAATTTAAAAAATTAAAATTAAGGTTTTCGGAAAACGATACGAATTATGTATGTATGCGATCGTTATAAAAAAAAATTTAAATTGGTGTTGTGATCGCATCACACAACTTTCACTTTCCACCCTTTTCTTAGCAGAAATAAGTATTTTCATACAAAGCGAAGTGAAAGTAAAAATTATATATATTTATTTATATTTTATTGTGGGTATTTTTATTAGTGTAAGTACCCTCTTATATACAAATTTTAATATTTATACCACTGTAATTTATACAATTAAATATTAAATAATTAACCTATTCCCCGTCACGATCTGTTATTTCTCTTTTAGTTAATAATCAAATTCTTTCATATTTTATATTTAACTATCTTTTATATTATAAATTAATGTTAAATGGTTAATTGCTTCAAATAAAAAAAAAAATAAAGGTACTTTAGAGGAAGCTAATATTGAAAATTAGCTATTTAAGTCCTGTTAGAGAACATCAATCAGAATAATAACCACATTTTATTTAAAGCTGCTTGATTTTACACTGAGGTAATTTAATCAAAATCGTTGATTGGAGAGGTTTTCGAGATAATCGTAAAAATATGTTTAGTCCATTATATAAAGTGGCACTTCCGGTAATCCAATTTTGACGAAAAAGTTACTGTAACATCCCTACTATATAAAAACCTTAAATATCCAATTTCACTTCCGTACGATTTTTCGTTTTTGAGCTACACTGTTAACACACACATATACCATTTTGCGGGACTTGGTTATTTGGACTCAGGGGACCTCAAAACGTGTATTTCCGTTGATAACTGAATTCAAAAAAATTTTCGATTGCAATACTTTCCTTTACCTTATATTTCATGTATATGTAAGTGAAAGTAAAAACAAACAATCAATTTTAAGAGAAAAATAAGATACTTTGGAAGCCCCTATTCATATTTAAAAATGTTTATAATATCGATGAAAATATCAACTATCGATATTTCAAGTCAAATATTTTGATGGTATCGATATTTAAAGGCCACATTAATATCGATTTGGGCCTTCGATACTCCCCTATTCTCTAGCACATAGGCGCATCAAAAAAAGATGCCATCTTCTTCTTCAAATTAATTAATAAAGACTTCAATTCTACCCTCCTTAACAAAATTAATTTTCTAGCTCCTGCCCATCTTCTTCATCCTCAGCATTTTACCATGAATTTTCATTCAACCGATTATGCCTTCCTTTCAACCATAGATCGAATTCAGCGAAATCACTTGCATCCCATTTTCTAGTTTTTTTTTATTAGCTTCTCATACAATCCCTAGAGCTTTTTGAAAATTATCGATGGTAAAATATCGAATATGGGAAGAAAATATCGATATTATAGACTGTCGATGACCCTCTCTAGTACTTATTGCAAACTTTGTGTAAATGGGCAACAAAATCAGCTTCATTGCTGGAAGGTGTTATAAAAAATAATGAAAGGCTTGGTGAACCCGAAGTACAAATTCCGGATTGCCGATTTAGACGAAAATGTAGCAGTAACATCAAAAGCCTATAAAAATCTTAAATACGCAATTTCCCTTTTGTACGACTATCTGTTGTTGAGCTAGACTGTTCACATACATACACACACTTGGTTATTTTGACTCAGGGGAACTCAAAAGGTGTATTTTCCGTTGAAAACTAAGATTCGAAAATTTTCACGATCGCAATGTTTTCCTTTACTATATGGCATGGCGGATTTACCAGTGAACATTCAGGAGAGGATTTGTGAAGACCCCAGAAGATGGAAGATGATCCTCCGGGAGGATACATTGGAACAATGGAATTGGCAGTGGATGACAACCCCTAACGGGTCCACACTGAGAAATTTCTTTTCCACCGTTGAATCGCGCCTAGAAAAGAAATGGGTCCTCCCGTACTACTGGGTCGCACAGATCCTCACGGGGCATGGGGGTTTCAGAGCGAAAATTTTTAAACAAAAGCCTGCACCTGCTATGAGGCATTGAGGGCCAAATCAATGAGGGATACAGGGCTTTACGTTCTAGCAGAAAGACAATTACCCCAACTGGTGTCTCAACAAAACTACCCGCAC
This sequence comes from Nezara viridula, assembly GCA_928085145.1. Classification (NCBI taxonomy): domain Eukaryota; kingdom Metazoa; phylum Arthropoda; class Insecta; order Hemiptera; family Pentatomidae; genus Nezara; species Nezara viridula. The sequence goes on from OV725079.1 coordinate 4,794,397, forward strand.
TTTAAAGATTTTGTATGCGGGAGGAAAAAAAACTGTGGGCCTAACTCACTTCTCCTTGGGAAGGCGTGAAGCAGCAGTACCTGGAAGGCCGCCGATTAGGACAGAAGAAGAAGATGGAGGACGATAAAATAAGAGATAAGTTATGAAGGAGTAAATGTAAAAATGTAAAAAGATAAACTTGCAACAGTGATTTGTTATGCAATGTGTATCAATTCACTGCTGCAAATTCCCGTTTTGTCTTAAAGGCAGGGCAGCGAGGAAAATAAAATAAAATAAAATAAAATATAGGTAAGTGAAAGTAAAAACGTTAGTTACTTACCAAGATACAGTAAGACTTCGGTGTTGATGAAGGCATGCATAAAAGCTGCAGCGCTGTTTACAAAACAGACTACGATTCCTATGCTCAGCTCCTTAAAATGGAACACGTTCCTGAGGATTGTCGGGCCCACAACCGATCCTGTATTAAAGAATTGAAATCGATTACCATTTCTTAACAATATTATTATTATTTTAAATTGAAATATGCTGTTACTGATAATTACCGACAATGGCGATCAGGAAAGAGAAAAGCCCTAAGACCTGGCCTTGATACATTGAATAATGGAACTTTATCTGGGTGAATTTTCCACTGTGGAGTGCCTCACCTATGAAAATTAGAAAAATAATTTTGTAAATAACAAATTTGAGATGTACATATAATTTATTCTAAAGAGATATGTTCTAGTTTAGTAAAAATATTCACCAGTCCACCACTTTCATAGAATTCATCTATCTCAAATTATATAAAATTTAACTTGTTATTGTTCATTTAGTTACATTTATTCTCCATCGTTTTCAACATCTCCTTCGTTGTCAGCGCTCTCTAAAATGAATTTCTTCCCGAACACAAACTCATCTTTATAGAACGGGTAATTATTTACTGGCACAAATTAGCTTTCATTAAATTAGGGTACATTGTATAGCAAAGTTTGCCAATATCCATATTGGAAACACGCCAAATTCCGACAATTTTTTTAAAATAAACAACCAAAGGTGTGTGCTTTACACGACAGAATTGAAAACATCAATAAGGCTAGATTAATAACATGAAATTAAGTTATTATTAATAGTACATTATAAATAGGATGAAATGCTGAACGATTTCCTCGCTTACAGTATACAGGTCCGATTTTTAGTTTCTGAGATAATTTTATGCATATCTTCAATTAAACTCGTTATCATTTGGTTTTCGACATTATTTCTTCCATTTTCTCCTCTCTAAAATGGCGTCACTAAAAGATAAAATTTTGACTCATTTGAAACTCATTACAAAGGGAATGAATTCATGAACATTTCCCTCGCAAACAATATTTAGGCCCGAATTTCAGTTTTTGAGCTATTTTAATCCATATTCTAAAACATTTCAATTAATCGACTCCAAGCCGACTTTATTCGGGCGTTACACATCGGAGATCTGACGGCTCAAAATAATTCAATTTCCACAAAAAAAGTGTTCACTTAAAAATATATAAGAAGGAGTTGATCGGGGGATGCGGTCAAATAAATACTAAATCATAGAAATAGTATTATTTAATTATTACGCTTACGTTTCGACCCATCTCGCAGGTCTTCATCAGGGCTACAAAAGATACAAAATATAAAAGGTACATGGTGTAAATAAAATAAATGAATAATAAGTAGATATTAAATAAGAAACAATTGTCTGATAATGAAATAATAAGATGATATCACAGATATAGTGGGTGACAATGTAATTAAAATATCAAGTGTTATATATATAGAAGATGTATAAAAAAAAAAATAGAAAATAAGTATGATTAAAAATAGAAAGCAAAGAAGAATATAGTATGTAAGTTAAAAGTAAACAGATAAAAGATAAGAAATGAAAATTTCTTATTTTCTATTTTTTGTTTGTATCTTCTATATATATAATATTTTAACTACATTGTCACCCACTATATCTCTGATATCATCTTATTATTTCTTTATTCAGACAACTGTTCCTTATTTAATATCTACTTATTATTCATTTATTTTATTTTTACCATGTACCTTTTATATTTCGTAGCCCTGATGAAGACCTGCAAGGTGGGTCGAAACGTAGGCATAATAATTAAATAATACTATTTCTATGATTTAGTGTTTATTTGACCGCACCCCCCGATCAACGCCTTCTCATTTTATATCATGGTCAACCATCTCTACATCACTAAAAAAAATATAGGTTGCGATGATTTGAAGCTAGGTTCACAAAGTCTTCGGGGTCTGTTTATAATTTGATAAAAAGTCAATATCAGTGACTCCGCATATATCCTTACCATATTTTAAAAAAAAATATTATTACAATATAGCAACACAATTTCACAATTATAACAAGAAATAATTACCGGTGAATATGATCGGAGCTACTGCCAAACAGATCAGCATAAACCAAAGCACTGTGACGTTTTCTCTCCACTTGAAAACCTTCTTCAAGCTATCCGTTGATTCTTTGAAAGTCTTGCGGTCGTATCCCTTATTCTTGACCAAGATCACGATCAGAATCAAAGCCAAAACGTTCAATCCGATACACAAGATGAAGAGCCAGAGATAGCCGAACGTGGTCACTACAAGTGTTGTCAGCAAACCTCCAAACATAGCCACAGTAAGGGTAGAGACTACGTACAGCTGCATTCTGAAAATTAGGAAAATATATTAAGTTAAACAAGAATGAAGTAAATGTCGTCAGTTTATCGCGAAAAGTCATTATGTGACTTTTAAGATCAGTTAAAGACAGCAATGTAGTCGATATCCTCCAGTATTTACTCCTTTATGTGATATTGAATGAGGGAATGAGAAGGAATATATAGGAATGTGAGGTTGCACGATGCATTGTACTCAATTGTGCAGGGGAGAAATTATTCATGGAAATGTCTCATATCGATAAACTAACGAATGGGAGGCAGTGGAGACTTTATAAATAATGGTTTTATTCATAATGTTACAAACGGCATCTAAAATACAGAGTAATGTAATACGGATATATGATTTGACTACATAAGTTCACTCCAGGTCTCCTGCAGTAAGAGACATCAAGGGAATAAACTACATGAGTGGTTTGGTCTTAGAAGAATGGGGGTTATATGCTCAGGAATAGTAGGGGGGATAAATCAATTCTGGACGGTCTAGGAAGTGTGTGAATGAAGTTATATCTATTAAGAATTGACATCCTTATCTTTTAGAATTGATATGAAGTCTGTGAGAAAGTACTCTTTAGCTGAAATCGGTTATTGTTCCCTAAGTCTTCATAAGTGCCTTCTGTCCGGTCAGTACATTCTAGATAACCATTTCTACGCTATCAGAGATAGCTTGACCTGGCTATCTAGGGTTTTGTGCCTTAATGCTAAAAGTTAATATTAATAGTTGTTATGGATTAAGTCCGTTCCGTAACTGATGAAGAAGGACGCTAGAACAAGGACGGATCAGGTAGCAACAGCTGGAGAAGGACGCTGGAAAAGAGAAGAGAAGGCACTTGAGTCTGGGACATTGAGGCGGAACGACGTTAGCTGAGAAGTGAAGTCTACTACAAGATTAAGAAGATCAAGCCTATAGTTATAACACTTTAATAGAGTCAATTTATTACAGTTGTCAAAACAAATTGTTTTATTATACAGGAGTGAAAAGTCATTTTATTTAGTTGTCCTACATGCCTCACAACTGAAGAATAACAAACCAGGTGAGTCAATTCATTTAAAGTGTATTTACTAAGTTCCACATTCCATATATATATTCTTATTGTTTCTTCTCACTCAGTGTTAGTTGTTGCCCAAATGCGAGACCGATACGAGTCTTGGTCATCGTCTCGGTCTTGCTCAAGACTCTCGCAACAGTCTTGCAGTTAAATATTAGTTTATTATTATAAATATATTACTGTAATTTTTTAGATAGGAGAAACCTAACTAAGCCCGAATGAAAAATTAGAGGAGTTAAATGCAAAAGTATAATTAACATAATTAATAATTAATAATTAACATATAGTACCTAAGATTGTCAAGTATTAGTAACTATTTTGCCTTATTTTTTAATTAAAAAATCGATCTTTTTTACCAGTCCTGGTCTTGGTCTTGCAACAGTTAGGAAGCCTTGCAATGTGCAAGACCAAGTCTAATTTTGGGCAACACAGTGTCACAAAAGTATTAGGTTCCCGAATTCCCAACAACAGTTAAACACCCTCAAGAAGTCTATATCTCGTGCCGGGGTTTTGTTTTATTAATCACGAGTGTAAATAACATAAATCTCCGATATAAAGAGGAAGAATATTCACAATTCTCGCCAAAACAAATTATTTACATTTAACTTTTAATAGGTTATTTACAATTGGCGCCGAACATAAATAAACTGTTGATTGGGTCACGGAAGATTGTCATTTAATTTATTAAAAAGTAAATAAGTTTGTTTATTTCGCAATTTCAAAATGGCGTCGCGCAAAGACCACGCTAAAATGTAAAAACAATCTAGACTCCGATTAAAAACATGTAAATGTTCGCAATTTTGAGGTTATTGTCTGACGCATAAATTAATCATGCATTCTCAAACAATGAAACAAGTAACAGCCAGTTGAGTCTCAACTTGTCCCAGACAGGAATCCATTCATGTTCAATTAAGGCAGGAACATGTCAACATGCCAGGAATTTTCTTTTATTTCAAAAGGAAGACCACATGGTGTAGAAAACTCTAACGGCCCAGCAGGCAACTAGAAGACATGGAGGAGAGGTGTCCCCATGGAGAGAGGCCACCATAACAGAACCACAAACATACAAGGAGGGGAGGAGGTGCGAAAGAATCGATCGCTTCCCCTGCCAAAAACAAATGTTGAGGGGGCGAGAATATCTAGTCACTCCCTCCCCCTCTCCAATATTTTGAAGTAAAAAAATTAAAATATAAAAACTGTAGGAATGAATAAAATGTTTAAGCTAAAATTGACTAAGAAAATCCGACTAATTGGCTCATCTACAAAGTAGAGCCCCTAGTACAGAAACTGAACTAGTTTGCCAAGCCTGAAAAGATACGGAAATATCGATTCTTCTGCCCTCCTTATTAAAATTAATTTTCTAGTTCCTGTCTCGCTTTGTCATCCTCATTTTTTTTTTTCCAGAAATTTCTATTCAAACAATAATGCCTTCCATTCACCCATGGATCGGATTCAGTGAAATGCTAATTTAATTAGTTCTTAACGCATGGAACAATAAAGAAACTGGACTTTCAATATCTCATGATATGAATGCAAGGATGTTAAGATGAGCGATGGATCAGGTAGAATCAACAAAGATGCTGAAGAGCTTTATGCCGCAAGTTTGCTTTTTGCGGTCATGTATTTAAAAGATTCGTACGGCTAAGAGAAAATATAAATTAAAAGCTGAAAATTATAGAAACATTACCTTAATGGCAATTCCTCAGGAGTCGATTCCGCCATGAGGATGCAAGCCGCTCCCATCTGCATTATATTTTCGCCGAAACCTCCGGATGCAATGGCCTGCATTATGGCCAGGAACCAAGGTGAGGAGTTCCAATAGTAGGCGGATGCGAAGGATGCGCAGGCGCTAACCAACTCTCCAGTGACGCCTACGTACATCAAGATTTTGCTCTTTCCAGTCAGATCTCGGATGAAACCGAACGTAAAACCACAGAATGCCGCTATAATGGCCTGTATTCCTGCTTTTGTAGATAATATTGCTGTAACAAAAAAATTTAATTAAACAGATAAGAGATTAGAAGCTGTAAAAGGGATATTATTTATGATAACTTATCGAATATTTATATCGATTTTTTCAATTATATCAAATAATGTGTACACAACAGAAATTATTGAAAAAATGTTTAGAAAAAATGAATTAAAAAAAATTGAATACGCGACTTATAACAGTCTATAATATAATAATATTGATGTTAAATATTTCAGAAGAATTACATACATAGATAGATAGGTAGATAGGAAATAACTTTATTCTGAGACACAGTCCCTTGATAATTACAAAATAGAACGAAATTAAAAGATTACATCTGGCCAAAATAAAATAAATCGAAAAAAAGAAATAATGTAAAGAAAATATAAGGTAAACATTCCATATACAAAACAAACTAAACTATATACAAAACAATGAACACAATGACAAGACACTGTAACCAAGATTAAGGAAGGAGTGAAAAAAAAAAAGAAACTCGACTCTCTTTTGTTTCCTGTGACTAATTATTAATTCATATTTTAGTATGTGCATGTGCTCTTACATCTTATACGTGTTGTATCTTCATTATCTTTTTTTGATGTTTAGATGTGGCATGCCATAATATTGTATATAGAATAAGTCTCTTTTTTTTTTTGTTATTTGTATTATCTTAAATATCTTCCTTTTTATCTTTAATTGTATATAGTAATTATGTTTGAATTCCCTCTTTTTCCTTGTATTTTATTTCTTTTTATTGTACATAGTATTAATTCTGTAAATATTTCTTTCTGTAAAAAGAATTTTTATAAAAATATCCAACCTAACTCCTTATCACCTGAGCTAGCATGGTGGAGTAAATATTTAATGATTGCCAAATAATGAGTAAGTACTTTATGTTTCCTAGATTTATCTCTTTAGATATGAAAGGCTGGTAAGCCAGGCTAAATAAATAAATATGTTTTTAAATTATCCTTTTTTTGGCACACTTAAAGCTATTTGCACTGAACCATCAGTATACACTTTTAAGAAAACAATAAAGAATTAAAAAATAAAAATATATTAAATTCTTTATTAAAATCAGTTTTGTGTTTCTGTTGAGAAAACAGAAAGCTGAATATGACAATATAAAGTGTCTGATCAATATATAAATACATTATCATTTAGTATTGATATTTGACAGTGAATGGCATGAAATAAATGTATGTTGTCGAATGGTTAATACTATCTGACTGTTTTTGGGATAGGAATTGGAATAGGAGGGATTTATAATGTGGATATGGATGGGGAATGTCGAATTTTGATAGGGAGGGAATTTCAGAAATTTACAGAGCGAGCAATATATTTTTTAATAGTTTTGGAATGAGGAAGATCCGTGAGAAGGCATGTAAAGGTTAGAAGGTCGAGATCTTGTGGACAGGGAATGGACTGAGGATTCGAACTGGAAAAAGTTGTACTCGTAAGAAGGGCGATGGTTGTTGATGATTTGGTAGAGGTACATTGTTCCTGATACTTATAAAATTAATAGTATTTTTAAAAGAAAAAAATTAAGACCCTTAAATCTTTTTCAAGTTTAAAAAACATGGTCTCCAGGACTAATGATCGAGTTGATCCTTAAAATAAGAGTTGGGTCTACTCAATAGAATGTTCATATTCTGCCATTTATATAGGGCAGGCGGGAAGAAAACTAAAAAGTAGAATAAAAGAACACCTCCCTGGTTCAGGCCATGCAAGGTAAAACTGTTGCTTGCTATTTCTAAATAGAAAAGAATGGACTATTTTGAAAAGGATTATAAAAAATGACACAATAAGCCTGAATGTACAAAGTACTCAATTTGAGGATTCTACACTCATAAAACCAGTGGTGGAAAAAGAAAACAGTACGTAGGAGTAGGGATAGCCCATTTGGTCAATAGTTTTATTTATTTTTTTTAGTCCTCATTTGACAAGCTGGAGAGGAGGATCACCATCAGTTGTGTGATTACCATTATTATTGATTAATTTATCAAGATTTGATTTTAAATTGTTAAATTAGGTTTAATTATTATTTATAAAAGTTTAGGTTTATTATTTTCAATAATCAACCATTGTGATCGCCCAAAAAATTCAAAAACTTAAACCCCTCTCAAAATTTGAGGTTTCGCTTTTCAGAATGCGTAGAATCCGAAAAACGAATAAGATTTTTTTTGTCCGTCCGCCGTCCGCGCATTTTCTCCGAAACTGCTGGACCAATTTTTTTCAAATTTCGATATAAAATCAGAGCTCACCCGAGGTTGATCCTCCTTCATCGACATTATTACCCGCCTTTTACTTACAAAATGGCGGCCGAAAAACCTGCGTTGCTATAGACTGTAGCGCCTAAACGAATGTACCGATTTCAATGAAACTTCGCTAAAGTCATTTTCTCTACGCCCTTTAAATTTATCTATATAACATACTTCAACGAAAAGAAGCTGGAAAAAAGTTACGAGGGATGGTAAAATTTATTTCTGAATAACTTAAAAAGCATACACTTTTTTTTCGATAAGGTTTTTTAAAAGTTTACGAAATTTCCTAAAAACCAAAAAAAAAAATCGGACAATTAGGAGAAAAGATATGGTCTCTAGTTTTTTTAAAAATATATTCTACTTCAAATGTCATTTCCTTTGTTTGGTTTTTAAATTTTGAATGTGTTACTGAAGTAACGCTATTTTTTTAGCATATCACTATTGATTAAAAAAAAATAACGGACAAAAACATTTTTTATTCTACGCATCCTGAAATGCGATACCTCAATTTTTGAGAGAGAGTTAAATTTATGAATTTTTTGGTTGATCACAATGGTTGATTATTGAAAATAATAAACCAAAATTCATTAAAATCGGACAATTAGAAGCAAAGATATGGTCTCTAAGATTATAAGATAAGGTTATATCCTTTGTTTTGGTTTTTTAATGCGTTACTGAATTAATGCTATTTTTTTTTTTGCATATTACTAATGATTAATAAAAAATTTTTTATTCTAATAATTGGAATCATCTTTTATTTATTTTTCTTTGTAACTCGGAATGTTACTTTAGATGTATAATTGTTTGGAAATAATAAACCATTGTGGAATAATTTGCAGCGTTTTTATTGTTGTTGTTAATTTTATTATCAAGAAATACCTACAGAATATAAACAAATATAGCGTCTATAATTTTTACTATTAATTCCTCTTTGTCTGAAAACACTGCTAATTTTTGCCAAGAAGTGGGTATAAGTGAAAGTTGTGTGATGTGCGCAATGCACCCGATTTTGTGTTTCCAGACGAGGTTCAATAGATGGAGAAACATTTTCTTTCGTTTACTGCCCATACACCTCCTCATTATCGGAATTATTCCATCCAGTACCGCTAGTGACTAATCGAGTTTCATTTTAGAGATCGATTCTCCTGTTCTTCTTCATCGATATAATCATCATCTTCCTCTATAGTTCTGGCTTTATCTCTTCTTTTCCGCAATTTCTCAAAATGTTCTCTCCATTTCTCCATTATCTCATCATTCCGCCAGATAATTCTTCCGTTTCTTGATATTATCGATTTCTTTTAATGTTGGCTATATCTCCTTTCTCATTATTTTGAGTACTTCGTAAAAAACATTTTGGTTTTCTTTGGCATTTTCTTCAAGTTTGTGGCCTGGACCTTATCAAAAAAGCCTCTTATCAGCAAGTACTCTGTCCTTGGTTTCAGCCGTCATTTTGAAAGGTAAAGGCGGAGAGTAATGTCGATGAAGGAGGATCATCCTCGGGTGACCTCTGATTTTATACCCAGTAGTTTCGGAGAAAATGTGCGGTAAATTATCTTCCTAGTTAAAAATAAAAAAATAAAAGGTGATTCCAATTAATGGACTAAACTTCTTATTTTAATCATTAGTAATATGCTAAAAAAAATAGCATTACTTTAGTAACACGTTCATAAATCAAAAACCAAAACAAAGGATATGACCTTAACATATAATCTTAGATACCATATCTTTGCTAATAATTGTCCGATTTTAATGATTTTTTTTTTTTTGGAAATTTTTTAAACTTTTAAATAACCATATAAAATAACAAATAAAGTGTGTATTTTTTTAGTTATTCGGAATCTAATTTTACCATCTCTCGTAACTTTAAGATAAATTTAAAGAACATCGAGAATAAGACTAGTGACAAATCGATAATATCTACTTACAGGTGATGTGGTCCATGATTGACTTGTCAGGACAGATGAATTTGTTGATGTCCTCCGGTGGACCCGCAGGATTGCACAACTTCTGGACCAGCATGTTGTAGCTCACACCGGAAGCCATCAACATCCCCATCGTGCTCACGATGACGGGGAACACGACGGAGAGACCCTTCAAGACGCTGAGGATTCCCATCTTGATGGTTCGAGACTGCTCCGTTCACGTCCAGTTCCGTTAGTTTTCATATTCACTTATCTTATCGCTGATTGTGCGATGTGATTTCTTCCCAACATTCAGCGAAGTTGAATGAGTAATTGTTGGCTGAAGTGGTACTATTGTCTTGATGTGTTTATCTTCTCTCAATTGTAGCATCAGAGCGTAACGAATAATATTGTTTATCTAATTTTAGATTTGTTATCAATCTTATTCAGTGCCGACAATTTTTAAATCACAGCTATTCATTGGTGTATTGGTACAGTACCAAAAACAATTTTAGCACGAGATCACTATGTGTTATTATCAGTCCAAATTAATAATACAATTTTTCCACAAATTACATTCTACCGCACACATTGGCAAAAGATGGGCATACAATTTATCGTCGACATGGACATGTTCAAGTGACCTTTCTGTTTTTACAAGAAAACAGCAAGAATGGACCGAAAAATAAAAAACAATCCTATGAAAGAAAGGCGGATAATAATGTCGATGAAGGAGGATCATCCTCGGGTGACCTCTGATTTTATATCCAAATTTGAAAAAAAATCGGTTCTGTAGTTTCGGAGAAAATGCGCGGACGGCGGACGGACAAAAATATTTTTATTCGTTTTTCGAATTCTACCAATCCTGAAACGTGAAACCTCAATTATTGAGAGGGGGTTAAGTTTTTGAATTTTTTGGTCGATCGCAATGGTTGATTATTGATAATAATAAACCAAAAATATCTAAAAATCACGATATCTCTACTAATAGTGCTTTGATTTCGATGAAACTTCCTTCATTTTTTAGGAAATGTAAATACCTTTGAAACATCTTATTACAATATCAACAAACAAGTGTGTACTTTTTGAGTTATTCGGAATTTAATTTTACCATCCCTCGTAACTTTTTTTCCAGCTTCTTTTCGTTGAATTATGTTATATAGATAAATTTAAAGGGCGTAGAAAAAGTGACTTTAGCGAAGTTTCATTGAAATCGGTACATTCGTTTAGGCGCTACAGTCTATAGCAACGCAGGTTTTTCGGCCGCCATTTTGGAAGTAAAAGACGGATAATAATGTCAATGAAAGAAGATCTCTGATTTTATATTCAAATTTTTAAAAAATCAATTCTGTAGTTTCTGTGAAAATATGCGGACGGCGGACGGACAAAAAAAAAAGTATTCGTTTTTCGGATTCTAAGAATCCTGAAACTTGAAACCTCAAATTTTGAGAGGGAATTAAGTTTTTGAATTTTTTGGTCGATCACAATGGTAGATTATTGAAAATAATAAACCAAAACAATGGAAATTTCGACTCATCTGCTTAAACCTGTAATTATAAAATTTGACAACAATTGTACTAGAAACGAATAATTTTACGTCATCGATCCATAAGTACTGTCTGTATCAACTTTTTACTTTCCTTCTTATACTAAGTAAGAAAGGTATTGCGATCGGATCAAATTTCCGATATGCAGGTTTTGAATATGCAGGGATCTATACGTTTCAGAGCCACATGAAAAACAGCAAAAAAAAAAACTTTTTTGGAAGGTAATGAAATTCCCTACAAAACTGTATAAAAATCGTTCATTTCGGACAACTATTAACGAAGTTACATCTATTCAATTTCCAATGTAAGATTACAGGTTCACGTATCTTGGTGAATGAGAGAAAACAGATAACAAAGTGAAAGTAAGAAAATCCGTTGCCCGCATCACACACGCTTCACTATTTCCTTTACTTTTAACAGAAACAGCAATATTAGAGGGTATTGAAATGTTTACACTGATTTATCTTAAAACAGTTTACATTGCTTTAGTTTATCGTACTCAAATGTTTTCTTTGATCAATTTTCTGACTGTGACAAGTTTTTTCTGAAACTACTGAACCGATTTTGTTGCTTGTTTTTTATTTTGTAGGGTTTTGACTACTGATGCCTGTGACAGAAATTCGGTGCTCCATGCGCAATAGCTTGCGCGAACTAAATGAAAAACCTGTTTTTATATAGACTGTAGTGCGAAAGCGGCTTTAGCGATTTTGATGAAACTTTCCTAACTGATTATTGTCTTTTCAATTTTTGTATACAGACTAAATTCCCGAAAAAATTCAGGAAAAAAGTTATAAAGAAAAGAAAAATGTTATGGGGCCTAACTCTCTAAGCATGTATTATACGGTAAAATTTATAATATAAAATTTGAAAAGTAATTCAATTACCAATAAAACAAACAAAAAATCATCAGAATTGAACCAGTATTACCGATGACATAGCTTATTCTATTTTTTACACAATTTTTAACTTTTTAGTTTCCTACCTATACTAAGCTATTGCAAAAAGTTTTTGACCAGCAATATTAGGAAGTATTGAAATTTTTACACTGATCTACCTTAAGCCGGTTTGCATTTCTTTAGTTTATCAAATAAATCGTACTAAAATCTTTTGTTTGATCAATTTTCAGGAAAATGTATCTAGTTCAGTTCTTTTTTGTTTCTTCATGAACATATTTAAAGATATAAAAACTTCTGAAATAGGTAGAAAAGTCGTATAAGTGGACACACCAGATTTCTTTATTAACATCTTTCATTCTTTATGGCTAGCTCCTACTGTCTTCTGGCCATACAGAATTTTGAAAAAAAAAAACTAATGTATGCCACTTCTAACAATTATCCTCATAAATATTCCTACTTTCAATTTCATTACCGAGGACGTGTTAACTCACGGTAAGACACAGACTTCTTAAGCTCAAAGTCCTGAGTTTGAATTAGACAATTATTTATTCTGTAACATCAGATGTGGATTGACGCTGGGATCTATCCTCCTGAAGAACACTTTGCCTATGTTGAGCGAGTAATCTTAATAAAATAATTAATTAACAAAAAAAACTTAGCGGTCGAGCGTGATCTTGACCCGATCCTCTCAATGCACAATAATTGGATATGAAATATTACTTTCTTACAAAGTACTAAACCCGAGAGTACTGCCACATGAAGAGTATAATCAAATACTACCCGCATCTTACGTTAATTTTAACAATATAATTAACTTTTAAAATTAAAAATACTGCTTATCTTTTTATCTTGTTATTATTTGAAACCAAAATTGGATTAATATGAAATATATTTTAAGTGATATTTGATTTTTAAAATTGAAAATAAATGATTTTCACAATCGACTAATTTTGAAAGTGGTGTAAGTCCATTTGCAGCATGTAAATATATATTATTTTAGTTAAACTTGCCCAAAACAAATTAATACAATCAAATTACATTTTGATAAATCAATAGAAACTTTTAATTGTCTCGAAACAAGATAAAATCGACTTACTTCACTTTTAAAATAAACGGACCATATAATAAGGTAATATAGAATTATAAATTAGTAAAACAAGTATACTATAAAGTAATATAGAACCCGTTTCCGGTTCTCAGGACTGGATGATTTTGATAAATGAAGTGTCAAAAAAAAATAAAATAAAATAAAAAAAATTACATATATGTGAAGAATTGCAATCATTAAATTTCTATCACAATTTTACTTTTTTTTTCCCTGATTGAATTATATTACATTCGATCATAATTAAGGACATTGGTAACAGTGATATAAATAGTTCATTCACACCATAAAAAATTTATTCATTGAAAAATAGATGATTCAAAACTCTGACGTTTGTAAGTAAACGGACCAAGATAAGGCAAATTGCGTTTTAAAGATTTCGAAGCGAACAAAAAGTAGATATGGTGTTCTGGACATTTGCCAAATATTATATTGAAAAGCTGATATTCTGTGTTTTGGGTTTGTTGGAGTTTGTCCAGTCATTGAATGAATATAGAAGGAAATGGTGGGACACAATTTTTGACCCAAGTCGTCACTCCTAGGTGGTCAGCGAGATGTTGGAGGATCTTCGATTATTTCAGAAAAAACTATCCATCGCATCGACAAAGACTTTTAACAAAATTAAAGCTGATAAAATTTGCAATATCATTGACTATATATCTGTTTGCACTATCTCTCTTGGGCTTCGAGATATCGGTCGTCAATTTTACCTAATTTATTTTACTCTATTTGATTCGCTAACTTTTGATCGCTTTGTTGTACGATTATTTCATGAGAAAGAATGTTTTAATAATTAAATTTCTTTCAAGAATATATAATATTTTACTAGTTTATCTTAAATGGTTCAAAAGTTAGATCAATAATAACTTTATGTGAATTCAAAGATTTTGCAGAAGAAAATAATTTTTAGTTGTATTTTATACGTTATTGTATATATTTATATGTATATCCATATATAATATATATGCGTCGAGGTTTAGATATATAGAGAGCTAAAGCAATATAATAACGAATATTATGAAAATGAATTTTTCAAGCTAATTCTTAAAATTCTTTTAATTATTAAACACTTTTATTCCCATGTATAGTCGTAAAACTAAGCGATTAAGAGTTAGCGAGTCAAATGGAATAAAATAAAAAATGAGGTAATATTTTTTTTCCCAAATTATCGATAGTTGACGACGAATTTCTCGGAAACCACGAGAGATAGTGTAAAACAATATGTAGTCAATCATATTACAAATTTCATCAGCTTTATCTCTATAAAGAAGTTTTTGTCGATACGATGGATAGTTTTTCAGATATAAGCGAATTTCGCTACCACCCAGGAGTGGCGACTTGAGTCAAAAATACTTCATGAGAAATTAGATTTCCGAATAACTTAAAATGTAACCCAATACATTTGATATTTATATTTGGTAAATTACAATGTTTCAAGCGTGTTTAACTGTTTACGAAATTTCCTAAAAAACAATAAAGGAATTATAAAAATCGGACGATTTGGAATAGAGTTACTGCGTTCTGAAGAGCAAAAACACCATATGCTCTTTGTAAAGCTAATCTAATTTATTTTGATTCTCAACTGAATCGTTCGAAATTGTTTCCTATATCTCTTTACAAATAATTAAAATCAAAGAAATATTCTTATGCAAGCTGAAATTAGTAAACTTCTTTTATTGATTTTTCTCTAACTGCTAAGGGAAAAAATCGCTGTATCTCTACTAATAATGCATCGATTTCGATGAAACTTCTTTTGTTTTTAGGCAATTTAAATACCATTAAAACATCTTATCATAATATCACCAAAAAAGTGTATATTTTTTTATTTATTCGGAATATAATTTTCGTTGAAGTATGTTTTATAGACAAATTTAAAGGGTGAAGGTAACAAAATGATTTTTGCGAAGTTTCATTAAAATCGATACATCCGTTTAGGCGCTACATTCTGTAGCAATGTAGATTTTTCTGCATTTTTTTTTCTCCTTTATTAACTCATCAAATTCTTTCAAAAGTTATATTTAGCATTTTTTCATAACTTTTAATAATGTGAAATGGTTAAATTTTTAAAATAAACCATATTGAAGGTACTTCAGAGGAAGACGTATATGAACATTGGTCATTTAAGCCCTGTAAAGTGACATCAACGGGGACAAGACCTAATTGATATTAAAGACCACTTAATTATACAATGAGTTTAATCAAAATCGTTAGAGCCGTTTTTGAGAAAATTGTGAAAATGTGTTGATATAAAGTGGCACTTCCGGTTGGCCGATTTTAAGGATAAAGTTGCCGTCACATCTAAGGCATATACCTATCTTAAACATGTAATATCAGTTTCGTATCACTTTTCGTTTTTGAGCTAGACTGCTAACATACAAACACACAGACCATTTTTCGGGAGTCGGTCATTTCTACTCAGGGTACCTCAAAACGTGTATTTTCGTTGAAAACCCAGATTCAAAAATTTTCTCGATCGCAATACTTACTCTTACTGTACATTACTTATATACGTAAATGAAAGTAAAAATAATTTTATATAAACTATTTAGAAATATTAACCATTGTGTAATAATTTGCAGCTTTTTTCAATTATAACTTGTAATATAATAAACATAGAAACATGTTAAGAATAATATATTAAAAAATTATATCTAAAAGCATTATTTTTGGTGCAATAACCATTTATTTTTCTAACAGCTCTTCAAAGACCAGTTAAACATTATTTTATATTATTTTCTTCTTTTTCATTCCGAATAATTACTTTAACAAAAAAAAAAAAAAAAAAATCTACGCTCCTCTTTCTTAAATTAATCCAATGGGCTATTGGTCCCTGGGACGAACTTTCTCGACTACAGGTCAAATATTAAATTTATCACAGAAAATTCCGCCTTTCCCGATTCTATATTAAAAAAAAATCAATGAAATTATTATAAAATATATTTAATGTTTTCTTTTAAAAAATTATTTAAGGTAAAAGATAAAAACAATCTCAGTGATTACAGTCGAGCTGTGCTCACCACTCTCATTCTGCCTCTGTAGTTAAGTGATTTAAATTCAAATATAAAAATCCACAAAGTCGATGTTTGTTATAAATGAGTAAATAATGCAAACAAAATAATTATAAAAAAATATATATTGTAGTGTTTAAACAGCTGAAATCAATGAAGGCTTTATCAGTTAATTTTGATATCACACTTGAGATAGTTAAAGACAGCAAAAGGCAAAAGTAAACAAAATAATTAAAATGATGTAAATCCCATAAAGTCTACCTTTTATAGTAACTGTTTGAAATTAGCTCTAAAAATTAAGTTTTTCGTTAATCATACTAAAAATTAATGAACCATAT
The DNA here is from genome assembly GCA_928085145.1 of Nezara viridula. Classification (NCBI taxonomy): domain Eukaryota; kingdom Metazoa; phylum Arthropoda; class Insecta; order Hemiptera; family Pentatomidae; genus Nezara; species Nezara viridula. The sequence goes on from OV725079.1 coordinate 4,811,158, forward strand.
GGCTATATAATAGTAGTTTAATAAGAAAAATTAAAGTACTAACTTGTGAGCGGAGTGGCTCAGTAGGTTAGGCACTAGGCTACTAAGCTCATAGCCCTGGCCAAAAAATCAACCTCATTGCAGGCGAAGGTTTGATTGTGAATTACAGAAGTGTATGTTATTCTGAGTAAAAAGAACCTGCCGTTCCGGAGCAGCTCCTTTCAAAAATGGCGGCTTATTTAAAGAATATTAGGCCACTAACTTCAGGATCTAAACGGAAAATTCACTTTGAAAAATGTGAGAAAAGTTTATATTTTTTTGAACTTGTATATATGGGTTTAGGAATGTACGAAACAATATTCCTAACGTGGGCAGCCAAGTAATAAATTTTTACTGCTAAAAAACTCAGATTTTTTCGTTATTATTATTTTTTTTTCACCTATAACTCCTAAACGATGTGTCAAAGTGAAAATTGTACTCTTTAGTAAATTAATTAACGTTTAATTATAGGTCGAACGAGTACCCAAAGCTAATAATTTGGTTAAGTATTAAGGTAGAAAACCACGGTACAAAATTTGTCAAAAACTGGAATAAATTACTGTAAATGGTCCAGTAACTTGGAAAGGAGTCCCTTGAGAGAAAAATTTGTAGAATTAAAGTTGTAGAGCATCAAATTTTGAATCCAGTGAGTACTGAAATTTTTATTGTAGGCCAATTATATACCTCGAAACGGAATTCGTTATTTATTTATGGAATTTGGTATCTGTCGACAAATCCTTCGCAGCTGAGAGGTGGAAAAGAGGCTTATACTGCATGTAACAGACTCTAGGCAAAAGAATCTGGTGCGCGCAACACACAACTTTCACTTACCGCTCAACTTTGAATAGAAATTATTTTCTGGCCATATTGGGCTATTATAAATTTATTTAATTTAATTTTTAACCGAGCTATAGCTAAAAGCTTACAACTAACAAATCATAAAAACATTAAAATAACAATACTCCTATTTATTATATCAACGGTTGTTTATGGGTTTTACGATCCATCAATTGTACGACTATTACCTTATACAACTTTCTATATTAGATATTGTTTTTTCTAAAATTCTCCGCTTTTCAACTATATATTATATGTATATTTTCTGATTAGTATTTTCGGAGATTGATTTTCGACCTGGATATGCATTTTTATTTTTTTCTCCTTTATTCAATCATCAAATTCTTTCAAAAGTTATATTTAGCATTTTTTTGTAACTCTTAATAATGAAAGATAGTTAATTAGTTAAAACAAACCATATTAAAGGTACTTTAGAGGAAGACGCATGTGAACATTGGGCATTTAAGCCCTGTAAAGTGACATCAACAGGCATAAAACCTAAATGATATTAAAGGCCACTTAATTTTACAATGATACACCGAGTTCAATAAAAATTGTCGTTTTTATAAAAAATTGTAAAAATTTGTTTCAGTGTTAATATAAAGTGGCATTTAATGAAAAAGTTGCTGCCACATCTAAGGCATACACCTATCTTAAATACGTAATATCAATTTCGTACTACTTTTCGTTTTTGAGCTAGACTGCTAACATACACACACACACACACACACACACCATTTTTCGGGATTTGGTTATTTGAACTCAGGGTACTCCAAAACGTGTATTTTCGTTGAAAACTCAGATTAAAAAATTTACACGATCGCAATACTTACTCTTATTATATATTACACATATACGGAACTGAAAGCAAAAAACTATTTCATTTTTCTCGTGTGAAAGAAAAACTAAAATATAAAATCATTTTATGGATAATTCTAGATCTGATATTATATTTAAATAATTAGGTATCAACGTCCGTTAATTCGAAAATATTGTCATGTAACTTTTTAGAAAATTAAATTAATGAATAATTTGATGAATCTTCCCTTTATGATATTCCAGAAGAATCCACTACTATTTCATTGTACTTTTATGAAAGAAGAAGTGAAATATAAAAATATTTCATAGATACGTTTATAAATAACCCTAAATATATTTACTGTAGTTTAATAACTCTAGATTTGATTTTAAGTTTTAATGTTTAGTTAATATATAGTCTAGGACAGACAATGCAAATCTCTTAATTCCGTTTTAATAAACTTTGCAATGGAAAATAGCAGTTTAATAACTAATAGTCGTCCAATCCATAATCAACCGATTATATGATAAATATGACTTTTGTTATTTTAATGGTAATTTTTGTTTGGTAGCTGTAATTTTTTTACTTTAGCTCCGTTAAACATGACTAGAAAATAATTCCTTTTCAAAGTTGAGTATAAGTGAAAGTTCTGTGTTACGCGCCATGTGTTACGCGCCATACCAGATGTTTTTTAGCATGGTGCCGACGATATGATATATATATATATATATATATATATATATATATATATATATATATATATATATATATATATATATATATATATATATATATGGTATATATTTTGATATGTATCATATAATTGATATGTATGATGTATATTGATATGTATGATACGTATTGGTATTTATGATATATGAAAATAAATACAATTGCAGCAGCACACTTCGCTCACGCTTGTCCTCTTAGAGAATAATTATGATTTAATTTTAAATAAACATTATTAATGTCTTGTTCAAAGTTCGATTTCTTTTATCCATATTTATACTTTTGGTAATATATTTCTCGGTACGAATTTAATTTAATGAACGATTTCGAAAAGAAAGAACACCTGAACCATCCAGATGTTAGATAAGGACGCCATCTGAGTCAATGAATCATCTTATCTCTGAATGGTCACAACAATAAATTTTGTTTCAAAAGTAAACCATTTTGAGAAAACAAAAGAATTGTGAAAATTTTATCTTAAAACAAAATTTTATAAAAGTAACTTAACATATATACATATATTTTAAAGATATTTAAATGGTATTCTGTTAGTTTCTAGAATATTTTATGACATTTAAATAATCTGGTACGAATACGGAAAGATTTATTTTTCTCCATTTGTTCATTCAAACCAATCACCCCACCTGGTTGGTGGTGAGGAGAGACGATGTACCCAAAAAAATGTCTTTAGAGTTTATATTATGTTTAAACATTTTGAGTGATAATTAACATCCACATAATTATCGTGAAACGAACGATATATTGGGTTTTCCCGAAAATAATGTAGGATTTTGGTTTAAAATGAAAAAAATAAAAATTTAGAACATGTTTTATTTAATCAAAATAGTCTCCACTACTTCCACTACAATACATTTCTACCAACGTGTTGGCAACTTTTCCATTCCCTCAGAATAGAATTTCCCATCTTTAGAATTGATAAACTCCAAAAACGCATTTTAAATTTTGCTTCCACCACCTTTCACTTTCACCACCAAAGATGAGAAAAACATTCGTGCGAGAAGTTAAAAAAAGATTTGTGCTCAGGATCAAAATTTTCGATTGTGTTTATTTCTATTGAAATTCAACCAGCTCGCCGTGGTATCGAGTTTATGTGTGATTTTTACATATGTTTTTATATTTCAGCTTAAATAGTTTTGTTCAGAATGAAGACAAGTTTTGGTCTGGCTAACTCTGAAAAAACAAAAAGTTTAGTTTTTCTTATTTCTCTTATGGAGTTTTCACAAGTGAAAACATGTTGATTAAGTACATATTATTACTGTTATTGAAAAATCGTATGTAAAAATTTTCAAATTATAATTCTATTTGTGCTAAAGGTGAACTTTTGTATAAGCATTTTGCTATGAAAGCAGAGGGCAATAAATTCTTTATACTAATAAAGCATAAAGCAACGATTATTTTTTATGCTTTCCTCTAAAACACTCAATGATTACACACGACTTTTTGCACTAACAGTTCCGCATTTTAGTATTCGCTGATGAACAAAGCTCCTGGATATCAAACCCGTATATGTTGAGGGATTACAGAATTTCCGAAAAAGGCTTCTCCCAGAGATTTTATTCTCATACGAAAAATTTTAGACCTTGTAATATAGATATTTTTTAGCCAATGCAAACGGTGAGAAAGCTATCTGAGCTTACTTGGCAGACTTGTTTTTTTATTTTGGATTTATTTTGAAAAGATGTTAGAAAATCAATTGAAAATACTGTATATATTTATTTCTACTTAAATGATTGAGCCAGTGAGTTCAACTATCAATTCTCGGATGATTTAAATATTCAGCGAGAAATGTTATTAAATCTTAAAAAAAAAAAAAAACAGCCAAGTAAAGTCAGTAAAGACCAGCGTAAAATAGCCTAAAAGGCGAGGAAGATGACGAGAAAAAAAAATATTGTATTATAATATAGATAATACTAGAGTGGTTGGATTAGATCATACTTTCAAGTAGTATATTTTTAGTTAATTAATTTAATATGCCTGTTTCGTTTGTAGATTAACTAAGTTAATGGTGTTTCACTCTTATCTGTTTTTCAACTCTTTCTGTTTTCTCCTTGAGTCTATGGTTTCTACGATTTTCAACTCCATATTTTTATGGAAACTTATACAAGTAATTTTAGTTATATCAAATTTTCAATTCTTGTGATTTGGATAAAACAGGTGTACAGAAATTTACATGTTTTAAAAAAAATCATACTTTTCATTTGTACGTATGGACCCCATGGCAACCTTCTGCCAAATGATAGTACTGTGTTCATTTAAGGAGTTTCTTTGAAAGATATAGTAAATGATTTTGAAAATTTAGTTAGGCTTTGTATTGTTAAAATTGTTGTAACGTCTGAGTAAGTTAGATAAGTCATATTTCTATACAAAGTAAAGCAGTAATGGAGCCAGAATTGTCCCTTGTGGTACTCCTGATATGAATGGTCGGACTGAAGAGGTTTCTGAAATATGTTAGATAGATAAAATCTTTTGAAGAGAAAGGATGAATAATAACATATAATCTATAAGATAGATTAGTTTTGGATTTGATGAGAAGACACTTGTACCAGACTTCATCGAATGTCTAGAAGATTCCAGAAATAAACCAGACATATGTACTGGTATATTTATTAATTCACCAATTAAAAAAAATTGTTGTACAATCTTATATATTATTTCTAAAAAGTTTTTTTTTTTTTTTTTTTTGGTACGCCATAACTTCGTCAATTCTTCATCAAAACCAATGATTTACCACTCATTTTGAAGATATTCCTTTCCTTCACATGCTTCATGAGTATTCCAAAAAATACTCCTATCTCTCCGAAATTTCTGGAAAAAAAGTTATAAAGGAAAAGAAACTTTATTTTCCAATAACTCAAGAAGTATGCGTCTTTTTCTTAATTGTACCCATAATAATTAGAAATATACTAAATTACCTACAATACAAAAAAAAAGTTGTAAGAATCAGACAATTATTAAAAAGGTTACAGTCAATTAGTTTGGGTATACTCAATAATTTCTTCCTCTTTAAAGACACTACATTTACTATTATACTACTTTTTTTTCTGCCTGATATATTAACTTTGTTTTTTCTCAAAGGCATTTTTTTATTTGTAAATTTTATTTTTTTTTTAATAATTTTGAAAATCCCGTAATTGAAGCTTTATTTTGAATGTTACCTTTTCAGACAGCGTTTAGATTTAGGCTCTATCAAAGCAATTTGTACAAATATTTGGTCTACTATGTTAAATGGAATTTTGTAATCGACATAGGAAAAGCAATTAATTCCTCTATTAGTAATTAATAATTAATAATCATAGGATATATTTATTTCCATTTTGTTTTGCTATTCCATCATTAAGGAAATTTTCTGCAAATTATTCGCACGGCGAAGAATATTTATGAACTTAAAACTTTTAAATAAATTATTTTTAACAATTAATTATTATTGTTTTAAAAAAATATAATAACAAGCTACGATTTGGTTTGGTTATCGAAGCAGTTTCAAGGATACTAAAAGTTGAGATAAATTTTACATTTGTCGTAAACAATTAAGCATATCTCTCTTATTACTAACTGACTACAAACATATGAGTTGGTAATATTTGCCTTGCCTCAAAAGAGCTTTTGAATAAACAAAGATTGATATGACCCACTGAAAGATAAATAATTCATTTTTCAAGAGTTGCTGCTCAACATATATTGTGTTATTACATGTACAGTATAATGTGAATAATATTTAGATATTTTTTCCAACATATAATAACTACATATTTATGGTCCATGATCCATGGTACAGACCCATTTTAATCAATTTATTAACATCCGGCTGAAACTTCGTAAATAGTTTCTTCGCATTGTAACTTACAAATTCTCCGAATTTGGCCGTCTTCAATCTAGAAGTCGGCAACTTTGTCTATTTAATTAGATACTAAAAACTCATAAATACCCATTGCTTTCCATTTTAATTGTATGATAACTTGATCACAAAGTCAAGGCAAAAAGTGACCTTCAAAAGTATTGAGTCGTTTGGCGTGACTTACACCCCCAAATTTTCGAAATAACGAGGTTATGTAGGCCAAATAGCCTAATTTTTTTTTAAGACCAACAATTTTCTCGACTTTGTGCTCAAGATGACTTACGATTAAAGTGGAAATCAAATGGGTATTTACGAGTTTTTAGTATCTAATTGAATAGACAAAGTTCGGCGACATCAAGATTGAAAACGCCCCATTACTAACACTATTTGTGCTAAAGGTGACATTTTGTAGTCTGAAACTCATATAAGCAATCTGCTGCGATGGAAAATAGCAGGGAGCAGTGAAATATGAAATTATACTAATAAATCATAAATAAACTATTAGTTCTTATCCTCTCCTGTAAAACAATAAATTTTTACATACGGTCTTTTGCACTAATAGTAGTGATATTAATGTTCAGAATTCACTGGAATTTTTTTTAAATCACACATCATCAAATATGCAATCTGCAAATGCAGAACTATTTCACACTTTAGTAATCAATGAACAAAACTATCAAACCCCTATAAGTTAAGGGATAACTGAATTTCCGAAAACGGTTTCTCTCAGAGATTTTATTCTCATACGAAAAATTTTAGGCGTTGTAATATAGATTTTTTGTAGTTAATGAAAACGGTGAGGAAACTATACTGACCTCACTTGGCAAATTTTTTTTTCTCTACTGATGTTTTAAGTACATTTTACATTGTTGAAGAATAAGGTAATTAAAATTACTAAATAGTTTTGTTAATTTTTGTTTTAAATATGTTTTCTGAAAACGATTTAAATACTTTGTTAAAATCCAAAATACTTCGTATATTAAGATAATAATTAAAACATTTTTTGCCCATGTTATAGGACAGGATTCGTAGGAGGAGGATTTTGGTTTAGACCTCAAAATACAAAATTGTGATGACCCGTCATGGCCAAACATGTTAAGCCGTTGACCGTTTTGACATTCTCGAGTCTAGGCAGCGCCATTTAAATTCCTGCTTGGACTGGCTGAAATTTATTTCGTAGTCAAGCCAACCAACCAAAAAAGACCATCACACGTCCTCTTTTTTGATGATAACGCAGTTATCATAACCACTAAATATAAGTACGTCTCAAGGAAAAATAAAGCAATATAACCATAGCTTGCTATTAATAATTAGTAATAATTGGGTACTCGCATAAATTTATAATTTCAATTCGTTAGTGAAAATAAGGTTATAGAAATAAAAACGCAAATATTCCCCAATTTTATCTGATGTTTATTTGAAAAGATAATTATTGTTAAACAAGAGTGGTGGTGACATGGCCACGTCATATCTTGTAAGCGCCATGACGTAGCGTTGGATTTGTTATTCATTTTAGCTTATACTAGTGTTTCCAGCTTCAAAACATCTAAGAAATATCTTTCCGTATTTCCTCTCACACCTTCGTTTCTAATATAAATTATTTAATTTGAAATGTATTTTATTAGCTTTTATAAATATGTGTTTATAATGGAGAAGTGGTGTAACAACCTTACACATCATACTCAGGCTGCGTCACCAGTCCCCGCCATACCTCTCAGAAGCACTGTTAGATTATGGTCCGTAGCGGCCTGAGGTGGGATGACCCCCTCCAGGCTATATGTGCTTCCACAACCTATTTTCGTCTGTTAGAGGTCTACATCGAGCCTTTGGACAAAAATCAACATGGGCTATAACGCTAACTGAATAAAACGAAACAATTAAAAAAATCTGATGCGCGCAACACACAACTTTCACTTACCGCTCAACTATATATTAGACTAATATTATTAGTTATTAAAATAACTATATATTAGACTAATATTATTAGTTATTTTCCATAGCAAAGTTTACTAAAACAAAAAAACATGTGATTTATGTTGAATAATATTATTTTTCAAAAATTGTTATTAATAATTTTATCACCGCTCTCCGTTACCTTCTACAAATTTCTGTATTAGATATTGTTTTTTCTGAAATTCTCCGCTTTCCAATGATATATTATACGTATATCTTCTGACTAGTATTTCCGGAGATTCATTTTCGACCTGGATAAACATTTTTATTTTTATCTCCTTTATTCAATAATCAAATTCTTTCAAAAGTTATATTTAGCATTTTTTTGTAACTATTAATAATTTGAGATAGTTAATTATTTATAATAAACCATGTTAAAGGTACTTTAAATGAAGACGCATATGAAGATTGGACATTTAATTCCTGTAAAGTGATATCAATGGGGATAAGACCTAATTGATATTAAAGACCACTTAATTATACAATGATGCACCGAGTTTAATCAAAATTGTTAGAGCCGTTTTTGAGAAAATTGTAAAAATCTGTTTCAGCGTTGATATGAAGTGGCACTTCCGGTTAGCCGATTTTAACGAAAAAGTTGTTGTAACGTCTAAAGCATATACCTTTCTTAAATAGGTATATGCCTTAGATGTAAGGATTTAGTTTCAAAAACTAAAGTCGTACGAAACTGATATTACGAGAAAAACTTTTAAATTAGGCAATATTTCAAAAAACGGAATTTATTATAACATGTCGGGTATTCTGCAAGATAATTATTATGCATTATGATTGTTATTTTTTTACAATGATAAATAAAGTATATCATTTGCATGTTATATGTAGTAAGAATGAAAATTAATTGTATAATGATACTGACCGAATCAATTTTACATATTTATTACTTAAGACATAATAATAAGATAAGAATAACAAATTAACTTCAAATTAAATGAAGATAAAACCAAACACATGGTAGTAAACTAAAAACAATACCCTAGTATCAATTATCTGATATAAAATTCTTTGAATTTCTCTTCAATCTTTTCCTTCGCATTTCTCCATTCTTTTGAAGTAAATGAATTGATTATATTAGGTATACATTTATTTTGATAGAGGTAGGATTTCATTCTTTCTCATTTTTGGTATGCACTCAGTGTCGAAATGTTATACAAGTCCATTGAGATTTAAAAATAATTTCATGTTTTCTTTATTTTTGATTGGTATTACTTTTGTAAGAACAGCTTAAAGTATAAATTATGATATTGAAATGGGGATAATCTTCTCAGACCTTGAGCATTATTTAAATCCAATATCAATGAATATTGACATTTTATAAGCGTCAAAATGATGGACGCACTTGTTTACTATTCTTTTAATCCTCTAGAGTTGAAATATGTAAAATACCATTTCTACTTCAGTATTGAATTTATTTCAAAGTACACCTGAAAAGAACGTGAGTTATGGGAAAAAATAAGTGTTTCTCCGAAGAAGAGCGCCGTTTGATTTCTTCACTTCACAAGGAAGGGATGAATATTAAGGAAATAGCCCTCCAAATGAAGCGGAATTTTTCATCGGTCGCGAAGTTTATTCGGCTTATTTATTCGTTTATTAGAAAACGCCAAACGTTTAAAAATAACAGTTCTTGATCCCAAACGAATGAATTGTTCTTCCAAAATGATAACAACAGTTGTTTTTTTTTAGTTCACCCGTTTGCCACTAGTCGAGTTGCTGTTTGATCTGTTTTTTCCAAACGAAACAGAAGCTCTTTCTGTTTTCCAACTAACCTATCAGTTCATCATGCAGATAACTCAGTTTTTTTATAAGACATGTTTCAACTGTTATGTTTAGGGATGTTATTTTTATCTCCCATTATTAATGAAGGCTAGGAATAAATAAAAACTTGCATTATAGTTACTAAATTACTAAATTAACTAAAGCATATTTATAGGCAAAATTTATGTTTTTAGATGTATCTATCTATATTAGTCTCTTGCAGAGCGAAAATAATTTTTATGATTGAACGAATTCACATAAATCAGTTTAAGTGCATAAATAAAATTAAATACTATTATTATTGAAGGGAAGAATAATTGGGATGATCAGTAAAAAAAAAAAAAAAACATTGTTCTCTTCAATTAGTCACTGGAGTCAACCATTAATCCACAATTATAAACACTATTATGTTCTATAAAAATTGAAAATGGCAAACAGTTGAAAACATTTTTGAACTACAGTTAAAAGACTTATAATAACCAAGTAGCATATTTTTTTTTTTTTAACTTTTATTATGATAATTACAACTGTATTAGTATGAATACATCAAATAAATGTGTACATAGGAATATTATCACATGAAACACGCTTGTTGAGAAACTACCCATTGGTAGCACTCTAATAATTTGTCTACATGAGGAGATCACGAGGCCATCTCCTTTTCAGACGCCTCGGAGGGTTATAAGGAATCGAAGAGGAAGCAAGGTTAGAAACAAGAGGATTCGGATGGTTATGAAGTTTATTATGCAAGGATAGGTATCTGGATTTGGCCAAATCGGAAACATATGGAATATTGAGGTCTTTATGGATTATTTTATTTGTGACAAAGTAAGGAGCATTGAGGATTTTACGAAGGATTTTGGATTGTAAAGATTGGATACGAGAGGAATTTGATGGTTTAGTGGAGCCCCACAGCTCAACTCCATAAGTCCAAATAGGTCTTATTATAGTCATGTATACGAATCGTTTGTAATTCATTGAAAGTTTAGAGCGTTTGTCCAGTAAGTGTTGGAGTAAGCGGAAACGTCGAGCAGTTTCTTGTCGTTTCAGTCTTGTATGAGGAATCCAAGTGACACGTTTGTCCAGCTGGAGTCCAAGGTATCGGATTTGTTCTACAGGGATAAGTGGGGTGTTATTAAAGGATACTATGTGACAGGAAGTCATTGGTTTACGACGAAGGGTAAAGGTGATTTGATGGGATTTATTGGAATTTATTTTAATCCTCCAGTTTTGACACCATTCTTCAAGGTTTGTGATGTGTGATTGAAGAGTTTGGGATGCAATTGTTGGATCGTTATTAACTGACAGGATACATGTGTCATCAGCAAACGTAGTGATGACAGTATTACTATGGGTTGAGATATCAGCTGTATAAACTATGTAAAGGATAGGACCAAGGATACTACCTTGAGGAACTCCGGCAGATTGAGAAAAGAGGGATGAATAGGTATTATTGTGATTTACATTGAAGTGTCTATCAGTAAGATAGGAACTTAAGCATAATTTAAAACTAAGAACAACACTTGATAAAGAAATATGGCAAAACATTTATAACAAATATTTTTTATGTCATTCATTTATAACAAATATGTTCACGGAATACGCTGAGGAAATTATCGGAGACTACCAATGCGGATTTAGACGGAATCGTTCGACTATTGATCAAATATTTTCTTTACGGCAAATATTAGAGAAAAAATTGGAGTATAACGGTATTGTTCACCAGCTGTATATAGATTTTAAAAAGGCTTACGATTCTATTGACCGCCAGAAACTGTATAATATTCTAATCGAGCAGGGGATTCCAAAAAAACTAGTAAATCTAGTCAGGATGTGCTTGACGGAGACACTCAATAAAGTTAGAATCGGTAATAATTTGTCCGAAAAATTTGAGGTTCGTTCGGGCTTAAAACAGGGGGATTCTCTTTCGCCTGTCCTGTTCAATTTGGCATTAGAACATGCCATTAGGGAGGTAATGCGAACCGAGAAAGGGTTGGATCTGGGCGGGACAACATCCGTGCTGGGCTATGCTGATGATCTGGTACTGTTAAGCGAAGACGTTGAAACTATAAAACTAAATACGACAACGTTAATGAAAGCCGGTAAAGAACTAGGACTCGAAATAAACGTGGATAAAACAAAATATATGGTTAGCTGCAAAAATGGCGATACTAGTGGTGATATCGATATAGATGGTAATATGTTTGAACAGGTAGATAAATTTAGGTATCTAGGTTCTACGATAACTAGAAAAAACGAAATTGAAGAAGAGATTAAAGTTAGACTGAAGGCGGGGAATGCTTGTTATTTTTCTGTGACAAAACTACTCAGTTCGCGCCTCTTGTCCCGAAACTTAAAAATTAGAATCTATAAAACAATTATCTTGCCTACAGTTCTTTATGGATGCGAAACTTGGCCGCTTACATTAAGGGACGAGCAGCGTCTTAAGGTTTTTGAAAATAAAGTATTGCGTAGAATATTCGGACCGAAGAAGGATGAGTTAACCGGAGAGTTCAGACGGTTACACAACGCCGAATTGTGTGAGCTGTATCCGGGTAATATGATTGAGGTAATTTCATTGCGGCGAATCAAATGGGCTTGTAAAGTTGTTGGGGTTAGTAACGAGAGAATTCCTAAAAGGTTAATATTTGCTGTGCCGAATGGTAAGCGTCCGAGGGGTAGACCGAAGCGAAGGTGGGAAGATTGTATTAAAGCCGATCTGAAGGGACTGGGTTTGGACGGCTAACGGTGGAGGGAGGTGTGTAACAAGCGATTGGTGGTGTCGGCATCGAACCTTCGGGTTCGCTAAGCCTTATTATTATTATTATTATTATTATTATTATTATTATGTTTTATAAAGGGAAAGTTCCTAAGCTCTGCGCTGAGCTCATCGACAGCATCCGATCCATCTTTACGCTGGGCGAAAGAATGTCATCAATAAGCTCATTGTTGAGAGTTTAGGAACTTGTCCAAAATCACAACCACCATATTAAAATATTATTGAAATAAAAGAATTCTATGCGTAGAAAATAATTTTCAGTTTTAATTAGTTAAAAAGTAATTTTTAAAATTAAGCTTTGGCTAATATTAAAAATAAATTAAAAGGTTATTAATATGAAGCTCGAATAATGCCAAACTTTTCATTCATTTGCAGACTTGTCATTAAACGAATTTAATCCTTTTTAAAACGAATAAGACTGTTATCAAACTAATAGGTCTTACACTATGAATCGTTGCGTTGTTATATGAACTACTTTTTTTTCAACAGTTCATAAGAACTGTTGTTTTTTGTCAACGAGTAGTTCTTTTACGTTTTTCAAAAGCAACAGAAACGCCAACCTCTAACCCACCGTTCTACTGCGAGGCGCCCTGCTTTGACATTACTAGAGAAACGGAATATTCTTCAAATCGGATCCAAATCTTGTAAAACTGCAAGAGCAATTGCTAAGAAAGCTGGAGTTCAAACATAACTAATCGAAAGATTATTAAAAAAGTCAAAAACAATAGTTAGAAAAAATTTGAAAAGAAAGCCAGTTTTGAGTACCCGTCACAAATTAGCGGTCCATATCGCGTTTACTCGTTATATGATGTCATGGAGTGATGAATGAAAGAAAGGCATTTTTAGTTATGAAAAAAAATTCAATCTGAACGGGCCTGATGGATTTTCATATAACTTTCATGGCTTAAGAAAGGAAGAAAAAAATTTATTAAGGCGTCAAATAGGAGGAGGAAAAGTTATGGTTTTAAGCATCAATTGGTTACAAAAAGAAAGGAAATTTGGTATTTGTTTCATCAAGAGTAAACTCAGCTGAATATAAAAATTTGTTATAGGAACAAAAGTTGACTTTTAATGAGATGTCTGAAGGCAAACTAGTTTTCCAGCGAAATAACGCTAGTGTTGCCCAAAATCGGTCTTGGTCTTGCAGTTTGCCAAGACCAAGGGTACCTAACTGTTGCAAGACCAAGACCAGGACTGGTAAAAAAAATTGATTTTTTAAATAAAATATTAAGGCAAAATAGTTACTAATATTTAACAATCTTAGTTACTATATGTTAATAATTGGTATAACCAATATACTTTTGCATTCAACTCCTCTTATTTTTCATTCGGGCTTAGTTAGGTTTCTCCTATCTAAAAAAATACTTGCCAGAGTCTTGCGCAAGACCAAGACCATGACCAAGACTGAGTTTGCAAGACCAAGACTCGCGTCGGCCTCGCATTTGGGCAACACTAGATAACGCCCCAATAAATTTGGTAAAAATTATTAAAGACTGCTTTACTCGCAACAAAATTGCCAAATTAGACTGACCTGCTCTCTTCCTAGACCTGAACATTATCGAAAATGTTTGAGGAACTCTTTCAAGAAGAGTGTACTCTGAGTCAAGACAGTTCGGAACAATCGAGGATTTGAAATCCGCAATTCTGTCTTAATGGGAACAATCAAACAATTATATTTCATTACCAAACAGAATTTTTTAATTAATAAATGGTCTTGGAAAGGCAACGAAGTATTAAAATGAATTTTATTTATTTTTATCAGGGAGCGTGTCGAACATTTTGACGGGTCTAAACTTTAATTTGAAAAAAAAAAGTATACATTTTCAGCTTGAGAACCAAAATACAAGCATTCTGTTGATTTACTTTAGGTGATTGAAAGATTATTTTAATACTGTTTTACGGGTAATTTGAAAATATGGGAGAGTAGGGATAACAATTTTTGAAGTGTGCCTAACATTTTGACACTGAGTGAAGCTCTCTTGAATGAATTTGCCAGATAATTACCAAAACTTCAAGCTGATTTTTATATTTATCATTAGCAGAGGGTTTAAAGAACATTTTGATTAATGTTAGAAATTGGCGGTCTTTGACGAGAGGTTCTTTCCGATGAATAAACGAAATTCCAGAATCCGTTGAGTAATAACTTATCGAACGAAAATACGATTTTTTAAAATTGATTTAGAAACTTATTTGACTCATTTCCACAAATTATTCAACAATAAGTATTTTCAGAATTCAGTGGAAACTCCTAAAATATATTTAACGATTTATAACAAGAAATGGCATTTTATTTTTAATTTCATCGAAAATCTTGGAAACTGGGCTTTTTTTCTAGACTAAACTTTAAGAATATATGACTATGTTAGACATTAAAAACATAGAAATTTGAATTATCATAAAATCTTGAATATAGTGGTTTTAGCTATGTTTAGCCCTAACAAATGACTAAAGGTACTACTATACGCTGGTACTGCCAAAGGCAGCGACTGCCAATTGTGGATGGATGCTAGTCAGTTTCGCTTCCAAATCCTCTCGATTCAGCATCCTTTTTTGAAATTGTTTTAAATAAATATGTTAGCCTTAAATTTAATGATTTTCATTTGTATCGGAAGGACAATAGTATATATTATGGTGGAGTTTTGGTCATAATTAATTAATAAACGCCATTTTTTTCGGATAGTTGAAGTTAAACAACAAGGTTACGTTATGTTGGCACTATAAAATGTTATTCCTATATTTAGTTTTTCTACAAAATAGTTTCTTGTAATATATTGAACAAGAAATATCAGCTTCAGGATAGAAAGAAGATTTTTAGAATTAAGGATGTATATCTGATAATAAATTTACTGCTTATTATTAGTATAATCATTTCAGTAATAAATATATATTAGTTATGATATCATAGTATACAATGTTATATCATTATGTCAATAAGTAATCAGTAATTCAGAACATTAATTAAAATATCTCGTGTGTCCACCCACACGACTTTCCTACCTATTTCAGAAAAAAATGTATATCTTTACATATTTTTATGAAGAAACAAATTGAATTAGATTTATTTTTCTGAAAATTGATCAAAGAAAAGATTTGAGAACGATTTATTTTATAAACTCTAGCAATGTAAACCGGCTTAAGGTAGATCAGTGTAAACATTACAATACCTTCTAATATTGCTGATCAAAAATTTTTCGACATAGCCTAATTTTGTCAAAAAATAATTTCTGTTAAAAGTAGAGGAAATAGTGAAGCTTGTGTGATGCGGGCAACAGATTTTCTTACTTTCACTTAGTGATCTTTTTTCTCTCATCATCCCGTAATCTTACTTGGGGAATTGAATAGCTGTAATGTTTATAGTTAATTATATATTATATGTTATTATATATGTTTGTATTTAATTAAATAATTATATTAAATATAATTATATGTTTATAGTTGTCCAAAATGAATGATTTTTATATAGTTTTGTAGGAAATTTCATTACTTTTAAAAAATAAAAGGCTGAACGGACTCTGTTTATAAAATCGTTAGAGCCGTTTTCTTGGCACAGACAGATAGACAGACCAATGGCTAAAAATGTGTTTTTCGGGGGGCTCTGAAACGTATAGATCGGTCGAAAACCGCTTATCGGAATTTTGACCTGATTGCAATACTTTTCTTACTTAGTATAGGTAGGAAAGTAAGACGACACACTGATTTTACAATTTTTGGATTTAAGTATTTACCTGAGGTTAATTTTTTTTATTTATTTAATGTCGTTTGGATTCAGAGATCGTTTAATTCTTGCAATATTCTTGTAAAATACTTTAAGCGTAATAAATAATCTTGTTACTTCAACGTTAAAAATGATTTACTACAGCTTTGTTTAAATTTCAAACAATTACTCATTTAACTGTGCTTGACTTGATGAAAAAAAAAAGAAAGATATGAAACGTGTAAAGACTGTTATCATCGAAACAATTTTGCAATATGATAACATAATCAAGAACCGCTGTACTGCCAACAGCCTCACTGTTTCGAGAGCGGTCAGAAAATAATTGTATAGATACTGTATGGTATCTATAGTGTAGTATTAAAGTATAAATACCTGGACTGCCAAGTAGTACAGCTGCTAGCCGTCGGCGCTGTGGGCAGTACCAGCGAAATAGTACCTTATCGCATATTCGTCTGGTACGTTTTTACACTTCAGTTGAATTTTTGCACTGCTCACAAAATGCCGACGTGTGTTTATTTTTGTTTAGTAAAAAATAAAATTTAATTTATTTAAACTTAGAACAACAAGAATCAATTATTTTCTGTACATTCGTCATATAAATTGCAGATTGTTAGAGAAATGACGAATTTTCGTTTTGTGGACGAATATGTGTTAAGAGTTAGCCCGAAATGTCAGAAAATTATGCGAAAAAAGGAAAACAATGAGTGAAGTTAACAATTTTTTTTAATTTTATTTTATTTTTATTTTCATAATGATTTAGAGATGGTTGACCGTTGATATAATATGAGAAGGAGTTAGTCGAGGGTGCGGTCAAATAAATAATAAATTAAAATATATTAATTATTTTAATCTTTGCCGACGTTTCGACCCACTTTGCAGGTCGTCTTCAGGGCGTAGGATGTAGCACTGCGGGAGGCAGTTGAAACACTGAGTGTTGAAAGACTGGACAATATAAAGTGGACTTTTTACGCAACTATAATTAATAATCCACACTGCTAGTGTTTCAACTGCCTCCCGCAGTGCCACATCCTACGCCCTGAAGACGACCTGCAATGTGGGTCGAAACGTCGGCAAAAATTAAAATAATTAATATATTTTAATTTTTTTTATTTATTTGACCGCACCCTCGACTAACTCCTTCTCATATAATTAATAATATTCGCATATAATACAAGAATAATTTAAAATCAATACAAACCCATACCAAAAAGAAAATGCCAAATGAATTCAAAATTAACAACACCAGTATTAAATTATCGACTGACTTAACATGTCTCGGTATTCACTTCGACAGACATTTAAAATTTACTAGACATTTTGACAAAAAAATTAAAACAGTAAGATCTAAGACGTACAGACTCTAAAATTTAATTCGAACAACAAACTTATCTTTACGCCTAAAGCTTCTAGTCTATACAGGTATAATACGGCCGGCTCTGTTGTATGGTGCACCTCTGTTCGAACACATCAGCAAAACAACTCTGAAAAGATTAAAATATTTTCAAAATGGAATAATAAGAAAAATCGTAAGAGGAACCACGCTGCAGAGAAAGAAGACAGTGGATATACAAGCAACACTTAACTTATCAACAATAAAAGAATTTTTCGCAAAACGAAAAAAAATCATTTTTCGAAAAATCCCAACAATTAGCAAACCTGCTTTTTAACAATTTGTTACCAGACAAAATTCCAAAACGTTGGCAACAAATCACATAATAGATGTTTTATTAATTTACTTTTAAGCTCTAGAGGATAAGGTCGACTCAAGCCTAAGGTGAGCCCCATTCACCTTTTATATTACAGATGAAGAATGAACTATTTAGAAACGACAAAAATCTAAAAATGAACCTTACAATGCTTTTAAGCAGTAAAAGGAGTATTATTAAGACAATCCAAGGATTAAAGACAAAAATAAGTAGAAAGGGGCTATGGAAAAAAAAAAAAAAAATACAAATAGCATAAATTAGATAAAATAATCTACAAATACAAAAGAAAATCCACTCCTTTTTACTATCCCCACCAGGACGATATAAGTCAGTCCCTTCAGAAATGACGTATGTGAAACCCCTATAGACCATGACAATTTAATTTTCACTGAACATATTATAATGGTAAATATATAACGGAGGACTCATCAAGGTAATAGTCAATTGTTTTTAATGTTTAAAGTTACGTACATGTAAGGTTTTTTTTATAAGAAAAAGAGTGTACTTTTATGTATAGTTTTGGATAAATTTATG
Organism: Nezara viridula; assembly: GCA_928085145.1. Classification (NCBI taxonomy): domain Eukaryota; kingdom Metazoa; phylum Arthropoda; class Insecta; order Hemiptera; family Pentatomidae; genus Nezara; species Nezara viridula. The sequence goes on from OV725079.1 coordinate 4,829,857, forward strand.
TATATCGAAAATAATATGACATAGATCGTTAGACAAGTTAATTAAGTGTAATAAGAAATTCTTTATGTAATTATGAATGTTAACTAATAATGATATCACAATTTTCCAGACTTGAAAATGGCCCTTAGCGTGGTCGAAACGTCGAATTAAATAGCGTATCAATAAAATGGAGGTGATAATTGGCCTTATTTATATAAAAATAATAATGTTTCGTTTTTCAATTTTTTTTTTCTCTAATCTTTCTTACCCAATCACATTTTGATTATTAAAGGTAAAAAAGATTATAAAATTTCATAAATACTAAGTATCATCTACAAATACCATGTATTATATACAAATACAATTTCATAGAAATATTTTTAGATGAAAACATGGAAAAATCAAATGGGTGGAATTTTTCGCCTGTCAGTGTACATATCATGTCGAAATTATTTAATAGTCAAAGGATTATTTTTAATCCTAAAGCATTTGTTATTGAATTTATTATGTTATATTTGATTTTTCATGATTTACTGAATGAAAAAACGCCAAAATTATTTACACCCACTTGGCAGATTATTATTTTTTTTTTTATACAATCCACCGTTGATAATTAAACAGATATAGGACCGAAAAGTTTTACCGTGGTCCATAGAATTCACTTACGCAGTGATAGGCCAATCTTTATTATGAACCATTTTACTTCTAAGAGAAAATAACGTGGATGTTTAATACTTGAGTAGTTGGTTAACCCATATAAAGTGTGTTACGCAATGATGCATAGCAAATATTTTTCTTGTACCAGTAGCTCATAAGGTATTAAATAAGTAAATACTTTTTGTTAGTAAAATATTAATAAACAACACTAAAATTACTTCTACTTTACAACTACAAATTACGATCATACTCTGAGAAAACAACTCTTACTCTAGAATGATGTATCAAACTGAAACAGGTGCCAAAGAAGACGATTTTCAAGACGGTTTTACGATTTTCATGCAGCCGTGTTAAATCAACGCAAAGACAACACTGAATGTTTCAACTGCCTCCCGCAGTGCTACATCCTACGCCCTGAAGACGACCTGCAAAGTGGGTCGAAACGTCGGCAAAAATTAAAATAATTAATATATTTTAATTTATTATTTATTTGACCGCACCCTCGACTAACTCCTTCTCATATTTTTATTTTCAATATTGATAGCTACCTTCAAATAACAAAGGAAATATTTAGACTACTTTATCTTATCATTAAATTTGCGGTTTGCTCCGATTGTTAAAGGTTGAGGAATGAATCATCTTACAGTGAAGTGCATCAGTTGAGAAGCCGTTCTTTTTAAATGTTTATATTTGCATAGTTTTAGAATTTTAGTGCTGTGAGAGTGTGATTTATATAGAATTTTAGATGAATCATAAATTTTCATTACAATTCTTAATCAGCTTTAAAGAATTTAAGAAGATTGGCTTCTTTAGGAGAAGGCAAATGTTTACTTGTTATTACTCATATCTATTAAAATAAATAGGGGTTGAAACAGTTAGAAACTTTTTTTAAATGTTAGATTTTAACAGTTTTTTTTTAATGAATCAATAAATATAATTTTATTAATCTGGGACTAATGCCCTTTTAGAACAAATAATAAATAAAGTGACGAGGCTAACAGTTACCAGAAGGTCTGGACAGAGCGTTGCTCAATTAAGGGTAAGATGTCTAAATGTATGTAGGAAAATAAACAGAAGTATGAGCTTAAGTGACAGGTGGATCAGCACCCAAACCACTCTTGCTCTGCGGGGAAAGGGATCGATCTTAACACTCCGCAAGGATGGTAACCTCAACTAGAGGGATCAATCTCCAGACTTTGTGGGAGGATGCAATACTAACGGACTGATCAATCTCCAGACTTTGTGTGGGGATGCAATACTAACGAACTGATCAATCTCCAGACTTTGTGAGAGGATGCTATACTAACGGACTGATCAATCTCCAGACTTTGTGGGAGGATGCAATACTAACGGACTGATCAATCTCCAGACTTTGTGGGAGGATGCAATACTAACGGACTGATCAATCTCCAGACTTTGTGAGAGGATGCTATACTAACGGACTGATCAATCTCCAGACTTTGTGAGAGGATGCTATACTAACGGACTGATCAATCTCCAGACTTTGTGGGAGGATGCAATACTAACGGACTGATCAATCTCCAGACTTTGTGGGAGGATGCAATACTAACGGACTGATCAATCTCCAGACTTTGTGAGAGGATGCAATACTAACGGACTGATCAATCTCCAGACTTTGTGGGAGGATGCAATACTAACGGACTGATCAATCCCATGACTTAGTATATAGGAATACAAACTGAACGGATCAGCATCCAGACTTGTATGGAGAGAGAGAGAACATAATTAAGACTATACGTAATTCAGAATAAGATAAAAGGCAATGTGATGTAAAAATAGGAAGGGTATATATAACACATACTGACAAATTGGTGACTGATAATCCTAAACCCAAAAAGGGCTAGATCATTCTTTCATGGAAAAGATGGGTAACGATTATTCTGTCTTATTTTTTAATCAGTTGATTTATATACCTTCATCTTTATTTAGCAAAATAAAAATATTTTTACATTACAATGAAAGAAATATACATTTTAAAAAAGATATATATACAAATAATAAAATATAAAATTCATCTTCAGATAGGTGGCGTCTTGAGGTGGCGCAGTCTCGTAGCGGGCCCGTGAACTACGATCAGGACCACTACAACAGAATATATATTAACATCCTGGAGCGTACATAAAAAACAATTAAATAATTACCGGACGATTGGTAATAAAATAAAAACAGATACAGAAAATATATAAAAACGTACATAATTATAAAATAAAACAGATAAAGTAAAATAAATAAACAAAATATGAATATATATAAATCACAAAATAATCGAAGTATCGGGAGATACTTTGAGATTTTTACGACTTAGATTTTTAAATGCATTTCATGATCAACCGGATCGGGAATGGAGTAGGTGTTTAAACAGGAGAGATTTGCGTGTCGAATATCAAAAGGGATATTATTCCAGAGGGAGACAGCTTGTATTAAAAACGATTTGCCAAACGCAGTAGTTCGGTTAGGAGGAGGATAGAGGTCAGACGTACGGTATTTGGTGGGATTGAAAGGATCATTTGAATTGTAAGATTTGTAGAATATAGGAGGTCGCCGAGTTCTAATAGCCTGGTATATGAAGGTGGCAAGGAAATACTGAAGGCGGTAGGACGGATACACTTCAACTCGTTGTAAAACTGGTTAATATCCATTGAGATCCCGAGGATAAAGCATATTGAGCAATTCATTAGATGTTAAGTTTAACTTCGTGTTTTCCCGAGAGTCCATCATACACCAAACAGTCGTAGTCGAAGTAGGGGAAAAAAGTGATGAAAACAGGAGTTGACGGGTTTGAGTGGAAAACGATAACGTAGATGGTTAAACTGTAGAGTGGAAATACTACGGCGGGAAATTTGGGAGGTGTGTGGTTTCCAGGAGATGGATTGATCGAGGGTAACGCCAAGGTTTTTAACGGTAGTGTGGAAGTAGATAGGTGAGTTGTTCAGGAGATGATTTGGAGATAATGAAATGGATTAGAGAATTGAGTTTTTGTTTGTTCATAAGTTTTTTTGAAACTTCGAAAATTTATTTATTATTTTGTTGCCTCTACCCCGCATAGTCAACCCAAAATGGTGATTTCTCGTGTCCTTAAAAAAAAAAACTCTTGAGCCCAGAGGTGCCCATCCCCGAAGATCGATAGCGGATAAATCATCCCTTCCTTCTTCAAAAATCGTATTACCCTCTTCTTCTTAAAAACAGTACGAGCGAAAGTATAATTATAAAAATTGTAGATCATAAAAAGTTACAGTAGCTGTGTCTGTCTCATGTTTTCCACCTAGTTCTCTATTTTGAAGTTTTTCTCTCTGAAACTTTATAACTCCATTAAAAAGTGCTCCCCCTCAAAAATTCAAAAGTCCGTCAAAATATGGCCCCTCAAAAAGTTTGACGCAACTTGGGCCATAAAACCCCCATCCGGACACCCCTGCTTGAGCATAACGGACGATATCAGGTTTCAAATTGAAGCTGGAAGAATTCCCTACAAAGTATTTTGTTCCAATTATCTTCAAAGGAAACACGGGCGAATCTACGGGGGGGGGGGCTTTCGGGCTGAAGCCCCCCCCCAAAAAAAATGGTAAAATATAGCCATGTTTTATCGAAAAAAATATTAAAAAAGTATCTCTTAAAGTATTATTGTTTGTGTAATTACATTAAATAGGGCTTTAGGAATCACTTAAACACCATTTCATACAGGTAGTTAGTTTCTTTTATCTTTTCCAAAGTAATTATCGTTATTTTTATGAAAAAAATCGCTTTCGGGCTGAAGCCCCCCCTCCCAAAATTAAATCCTGGATCCGCGACTGAAAGGAAATGATCGGTTTTCGTCGTTGTTGTTAAACCCCCTCCTGAATTCGGCACACAATAATTTTTGGCATATGCGGGTGTGTAGTTTCATCTTAACTTGAAAAAAAAACTCTTTGTATAATTAATTTGATCCAGCTTCAATTCTCAGGTACAGTCCGATATCTTGGATTTCCCTTAGACAGACGACTAACTTGGAACCCTCATGCTTGACTTAAAAGAAAGGAACTTAACCTAAGATGCGGCCAACTATACAGACTACTAAATAGAAAATCTAAACTTTCTATTGAAAACAAATTACTGATCTAAAAGACAATACTGAAACTTATATGGACTTATGTACTAAAACTGTGGGGAACAGCAATTTTATTTTAACATCAAACGCAATCAAATTTCAGCAGAAACTTACGTATCATCAAAATTCTCTTAGACAATCCCTATCAAGCACTATCCATTCCTATAATCCTGCAAGAAGGTTAAAACGGCAGTAACCCCGCGATCTTTTGTAGGTTTTATATATTGGAGGTCTGGCAATGGTCAAATTCTCCACTCAAGAAATGAGAGTATTTGGCTAAAACGCTCTCGATCAATCTCCGCTGGCTTCAGTAAGAGTGCTGCGGTTGAGAGAGTAGCGCAGGGATCTCCTGGAGTCCTGCTTTTCCCTCCGTAGTTGAACGGATCAGACTGCCTCGGAGTTTCGTTGCCTAATTTTGTATATAGTTATGTATGTGTGTTTTCCTTTTTTTTAATTTACTTATTTTTTAATTATTTCATTTTATTTATTGTATATACTTTTTGATTATTATTCATTTGTCATTTGCTTATGTTTATTTTATATTTTCTTGTACATATAGTGTCAATTTGATCTTATCTCACTATAACCAATGTCCAAGTAGCAGAATTTTGCAATATTCGATAAATAAATAAAATTTTTAATATGTTTCTCATACCTTGTTATCTGGTTCTTTTCTTAGCCCTGATGAAGGCCTGAACTTCAGGTCGAAACGTCGGCAAATGTCAAAATAAATATTATCATTTATTTTTGCCTTCTTTTTTGACTGGTCACCCCAACTATTCTTCTCTTCATTATTCACGACAGTCAACCATTTACCCACAAGTATGAATTTAATTTTTTTTTTTTTTTTTTACTGTCAAGACAGGAAGGACGCCGCTGGGTACTCCTCTCCCTCACGCCTATTCCAAGACCAATCTCTACATATTGACATCACACTCGCTGATTGTCGGAACTTCTGACAGGTGTGAGTTGAAGAATTAAGTTAAAAAAAAAAAAAAAAATTTTTTCATTTGCTACCTCAATTTCGGTGTGCGCCATTACGAAATTGTGATGATAGCTTTTATGACTAAAAATTTTCATCGATAAAGGCACCTGATTTATTATCACCAAGAGCATCCAAGACAATACGAAGGAATCTCTTTGAAACCAGAATACTCATTCTTTTCCAAACTATTTTATAAAAGATTAGATAATACTAAAAAAAAAATCACTTAAAGTGCACCTGTTTACTAAAATAGAAAAAAATTACTAAATATATTTCAGTTGAAGTGGTTAAAAAAAAAATCAACGAAGTAATTACCTAAGGCTAATTTCGAAATCCCTCTTGAGATAGTAAAAATGCCATCAAACAAAAGTAAACAAGATTTTTAATCCCACAAAATTTCTACTTAATGTATAATAAGTAATCCATCATATTTTAAAAAGAGTGGAAAGATAAGTTTTTTATTTTTATTTTGTTGACATATTTCCTCAAACCCTTGATTTTAATTTTATACAAGGCTGTAACTAGACGACATTAGATAAAATTTTAAATATTAATTATTCCAAATGATTATTTATCTGGATCATTAACTAACAACCTTTAATTTTTATAATTTAATACCTACATGAGATAACAAAGTCAGATAACGTTTCCTCGACAGAATTATTAGTTATTGTATCAATATAAGATGGATTGTCTTTATTTATTAGAGTTTTAATTTTATTGATTAAATGATATCTTTCTTCCTTACAGCTGATTGATTGTTTTAAACTTCTATCAAAGAAATACTTTTCTCTCTCACCTTGTCGACTGTATAGGAATACATAGTTAAAAATATAATTATTATATTTACTTACTGCTGGGTACTACAAGGACACAAGCCAGTCATTACTATCTTTCGTTCGCGTCCTCCATCTCCGAGCAAGTTAAGGTCAACGCCATCCAATCATTTCACTCTTGTTATTTCCTTCTATCGTTTTACTCCGATTTTTTCATACAGCGGACATCTTGGCATTATAGTTTCTCGCATCCTTTCAACATGTCCGAGCCATCTGAGAAGGGCTTTATTCACAAAGGATGCCATGTCTGGTTCCTCATACATAGCACTCAGCTCACAGTCATAGACGCCGATTTATGAAAATTATTGGGGGAGAACGGAGGGGCGGGTTGGAGGAACTATAAGATCACGGATAGTGTTGCCCAAAATCGGTTTTGGTCTTGCACTTTGCAAGACCAAGGCCGCCTAACTGTTGCAAGACCAAGACTAGGGCCAGTAAAAAAAAGCGATTTTTAAATAAAAATTGAGGCAAAATAGTTACTAATACTCGACAATTTTAGTTAATATATGTTAATAATTGGTATAACCAATACACTTTTCTATTTAACTCCTTTGATTTTTCATTCGGGCTTAGTTAGGTTTCTCCTACATAAAAAATTACAGTAATATCTCTATAGTAATAAGTAACTGCAAGACTGTTGCGAGAGTCTTGCGCAAGACCACGACCAAGACTGAGTTTCCAAGACCAAGACTCGTATCGGTCTCGCATTTGGACAACTCTAATCACGGGGTAGCAGGGACGGGTCTGAGAAGGTGATTATATTGTATGGAATATATCCTATATCTCTATATGTTGTAACCGAGATTAAGGAAGCATTGGAAAAAAACTCTTCTCTCTTTTGTTTCCTGTGAATGATTATTAATTCATATTTTAGCATGTGCATGTGCTCTTACATCTTATATCTCTTGTATCTTGACTATCTTTTCTTGATGTTTAGATGTGGCATGCCATACTATTGTATATAGAATAAGTATCTTTTTTTGTATCTTTATTATCTTCCTATTTATCTTTAATTGTATATAGTAATTATGTAAAAATTCTCTCTTTTTCCTTTTATTTTATTTATTTTGCCTGTACATTGTATTAATTGTTTGAATATTTCTTTCTGTAAACAGATCTCTTAACCTTTATAAAAATATACAACCTAACCCCTTCTCACCTGAGCTAGCATGGTAGAATAAATATTTAATGATGGCCAAATAATGGGTAAGTACATTATATTTTCTAGATTCAACTCTTTACATATGTATGGCTGGTAAAGCCAGGCGTCTTTCTCGATATACCTCTCTATATCCTGCTTCAAAGTGAAGATAGTCCCGATGTGCACCTTAAGCAATCGAAAATAAAGTGATTTTCACCATAATAAAGTCTACTTAATAAAACTGCAATTGACCCCCTTTGAGCAGCATCTTGAAACATTCTGTTCATCTGTCTACTATACATTCATTTAGCTATATAATGGATACTGGTCATTTTTATCTTTTACGAGGTTTTGGCACTTCCTTTCTCGTTCGCTTAATGTATTTTTCCAATTTTTTGGTTCAATTTCGCGTTTTTCCTCATTTTGAGACCAAATCCAAACAATCATTTCTGGTTTATAGAAGAACTTATAGCGTCTCCCTTTCTATCTTTCTTTATGCATAGAGAATAATTCATTCAATTTTAAAATTTCCTATTTATTTATGATATAGTCCAAGAATGTATTATCACAAGAATCCGCTCTCAATGTGTGAAGCAAATGCAAAACTAAATACTGTCTTTCTCGTGAAGTGAAAAAATGTTCTATAGAATCAATATCTGTAAATGATTGAGCATCTGATAAAACGAATTCCTTCATGCCACCTCCATGTTCAGATTTCAATGATTTCGGAAGATGAATTTCTTCAGCAGCCTTAAGTAAGCTAAAATTTAATAATAATGTAAAGAGTTGCATAGGTTTTAATAATCATAATAATAAGGCCTAACAAACTTGGAGATTATGTACTAATAACTAGGGTTAAAATTCCTGTGGAAAATTATATTTACTAAAACTGATTTTATTATATTTTTATTTATCCTTTTTCGGTCATAATTTAATACATATTATATATCTTTAGGGGCGGGGTTGGCGAATGGGCTAACGCTTGTGCACATCACCGCGAGTTGTCCGGCAACCAGTAAACTAAAGTTATGAGAGATTAAAAGTATGAGTTCGCATCCCGGTGATCCCGAATAATCTATAGGAAACCCCCATATAGCCTAAAGGGCAAGGTAGGGAAGAAAAACAAAATACACATAATATATATTAACTAGTGTTACCCAAATGCAAGACCAACACGAGTCTTGGTCTTGCGCAAGAGTCTCGCAACAGTCTTGCAGATACCTACTAGCCTATTAATATAGTGATATTACTGTAATTTTTCAGACAGGAAACCTAACCAAGCTCCAATAAAAAACTAGAAGAGTTAAATGCAAAAGTGTCATTATTTATAGGAACTAAAATGGTCAAGTATTTGTTCCATTGGGCAGTTTCTAGATAAGTATTTTCATGTCATTGTAGTTGTATTGTTCTCATTTACTAGTTGTATTTAATTTAAATACAGTTGCATACTTCAATAATTTTATATGGTTTGGAAAAATAGCTTCTTTTATTTTACTTAAAAAACTATTAACTTAGATTAATTTAGTTTTATATACAATATTATAAGTCCAAAAACTTGGAATTTTATGAATTTGTTCTAAGAGGACTTTGGAAGACCAAGACCAAGACGGGTAAAAAAAAATTGATTTTTTTTTTTTAACCAGTAGATGGGATTTGATTAAATTGATACCAACGTGATGATTTTCTTACTAATCTCTGATTTCCCTCCAACTTTATGCCAAATTAATAATTTATATTAAGGAATACACGTTAACTCATATAGAAAAGAAAATAGAATTTCGTAGGACTCTGTCATTTGATTCTACTTAGAAATAAATAACTAAACTGAGATTTTATAATGCTCTAAAGGGATCATTAAGTATTGGTAAGAATTTAAAAGGATTTAAATATTTATAGTCCTTTGAAATCTTGAATTTGATAAAAAGTCCCTTTTTTTTTTATATTAATACCTAATAGTCATTGAATATTTTTCTAAAAACACAGAATCATATTTTCTCTTTCAATAGTTACATTACAACCAACGTTTAAAAAAAAAAATTTAATTCTTTATTTGGAAAATTAAATCTCGCGGCCAATTTTTGAACAAAAATGATTAATTGGGGTTCGATATATAAAACAAAAAATAACATTAAATTTTAAAGTGAGAAAGTTATTAACATTGTACTATAATTGAATAAAAAAGTTTAAAAAGTTTTTGATCGATCATTTTATTAAACATTTCATTCAATGATATTGAAATAGCCACCTAATATAAATTTAAATGAAAAGAAATAAATAAAACAAAAATCGTAGATATTTATCAATAAAAAACTTAGATCTTTCATCTACTATATAAAAGTCTACTGTAAAGTTTCTTATTTTATTAGAAATTTATACGAAAACCAAACATTTCTATTCTAAACAGACAAAACTTGTTTTTCAGCATGTTTAAAAAAAATTTTGGTCATCGACCGCTTAAAATTCCTGTTCCACGCATAATTAAGGCCAAAACTCTCCAGCTCTTTTTGTGCGAATTTTGTCAGGCCCGAAAATAGACCTAATCAAAAAATAACCTAAGGTCGTTTTATAAACATAGATTCTATGTTTAACTCTTAAAGTCAATAGGGCAGTTATCTAAAGGTGACTTTAGTAAAATATATGGAATTACCTGAGGCTTTGATCTGCCTATTTTAATTTACGTGATTTCGCATAATTGTTACAAACCCTAAAAATATAATATATAAATATATGTCGTTATTTACTTGCTCTATTTTACTGGAAGCATACTTTGTTTTTTGTTGTTTATGATACATTATAATGCATTTAGTAATATAGTCCACGATTTTGTCCTCTGTGTAGAAAAATAAATTTATTAATATTCTGCATGTTCAAACTGCAAAAATGAACTAAGGACCTAAAAAAAAAGAAACAAATTACCTCTAAAAGTATGTTCTAAAACGCTTTATTAAGAGATATAAACACCTAAAGATTTGCTTTGTGAATGAATTATTTACGTTAAATGAAAAATATATAACCTAGTAGTCGAACTAGTTTATTAATTAAATGTAATCATTAACATTCATATAAAATGTTGTTCAAAGTGAAGGTATGTCCGCAAACGATTTGCTTAGGAGATGGATTAGATAGAATACTGATTGCATTGCGAACTCGCAATAACATTTATCAAGTTTGTAAGTTGCTTTCGCAGAGTACTCATCATTATGCCTTCCATTTATACTAATGGTGAATATGCCGATATGGTGTTTGTATATATTTTTTTGCAATGATAATGCTAATGCTGCCCGTCGTGAAGATTTGCTATAATACCACGTGCTGATGGTATTTTTGTCCCTTTCAAGAAATGAAGAAAGGAATGCGACCATATTACAACATTTTGATGATAATTAACCTGGCAGTGTACGAAGAGCTGCAGCAAAATTAATTAATTACGCCAACTACAGTGTAGAGAACTCTCATTGTAGACTTCACCCATATCATATCAACGGGGGGCTACACAATTTAGTATCGCAAGATTTTCGGCAAAGAAGCAATTTTTCAGATTGGTACATAAATGAAGTTGAGCATGGGGTTTTTGGAGTTGGGAAAGTTTTTTTAATAATAGGGTAAAATTTAAAAAATATGAAATTATGAAAATCACTAAAACATAAGGATTCACTTTACCATTTATTGTACGAGTTATTTCTTTTATAAAGCTGATTCTACAACTGAAGTGTCATTTATAGCATAAGTGGAGACTTTTCATTTTGGGTGGGGGGAGCTATGGACCCACGAAAAGTTCTTGGGAGTTAGATCATGTTTCAAAATTATGGGGTGATAATCAACATAATTATTGTAAAAGGAATAATATAATATTATATTTAAAAATTAATTTATATAAATATATATATATATATATATTTTTTTTTTTTTTTTTTTCTGTTGGCATTGCAGACCCTGTAGATCTTTTGCAGCCTTAACAAGCCTGCTCCATCTCTGCCTATCTTGAGCCATTTCTTTCCATTTATCTGCACGCAGTTCTATTGCATCTTTGTTCCTATCTATCCATCTGCTTTTTGGCTTTCCATGAAGTCTTGTCATCTATCGATGCATTCATTGTTACTTAGAGGCTTCCAGATGAATTGTTGCAAGCTACTTAACTACCCGCCCAACTTAACCTCCGTGCCTTCATATCATGGGATATTGATTGACCAGTTTCTGTAAGCAGTTCTTTATTGGTCTTTCTTCTCCTTATGTTAGTACTCTGATCCCAGCACAATTTTCAAATGAAGCTACCTTTACATAAAGAGGTATCTTCAATAAGAAAAAAATAATCTCTGGTCGCAGGAAAATCTCCATGCAATTCGTGAGCATCATTTTCAGCACCAGTTTCGGTACAATGTGTGGTTGGGGATAATATAATATGTTTTAATAGGTCCGCATTTCTTGCCTCATCGACTCGATACGGGCACATTTCTGGAAAATCTTAATAATGATTACTATAATTTAGTCGAACATATTCCACTACAACTGAGATATTTGGAGAGATATTTGGCTTCAATTAGATGGTTGTCCAGCACATTACGGAAGAGGTCCATGACAATGGCTAAATGTTAATTACCTCAATCAATGGATTGGCCGTGCAGGACCAGTGGCTTGGCCTGCACGCTCTCCAGACCTGACACCACTGGATTTTTTTATTTGGAAGACATTAAACAAACAGTCTATACAAGTTTGGTCAATGACCTTAATTCCTTACGAAGAAGGATAATTGAATCTTGTGAAACAATAACACATATCCAGTGCCATTCTGCCACTGCTGCTGTTGTCAGTGTCTTAATGCTCAAGGAAATCACTTCGAGCAACATTTACTAAAAATTTAATGTTTAGGCGTAAATATCTCCTAAACAAAGCATTTGCGGACATACCTCCATAGGATTTTTTTTTTAGGTTGGTAGTTCATATTTTCAGTTTGGTCACTTAACCCTGAAACACTCAGTATTTTTATAACTAAAAGAGTTGGTTTCATTTTCATACACTTACAATGTTTTTGTATTTATAAATTAGGTAACTATTGACAGAAAAATACTTGTAAGTTAACCTATAATCAAAAATCCATTTAGTAACTTTTTGCAATAAAAAGACGGCATACAAAAAACTACACATTATGTGATTTTTTTAAAAATATTCCATCAATTTTAACTCTCTACCTGCCTGAGAACAATATTTTTTTAATCACCGTTAGATGGCCTTATAAAATTCGGGCTCTCGTTCTTTCGTCGAATTGAGTTTTTCTCCCTTTATTTTTTTTCTGTTCATACCTTTGTTCCCAAAAGATACGGATGTGAGTGTCAATTAGCCAAAGTTTAATTAAATTTATTTCTGGAATTTCAGAAATGATGCAGGTAAGTACCCAGTAATATATCTTCTCGGTCTTTATTTAGCTCCTTAATTCGGCAAAGAAGGTCTCTCATCCAACTCTATAATTTCCTTGAAAACATGTGATTAAATATTATTAGGTTTCAAAAATTATAATTTATAATTTTGTCGCCTCTCTCCGTTACCTTCTACAACTTTCTATGTTCGATATTTTTTTTTAATTCTCTGCTTTCCAACGATACCTATACCTTCTGACTATTATTTCTGGCGATCCATTTTCTATCTGGATAAGCATTTTTATTGTTTTTCCCTTTATTCAATTTTTTAATTCTTTTAAAAATTATATTTAGCATTTTTTCGTAACTCTGAATAATGTGAGATGATTAATTATTTAAAATAAACCATATTAAAGGTACTTTACAGCTAGACGTATATGAATATTGGGCATTTAAGTCCTGATTGATATTAAAGACCACTTAATTATACAATGATACACCGAGTTTAATCAAAATTATTAGAGTCGTTTTTGAGAAATTTGTAATAATGTGTTTCAGTGTTTATATAAATTGACACTTTCGGTTAGCCAATATTAAGGAAAAACTCGCTGTCACATCTAAGGTATATACCTCTCTTGAATACGTAATATCAGTTTCGTACGACTTTTCGTTTTTGAGCTAGATGTTAACATACTCACACACAGACCATTTTGCGGGACTTGGTTATTTGGATTCAGGGTACCTCAAAACGTGTATTTCCGTTGAAAACTCAGATTGGAAAACTTTTACGACCGCAATACTTTCCCTTAATATATATTACTATGACCAAAAAAAAAGGATAAATAAGAAGATAGTAAAAATAATTTTTAATAAATATAATTTTCTATGAGAATTTTTACTTGTTGGGTGCCTGGCTTTACCAGCCTTTCTCCTCTAAAGAGATAAGTCTAGAAAATACAAAGTACTTACCCATTATTTGGCCATCATTAAATATTTGAATATTTGGTTGAATATTTTATAAAGCAGCAAAAAAGATTAATTACCTTATATTTTCTAGACTTATCTCTTTAGGGATGAAAGCCTGGTAAAGCCAGGCACCCAACAAGTAAAAATTCCCATAGAAAATTATATTTATTAAAAATTATTTTTACTATCTTCTTATTTATCCTTTTGTTTTGTCATATAAATAGTGGCAGCTGAAACGTGGAGCCTAGATGTATATAAATTAGTAAATAAATGTGAATAATTAACTATAAGATAAATGAGATTGAGGTTAAGTGTAATTCAAGTTGATAATAATTGCTTGAATTATATATTTAATTTGTCTACTTTAAAAAGATATTAACTTTCATTAATTATTTATTGAAGTGAGTTCTATTACCTATTGTTCAAAATTTATCTTTTATCTATATTTTATCTTAAACGAATTTTGATGTACCTTCATAACTATAACTTGATGTTATGTACACATTATTGTTGTATTCAAGCAAATCTTTTTATATTTGATATATAAACGATAATAATGAATAAGAAAATGTTGAAAACAAATATATTTATTTAAAAAATATATATGTACTTGTATAATGGTACTAATTAACTATTGTCAATAATAGCAACGGCTAAACAAGATGGTTAGCAATCAAGTATATGATAAACTAAAGACTAGCTACTCAGTAGATGCATTGTTACAATCTTATCAAAGTCACTAAACAAACATTGACTAAAGGTTAACTACTGAAACTAAATATACATTCATTGAATTAATTTTAGTTAAGGTCTGCATTATAGTTAATGATCTATATAAATAGTCATTTACAATAATTATTATATAAAATTTTGGCTAATGGCGTCTAACTAAAGCCTTGTAATCCTATATATTATTTCTAAAAGGTGTTTTTTTTTTTTTTGTCGGTCCGCCATAACTTCGTCAATTCTTCATCGAATCCAATGATTGATCACTCATTTTGAATATATTCTGCTCCTCCTCTGGCAAAAAATAGTCCTATCCCCCTGAAATTTCTGGAAAAAAAAAGTTATTGAAGAAAAGAAACTTTATTTGCGAATGACTCAAAACGTATGTATGCATTTTTCTCTTGATTGTACTCATGATAATTAGAAGGATTACTAAATTACCTACAAAACAAACAAAAAATTGTAAAAAGCGATTAGAAATATGTTTAATATAACAATTTTTATTGACGAAAGGAGTAAAGCGTGTTAGAGTTGAGATTTGTATTTCTCAGCTCAAAAGATCCTCTAATACGAATTTTCGTTGGGATCGAAAAATAAATTTTTTTTTCTACAAATTTGAACTAAGGCTCCCCTCCCCTCCTTTGCTTTTATTTCGAAAATCATAAAAAGTGTTATAACTTCAATACTCTTCCACATATTCAAACGAAATTTTGTAGGGGTGTAGGGCCTTATAAACTACACGAAATGACACAAACTGTGCCTTCCTAAATATAAAATAAAATAAAAACCTGTTAGGAGCTTTTATTTATTAACTATTGATAGACGTGTTAAATCAAAAAGTTATTTGTACGGTCTTGAAGGGAGATAACTCAGCTTTCCAACGGTTGTAAAAACATTGAGTTAGGATAAAATCCTGAGGAGTTATGAATGTTTTAGTTAAAAGCAGGCAAAAACATCATAAGGAAAAGTGAAGTCGTTGCCATGACGACTATCTCAGCACAGCTCTTCTATCCTATATATTATTTCTAAAAGGTGTTTTTTTGTCGGTATGCCATAACTTTGTCAATTTTTCATCTAATCCAATGATTTACCACTCATTTTGAAGATATTCTGCTCTTTCTCAGGCGAAAAATAGTCCTCTCCCCTCGAAATTTCTAAAAAAGAAGTTTATTGCGAAACTCAAAAGTATCATTTTCTTTCAATTGTACTCATGATAATTAGAAAGATTAGTAAATTATCTACAAAACAAAAAAAAAATCGTGAAATTCGGACAATTATTAACAATGATGCAGTCCATTAGTTTTGGTATACTCAATAATATCTTCCTGATTAAACATATTGCATTTAGGAGTAGAATAGTCTGCTACTAACTTTGTTATTTCTTAATGACATTTGGTTGTTCTTACATTTTATTTTTTTTTATAATTTAGAATATCCTATTATCGGGGCATTATTTGGTCTTTATTACTTTTATTATCTTTCCAGTCAGCGTTTAAAAATAGGTCCTAGCAAAGCAATTTGTACAAATATTTTGGTGTATTATGTTTAATGGAATATAGTAATCGACTAAGGCACAAATCTGGGGCGGGGTAAGTTATGAAGCCGTGGAAAGATTACTAAGATTCTTTCTTTAAAAGAAATTTCAATTACTAAAATATACTCCAACACGCTTAATTCACTTTGAGACTAAAATAGATCCGTTATTTATCTTCACAATTAAACTCCATTTTTAATGATGTAGAGATGGTTGACCGTTGATATAATATGAGAAGGAGTTAGTCGGGGGTGCGGTCAAATAAATACTAAATTAAAATATAGTAATTATTTTATTTTAATTTTGCCGACGTTTCGACCCACTTTGCAGGTCGTCTTCAGTGCTACAAAAGATACAAAACATATTGAGAATAAAAAGGAGAATATAGCATGTACGTTAAAAGTAAACAGATTTTTATTTCACCTTTTATCGCAATCTGTTTACTTTTAACTTACATGCTATATTCTCCTTTATTTTTATTTTTATTCATACTTGTTTTCCATTTATTTGTATCTTATACATATATAATACTTAATATTTAACTACATTGTCACCCACTATATCTCTGATATCATCTTCTATTTCTTTATTTGACAACTTCTTCTTTTTTTATATCTACTTATATTTAATTTTTATTCTCAACATGTTTTGTATCTTTTGTAGCCCTGAAGACGACCTGCAAAGTGGGTCGAAACGTCGGCAAAATTAAAATAAAATAATTACTATATTTTAATTTAGTATTTATTTGACCGCACCCCCGACTAACTCCTTCTCATAAACTCCATTTTGATTATATTGTAAAAATTTTGAACCTTCCACCACATAGATATCCAAAAATATTAGCACTACAGATAATTAAAAAAGAAAAGAAAGGTTTAGGGACTTACTTAATCTGATTGAACGGCATGGATTAAATTTCAACTTAAATCGATCTTCCTGTGATGATGTTAAACTATGGAGAGCTAATTTATATTCTCTAAGAACTCAAATTCAGAAAGACATATATAGTCAATATGTAATTAAAGTTCAGAATTCTAAAACTTTCACTTCTTATCCTCATTTAACTTCAGTAAATTATATTGACGACAAAAGCTCATTGAAGGTGATCAGATGGGTAATTAAAATTAGAGCTGATGTTTTGAACGTAAATTATACACTTCCAGCAAACAAATAATAATTGTAGCATGTGTAATACAAACGAAACAGAAGATCTCTATCACTTCCTGGCTGCTTGTCCGATACTCTCTGAATTTAGAATTAAATGGTTAAAGTCTAGAAATTTATCTCGGGATCAAGTAATTGATTTATTAAATGGAAACAATTGGATAGCATTGGTAAATTACTGCAAGTCTGCTTTCTCCTATAGAATAATGCTCACCAAAGAATTTAACAATTGATAAATTGGAGAATTTTCGGTTTTTTGGAGGTTTTTAAAAACCTCTATCCTTTCCACGGTCCCTGACCATGAAAAAAGACTCATTTCCGAATCTATCAACATTCACATGGAACAGAATCCCGTTAATCACAAAGTAGACAAAAACTGTATTTCTCTTACATATAGACACATTTTAAGTCTTATAAGGGAAAAATAACTTAAATATTCTATTCTATTATTTTCATCTACTCTCAATTTTTATTAATTAATTCATTTAATTGTTCATTATTCTAAATATTCCTTCTTTGTATGATCTCTCTTCTATTTTATTCTAAATTTACATTTACACTCTACACCAATGTATGATCATCCTTTTTCCCACTTTGTATTAATTTTACTTATTAACCATGTCTCATTATCTAATATTCAAATGTAATTTTCTTACATATGTACAACCAAATATAATTATAAGTATTAATTTTTTTCCCTCTCTATACTTTTAAGTTAGCTCTGCAATGTATGTATGTTAATGAAGTTATTTCTATATTTATATTTTACTTTTGCCAATTTTGGGTTTATTCACATTGTACTCTGATCTAGAATCATGAAATACCTCTCACATCTCTCAACTCTATTTTATATGTATATTTACATATTTATAATTTAATATTTCATAGATATAGTATTTTTCCATTGTATCCATCCATATCTTCAAAAATTCCTAGATAAATTCCTGGGTTTTTCAATGTTTACTTAGTTAACACATGTTAACTTCCCCTATACCTGCAATCCTTACCGCTGCCTTTCCAGTTCTAAGTGAAACTCCTAGATGAACACACCTGTAAGTCTCTAATTTTATTTTTCTCCTGTAGATTTTGTAGAATTATACTCACATTTTCATTTATTATATATTGCACTACAACAATTGTTAGCATCTATTTACTTTAGTTTAGGATCTTGTTACTCAGCTTACTTAGTTCATATTTTATTGTACTTACTCTCACTAGCGGATCCAGGATTTAATTTTGGGGGGAGGGGCTTCAGCCCGAAAGCTTTTTTTTTCATAAAAATAACGATAATTACTTTGGAAAAAAAGAAAGAAACTAACTATCTGTATGAAATGGTGTTTAAGTGATTCCTAAATCCCTTTTAATATTAATCACACGAACAATAACACTTTAAGAGATACTTTTTTAATATTTTGTTCGATAAAACATGGTTATATTTTTCAATTTTGGGGGGGGGTGGGCTTCAGCCCGAAAGCCTCCCCCCCCCCCCCGTGCTTACTCTTTACAATTTTAATAAGCTTATTCACATTGTTTATAAATTATGTCTAAATATTATTTAATTGCCACAATTCTCTATATTTTTGTATCTTGTCCGTTCTAGCCCTGATGAAGACATGCAAAGTCGGGTCGAAACGTTGGCTTCTAATAAAATAGTTTTACCACTATTTAGCCTTTTTATGACCGCAACCCCGGACCATCTCCTTCCTTTGTAAATATAATTGTTCTTATTTTTCCTATTAAGTATTTGCATATAAATTGACTGAAATATAATTTTGTTATGAAATACAGACTCCTCTGACGGTCAACAGACTATGTAGCACGACTGATTTTCGGTTTTAAATCCAAAAATATTATTTTGTAATTTTGATAAATAAAAAGACTTTTTCTTCTTCTTCTAATCGACTAAGGAAAAAATATTAATTCCTTCCTTACATAATACGTAGGAACTACTTATTTCCATATTGTTTTAATATTTCTTCACTAAAGAAAATTATCTGCGAATTTTTCACACGGGCCAACTAGTTATAAAATAAAATAATAAAAAAATATACGTGTAAACCAGGCTTTATTAGATTTAGTTCATTCGACTAATTAACTCCCAAGAACACGATAATTATTTATAAAAGCCTTGAAAAGGCTGAGCTTTTGCCTTAGATTTTATCCGAGGTGATCCTGATCGTCCTTGGCCTCGTGATTGGAGTAGGATCTACTTCCTCCGCAGTTCCTGTTCCAATGTTCCTCAAAGGCCAATCAACTATTACAGTTAATGATGAACTAAACCATAAAATAACGATAACTGGCTATGGATTAGCAGTTACTAAATGATAACACGTTCCAAAAAAAACTGAGGTGGGCACTCTAGACCTCACAATAGAACTGAAAACATCAAGGCGAGATTAAAAATATGAAATGTAACTTATAAATAATAGCTCACTAGTTAGCCAATGCAAATAATTCGCAGAAAATTTTGTTTAATGAAGAAATAACAAAACAACATAGAAATAAGTAGATCCCATGTATTATGTAAGAAAGGAATTAATATTTTTTAATTAGTCGATTAAAATATTTCATTTAACATAATAGACCAAAATATTTGTAGAAATAGCTTCGGTAGGACCTATTTTCAAACGTTGACTAGAAAGATAAGAAAAGTAATAGAGACAAAATAATGCCCCGAGCATGGGATTTTCTGAATTATTATAAAAAAAAATAAAAAAAATGTAAGAACAAAAAAATGTCTTTAAGAAATAATAAAGTTAATATATCAGCCAGGAAAAAAAGTGCCGTAGACTATTCTACTCCTAAATGCAATATCTTTAAAGAGGAAGACATTATTAAGTATACCAAAACTAATGGACTGTGTCTTTATTAATAATTGTCTGAATTTTACGATTTTTTTTGTTTGTTTGTTTTGTAGATAATTTAGGAAGAATTTGATAAAAGTATTTGATGAAGAATTGACGAACTTATGGCGAACTGATAAAAAGACACCTTTTAGAAATAATATATAGAATTATAAAGAAAGTGAAATGCTGAATAATTGTTTGGTTGCATTATTATTTTATTTTTCGCCTCTCTAACACGGCGTCGCGTTTAGAAACAATTTTAAATAATAGCCCATTACAAAGAGGATGCAATGCTAAACATTTTTTTTGCTTACAGTATGCAGGTCCGCTTTTTAGTTTCTGAATATTTTAATCCATATTTTCAAAAAACCTCGTTATAATTTGGTTTTCGAAAACATTTTTCCACTTTTCACCTCTTTAAGAAGCCGTCGGGTTAAGATTTTTTTTTTTTTTTTTTTTGATAATGGCTCATTACAGAGAGGATGAAATGCTGAATAATTCTTTAGTTTACAGTTTACAGGTCCGATTATTAGTTTTAGAGATATTTCAATCCATATCATGTATAAAAAAAAAAACTCGTTATCAATTTCAACACTGTTTTTTCCTTTTTCATCTCTCTAACACGGCGTCGCGTTTAGAAACAATTTTAAATAATAACTCATTACAAAGAGGATGCAATGCTAAATATTTTTTTTGCTTACAGTATGCAGGTCCGCTTTTTAGTTTCTGAATATTTTAATCCATATTTTCAAAAAACCTCGTTAGAATTTGGTTTTCGACATAATTTTTCCACTTTTCACCTCTCTAACACGGCATCGCGTTAAGAAACAATTTTAAATAATAGTTCATTACAAAGAAGATTAAATGCCGAACAATTCTTTTGCTTATATTATGCAGGTCCGATTTGTACTTTCAGAGATATTTTAATCCACATCTTCAGTGATACTCGTTATTATGTTCTTTTCGACACTATATTTTTCTTTTTCGAACTGAATTGAACTTGCACCTATCTGAGTATTTCTCTTCTTTTATCCCAAGTCTTAATATAACGGCATTCATGCACTTCTAAAAGCCTAATGTGCTACGATGCTAAGCAATCAGCACATATTTTAAATGAATGGTAAATAACCTATCTGTGCTATCGTGCAAAAGTGTTATTAGTTATAATAAGATTGCACCAGTACTGTTAACAAACCTTGTGAGATCTTAATTGATCTACTAACGTTTTGATTTATTTTAAAAATTCCCAAGCGAAATGGAAAGACTGAGATGCTGGGTTATTTGGTTAAAATACTTTATTCGAAAGCATGAATGATGATTCAGTTGATGCAGAAGGCAAAGAACTTGATGTATACATAGATGAAGTCCTAGACGTCTTTACAATTTCTTTTGATATTGTACACAAACCAAGAACAACAAATAAAAAACTTCACAACTTTACAATAACCATCTCCGTGCGTTTACGAAGTTAGCAAGACTTTACAACATCCTAGGCTGCGTTAAAATCGAGATTGCTAGCGGCCATATCTAACACAAGTTCGTAAATAATTTTCTCGACTTTACATATTTTAGAGGTTTACAATACCTATGGTTGAGGGATCAGAAAAACAACGCAGTCTCGAAAAATGTCTGCAGTCCAATTTTTCTATATATGCAGATTTGTGTGCTTTTGCCACTGTATCACCCTGTCTCATTGACAATTTTGATCTTGTATCGATAAGGTCGATTTTCCGATGCATGAAGGAATTACTCAATTTAATTGTCAAATAATCCAACAATGTCATCACCACCTATGCCGATGACACGTGTATCCTATCAGTTAATAACGATCCATCTATTGCATCCCAAACTCTTCAATCACACATCACAAGTCTTGAAAAATGGTGTCAAAACTGGAGGATTAAAATAAATTCCAATAAATCCCATCAAATTACCTTCACTCTTCGTCGTAAACCTATGACTTCCTGTCCTACAGTATCCTTCAACAATAGCCCTCTTATCCCTGTCGAACAAATCCGATACTTAGGACTCCACCTTGACAAACGACTCACTTGGAACCCCCATACCAGACTGAAACGACTAGAAACCGCCCGACGTTTTCGACTACTGCAGCACTTACTAGACAAACGCTCTAAGCTTTCAATCAATTACAAACGACTCATATATATGACAATAATAAGACCTATTTGGACTTACGGAGTTGAGCTATGGGGCTCCACTAAACCATCGAATTCCTCTCGTATCCAATCCTTACAGTCCAAAATCCTTCGTAAAATCCTCAACGCTCCTTACTTTGTCACAAATAAAATCATCCATAAAGACCTTAATGTTCCATATGTTTCCGATTTGGCCCAATCCAGATACCTATCCTTCCATAACAAACTGCAGAACCATCCGAATCCTCTCGTTTCAAACCTTGCTTCCTCCTCGATCCCTAATAAACCTCCGAGGCGTCTGAAAAGAAGATGGCCTAGGTACCTTCTAATATAGAACTTTAATTTGAGTTCTACAATGGGTAGTTTCTCTTCATATTGTACATGTCATGTTACTAATGTCACATTTACTTATTGTATTTTAAATGTAATATAGTTGTAAATTTCAATAAAATAAAAAATAAATAAATAAATAAAAATTGTCAAATCGTGAGTGCTGGAGGGTAATGATAGTTGTCCGGTTTGTAATTCCTGGAGAAAAGAAGACACCATACACTCCCTGCGGTCCTGTCATTCAGAGGTGCTAATTGGAAGGCCCTAAGTAATTATACAAACACAGCAAGCCACATTACAAAGAGCCTGACTTGTCACATCGTGAATGATAATTGGTATGCCTGTTTTATTTGTTATAGATAATATTTATTTGTTATTGTATTATTTATTATAAAACGTACTTTATCTGTTTATGTATTTATTAGTTATCATTATTGCTTGTTGGTCAAGTTATGCTAACTTTTGATTTTTATATTTAAAAAAAAAATCTGTCAAGTAAGGTCAGTATAGCTTCCTCACTGTTTTCATTTGCTAAAAATCATCTATATTAAAAGGTCCAAACATTTTTCTTGTGAGAATAAAATCTCTGGAAGAAGCCGTTTTCGGAAATTCAGTAATCCCTCAACATATACGGGCTTGAAAAGTTCCGCATATGCAGATGCATACTGAATAATTCGGAATTTAAAAAAAAAAAAATTAAAAACAACCCATACTGAACATATATCTCACTACTGTTAGTGCAAATGACTTATGTGAAAATTGAGTGGTTTACAAGAGAGCTTAAAATATAATTATTACTTTATGATTTATTAGTATAATTTTATATTTTATTGTCCTCTGCTATTTTTCATCAATTGTAGACTACATAATGTCAAAAATAGAATAAAAATTGAAAAGTTTTACATACAAACTTAGTACTAACAGTAGTGATATATTTGATAATTATGCTTTCACTCATAAACTTGATGAACAAAAAATCCATAGGGAAAATTCAACTTTTTGTTTTTTTCGGACTTCATTAAGCTGGAATATAACAATTTTGATATTTAAGGAGAAAATCTAGACCACGAAAAGCTGGTTAAACTTCAATGGAAATAAACACAATTACAAATTCAGAATAAAAATTACTTTAAATTACACAAAATCTAAGTAACCGCAGTAAGTGTCATGCCAGTAACGTTTTGATTCGACCAAGCAATACAGTATAAATTAATTTTTTGAATAAAACCTAAAATTTTATAACTCCACAACAATATTGTAATAACCTAAATCCCACTCCATATGATCAGTGCCTTCCACATTTCACAGCCAGTATATTGTAAACAATTATTTATATTAATTTTAATTATTAAATAGAATTCAATGAAATTGATACTAAGTAATTTATATGCTGTTCTCTAAATTTCCTCAAAGCTTGTGTCAAATCGGATGTGCCTTTTTCAAACTATCGGCATAACAAATAACACATTTCCTGATTAAAAAGCAGAATTTTTTTTAGTATTAGATAGAATTTGATAAAATTGATGCCTATTTCATTTTACGTTTACCAATATCTAAATTCCTTCCAGATTTGAGCCAATTCGAAAGAATGAATAAAATAGAAAATAGATAAATATTGCTTGATCTGTTTTGATATAGAAAATTTATTTACCAATATCATCTGGAAAGATGTAATAAAAATAATTGATAAATATTGGGATGCAATAGAATCGTAAACTCAAATTAAAGGTTTTTTTTTTTTGGAAGATAAGGATTACAATATCTCAGAAGCTAAAAATCGGACCTGCATACTGTAAGCGAGGGAAATGTTCAGTATTTGACCATCTTAATAATTAGCTATTACTTATAATTTATATTTCATATTATTGATCTCGTCTTGTTGTTTTTATCGCTTCTATCGTGTGGTATAAAGTACACACCGTAGTTTTTAGTTGAAATTTTTTTTAGAATCACCTCCCAATATATCTATAAAATTTTGAGAAACATTACAACTAAAAATACTTGTAAGATCTCATTTATCTTCTTGATAATGATCTCTCATCCATAGCGATCAAATTACACTTTGGTTAATCCTTTATGGTAGAGTGGGACGAAGAGGAGTAGAGGGGAAGACTTGATGGCAGTCATAATTTACACACAAGACATAGCTATGCAATTATCCTGCCTATTGTATCTATTAGCTCTGAAGATTGTATGATTGAGTATATTGAATCTTCAAGGTCCACATTATCACATGATTTGCATAAATATGCTTAATTATTTGAGATTCTTGGAGTTCTGGCAATGGTCACATTCTCCATTCAAGACATGAGTGTATGTGGCTAAAGCGCTCTCGCTCAAACCCCACTGGCTTTAGCACAAGTGACGCGGAAGAAAGAGTAGCGCATTGTTTTTAATTTACTTATATTTAGGTTGTTTTATTTTTTATTGTACATAGCTTTGATTATTATTTAGTTATTATTTTAAATTGTCAATTTTATGTTTTAGGTTCATATATCACTATAATTATTGTCCACGTCACAAATTATTGTATTTCTAAATAAATAAATAATTATTTGAGACAATTTTAATGCCAGAACAATAACTTATAATTATATTATACCAATAGAAGACATGCCTTATATTACCAGATGTATAAATATATAACTGGAATTCGTCCGTAGATAGATCTAGATATTAATGAAGTTATCATTAAACCGCATTATTGACTGTGTTGCCCAAATGCGAGGCAGAGATGAGTCTTGGTCTTGCAAATTCAGTCTTGGTCTTATTAGATTATTAATATATAAATATTACTGTAATTTTTTAGATAGGAGAAATCTAAACAAGCCGGAATGAAAAATTAAAGAAGTTAATTGCAAAAGTATATTGGTTATACCACTTATTAACATATAGTAACTAAGATTGCCAAGTATTAGTAACTATTTTGTCTTAAATTATTAAACCTTTTATTTCACTCTGAAAAACCAAAAGGACTTATTTGCCAACCCAATCTATTTTCGTTATTGATTTGATTCGAAATTATTCTCGATAATAATAAGCTATGTTATTAAATATTGCATATATAAGACGTTCGGTAAGGAGAGGGAAATATTTAATTGGTTAATAGTAGACTTCAAAATTTACAAAAAAGTTGATATAAATAACTACCCAATTTCAAGCAGAAATGTAGGAAATTTAAGATTTACGTTTTTATAAGCGAGTTTTTTGTTGAATAGGAAGCGAAAACTACAAAAATGTTTGATTTAAGGAATTGAACATTGCTCCATAAGAACCTATACAAAATTTACTTTAAACGGCAGTAGAGTTGGTCATTTTTAAAACTATTCAAAGAGGACTACTGGGCCGAAAAACTCAAACTCCGTTTAAAAAAAGTCATAAATTATTTACGATTTTTTTTATCCCTCCAAAAGTGTGCTAAATTTACCACACTTTTAGGAAAACTTTATGGTTCAATAATTTTTAGGTGAATATAAATTAATTTGAGGTTTATTAATAAAAATTTTGATATTCATCTTAAGTTGTGTTAGGACCAAAAAAAAGGATAATAAAATAAGTTTTAGTAAATGTAATTTTTTGTCAGAATTTTTACTTTTTGAGCGCCTGGCTTTACCAGCCTTTCATCTCTTTATAGATAAGTCTAGAAAACATAAGGTACTTACCCATTATCTGGCCATGATTAAGCATTTATCCAACCATGATAGCTCAGGTGAGAAGGAGTTAGGTTGGATAATTTTATAAAGCAGCAAAAAAGGTTATGCGATCTATTTACAAAATTAATACTATGTACAAGCAAAAGAAATAAAATAAAAGGAAAAAGAGAGAATTTAAACATAATTACTATATACAATTAAAGATAAATAGGAAGATACTAAAGATAATAAAAATAACAAAAAAATACTTATTCTATATACAATAGTATGGCAAGCCACATATAAACATCAAGAAAGATAGTCAAGATATAAGATATACGAGCAGATGCACATTCTAAAAATAGGAATTAATAATTAGTCACAGGAAACAAAAGAGAGAAGATTCTATTTTGTTTTTTTCTTCAATGATTCCTTAATCTTGGTTACAGAATAAAGATATGATGTGATTTTCTGTCCAGTCACTCAAAAGTACCCATGTTTCAGAAAAACATTTCGTTGGTATGAAATGTATTGTGATAAACATAATTGTCTAAAAACACATTTATTCATAACCACTTTATGTGAAAAATATTTGAAAAGTCATTTCAAATTTCTAAATTTTTAATTAATATTGATAAAATGTATATTTAGGCAATTATTTTTATTAAAACTAGTAGACCCGTGCGAAAAATTCGCACATCATATTGTTATCAAATGCCAGATTAATAAGAAAATAAAATAATGCAACGTATCAAAAGATAAAGAAATCAAATGTTACTCTATGGGTAAATATAATCGATAAAGAAAACAAAATTTAATTTTTTTTTTTTTTTTTTTTTATTATTTCAATGGAATTTACAACTGTATTACATAGAGAATACAATAAGTAAATGAGAAATTTGTAACATGGCATGTACAACATGAATAGAAACTACCCATTGGTAGAACTCAAATTAAAGTTCTATATTAGAAGATCCCGAGGCCATCTTCTTTTCAGACGCCTCGGAGGGTTATCAGGGATCGAGGAGGAAGCAAGGTTTGAAACGAGAGGATTCGGATGATTCTGCAGTTTGTTATGGAAGGAAAGGTATCTGGATTGGGCCAGATCGGAAACATATGGAACATTAAGGTCTTTATGGATGATTTTATTTGTGACAAAGTAAGGAGCGTTGAGGATTTTACGAAGGATTTTGGATTGTAAGGATTGGATACGAGAGGAATTCGATGGTTTAGTGGAGCCCCAAAGCTCAATTCCGTAAGTCCAAATAGGTCTTATTATTGTCATATATACGAGTCGTTTATAATTGATTGAAAGCTTAGATCGTTTGTCTAGT
Source organism: Nezara viridula (assembly GCA_928085145.1). NCBI lineage: Eukaryota > Metazoa > Arthropoda > Insecta > Hemiptera > Pentatomidae > Nezara > Nezara viridula. The sequence goes on from OV725079.1 coordinate 4,857,596, forward strand.
AAGTGCTGCAGTAGTCGAAAACGTCGGGCGGTTTCTAGTCGTTTCAGTCTGGTATGGGGGTTCCAAGTGAGTCGTTTGTCAAGGTGGAGTCCTAAGTAGCGGATTTGCTCAACAGGAATAAGTGGAGTATTATTGAAGGATACTGTAGGACAAGAGGTCATAGGTTTACGACGGAGGGTAAAAGTGATTTGATGGGATTTGTTGGAATTTATTTTTATTCTCCAATTTTTACACCATTCTTCAAGGCTTGTGATATGTGATTGAAGAGTTTGGGATGCAATTAAAGGATCGTTATTAACTGATAGGATACACGTGTCATCGGCATAGGTGGTGATGACAGTGTTGGATTGGGTTGGGATGTCAGCTGTATAAACTGTGTAAAGGATAGGACCTAGGATACTACCTTGAGGAACACCGTCAGACTGAGTAAAAAGAGATGAATAAGCATTGTTATGATTGACTTTGAAGTATCTGTCAGTAAGGTAGGAACGTATAATGAGGAAGTATGTAGGTGGTAGGAATTCACGGAGTTTGTACATCAGTCCCGGATGCCAGACTCTATCAAACGCCTGTTCAACGTCGAGAAAGACTCCCGTGCAGTACATTCCGCGCTCCAATGCAGAGGAGACTACATCTACCACACGATGGCATTGCTGAATAGTGGAGTGGGATGTGCGGAATCCAAATTGGTGATCTGGGATAATGTGTTTAGAGTCTAGGATGGGATACAGGCGTTTTAAAATGAGTTTTTCCAGGATTTTGCCCATAATGGGTAAAAGGGAGATAGGACGGTAAGAGGATGGGTGTTCTGGCGGCTTTGTGGGTTTAGGTATCATTTTGACAATGGATAGTTTCCAAGAGTCAGGAAAATATGTGGTGCGGAGTACAGCATTAAATATATAGGTTAGGAACAATATGGCTTTTTTAGGAAGACATTTTAGGATCTGGGAGGTGATTAGGTCATGGCCAGGAGCTTTGCGAGAAGGTAATCTATTAATGATATTGGATATTTCTGAAGGATGAAATGCTTTAGGTGGAGGAGTCAATTGGAGTGGAGTATCCAATTCTGCTTCAATAAACTCAAGGTGGGTTGGATTAAGGATGTCTGGGTGTGGATTAAATGTTTTTGAGAGGTGTTGAGCAAATATTTGAGATTTTTCATCATCAGATCTGGACCAGGTTTGGGTTTCAGTAATAAGTGGGTGGTTAAAATCTTTGAATTTAAGGAGTTTTTTAGTGGTCAACCATAGTGATTTGTCACAAGTAGTAAGTTTTTCTGTCATGTTATGTAAATTTTGAACTTTGTATTTTCTAATTTCAGCTTTTAGTTGGTTAGTTAATTTGTTGTAATATGTCTTATCTGATGGATATCTAGTCCTGTGCCACTTCGATCTTGCTCTGCGTTTTTCCCTTAATAAGATACGAATATGCTGCGGCAAATTTGTCTGTTGGGAGTTGCCAGTTTTATTGGTAGATGTATTATTCTTTATTTTGTCACTTATAGATGTAGTAAGTTCTTTTATGGCTGTGTCAATATCACGTTTCGTCTTAAGTGGAATATTTAGGTCCAATTTATTTTCCAGGTCTTTACGAAAATTGTTCCAGTTTACTCGTCCTGTAATCAGTGTAGGAGAGGACGAGGGCTTAGGAGCGAAGGTTGTGTGTAATGAAAGCAGAACTGGAGAATGATCTGAGGAGAGGTCATCCAGGGATTTTATTGTGACATGGGAAGAGGAAATTTGGGAGGTGACAAATATGTCGAGGATATCAGGGCGTTTTTTGAGGGATGTTGGCCAATAGGTAGGATTCATAGGAGAGAGGACAGAGTAACTATTGGAAGTTGAGACAGAAGATAGTATGTTACCACGGGAGTTGGATGATCGACAACCCCATCGTTGGTGTTTAGCATTGTAGTCTCCTCCAGCAATAAAGCGCGATCCGAAGGATTGAAATAAGGATTCAAGTAAGTTATAGGTAAGAGTATGACCGGGAGGACAGTATACAGCTGAGAATGTTAAATGGAAAGGACGAGTTGAAATGATAACCGAGGTTGCTTGAATAGCCTCCGTTGGAGTAGAAGGAATGAGAGAATGGGATAAGGATTTATGGATAAGGATGCAAGAACCGGCATGGGAAGTGTTGTCGGGGTGGTCTGATCTATAAGTGATATAGTCACGTATGTAGAAATATGAACGTCGAGTGAAGTGAGTTTCTGTCAGTAGAGCAATATCAATGTGATAGTCATGAAGAAAAATGTCGAGTTCGTCTCGGTGGTTTTGTAGTCCGTTAGCATTCCATAAAAGAACAGCTAGGGGCTTAGTGCTCATCGTGAGAGATTGAAGGGAATTTCGGTAAGGATTCTTGTGAGGAGGGTAATTAGTGGCTTGATAGTCTCTTGGAGATCTTTCAGGAAGGAAGCAAGGGTGGAGTTTATTAAATCGATCGGGTTTTGTTGGTCAGGTTGGTTTTGATTAGGAGTTCGTGAGGGAAAGATCTTATGATAAGGAGTGTCTGATGAAGGATGTACCCTTGGAACTTGGGAAGGAGAGTAAATATGAGCAGTAGGGTGGGAATAAACAGGAGTTGGATGTTCGGGCGGTAATTTTACACGTATAGGTATCTGGTGAGGAGGCATTTGCTGACGTGGAGATTTTGAATGAATGTGGGAGATTTGAGTCTTGGATTGGGAGGTCTGGATCTTAGGTTTGGAAGCCTGAGTCTTAGTTTTGGAAATCTGAGGCGTCTGACGTCGCGGCTGTTGATTTTTCACCGTAGTGTCTGAATATAGGTGCCTAGAGTCTTGATGTGGATGATCTGTTGATGTAGAAGGGTTGTGCGTCAATTGTGGTATTATTTCGTTCGGCAGTTGAGGAAACGCTGCCAAATTTAGGACTTCAGGTGCCTGTACCTGTGCCTGGGTAGAATTCTTCTGTTCTTCTTTTAATGATAAATTATAAGTTTTTTGCTTATATAGCTTCTTATAGATAATGCAGCCGCGATAGGTTGCAGGGTGGTCCTCACCACAAAGGGCACATTTTGGTGGTTCATTTAACGGTTTCTGGCAGGTGTTAGAGGCGTGAGGCCCGGCGCATTTAACGCAACGCACCGAGTGATGGCAGTAAGCCTTTGTATGCCCTAAGTTTTGACATTTGGTGCATTGAACGACTATTGGTTTCTGCCTCGGCTCTTCAAATTTTACAACAGAATACAGCAGTCTTTTAACTTCGAAGATTTCTGCATTATTCCGGGCTGGTTCTAGATCGATGAAAAATAATGGCAGTGGATATTTATCAATAGGATGTAAGATAGAAGATATATGTCTTACCGAATGGCCGATATCTTCCAGATCTTTTTTTATAGCGGTACTGGGTGTGGTAGAGTGAAGACCTCTCAAAACCACTCTATATGTTTTGTCTTCTTTTAGTTGATAGCAGTGGAAGTCGTAATTGAGTGCTGTCAAATGATTTATAAGTTTTTTATAATCATCTTTAGTATTGGTGTTAATCTTTATATCGTTGACTCGAGAAAAACACCGGAAGTTGGTCGGTCCGATCAGATTAGCTATTTCTTGACCGAACTGAATGAAATTGTCAATCTTGCTTACATAAATCGGAGGTGGCACTGGTTCAGTGAAAGTTCTAGGTTCAGTGATTTCGTTAATTTTATTATTGGCTGTAACAGAATTGTTACTGGATGTGTTAGTTGATGGTTTAGTGTCAGGTTTCATAGCTGAATTATTACTAGTTTTTGATTGTTTATTTACTTTGAGAGCTTGCTTTGTTTTAGCGGATTTGTTTTTTTTTTTTATTAGGTGAGTTGCCCGCCGAACCGGGGGCAGAGTTTCTATGGCGCTTTTGGAGAGTTCGCCTTGTTAAATATTGAGAATCAGTCTCACTGATTTCGGAGAAAGGAGTCTCTTCATCTGATTCGTCAAAAGAAATGTTCTTATCAGAATCCATACCTCTAAATAATAATATATACAAAAAGAAGAGAGAAAAAAAAAAGTATCACTAATAAGAAAATTTACAAAACAAATACTTAATAACTAATCTATTTACAAATATACATACAAATATTAAAAAAAACATTTTTATAAATAAATAAAATAGAGTCTCAGTAGAAAAAAAATATTAAAATAAAATAATCAATTAAGAAATAAAAACAGAGAAAAAAAAAATATATATACTGTCTCAGGTACGAACTCAAGATATTCTGAACGTAAAATAAAGCGCCGTGACCTTGAATTTGAAAGATAAGACCCGCTGAGGGGAATTATCAGCCACGTAAACTGTCTCTAGCAATCGAGTACCAATTTAATGTTGCTAATTGTTAATAAAAGTCACTCACCTCACTGATTGTAATATAAAAATGTTAAATTGTTTATAAACTCACTGTTTACAAAGTCTGAGAACAGGATTTGAGATAATAAGCACATAACAAACTAGCAAAGACGGAACGATAGGAATATAGAACCTCAGTTTCGGCCATGACACTAAAATTTAATTTAAATCTTCATTTTTGTTTTGGAACTAACATATTTACAAATTTCAATAAGCTGTATCTTTGTTAAAAATTGTCCAATTTCAATGATTTTTTTTTCCTTTTGTAGAGAATTAAATAATCTTTTATATAATTACGGGCATAACCCGTAAGGGAAAAGTGTAATTTTTTAGTTATTCGTAAATAAAGTTTGTTTTCTTTCATAACTTGTTTGCCTGAATTTTCGGTGAGATTGGACTATTTTGCCCACCTGAAGGAGAAGGAAGCCTTCGAAATTGGTGGCTCAATCTTGAGATTTGGTAAAAAATTGAAGATGATATGGTTTGCCGATCAAAAACACCATCGATAAATAATATAAACTCCTCTCTCGATCATAGAGACTTCAAGTCGACGAAATGAGACATGTATTCGATGACAGTACTACAATTAATGTAAGGTTGTGTGGATGCGAACCCTGTGCCTTGCGTTGTGTCGAAAATAGTACGCAACAAAATCTTCAAGATCCAATTTGTCCCGTATCGATCTACAGACCTACCACCGTTCAGATATTGAAGCCTAGCAAAATGTTTGTATCGACTTTATTTATTTTAGAAAGAAAAACAAAAGTGGAGAATACGATTCGCTAACCCTCTGTGAAATTCTGAATCCAACGGTACCCCGTTCATGGTATTTGAAATGAAATGAAATGAAAAAATGTTTTATTATTCTGGGACTGTTGTCCCTTAAGAACAAAATATGAATACAGATTGTATGTCTGTGTTGTTTGAGCACGTTATATTTGGTACAAAACCGATTTCGAGCCTTACTGTAATAATATATGTACGGATACATCCCGTATCGCGGCAAACCAAGAAATAAAAGCTTTGCAACAGTTAATTGTAGTTAATTTTAATATAGTACTTTAAGCTGACTGGATAGCAAATAATATCATTTTTTTACACAATTTGAGGTGAATATCAAAATTTTTCCTAATAAACCTCAACTAAATTAAAACGGACTTATAGTGTATTAAATAAAGAAGTTCTCCTAAAAGTGTGGTAAATTTAATATAACTTAAGGATGTGTTCAGGGATCAACCCCTCAAACACAAAAAATAACAATGCTATTCAATCAGAACTTCACCACCATTTTGCTGCAAACCGTTCCTGTAGAGTTAATCTGTTCATTTTGGTTAAGTGTGCACACAGTAAGTTACTCTCTCAAGAAATGAAACGAAAAGACAATATGAGTTGCAAAACTTTAAGAGAACAAACATGGTGGAGGAGAGATGGCCAAAACCATGAAACTCAAATTCAGACAGAAAGTGAATCCAAATTGACAACCAAGCAATATATAATTATGAAGAGAAGAATAGTTGGGGTGGTCAGTCAAAGAAGAAGGCAAAAATAAATGATAATATTTATTTTTACATATGCCGATGTTTCGACATGAAGTTCAGACCATCATCAGGGCTAAGAAAAGAACCAGATAACAAGGTATGAGAAATATAAAAATTACAGTAAAATGAAGTTGTTAGAATAATGACAATAGTAAGAACAAGAGACAAATAATAATAACAGGTACAAATCATAGTATAGTCAAAAAAGATGACATAAGTATTGTAAAGGGAATACTATATATTTTATTCAAGGGAATATATTTTATTCTAAGATTCCCTTTACAATACTTATGTCACCTTTTTTGACCATGTTTACTTCATTATTTCACACATTGTACCTGTTATTATTATTTGTCTCTTGTTCTTACTATTGTCATTATTCTAACAAGTTCATTTTACTGTAATTTTTATATTTCTCATATCTTGTTATCTGGTTCTTTTCTTAGCCCTGATGATGGTCTGAACTTCAGGTCGAAACGTCGGCATATGTAAAAATAAATATTATCATTTGTTTTTGCCTTCTTCTTTGACTGACCACCCTAACTATTCTTCTCTTCATTATCCACGACAGTCAACCATTTCCCAATTATCAATATGTAATTAATCTGGAAATAACCACACAATTGTACAAAGGCACAAATTTCATTTATTTTATTTTATTCAATTATATGCAATATAATCATGTTCTCAATATTTTTTTTAATTTAATCAATCATCAAATTTGAGTGACCCAAGCTCATAAAGTCCACACCAATTTTCCCAATCACCAGCGCACACAATTCACTTACAGATCATTGGTTAATATTTGGCTCACAATAAATTACCGTGATATAACGGAATGATAAAAAAAAAATCACAAATAATTTATGACTTTTTTTTAAATTCCGACAAAAAATTACATTTACTAAAATTTATTTTATTATCCTTTTGTTTGGTCCTAACACAACTTAAGATGAATCTCAAAATTTCTAGTAATAAACCTCAAATTAATTTATTTTCACCTAAAGCTTATTGAACCATAAAGTTTTCCTAAAAGTGTGGTAAATTTAGTACACTTTTGGAGGGAAAAAAAAAATTATTTATGACTTTTTTTTAAACGGAATTTAACTGAGTTTGTCGGCCCAACATTCCTCTTTAAATAGTTTTAACAATGACAAATTCTGATTCTGTTTAAAGTAAATTTTATCTAGTTTACTATGGAGCAATGTTCAATTACTTACATCAAGTATTTTTTAAGCCATATTACAGTAAATGTGGCTAATTAAAAAAAAAAAAACGCATATCTTCAATTTTCTACTTTACTGCTAGAAATCGGAGAATTATTTATATAAATTTTTTTGTAGACCTTGATGTCTTCTATCAATCTTTTAAATATTTGTCTCCATTTACGGGACACCCTGTATAGGTTAGTGAAGGTAAAAATTAATTTCTAATGTAAGTGAAAAAATGTGATGCCGCACACCGCACATTTTCGGTTAATGGAGTTTGGAAAAAGAAAATTATGGACTATACACTCCAAATATTTTCAAATAAGTGCAAAATATTTTTGATGCGGACTCGAATTCCCTCCTTCCAGGAGAGTCCAGTAGGCGAGGAGTCAATGGTGGGGAGGAAGGGATATATAGGACCGGAAGAGCGAGGAGTGACCATGTGAGTTCAGAACGCACCATGTTATCCAGATCCTTGTTCTTCGTCTGCCTTCTTCCGGTCTTACTCGACGCAGCCGGCCTACGTACGTATATACATATATTCAGTGTTTGTTTTAATTGTGATGCCGAGGACGTGCATTCGACTTCATCCGTAATTATTTTAGTTGTATCTTTCAGAACGGGTTCAAAAATTCTTCAAGTTCTTCTGAATATCACTTTCACTTTTAATCATCAAATTATCTGTGTATCGAGGGAGTTTCACTCAGCCAAAATTTGGATTATAAATTCTTATTTTACAAACATTTTTAGTAGATACATGTTAGTCAGTGGTACAAACACCTTTTTATCAAATTATTAATATCCGGCTGAAACTTCGTAAATATCATCATCTCATCGTAACCTACAAATATTTTATTTTCGAAAATTTTAGGAAATGGGCCGTTTTAAATTTGGAGGTCGGCAAACATTGTTTATTCAATTATGTACTAAAAACTCGTAAATATCTATTTGCTTTCCACTTGGATCGTTAGATAACTTGAGCACAAAGTCGGCAAAAAATATGGCCTTCAAAAATATTCAGCCGTTTTTCGTGATCTACATCCCCAATTTGTCAAAATAACGAGGTTATAAAGGCCAAACAACCTAATATTTTTGTAGGCCGCCTTTTTTATTGATTTCGTGATCAAATTATCTTACGATCCAAGTGGAAATCAAATAGATATTTTTAGTACCTAAATAAATAGACAAAGTTTGCCGACCTTCAGAATGAAAATCACGAGAATTTTCTTAAATAAAATATTTGTAGGTTACGATAAGATGAATCTATTTACGAAGCTTCAGTCCGATGTTAAAAATTTGATAAAAAGGAGTCGTTAGGTTTATGAGAAAAAATGTAAACATCTTATATATTATTTCTAAAAAGTGATTTTTTTTTTTTCTCAAACGCCATAACTTCTTGAATTTTTAATTGACCACTTATTTTGAAGATCTTATTTTCCTTCACATCTGGAAAATAGTCATATTTCTAGAAAAAAATATTATGAAGGAAAAGAAACTTTTTTTGCGAATAACTCAAAAAGTATCCATTTTTTTCATGTTTGTACCCATGATTATTAGAAAAATTATTAAATTATTATTTATAAAAAAAAATCGGTCAATTATTAACAAAGATACAGTCCATTAGATTTGGTATTCTTAATGTCTTTCTCTTGAAAGACACTGCACTTACTATTCTATTACCTTTTTTTTCCTTGCTGATAGATATTTAATTATTTCTTAAACGCAATTTTTTTGTTCGTATATTTTATATTTTTTAGAAAATCCCATGATGGCTTCATTTTGTATGAATATATTCTTCATATATATAATATATATGAATATATTCATTCTGAATTCGTTAAAAAAACAACAAAAAACTTCTTATTTGTGATTGTGTTTATTTCCATTAAAGTTCAACCAGCTCGCCGTGGTCTCGATTTTCTCCTTAAATATCAAAATTGTGTCAACTTCACTCATATTTTTATGCTCTAGCTTAATTAGTTTTGTTCTGGCTGAGGAAAAGCTTTGGTCTTGTTAACTCCGAACAAAAAAAAAAGATGAATTTTCCCCATGGGTTTTTTGTTCCATCCATTTTACGAGTACAAACATACCTATTAAGTATGTATCAATAGTGTTAGTGCAAAGGTTGTATGAAACGTTTTCAATTGTTTTCATTATGTAGACTGCAATAAGTGGTCTACTACTATGACAAATAACAGAGGGTGATAAAATATAAAAGTTATAATAAATCATAAACAAATAATTAATTTTTATGCTCTCCTTTAAAACACTCAAGTTTTACATACTTCATTTGCACTTACAGTAGCGAGATACATATTCAGTATGAACTGAATTTTTTTTTTTTTTAATTACGAATTATCAAATATACAATCTGAAATTGCGGAACTTTTTCGCATTTTAGTATTTGTTTAGAAACAAACCTCACGGATATTATTGTGTTGAGGGATTATTGAATTTCCGAAAACGGCTTCTTCCAGATATTTTATTCTCATAAGAAACTTTTCAGACCTTAATATAGATATTTTTTAGCAAATGAAAACAGTGAGGAAACTATACTGACCTTACTTGGCAGAGTTTTTTTTTTTTTTTTGTTAGTTTTGAAATATTGACAATTTATATTCCTGTTATTTGATCACTAAATTACACATGAAATCATCAAATCCAAAAATCTATCCAACCATCCGTTCAAAAATTCATTACGAATCAATGAACGGATAAATTAAACGCAGTATATTAAATAATTAAACAGTGTTTACAGCTTGGATTAGTTCCAAACATTCACGAGATCACACTGAATAATTTGAGGCATCCAACTTAAAAATCGACCTAGCAGTTCGTACAAATAATGATTATATACTTAAGATAAATGTACCAGTAATAGACATTATATTAGTAATAAAAAGTTTTAAATTTATTAACTAATAATAAGCTTTATATGCCTTACAGAGATTTCAGATATGAATATATTTGCAGCAAGAATACTTAAAAGGTTATTGCCTGAGCATTAAAAGACATCATTTCACTATATCAAGATTTGTAGTTGATTTTTTAATAAACAAAGCTGGGGTTTATTTCAAAACGATTTCCTTATCACTTTTCTTTAGGAGATAAATTTGAAATTTGTATTCATTCACCTGTAGATTGCTATTTCTCAGTTTAAAACTGCAAATTTTATTTTGGGTATTTTTAATTAAATATAACTATTAATTATATATAACTAGTAGGCCAGTGCGAATAATTCGCAGAAAATTTAGTTTTAGTGAATGAATACAAAAATCTGGTGCGCGCAACACACAACTTTCACTTACCACTCAATTTAGAATAGAAATTATTTTCTAGTTGCGTTGGGCTATTATAAAATTTTTTAATTTCATTTTTAACCGAACCAAAGCTAAAAGCTAACAGCTAACAAATCATAAATATCATTAAAATAACACAAGTCCTATTTATTATATCTCCGGCTGATTATGGATTGTGCGACTATTAGTTATTAAACAGTTATTTTAAATTTCAAAGTTTGCTAAAATTATATTAAAAAATTTACATTGTCTGTCATAGACAGGTCAAAAGTTGTCACCCTGATTATGAAGTTGATTCTGTTGGAATATCGCAAAGGGAAAATTCATCAAATTATCCCCTAATTTAATTTTCACTCAGTTCTGAATAAATGGATGACAGATACCTAATTATTTAAATATAATATCAGATCTATATTTATTCGAGAACCCTTACAAAATACAGTAAATATATTTAAGGTTATAAACATACCCATGAAATATTTTTATATTTCACTTCTTCTTTCACACAAGCACAATGAAATAGTATCTTAAACTGTGTCATTGTCTTGAATCCTTGGATTTTAAATACTTTTAGAAACTAAAAAAAACAATGTTAAGAGTTTACATTTACTAAAAAAAAAATTCATTTATTTCGTTGAAAACACTTGATTCATTTAAAATAATGTTAGTTTTTATAAATTATTATTTATATTTTTTTAGCCACTCTCCGTTACCTTCTACAATTTTCAATATTAGATATTGTTTTGTTTTTTCAATTCACACACAGACACACAGACCATTTTGCGGGACAGAGTACATCAATACCGTATATTTCCGTTGAAAACTGAGATTCCAAAATTATTACGATCGCAATACTCAACCTTACCGTATATCAAATATATAGGTAAGTGAAAGTAAAAATATAATTAATTTGCTGCCAAATAAACCCATTTTCAAAGACCCGCCATCAGAAATAATTTTCATCCAACTATTCACTAATTTAATTTTCTAAAAGGTTACATGATGGTTTTTCGGAATAAATGGACGATAGATACCTAAATATTTAAATATAATAACTCTTAATAATGAGTTAATTATTAATGACATAGTTAATTATTTAAAATAAACCATATTAAAGGAATTTTAGAGGAAGACTAATGTAAGCATTGGGCATTTAAGCCCTGTAAAGTGACATCAACGGAGATAAGACCTAAATGATATTAAAGACTACTTAATTATACAATGATACACCGAGTTTAATCAAAATCATTAGAGCTGTTTTTGAGAAAATTATAAAAATGTATTTCACTGTTGAGTTAAAGTCGTACTTCGGGTTAGCTGATTTTAAGGAAAAAGTCGCTGTAACATCTAAGGCATATATCCTATCTTAAATAAGTAATATCAGTTTCGTGCGACTTTTTGTTTTTAGGAAGACTTACCACATACATAATACGGACCATTTTGCGGGACTTGGTTATTTGTACTCAGGGTACCTCAATACATGTATTTTCGTTGAAAACTGAGATTCGAAAATTTTTACGATCACAATACTTACCCTTACTATATATTAAATATATAGGTAAGTGAAAGTAAAAAGATAATTGATTTGCTGACAATGAAACCCATTTGCAAAGACCCGCCAGCAGAACTAAAGCTATGGTTCACGTCAATGTTGAAAATTTCTCTTAAAGTGTATATTTCCGATATATTTTTTTACGGTCGATTCGAACACATCCTTGTTGTTGAGTCGTAGTCGGATAATTAGATCTCGTTAACTTGTTGTTTGATGTTACGAACTAGATTACGTATAACCTAGTAGTTAATAATACTGAACTCTGCCTAGACTCTTAACCCATGCTCAAAGAATTAACCTGGAATAAACCAGAATTAATAATAATAAATAATGCTTACTATGACAATTTAATTTAAAGACTAGGCAGAGAATTATCTCGAAGCTAGGTATTAATTTTTTTTTTACTCTGGTCTCAAGGATGAAAACTGGTTCAGGATAATTATTTCTAATAGGCTGTAAAAACTTCTTATAAATAAATAACGATCGTTGGTAACAGGCTTGGAAATAATTAATGACTAAATCAATCAAAACAAAACAATAATTATTTTCTTGAACTTATTTTCTTTTTCTAGAATTGCGTGTCAGTTACAATTTATAAGAAGATTCAACAAGCAGCCAGATCACGAAGATGTTCTCTTTTGTTTCTATATAAGTTTTTATTTAATTGAAAATATTTCTGTTGTAGGCATAGACATCTATAGGTTATATTTTTTGGGAAGGGAGGGAGGGGGGGATTTAAAGCGAATGTTAATGTAAAATGATAACTATATTCAAACATAATCGCAGACTTTCCCTTCTGGTATGGAGGACTATGAATCGACCCAAAAAAATGTCTCGAGAGTTTATATTATGTAAACAAATTATGAGTGATAATTTATATATTATATACTATATGTAAGAATGAATTTATATAAATTAGACTTGGTGAATCCACTGGCGAATCTTCGAGTGAAGACCCAAGCAGATGGAAGAACATGTTGGATGGAAAATGGGCGACAACGCCAAAAAATAGTGTTGCCCAAATGCGAGACCGATTCTAGTCTTGGTCTTGCAAACTCAGTTTGGTCTTGCACAAGAGTCACGCAACAGTCTTGCAGTTACTTATTAGCTTATTACTGTGGTGTGAAGTGGGGTTTGGTTAAAGGGTACTGTAGGACAGGAAGTCGTAAGTTTACGAAGAAGGGTAAAGGTAATTTGATGGGATTTATTGTAATTGATTTTAATCCTAAAGTTTGACACCATTCTTCAAGACTTTTGTTGTGTGATTGGAGAGTTTGGGATGCAATAGATGGATCGTTATTGACTGATAGGATACATGAGTCATCTATATAGATGGTGATGACAGTGTTGGATTGGGTAGGGATTTCAGCTGTATAAACTGTGTAAAGGATAGGACCTAGGATACTACCTTGAGGAACACCAGCAAACAGAGAAAAAAAGAGATGAATAATCATTCTGATGATTTACTTTGAAGTATCTGTCAGTAAGGCAGGAATAAATAATGAGGATGTATGTAGATTAATAAGATGAAATATAAATTTGTTGGTTCACATCAAAATATTTTTTTTTTTTATTTCTTTATGACATTTACAACTGTATTACATAAATACATCAAGTAAATTTGGACATAATTGATATAATGACATGAATACACTTGCTGAGTAACTACCCAATGGTAGCACTCTAATGATATGACTACATTAGGAGATCACGGGGCCATCTTCTTTTCAGACGCCTCGGAGGGTTATCAGGAATTGAAGAGGAAGCAAGGTTAGAAACGAGAGCGTTGGGATGATTCTGAAGTTTATTATGGAAGGATAGGTATCTGGATTGGGCCAGATCTGAAACATAAGGAACATTAAGATCTTTATGGATAATTTTATTAGTGACAAAGTAAGGAGCATTGAGGATTTTACGAAGGATTTTCGATTGTAAGGATTGGATGCGAGAGGAATTCGATGGTTTAGTGGAGCCCCATAGTTCAACTCCGTAAGTCCAAATAGGTCTTATTATAGTCAAGTATATGAGTCTTTTGTAATTAATGAGAAGTTTAGAGCGTTTGTCTAGTAAGTGCTGAAGTAATCGGAAATGTCGAGCGGTTTCTTGTTCGTTTCAGTCTAGTATGAGGATTCCAAGTTAGTCGTTTGTCCAGGTGGAGTCCTAGGTATCGGATTTGCTCAACAGGGATAAGTGGAGTATTGTTAAAGGAAACTGTAGGACAGGAAGTCGTTGGTTTACGACTATCAAAATATAGTTTTGATTTATAGCTCATTACAAAGAGGACAAAATGCTAAAACATTACTTCGCTTGCATTATGCAGGTCCACTTTTTAGTTTCTGAGATATTTTAATCCATATGTTCAACAAAACTCGTAATTATTTAGTTTCCAACATTATTTTTTCTCCTTTTGTCTCTGTAACACGCCATCTCGTCAAGATACTCTTTTGAATAATAGGTCATTACAAACAGGATGAAATGACTAATTTTTCCTTTGTTTAAGGTATGTAGGTCTGATTTTGAGTTTCTGAGATATTTTAATCCATGTGCAAAAAATAAAATTAGTCGACTCAAACCGACTTTACCCGAAGGAGCGTTACACATCCAAGCTTTACTGCTCAATCTAACTCATTACCCACAAAAAAGTGAAAAGCGAGCCTTAAAAAGTTTTCACCTAAAAAAATGGTTTAAGGGGGGGAGGAGGAGCAACTTGTTATTTTGCTTCAGCCCAGTCCACGCAGACCCAGCAATCAAATGTGTGGTATCCCGTTAATAAAATTGGTTTAATAGCATCGAGACGTTTGAAAAAGGATTGTAAAGTCGTTGGGGTTAACGATATTCGAAACCTAGAGGAGATAATTTGTGCTAATCACTTCAGTAAACCTCTGAGGAGCAAACGGTAAGTGGTGGGGGAATCTTGATCAAGTTGGCCTCGCTGGTTCAGACTTTAAAGGGGGTCATTGGTGTGAGGTGTGCAAAGTGAGCAGTCTGTACAATATAGCAGGAGAGGAGAAGGGAGGAATCAATAACTACAAATAATTTTTAGGAGAGAGAAATATTTTATTTATTAACAGTGCTGTACAAATACATTGATTATTAAAACAAACATACATGAGAAAGAGAAGCCGAACGGGCTAACGCTTATGTAAAAATCTGGTGCGCGCAACACACAACTTTCGCTTACCACTCAACTTTGAATAAAAATTATTTTCTGGCCATGTTGGGCTATTATAAAATTTTTCAATTGAATTTTTAACTGAGTTAAAGCTCAAAGATTGCAGCTAACAGATCATAATTACTATTAAAACAACAAAAGCCCTATTAATTATATCACCGGTTGATTATGGATTGTACGATTCGTTGATTATGGATTGTAGCACTATTAGTTATTAAACTGTTCTTTTCCAATGCAAAGTTTATTAAAACGTAATTGAGAGATTTGCATTGTCTGTCATAGACAGGTCAAAAGTAGTCACACTAATTGAAAGTGGATTCTTTTGGAATATCGCGAAGGGGAAATTTATCAAATTATTCCCTAGTTTAATTTTCTAAAAGGTTATATAATGATTTTTCGGCATAAACGGACGATAGCTAATTATTTAAATATAATAGGCGAGGAAGAGGGGAAAAACATACGTACTACTTATGAATCCTTAATTAGGTATTAATATAATTATAAAATAATATAATACAAGTAAATAGTGAGTTCTTGTTCGGTCTTCAAACCGGATTAATCTCTATTTCTAAACATTTTTTTTTTCTTCATAATTGTTAATTTTTATATACTTAGTTTTTGCTTACTTCTTATTTAGTAAATTATTTTATTTACTCTAATAATTTGGTTTATTTATTTTTACTTTCACTTACGTATATATGTAATACAAAGTAAGGATAAGTATTCCGATCTTGAAAATTTTCTAGTCTGAGTTTTCAACGAAAATACACGTTTTGAGGTACCTTCAGTGCAAATAACCAAGTCCCGAAAAATGGTCTGTGTGTCTGTGTGTATGTGACTCTCTAGTTCGAAAACTAAAAGTCGTACAAAGCTGATTTTACATATTTAAGATAGGTATATGCCTTAGATGTCAGAGCAATTATTTCCTTAAAATCGGCTAATCGAAAGTGCCACTTTATATCAACAGTGAAACACATTTTTACAATTTTCTGAAAAAGGGCTATAACGATTTTGATTAAACTCGGTGTATCATTGTATAATTAAGTGGTCTTTGATATCCCTGTTGATGTCATTTTACAGTGCTTAAATGCCCAATGTTAACATACGTCTTCCTCTAAAGTACCTTTAATATGGTTTATTTTAAATAATTAACTATCTATCATTATTAACAGTTAATAAAAAATGCTAAATATAACTTTTGGAAGAATTTGATAATTAAATAAAGGAGAAAAATACTTATCCAGGTTGAAAATGAATGTTCGGAAATAATAGTCTGAAGGTATACGTATAATAATTGTTGGAAAGTGGATAATTAAAAATATATATATATATAATATAGAAAGTAACGGAGAGTGATATATAACTAATAATTTCTAAAAACTAACATCATTGTACGTAATCAAAAATGTTTTCAATGAAATTTTTTTTTTTTTTTATTTGTTTATTTAGAAATATTACATTCTGTCCATCAAGGACATTTATAATAGTGTTCAGAGAAAGCACACTCACACTCTATTTACAATAAAAAAAAAAAAATAAAATAATACAGAAACTTAATAATAATAAATACAATAAATAAAATAAAAATAAATACAATAAAATAAAATAAATGTATATAAACAAAAGAACTAACCTAATCATACACACTCGGGCTTGAGTGGAGGATCTGGCCATTGCCAAAACTCCAATAGATGCTTATTTACAAAAGGTCTCTGGGCCACTGCCGCTTCAACCTTCGAGGAGGATTGTAAGGATGGGTGGTGCTGGATAGAGATTGTGCAAGGGGATTTCGATGATAGGTAAGGTTCTGGTGAAATTTGGAGAATTTTTCTGGAATAAGGTCTAGGACAAATGGGATATTAAGGTCATGGTGTAGGATTTTGTTATTTACATAGAACGGAGCATCAACTATTGTTCGAAGGACTTTAGATTGAAAGGATTGAATACGTTTGATGTTAGAAGCTGTTGCTGTACCCCACAGTTCAAGTCCGTATGTCCATATAGGTTTCAGTATTGTCTTGTAGATAAGTAATTTGTTTTCAATAGAAAGTTTGGAGTTTCTGTTTAGTAGTCTGTATAGCTGGCCGTATCGTCAGTTGAGTTCTTGTCTTTTGAGTCTAGTATGTGGGTTCCACGTTAGTCTCAATGAAATTAAATGAGATTTTCTTACAAAATGTAAATTTTGAAATTTTATTTAAGTTTGAAAAAGTATTTAAAACCCACGGATGCAATACAATTAGTGTTGCCCAAAATCGGTCTTGGTCTTGCACTTTGCAAGACCAAGACCAAGGCCGCCTAACTGTTGCAAGACCAAGACCAGGACTGATAAAAAAAATCGATGTTTATAATAAAAATTAAGGCAAATAGTTACTAATACTCGACAATCTTAGTTACTATATGTAAATAATCGGTATAACCAATATAGTTTTGCATTTAATTCCTCTAATTTTTCATTCAGGCTTAGTTAGGTTTCTCCTAGCTACAAAATACAGTATTGTAAGACTGTTGCGAGACTCTTGTGCAAGACCAAGACCATGACGAAACTGAGTTTGCAAGACCAAGACTCCTCTGGGTCTCGCATTTGGGCAACACTAAAGACAATGACATTGTTTAAGATACTATTTCATTTTACTTGTGTGAAAGAAGAAGTGAAATAAAAAAATATTCCATTGATTCGTTTATAACCTTAAATATATTTACTGAAGTTTAATAACTCTAGATATGATATTATATTTATATTATTAAGTGAATAATTTGATTAATTTTTCCTTTGTGATATTCCAACAGTTTGCACTTACAATTAGTGTGACAACTTTTGACCTGTCTATGACAGACAATGCAAATCTCTTAACTCCGTTTTAGTAGAATTTGCAATGGAAAATAATGGTTTAATAACTAATAGTCGTACAATCCATAATCAGCCGGTGATACAATAAATAGGACTTTTGTTAATTTAATCGTATTTATGATTGTTTAGTTGAAATCTTTTAGTTTTAGCTCAGTTAAAAATACAATTCTAAAATTTTATAATAGCCCAGCATGGCCAGAAAATAATTTCTATTCACAGTTAAGCGGTAAGTGAAAATTGTGTGTGTGCACCAGATTTTGTAAACTACGAATCGTCAAATATGCAATCTGCAAATGCGGAACTGTTTCGCATTTTTGTATTTGCTCATAAACAAAACTCGTGAATATCAAGTTCGTATACGTTGAGGGATTACTGAATTTCAGAAAACGGCTTCTTTCGGAGATTTTATTCTCATACAAAAAATTTTAGACCTTGTAATATAGATATTTTTTAGCAAATGAAAACGGTGAGGAAGCTGTGCTGACCTTGCTTGGCGTTTTTTTTTTCAGTAGCGTGGAACTAATTAATGAATTAATTTATTTGGAAAAAAATCGCATAAATCTATCGAATCTGAAAGAAATTAAAAGATAAATGGGCACCATATATTATTCGTGATCACCGAAAACAAAACAAAAATTACATTATTAATTCTAAATTAAGTGATAATAATTTTCAAATCTATGTTTCATCAAACATTACATATTTTTCAACAAACTGAACATTGTAAATACAAAATATTATTATTTTTTTTTAAACTTGAATAATGAAAAAACTATATATAACTTTTGTATGTTTAAACTTGATATACGTCTTTTTTTTTTTAATCTCGAATCTGACCCTGAAAAATCATTGGATCTGAGAATCCAGTGAAACAAGTTATAAAAAGACTAGTTTTTTTTTTTTTCTTTTAACAAGCTGTTCCCCTCGTCCTTCATACAAGAATGAAAACATTGAATACGAAGGGCGTGTGTTGTTCAAATCACAAGGAGGGAAATTTAAATTTAAAAAACTATTTAAAATAATACAATTTTCAACACATAAGAGAAATAAGAATTAGTTTTATAGGTGCCCATTTACACCTTAGTTATAAACTAAACAAAGATACATAATTGTTGATTGATGGTTGCCCTTAGTGAATAATTGAAGAGAAGACTGGCTGGGTAATCAGTCAAAAAAAAAAAGTAAAAATAAATAAGTTATATTTATTTTTGCCGACGTTTCAGCCCAAAGTTCAGGGCTAAGAAAAAATCATATAACAATTTGGTATGAAAAAAGTTAGAAAGAAGCTGAAGTTAGGATACATTAACGGCAACAAAGTTAGGAAATTATGAATAAAATAATAACAGTAACATAGAACTATGAAATAAATAATAACAGCAACAATTAGGGACTAATGAAATAAACATAATCAATTAAGATAACATAAGAAATGGAAAATGAATTAACAACGAAATGTAATGGAATATAGATGAAAAACGAAAATATAGGCATAAAATAAATGGGGCGGCGAAGCTGCTAAA
Organism: Nezara viridula; assembly: GCA_928085145.1. Lineage (NCBI taxonomy): Eukaryota > Metazoa > Arthropoda > Insecta > Hemiptera > Pentatomidae > Nezara > Nezara viridula. The sequence continues at coordinate 4,877,073 of OV725079.1, forward strand.
ATAGGATGCTTAGTATGATAAAATGAAGTGATATAATCCGTACATATATTATTATAAGGCTCGAAATCGGTTTTGTACCAAATATAAGCTATTGTCATGCTCAAATAACACGAATGGGGTACCGTTGGATTCAGAATTTCACGGGGGGTTAGCGAATCGTATTCTCCACTTTTGTTTTTCTTTCTAAAATAAATAAAGTCGATACGAACATTTTGCTAGGCTTCGATACTGGAACGGTGGTAGGTCTGTAGATCGATACGGGACAAATTGGATCTTAAAGATTTTGATGCGTACAGCAAGACCCGGATAGTTCCTCCGGAACTATTGGATCCTGCGTTTTTAAGCCGAAAAACGTACTATTTTCGAGATAACGCAAGGCATAGGGTTCGCATCCACACAACCTTACATTAATTGTAGTACTGTCATTGAATACATGTCTCATTTCGTCGATTTGAGGTCTCTTTGATCGAGAGGGGGGGAGTTAATATTATTCATCGATGGTGTTTTTGATCGGCAAGCCATATCATCGTTAATTTTTCACCAAATCTCAAGATTGAGCCACCAATTTCGAAGGCTTCCTTCTCCTTCAGGCTGGCAAAATAGTCCAATCACCCAGAAAATTCAGGCAAACAAGTTATCAAAGAAAAAAAACTTTATTTGCGAATTACTGAAAAATTACACACTTTTTCCTTGGTTATGCCCATAATTATATAAAAGATTACTAAATTCATTACAAAAGGAAAAAAAAAATCATCGCAATCAGACTATTTTTATCAAATATACAGCTAACTGAAATTTGTATACATGTTGGTTCCAAACAAAAATGAAGATTAAAAATTATTTTTTGTTTGCTTTGTGGATTATATTTATTGATAAAGTAACATTTGATGTCTTAATCTTTTGATAAGTTGCATTTTCTTATTAATTTGGCATTTGATAACAATATGCTGTGCGAATTTTTCGCACGGGCTTACTAGTCATAGAATAAAATGTAAAACAGAGAGAAGGAACATGAAGTTATATAAGTAAATAATGGATATAAATATAAAAATTAAGATGATGTAAATAACATGTAATGATCAAATGTATCAATATACACAAAATAGAGGCAGAGATATGGAAAGGAAAATAACGGGAAAATTAGAAGAAAACTAAGATAAAAGAAATAGGCCGACTCGGTCGGTCAAAGGAAAGATTTCTGAAAGACAACATTGTTGTGAGAAGAAAATGTAGAACTTACATAGCGCCCTCTGTAACGGTTAATTAAAACGTAGGTCGAAACATCGCCAAAAATAAAAATAAATATACTTTTTTGTTGTTACTGATCATCCCAACCATTTTTCTCTTAAATTATTCACTACAGTTTACCATCAATCCGCAATTTAAATAATAATTTGTAAAGAACTAAAAAAAAAATCTGGTGCGCGCAACACACAACTTTCACTTACTCTTTGAACTTTGAATAAAAATTATTTTCTGGCCATGTTAGGCTATTATAAAATGTTTTAAATTGCATATTAACTGAGCTAAAGCTAAAAAAACACAAATGCTATTAAAATAACAAAAGTCCTATTTATTATATCACCGGTTGATTATGGATTGTACGATTCGTTGATTATGGATTGTTCGATCCATTGATTGTCCATTGATTATACGTATAAGTCATTAAACTGTTATTTTCCATTGAAAAGTTTATTAAAACGGAATTAAGAGATTTGCAGTGTCTGTCATAGACAGGTCAAAAGTTGTCACACTAATTGTAAGTGGATTCTGTTGGAATATCGCAAAAAGAAAATTCTTCATTTTTATTTTTTTTCTCCTTTATTAACTTATCAAATTCTTTCAAAAGTTATATTTAGCATTTTTTCGTAACTCTGAATAATGCAAAATAATTATCTTTTTTAAATAAACCATATTAAAGGTACTTTAGAGGAAAACGTATATGAACATTGGGCATTTAAGCCCTGTAAAGTGACATCAATGGGGATAAGACCTAATTTATATTAAAGACCACTTAATTATACGATGATGCACCGAATTTAATCAAAATCGTTAGAGCCGTTTTTGAGAAAACTGTGAAAATGTGTTTCAGCGTTGATATAAAGCCGATTTTAAGGAAAAAGTTGCCGTCACAACTAAGGCATCTATCTATCTTAAATACGTGATATCAGTTTCATAGGACTTTTCGTTTTTGAGCTAGACTGCTAACATACAACACACAGACCATTTTTCAGAACTTGGTCATTTGACTCAGGGTACCTCAAAACGTATAAATCCGTCGAAAACTCAGATTCAAAAATTTTCTCCGCAATACTTACACTTACTATATATTACATATATACGTAAGTGAAAGTAAAAATATAAATAAAGTCTTGTCAATAATATTTGTAGTTTTAATGTGAGAATAGAAAAAAAAAAAAAGAAAACGTACACATATAAATACATAGAAAGAAAAAACTAAACCTGGAGAAAAGAAAAATCATTGATTAATCCTGAACCAATAGATATATTATAGATCCTAATATGTTTAACTAATCTTTTATTATTAATTTTTATTAAATAATTCAGGATAATTATCCTCAATAATTATCCAGTGGCATCCCGAATAAATTTTAACACCCCAAAAATAACATTTCAGTTCCTTATGGACAATCAGATATCAAATGTTCGTTCTCTTGACCGTAGCCTAGGTCAGGAAAAACTGGCCAAGTGGAAAAGATCTTGAACAGTTAGTTTATTATAAATTATAAGGATAAAGTAAAATTACTTTTAAGTAAAATTAATTTTTTTAAACTTTTTATTAACTTTTTATTATCTTATAAGTAGTCAGTATGTTTTGATAGATTTTACAATATCTCAATTTTTTATTCATATTTATTATTTCCTTATATAACTTCATATTCCTTTTCTCTTTTTTTACATTTTATTCTATGATTATCTTGTTTCCTTTTAGCATACCATTGCATCATATTCTAGCAATTGTCACTCCATTTATTTATTTTTCTTGTTTACACTTACGTTTATTATCTTATACATTTCACCACGTTTCATTATTTATTTCATTAGTCCGTACTTTGTTGCCATTATTATTATTTATTTATTTGTTCTTTGTTACTGTTATTATTCTACCTACGTTATTTTACTTTTATGTTCCCTCTGTCTACTTTATTTTACTTTAAGTTTATTCTTATCAGCTTTTTAATTTCAATTCTTTGTTATTCAATGTTTATAGTTTCTCATACCTATTGTTATCCGTATTTTTCTTAGCCCTGATTAACACCTGAACTTTGGGCCGAAACTTCTACAAAAATAAAAATAAATACAATTATTTATTTTTTTTACTGATCATCTCAACCATTCTTCTCCTCAATTATTCAATACATTCTACCATCAATCCACAATTAAAATTACTTTCATTTTAATTTTATTTTTAAAATAACTTAATAGAATTTTATTATTGTTAATGACAAGAATAAAAAAGTTAACAAACAACTGCTTCCATTAACAAGAAAATAACCAAAATCTGGTTTCACACTCATTCAGTTAGTTTTAGTTTAGAATTTATATCATTAAACATTTATAAGTGTTGAAATATCGTAATAAAATTCAGAGTTTTAAGTTTATGTCAGATTTACTTAAATGTGATAAAAATGATAGTAAGTCACATTTTTATATTAATTTACAAAGTACTGAATCCAAGAACATTCATAGGTTGTAGTGGTCCAGGTTTTATCATTACTTTTTGTTTCTTAATCAAAGAGCATTCAATACGTAAATAATTTGAAGAACATGCTAAAATAAATAATCTATAAATAAATTATTATCTTTTTTTTCAGCGACTGTGATTAAGAAGTGCAAGAATGACAATACACTCAACGATTGCATCCAAAAACAATCAAAAGCTGTGACAAAAGCTCTCGCTAAAGGTAACCAGCTCAATTTCTCTTAATTTGTATCCTCTTCTAACATGTTTCTAATGTAACATAACAAAAAAAAAAAATATATGGTATACACTTCATGGATTGGATAAAACTATCAGATTTAGATAAAATGGTCAGTGTACTATGTATATTTAAAAGTAATTGAAGATTATATGTTGAAAATTCGTGAAATCTCATAATTTAGCACATCTATTCTTTACCCTTATTATTATAATTAAAACAAATCCTGTGGTATCTCCTTTTTAAATATTTTGTAATCAAAGATAACGTAATCTTGTATCGTTTTAGATAAAGATCAAAGAGACTTGTGTAATACAATTTAAATCGTTTAATCAATCAAATTAATTAATATCTGGACAATGTATAAGTTAAATTTAACTATTAGTTTTCATTACTCATTTGACCAATTAAGTAACTTAATTAACGGACTAAACCACTTCATCAATCAATTAATCCACTCAATTTATCAATTAAATTGCTTAATATTTCAGATTGCTTAATTAAATCAGTTAATAAACAAATAACTTAATTAAATTACTTAATCAATTTAATCATTTAACTAATTGAGTTACAAAATTATTTCATTGACTTCCATAATAATAAAACATACAATTTTTTTTTAAATTATTTTACTCCCTACCTTGCCTGTAGACAATACAAGTTTGGCAGAAGTGACATGTCACATTCCATCCCTACTAGAACTCATGCGATTGTTTCGCTTTTTCAAAATTTCACTAGTCACCTCTTTTTAGTTGCTAATTCAAAGTTCTTAAGTTCCAAAAATATTTGGTGGTCTTCCTGAGACTGGTCCTCTTCGCCCTTGATGAAAGGGTATGAAAGAACAGATAGTTATTTGCTGTCATAAGTTGGGGTGCTCTCTTTCTGATAGAGTCTTGTTTCACTCAACAACTTGGCTCTGAGTGCCTCATAGACAGTACAAGCAATGATGACATGCTCGGCAGTCTCTGGTTCACCGCATCTAAGATGTAACAGGTGAATATCCTGGCTGTCCATATCACTGAAGTCTTCATGTCTAGAAATCATCTGAGATACCCTACCTTATTTTGAAATTAAAAAATCCACATCACCACAAAACTGTTTATACTGTTCTTTGAGGGATTCCACTCTCTTCTCTGATCTATATTTTGAAGAATATGGCCAATAGGTGGGTAGAAATACACTTCATAGATAACATATTAAATGTTTATTATATTTAAGCATCAGCATTATCAACTTTAATTGAATTTTTCAGGCGATCCCAAATATGGAGTTCCTGTCGTCGATCCACTGTTCATTCCTAAAATTGAACGGACGGAAGGTGGCGCTAAAAGTGTCTCCATGAACTTAACAATGGAGGATATAAATATCTATGGATTTGGAGATTCTGAAATCATTAAAACAGAGTAAGTAGTAACTAACACTGTATGAAAGATAAATTCTAACAATAATGTTTTTTTAGACTCAGAAGACCTTAAATTGTGTATTTTCATTTTTAAAAAACTGATTTAAAACTAGCCAAGCGTTCAAACCATTGTCCTTATAATGCCCCACATGTTTAGGTCGAAATATAGGCAAACTCGATAAAAATAATTGTTTGACTATGTATCCTTACCATTTTTTATTCTTATTTTATTTATAGAATAGAATAGAATAGAATTGAATTTATTTGTTAAAGATTATTTTACAATCTTGTACGAATGATACATATATCATATACATGATTTGATACATGTATCAAAATAACTTCATTTCACCTACATGAGTCTAGTTTATCATAACTGTACATTGACTTACTATAAAAACAATAACTAAACAATAATACTTCATTACATTCCAATTGATTTCTATCTACATTATCAATAAACCAAAAAAGAAAAAACAAACAAACAATTAATTGAACTAACCAACAATTATCCTTAGTCATAGCACTTGGGTGGTGTGTGGAACATCAGAGCTTAAGGAATCCAGTGAATTGCATGCTGACATTATGAACCAGTAAATTTTATTAAGTTTCTCTATGCTATCGATTCGAAGTATGTCTTGTATCTTGTTTACATCACTTGGATTTTATTTATATATATAGATGAAAACAAAAATACAAGATTGTGTCAATAATTTATTGTACTGGATAATCTTTCTTATAATATGTTAATTGGTTTAAAGTGCAGAGAGAATTTTTTTTTTTAATAATTAAATTTATCTCTGTAGTTGACAAACATAACTTCCTTTTGATTATAGTTTATGATTTTTCTTACGTGCTCTTTATCATTTTGGGAAATGGTCTTTCCATCATCAGGAACATATATGATTTTCAGTTAATGGTTTGTCTTTCAATTATATAATCATATATCAAAATATAATCTGAGAATAAATATTCAGGGGAGCTGGTATAGCAGAGTGGTTAGCATGCTATACTAGTAAATTAAAGATCATAGGATGGAATCCCGGACCTACTTCCCACTACGGCTGGTTCCCGCGGGAAGTTAGACCATTACATATAGTCATAGTTATATGTGTATAGAAGTAAGAACAGACTAGAATAAAAATATATTCAGAAATAACCAAATGTTGGTAAATAATAAAATGAAAAAATAGTTCCTGAAATCTTAATAGTTCTTGATAATTGCTGGAAATTTAATAAAAAACTTTTATACAACAAGGAAATATATAAAAACATATACTTTAAATGCATTAAAATATTAGCTCATTTTAGACTTTCAAGCAAATATATAATTAAAATAACATTCTATAACCAGGTTTTCATAATTAAACTAATTAACCTATACTCCATATGCAATTCTAAAATGCCCAAAAACTGTTCCACTTTATAATTATTTGACTAATGTATAAAGAGAATAAAAATTGGGTAACTTTGCTCGCGTCCATACATTGTAGACGTGCCCTCCGGTTATAACTAAATGAGCAATATTGTTGCCGCGAAGACAGCTCAACATCATAGAATCCACAAAAATATGAATCCATCAAAATTAAGGAAACCAAAAGGCCCAGTCAACACACAGCTTAAGGCTATCTTCAGGAACGCTGGTGGCCTAACTGCTGACAAATTCACAGAATGGAAGACGATTATTACAAAGGAGGATGCTGATTTATATGGGATCGTAGAAGCCGGCTCATCCACTGAAAATATCCAGTTCTACCAATTACCGGGTTATCAAACTTATAAACTGCAGAGATCCAGGCAGGTTGCATCAGGAATAATTGTCGCTGCTAAATCATCCCTCAAGGTAACCTTTTCAATTAAAAAGAAGATGGAAGAAAATGATAAATTGGAGGCTCTACAGTTAGATTATGAAAAGGGATTCATGGGGGAGTTGTATTGGGCTGCCAGGAGCCGAATGGCTTAATAGCCAACGGCAGAGGCGTTTAATAAAAATAAAAAAAAAACTAATGTATAAAGATTGTAGACATTACTATGTACCCAATATTATGCAGTAAAATAGAATCAAGTTTAAGGAACTATTATCATAAAAAAATATTTCAATCCTGAGAAATATTCATTATTATTTAAACAGAATCCTTCAAATTATAGCCTTTATCATAATTAGTTGCTTGGTTACTTTTCTAAATTTAATTAAAAATTAACTATCATAAATATTCAGGATGCAGTCATTACAAGGTTTACACATCATACAAATCTTAAATAATTAGTCAGCGAATTATTTACATTCAGTACCTATTACAGTACTTATTAATTATTACATTATTTACAAACAGAGATGTTTCCTCCCTTCCCCTCTGACTATGTTTACCTACCTTCTTCTATTGGAAAAAGAACATCTGTGAAATTCTCCCCTGACCCCTCACACTTACCTACCAAATGTCTTAGTACTTGAATATCTTCAGAACTCGAACCACGATTAATAAGAGTAAATATTACAATTTTTATAAATAAATTATATACATTATTGGTAGTTTGTATAACTTTCTACATATTTCATTTGTAATATTTGTATTGTAATACTAGTTAAGATTCATATACTATCAATCACTATATTTTTTCATTATTAACCATTATTAGTCATATAATATTATATCTCTGATTGTGTTTAAAAAACTTCAGTCCTGATGATGACCATATGTTTGGGTTGAAACGTCGTCACTAATGAAAACCTTATAATGTCTGGATCCTGAATATTTATCACCCATGATATGTAGAACAGTCGACTAACTTCCTTCAATAAAAATTAACTAAAAGTATATATTTCCTTTTCTAGCGCATCTCTTTAGTATTGTATTTGTTTTTTCATTATTTTTAACATGTATGCAACTATATCCGTAATGTTCATACAACAGAATGTAAATGTATATATTCTTTTTTTTAATTATTTATTTATTCTACATACATGTGTGTAATTTTTTTTAATAAAATTCTATTGTGTGTATATCATTTTTCTTAATAAGCGATTATTGTTTATTTTCATTTATGTTTTATACTCTCTATTTATTTCATCTAGATTATTTATATGCATAAATAATTCTTTATTTGTTTGTAATATAATTAGACTTATAATAAGTTTTTTTTTTGTTCTCCCCTTTCTTGCCTTTTAATCTACAGTTTTTTCCGTGGCTATAGGAAGAGGATGGGGGCAGCAGGATTTGAACTCATAATTATTGTCCATTATATACTTCGGTTATGAGGTTGCCTTGCAACATGTAGTAAGTTATAATAGTAAAAATAATTACTTTATAATTTGTTTGGCAGCTATATTTATTATGTTAATGTGATAAACTCTATTTGTATGGAAACTTTGCCCGAAAACAAATTTAAAAAAAAATTTACATTAACAGGAGCATAATAAAAAAGAGACCAATTAGCAACTGTATATAATATACTACTGGCGATGGAAAGAACTTTTTCTCAAATGTTAAATGGAATATAACAAAAAAAATAAACTATAATCAAAATAAAGATAAATTTTTCAAATAGCTAGTGAAACAAGAAACTTCCTGACCAAAGAAAAAATATGCATTAAAGATTAAATTTACAAATTTAAATATATTTTTTAATGATTTTTCAAACAGATTTGATACATCGAAGAAGTTCCTCAGGCTGGTATTTAAAGTTCCTAAATTGAAAATACTTTCACATTATAATCTGAACGGAAAATTCCTTGTTGTTTCTATGAATGGAAAAGGAAATCTAACAGTTCTTATGGGTAAGGCTCTTTTAAACTTTTTGTTCCATTAAGCATGTTTTTATATCTTATTCATTATCATAGATAAACCATAACATTGAATTATTAATATTTACAATAAATTCTCATTTTTAGACAATGTGAATGTCATTAGCACAGTCTCATATAAACTGGAAAAGAGGAAAGGGGCCGAATATGCAGTTTTCAACCCTACTCCAGATCTCACCTACACAACAACTCATGCATTTTTCAATCTTGAAAATCTTTTCAATGGAGACAAAGCTTTAGGTATTATATTTCTATGTTAATTCATATCTCTCTATTATATCAAAAAGGTTTTAGTGGCTTTCATATTTTATTTTAGTTTTAGGAAAGTAGGAGATAACAGGAGCCCACTCCACTGGGCTCAATAGTGGTACTATTCTAAGGCGATTATTTTATAAATTATACAGCTGCACATTTAATTACATGTCTGTTGAGCTCCTGTTACCTACTGCTCTCCTAATACAAAATAAAGATTTTACACTAAAAATTTCTATGGGAAATGTTATTTCATATATATTCATATGGAGGTGGTAGTTTGATTGTTACCTATGTGACAATAGTTATTCTTCCATCTAGACATTTCTCCTTGAATACAATAAATTAATAATTATATATATGTAAGGTTTAAATAGAAGACTCGATTTTTCTGCTAATATTTTCAGACCATTGAAAAAACAATGTATAATACGGTATATTGTTAAAAAACAGTTTACCTTCTTTTATGAGAAACAAACAATTTCTGCTTTTTCATGTAAAAACATGTAATAATTAAAACTATCTTCCCTACGATAGTAGTGCAAAAACATTAACTATCCTATTTTAGTAATATAGTCCATATTTTATAATAAAAACTATTTTTTTTTTCTTTTCTTATGCCAAAGTCGTTGGTCATTAAGATATCCGACATCTTGCTGCCCAGTATAATTTAGATTTTTTTAATATATAAATTTGAAAAAAATTTTCTCTTATGACTGTCAAGGCAGGACATGTGTCTAGATGGTCTGCACCCATTGTTCCTTGATGACACAATTTACAGGTAGAATCCTCAGCCAGGTCTATCTTTTAGAGATGACTGCAAATAGTCGTGACCATTGACCAGGCGGAAGCAGGCAACTGCATCTCTTCTCAACAGTTCAGCTGGAATCCGATTATCCTTCAAACACTGATAGCGTTTCCGTTCCATCTTGTCCAAGTGTGCTTTTCTAATTTCTTCCTTCACTACCGTCTTTACCATTCGCCGTATTGAATCCTAAGGTTTTGGATGTATCAGCTGAGGCAAATCTGTTCCTCGCTTGGCAAGATTATCAGGCTCAACGTTTTCTGGAATCCCACAATGGCTGGGAATCCACTGTAGAACCACACTGGGGCCTTGGAGTGTCAGGTTAGAGAGGAGGGATTTACACTCCAATATAGCACTCGATAGACATTGATTCATGTTTGTAACAGGGTGGATGGCTGCTTGAGAGTCATTGAAGGGAACAGTGCTCTGTTCCTGCCTTCTAGACAATGTTCTTAAGACTATAAGAATCGCCATTATCTCACCGTCAAAATTTGTTCCATCTTTACCCACCGCAGCGCTGATTTGGAATTCCCTGGACTAAATCCCTACTCCAGCATTTTTAATGGCTGATTCAGCTGATCCGTCGGTATAGATATGGAGCCAATCTTGAGGAGGGTACTTTTGATCTATAGTTTCTAGTTAGTGCTAATGCTTTTAGCTCATATTGAGGTGTTTCTTTCTTATAAGCCTTAAGAAGGAGTTGCAGTTCTGCATTGCATGCATGATTGTGAATTGGTAACTGTGGATGTATAAATGGTTCCCTTTCTTCGCAGTCAAGCTCTCTTTCTTCAAGTAGAGCCATTGCCTTCAACATGAAGGATTTTTGTATCTTGAGCCATTTAGTTATAAAAACTAAAATTATTAATTAAATAAATTTTTATTACTTTTCCTAATAAAGGAAATAAATTATTTTAATGTTTTTAAGGTGATGCTACAAATAAGATGATAAATGAAAACTGGGAGGAGTTCAACAAGGAACTGGGTCCAGGCGTCGCCCTCGCTATTGGTAAAGTCTACGGATTCATTATATCAAAACTGGCAAACTCCATGCCCTTCAAAGATTTATTCCTGTGAAAGTCTTCGTGTTTTCAAAGAAAACTTCATCCATTCAAAAGTTCTTTGTTTTTTGTCAATTCAAACTGGAAATATTCATTTATGAAGTCACAGTATCAATTTTCAGTATGCATCTATTGTTAAAAAATAAAGTAATGTTTTATATTAATTTTTATTATAAATTTTATAAGATATCACCCATAAACAAATATGGAATAAAACAACATCAAATCAATCGATTCAACATTTAATCAAAAGTCAATTAGATGGTATTTAACAGTACAGAATGATTCCACAAAATATTCAAAAATGTTTTATAAGTAATATTGAATGGGATAAGTCCTTACTGTTTTCAACAGAAAAAAAAATATATCTTGGTTAAGGTATCTTTAATTTACAATTTTATTTCAAACACAAAAATTAACATATACATTTTTTTCTTAATTATAAATCCAAACTGCAATAAAGTTAATTTTGATCAATCTGTTGATTAAAAAATATATAATCATAATAATATAAGGATATAATCAGTACTTACAAGCACTAGTGGATCCAGGATTTAATTTTGGGGAGGCTTCAGCCCGAAAGCTTTTTTTTCATAAAAATGACGATAATTACTTTGGAAAAAAAGAAAGAAACTAACTATCTATATGAAATGGTGTTTAAGTGATTCCTTAAGTCCTTTTAAATGTAATTACACGAACAATAATATTTTAAGAGATAATTTTTTAATATATTTTTTCATAAAACATGGTTATATTTTACCATTTTGGGAGGGAGAGGCTTCAGCCTGAAAGCTCCTCCCACTCCCCTCCTTTATGTGACATTGTGTGAGGGAATGAGATGGAATATATAGGAATGTGAGGTTGCACGATGAATTGTACTCAATTATGCAGTGGACAAATTATTCATGGAAAAGTCTCATATCAATAAACAATCGATGAAGAAGGATGCTGAAAGAAGGACAGAGCAGGTAGCAATAGCTGGAGAAGGATGCCAGGGAGAGAAGTGGGCACTTGAGGTAGAGACATGAAGGTGAGAGGACTTGAGGCTGAGACACTGAGGCGAGAGAACTGAAGGCTGGGACAGAAAGACACGAGGTTGTCAGAAGAGAGAGGCAGGACATTGAAGACTAAGAATATCAAGCCTACAGTTATAAGACTTTAATATATTAATTTATTATCAGTTGTTAAAATAAATTGTTTTATTAGGCAGGAGTGAATAGTCCTTTTATTTAGTTGTCCTATAGGCCTCACAATTGAAACAATTGTAAAACAAGAATAATAAACAAGGTGAGGCAATTCATTCAAAGTGTATTTACTCAATCCCACATTATATATATATATATATATATATATGTTCTTATTGTTTCTTGTCACTGAGTGTCACAAAAGGTATTAGATTCCCGAATTCCCAACGACAGTTAAACACCCTCAAAAAGTCTATATCCAGTGCCGGGGTTTTAATATTCACGAGTGTAAATAACCTAGTTCCCTGATATAAAAGCGGAAGGCTATTCGCAATTCCTGCCAAAACAAATTATTTACATTTAAATTCTAACATGTTTTTACAATTATATATCAATCGAGTTTTTTTTTTTTCTGTGCAGAATAAGAAAAAAAGTATTGACTATAGTATAAAATGAGTAATATGCATCATAAATTTTTGTTATGAAAAAGCAAGTAGAATTTGTTTTTAGTATCATTTGTAACTCTTAAATTCAATTTTTTATGAAAATTAAAAATTTCGAAAGTTAATACTTGATATATTGCTTCTTCTTCTTAGAACATTTTTTTTTTAGACGATAACTAAATTGTTGTTAAGATAACTAAGTATCTTGAATATTTTTTGAGCAATTGATTCTTGTTCCATAAAAAACGTGATGACCTTAAGGGAAACAGAAAATTGGTCTTAACTCCTTTTCCGTTCAGAATTAGCCCATACATCAAATGAACTTTTTTGTTGGAGATTTTGTCTGGAATGACCCCAAACTTTGGCAATTAAGAACTGAGACATCCTGGATGAGGTGAATAGGATTGTATTGAATGATATTAAATTAATAAAAACACTTTATTGTTTGTGATTAAAAAGATGATTTTAAAGGATGTTTTCGGCTAATGCATACAATTAAAGATTTAATAAATATTTCCACTTCACTATTTAGACGAATTAATTTAAACTAACTGTCACTTTTTTTTTGTTGTAAAAACTCATTAATTAAATCACTAATCTCTTCAGTAAATTTTCTCTCTGTAAAATCAGAACATCATGTAGTTAGTGTAACTACATTTGTTATGCAAAAGATATAAAACTAATAAAAGATCCATAACTAAAGTGGACATTTATATGAATAAACATCAAAGTTATGCTTCATCAAAAATTTACTTGATGATGTTTCTTGATAAGCTAACAAAATATTAAGTACTAGCTGATGTTCCGTGTATAGTTAAAATTTGAGAATCTTTTTTTGAGATGGATTTTGTATTATGGGAAGGAAGAGTCCAAATTCAATTTCTAAAAATTTGGTCGGGAGGAGGAAGGAGAGTTGTTTTGAAATTTTTTATGACGTGGCTTATGGAAGTCAAGGTTTGGTCGTAACAAATAAATAATAAATAGTCATAACAAACACTTTGTTATTCAGCTATTTGTTTAGGTGCCACACAACTAAACCGACCACTACCGATCTATTAAAATTTGTGTTTAATTTTCATTCATGATGAAGCAAGGAGATTGTGGAGTCGATTAATTAATCAAAAAGAGTTGTAGTCTGTCCACTTCTTTAAACTCCGCTGACTTTATCGCTGTCAAAATAACCAAAATAACATTGGACATAGTCACCTACATCGGTATAAAATTAGAACTTGTTCTGAATATTGTGGCGGGCAAAGTGAAATTTATGGAAGTTTTTTTTCCTGATTTCCGGCTATTCCGTTTGGTTAATCCTAAAAATGTATAAGAACACATTTGTTAGGCTCGGGAAGTTGAATCAAATTACACCTTGAACGGAAAGAATGAAATTGAAAAATGAGTGTTTTTTACCCGGTTTATGCGACAACGCGTTACAAATGTTCAGTATTCCGGATTTTTCCCGTTGAGTTGTGATAATTTTTTCCATCAGTCAAATAGTAAAACTTCTAAACGTCACTCATGATAGAGTAATTTGGGAAGTAAGTAACTGCATAACGGGGATCTGTAGACAAATTACTCAAAAATTCATAACTTTGGTTCAACTCTATAATTTGTTTTCATTTAAAGCCTATATTTTAAGTCAAGCACACCTAAATATAATGTCAAAATTTCAAAAGTCTACCATTAGCCATTGCCGAGCTTACCTCTGATGAAATTTCATTGGACAATGCGGACATTCAGACAGACAAACATTTTAAAAGTGGATTTGGTGTCTGTAATGTATGGAACGGAAAGATGTCATGAAACGGGTTGATTCTATTCAATGTGCAGACAAAAACTTTATTTTATTTATATAGATGATCTTTAACCTATAAACATATGTTTATTATTAACATTTATTATCAATATTAACCGAGATCTCTAGACAAATTACTCAAGAATTCATAACTTTGGCTCTGCTCAATATTTAGTTTTCATTTAAAGCCTATGTTTTAAGTCAAGCAAACCTTAATATAATGTCAAAATTTTAAAAGTCTACAATAAGCTATTGCTGAGCTTAACCCTGACAAAATTTCGTTGCAATACGGACATACAGACAGACAAACATTTTTTTAAAAGTGGATTTGGTGTCTGCAATGTATGAAATGGAAAGATATCATAAAACGGGTTGATTCTATTCAATGAACAGACAAAATCTTTATTTTATTTATATAGATATAAGAAATAATGTATATTTAAATATGGTAGTGAAGACAACTTTTTTTTTGTAATTGTAAAAGAAAACAACAAACATTTAACAAATTGCTTTAAAAAATAACACTAATGTTGGTGCAAGAGATTGTCTGTAACAATTTTACATGTTTATTCTATTTTTGTTAAAGTTGATATTTTGTAGCCTGCTCATGCAATAAGCAGTCTGCTACTATTGGAAATAGCAGAGGGATATAAAATATGAAATTATACTGATAAATTATAAAGAAATATTCAATTTTTATGCTCTTCTGTAAACAAAATTTTAAATACGACTTTTTGCACTAACAGTAGCATAATATATATTTTCACTAAAATAAGATACAGTGCCTAATGTACAATAGTCTATGTGAACAAGTGATATATATGGATAATATAAGGTAAACAGAATTGAATCTCAGTAAGTGAGATTTCATATAATTTAATCACAGAACACTCTGATGAATTCTATCTCTGTAAAATCAGAACATTATACAATTAGTGTAACAAAATTTGACATAAAAAACAGTTTATGTCATTTTGATGAAGTTACTGTGTTTTATATCTATGAATAAGGTGAAAATTCACAAAAATGAACATCAAAGTTAAACTTCATAAAAATGTACTTGAAGACGTTTTCAGATTAGCCAAAAACATATTAAATACATAAGAAATAATTATATATAAATCTGATTGTGAAGACACATTTTTTTTTATTGTAAAAGATAACACATATTTAACATATTGCTTTAAAAAAAAATAATAATGTGGAAATCTCTGTTTTGTTGTTCTTCTACTAATTACTTAAGGAATAATGCACTATAAGGCGTACTTCGAAGTACGTTGTCCATTGTGTCGGTGTACACTTCACAAAGGGCCAATTTAATACCTTTACTCATCTGCCTGTCGAATTCTTGCCAGTTCTCATTCATCATCTTATTCGTTGCCTCACCTATAAAATTTTAAAATAGACCAATTTTTTAGTATTTCTAATATGTATCAATTTTCATTATATTTTAGTCTTATTGATAGAAAGATTAATATGATTTTTACAATAAAATAGTATACATTGGTTAAATTAGCATTTGACATAAACATACAGGTATTTGTAAGAATGACCAATTCCAAGAAATCAAACTTATTGAAGTAGGCTTTTAAGGAACCAGTATAATTTTTTAGTTATTAAAAAACAAATAGTTTTTCTTAAATTATTTAACTAAATTATTTTAAACTAGCTTCACCTGGTCACGTGTTGCTGAGGCTCATTCTGCTGGAATAGAAAAAGAAATAAAAAATCTGGTGCGCGCAACACACAACTTTCACTTACCTCTCTACAAGTCATTAAGATCATTATAATGACAAAATGTCTATTTAATATATCGACGGTAGGCAATAAAAATTTATTCACTCCATCTGCTTTTATAAACCACACAACTTTCTTTGCTTTTACAAACCACAGAATGACTAACTCCAATTTCAACATTTTTGAGTAATGTCAATTTAGTAGTATTTTTAGTTGAAAAAGTTATCTACGCAGACAGTGAGTAAGTTGATTCCGGAGGAGGTGATTGCAGTGTTAAAATATAGAACTGAGAATAAAGGTATAAATTTAGGTACTTATTTCTTATGAAAGGGTTTCTAATTTGTTTTTATAATTCAGAAATGCATCTAATTTATGTAAACCCCTAATTGTTTTATCTATACTTCTTTCTTGTTTAATTTTTACTTTCTCTTGTCTATATATGTACTTGTCATAGTAAGGCACAGTATTGTGATTGTGAAAATTTTCAAATCTGAGTTTTCATCGGATATACATGTTTTGAGGCCTCCAGAGTCCAAATAACCAAGTTCTGCAAAATGGTGTGTGTGTGTGTTCTTGTGTCTGTGTATATGGGTGTGACAGGTCTAGCTCAAAAATAAAAAATCATATGAAAGTGAAATTGCATATTTAATGTTTACAAATACCTCAGATGTTACAGCAACCTTTTTGTCAAAATCGGATAACCGGAAGTGGCACTTTATATCATCAATGAAACACATTTTTACTATTTTCTCGAAAAACGGCTCCAACGATTTTGATTAAATTCATTATATCAGTATAAAATTAAGCATTTTAAAATATTATGTAGGTTTTATTCTCATTGATGTTCTCTAACAGGACTTAAATGGCTAATTTTCAATATTAGCTACCTCTAAAGTACATTTAATTTTTTTTTATTTGAAACAATTAACCATTTCACATTTATCTCTAATACAAAAAATAGTTAAATGTAAAATATGAAACAATTTGACATTTAACTAAAGGAGAAATAAGGGATCGTAACAGAGAATACTTGTAATTGAGGAACCAAAGGGATACGAGCGGGCTCGAGCTCACCCGAAAGATTAGAACAGGCTTCCATAGTAACATGAACTTAATATAATACGGACTCCGACAATATTATATACATATACAAATGCGGTTTTCATAAATGTTTTTGTTGTTGTTATTTAATATTTGATTGTATAGATTACAGCAATATAAATATTAAAATTTGTATACATAAGGGTACTTAAACAAATAAAAATACCCACAATACCACTACTACTAACTTTGTCTGAAAATAATTATTTCTGCTAAGAGGGTGGTAAGTGAAAGTTGTGTGATGTGTGCACCGCACTAGATTTCTTTATTTTTACTATCTATTTAAAATGAAATGAAAAAAAAAAATTACTTTAAGTCTAAATTCTGCTAAGAATAACCACATTTTTCAGAAATTATGCACATCAGTGAACTGGCAAGGAGAGGTATAAAACGGTACTTTTTAAATAATTGGTAGTATTAATTGTAATTACAGAAATTGATAATGCTTACATAGATGTGGTAGTTTGAATGGGAAGTAGGTGGTGGAATAGAAGTTGTTTACAGGAATTGGTGGACAAGGATTGAATTATGGAGATAGGAAAAGTGTTACATATATGGATAAACGATTGACAAAAGATATGCTGAAGGGAGTGGTTATATGAGATGGGATAAATAGATCAATGATCAATAAGGTGAGATCTATTATTTAGAGGATGGATGGAGGAACACAAGAAGAGCACGTATGGATCTACGGGAGGGGGCTTTCGGGCTGAAGCCCCCCCCAAAATGGAAAAATATAACCATGTTTTATCGAACAAAATATTAAAAAAGTATCTCTTAAAGTATTATTGTTCGTGTGATTAATATTAAAAGGGCTTTAGGAATCACTTAAACACCATTTCATACAGGTAGTTAGTTTCTTTCTTTTTTTTCCAAAGTAATTATCGTTATTTTTATGAAAAAAAAGCTTTCTGGCTGAAGCCCTCCTCCCCCCCAAAATTAAATCCTGGATCCGCTAGTGAAGAAGACTAAGGAGTTCTAGGATGTAGGGAAGTTTTTTGGGTTGTGAGGACTTGGAAAACGAAAACACCATGAAGAAATTGCCGTCGGGAATTAGGATAGAGCCATTTGAACTCGGTATTTCTTCAATAAGTTTCTTCAATCTCATCTTCAGTCTTGCAATCAGCCTTCCATGCACCAAGCAACTATAATAGAATTGAGAGAAAACAAGAGAGGTTTCATTCTTTTCTTTTGAGATACAAAATTGTTCAAGGACAGTTATGGATTTTGGTTTAATCTGGAAAATATAGTCATTCCAGGAGAGGTTCTGATCAAATAAACTCCTAGACTTTGATTATAAGGAGATAATTAATAGGTCAATTATTGAAATAAAGCGAAAGGATTATTGAGATAAAAAGGAAGGAAAGTAATGAGGCACCTGGAACCGATGAGAAAAACCATGGTTTTTTTCAGTGTTCACCCTCAATTCATAGTTTTCTGCCATCTATTGATACAGTTGATATCTTCTTAAAGCTTTCAAGTATCCCAGGAATTTCGGAAGGTTGAAACGATTGATATATTTGGAAATCATCAATACATACATAATTAGTAATGGGAATGATGAATGGAATACAGAAAATAGTTAATATAAATAGAGAAAAGGGTTGGAGAGAGTGATTAACCCTGAGGAACACCTGTTGTTAATTCAAGATATGAATAAAGAGATTTATTAAGAATGATGACTGTCGTGTGCAATAGGATATTAAGGAGAGGAACCATTTTGAAATTTCTATCTATATCTTTGTTGTGGTTTATATTTCTGATATAATTTTTATTTTTACTCCCGTTAAAGATGACCCACATCCTTGGATCGAAACATCGGCAATTAGAAAATAAATAAAAATTATGATCATACTTTCCTAGAAAATATAAACATGTAAATTTCAAATTTAGTTAATTAAATGAATAATGCCAAATGTCCCTTTTAAAACATGAAAAACTATTCAAAATGATACAATTAGTAACAGTTTAACTGGATTGCGTAGGATTTTTTCTTGGAAGGAACGGGTAGAACCTAACCTCGGGATTGTCAATATCTTCAACAAATAATGCTTAATTTAAGATAATTAATTAAATAATTGTTGATTGTAGCAGAAATATTGGTGAGAAGTTGGTCGGTGTTTTCAGTCTGTTAAAATACAAAGTAAAAATGAATAAATTATATTTATTTTTATTTCCATTGTGACGGTGTTTTAGCTTCAGTTTCAGGCCCGATTGTCTTTGCTTAGACCTGATGAAGGCCAAATGTTAAATTTTTAATTTCTATTTTCACTGACTGAAAACACCAACCAAATTCTCTTCAATGCTTAATTTAAATTAAAACATATTACAAACCTAAGGCTTTGTTTCCATTGAAAAGATTTTCAAAATTGAATGTCATTTTCTTGGGTACTACACTTAAGTATGCAGGTCGGACTGAAGTGATATAATCAACTCCCTTCTTCTGAACTGGTTTAAATTTGTATATATAGACTGACGTCAGATCATCTAATAGAACAGATAAAGTAATCATATAAAAAATTAAACATTATTTTCAGCAGAAAACTAATTATAATAGACTTACCTAATGTAATCGTCGTTTTTCCTTTACCATTAACTGGAACGACTAGAAATTTACCTTCTAAAATATAATCTGCAATGAGTTTGACTTGTGGATGATGCACTGTTAACTTGAATTGTTTCTTTGAACTGTCCATTCTATGAGAGATAATAAATGTAAAATTAGTACAAACCAGAATACAACCGACTGGCTCTATCTTCAAACAGACATTCAAGATCCTCCTTTAGGCAATAAAGGTTGCATTCATGGCTCTAGTGGTCCCAATAAGAAAACTAAATTAAGAAAATACCAAATTCATGATATTGGGTCAGAGACCCAACCGGACGGAAAGGACCAGCATAGCAACTTATACTCTTGAGAAAGTTGACAAATTCATCTATCTCGGCTCACAGGTGAATGTTAACAATAAAAGGACAGCTGAGATAAGAAGAACAGTTCTAGCGAAGCAAAACTTTTTTGCATTAGGACACACCTTCAGAAACCATTTCACCGTGACTACTAAGCTAAGGCTGTATGAAGCTTTGATCCATTCAGTCTTGGTATATGGTTCTAAGTCTGAGCAAAGGATATTGTTGTTTAAAAAGAAAGTTTTACAATGAATAAATAGTTCAGTAGGTGAAAATTTGAGACAATGAGTATCTTAGAGCTCTACCTGCTCACTAAGTAGATGTACGTACATCATGAGTCAGTCCTATAGGGAGGCTAAAATAGAGAACAGTCATGTTGTCGGGAAGACTGTATAAAGTGCAAGTATTAGAAGAAAAAAAACCAAGGTGGAGAGAAGTAGAGAAAAATTATATTATTCAAGAATTATAATTATTAGAAGGAGTTGATCGGGGAGGAGGGGGGGTGCAGTCAAATTAATACAAAATTGAACAGGTAGAATTATTTAATTTTTGCCGACATTTTGACCCACTTTGCAGGTCTTCATCAGGGCTACAAAAGATACAAAACATGGTGAAAATAAAATAAATGAATATAAGTAGATATAAAATAAGAATAAGTTGTCTGATACAGAAATAAAAAGATGATTTCAGAGATATACTGTGTGACGATGTAGTTAAAATATCAAGTATTATATGTAGAAGATACAAACAAAAATTCATACATTCATTTATTTTATTTTCACCATGTTTTGTATCTGTTGTAGCCCTGATGAAGACCTGCAAAGTGGGTTGAAATGTCGGCAAAAATTAAATAATTCTACTGAATATTTAATGGTTGACCGTTGCATTATAAAGGAAGGAGATGGTCCGGGGTTGCGGTCATAAAAAGGCTAAATAGTGGTAAAACTATTTTATTGAAAGCCAACGTTTCGACCTGCTGATGAAGACCTGCAAAGTCGGGTCGAAACGTTAAATAATTCTACCTGTTTAATTTTGTATTAATTTGACCGCACCTCCCGATCAACTCCTTCTCATATTACATCAGCGGTCAACCATCTCTTCTACATAATTATAATTATTGTTGATTGTAAAAATTTTGTTCAGGATATGATTTTTATCACTTATAATAAAAAATAAAAATTGATCTTAATAAAAATCATTAAATAATTTTTAAAAATTACAGATAAACATTTTGATCATATTTGATTTTGAATTTCAAACCCCGATCACAAGTGATGCAAGAAATCTGGTTGGTTTACAGAATCAGATTGCAGCCCAGCAGAATAGGGAGAGATCCTGACTCATTAAGTGAGTTGTTGCATTCCTATTATTATTGTATGCGTTGATAAAATAAAATAAAAAGAATAAAAATAAAAATGTAAAAACAAAATATCAATTGAATAATATAAATTATAGTTAAGTAACAATAATCCATTCATTCAATAATAAAATAACCATAAATTAAATACCAACTCTGCTTTGACAATTTCTGCACCCGCGTTACCATAGATATTAATATTCTCCAATGTTAAGTTCATAGAGACACTCTTTGATCCGCCCTCAGACTGCACAATTTTAGGAATGTGCAACGGGTCCAAGCTTGGTATACCATACTTAGGATTACCTTAAAGATAAAATTTACAACTTATAATTAATTAGTTTTAACTGACATTATATTTAGTTTGTTGTAATTGAATTATTTATTTATCATATTTAAACTGACTAAGTATTATTTGAAGTAACTAAAAAGCTATAAGTTAGAATTATTAGCTCTGAAAGACTGTTTGGCATCAATACGACAAAAAATGTAACATATAGAATTACATCTTTGTCTTAGGCACGCAAAAAATATTGAAGCGAAAATATAATGCTCAGAAAACAAAAATTACACAGATTTTTTTTTCGTCTGCTGAAAATTTTTAATTTTCGTTCTTACAGGCGTTTGTAGTGTGGCTGTCGATATTTGGAATCAGTTTTTCAACTTCCAGCTATTTATTTGAATTATCTATTAAATAATTATTTGAATCTGTAATATATACAGTATGACTGTTCAAGTTGTTAAACTAATTGTAAATATGAGATGGAGTTTATTTAAAATTAAGTTTGAATTTAAGTGTTAAAACAAACTAAAGTTTATGACTTATTCTATCTATCGGCCATATTTTTATAAATTTCTATAGTAAATAGCTTTATTTGAATAAAAATATTACAAGAATAATGCATAATAATAATGTATATAAAATTTTACTATTTCTCAACTTTTATTTTTCTGATTACTTTTTAATACTATAACAAATAAGGAAACCATATTGACATAAATGTATTATTTAATACTACTTTTAATTGCAAATAGTATAATAATGTTTATTTTTATTTTAAATCACTATTTAATAATTTGATGACTTAAAGTAATTGTACTATTTTATGTGATGGACTGAATTAGAAGGCTGATCTTTTTCTCTGAAAATTCATTATTCAATATCTTTATTAGCATCCTTTGAAAGAATAAGAAATATTAATGTTCTACAACATTTTGAAAAATATTGTAGGTGCAACGTAAATTAACTTATATATTTTTTTGAGTATTAATGTATATATTTTAGATAATTGTTTAGGACTCTTTGACATTTGTTTTGAAATACTTTTGAAGTTGCTTGAATTATTAAAGCTTTTCTATTTGCCAAGCATAAAGTAAATTAAGAAGAACATATTGACATTACCTTTGGCAACTGCTTTGATAACATCTTGGGATTGCTTAATGACACATTCGTTTAGTGAACCATCATTCTTACATGGCTTGACTGGAGATGCTGTAAAATGAATAAATTATTGGAAAATATTTCTATATGTTCCATTAAAGTCTGAAATTCAGACATTTGATTGAACTGCACACAATAAACCTAAAGTATATATAAATTGTTAAAAACACTTGTTTTCTCTCATTATTATTTATCCATAACAGCTAATAATCAGAGGATATTAATATTAGGCCTTTTAACAATTAATGGGTATCTTACCATGATAAATTTTATGAATGAAATTGAAAATAAAATGAAAAAATAATTTTATTCTGGGACTCCGAGTTGTCGACCATATATCCTCAGCCCTAGAAAAGAAACAATACTGTTCGGGTGCATTTCTGGAAATAGCATAGGCTTTTGAATGGTTATGACACGCTGGAATGCTCTTCAAGCTTAAATCCCATCTACCGCAGTCTTTATCTAATAATCCGATCCTACCTTTCAACACCTGACTGATTCTCCGACTGTTATTTAATTGAGTCGGGAGTTCCACAGGGCAGCGTCTTGTGTCCCATCCTTTGCATGATCTCTGTCAGGCACCACCCATCCCTATAAGCCTCCAAGAAGGTTGAAATGGCAGTGGCCACACGATCTTCTGTAGATTGTATATATAGGAGTTCTGGCAATATCCAGAATCCACTAAAGCCATGAATGTATATGATTAAAGTGCTCTCGATCAATCTCTGCTGGCTTTAGTACCAGATATGCGGTTGAGAGATAAGCGCAGGGTTCTCCTGGAGTCCTACTTTTCCCTTCATAGCTGAAGGGACAACCCCACCTCGGAATTGCCTCGCCTGATTGTGGATGGTGTATATAGGTATGCATGTACTTTTGCTTTGTTTTATTTTCTTATTTTTAAGTTATTTTATTTTATTTATTGTATATACTTTTTGATTATTATGTATTGTTATTGTACTTCTATTTATTTTATATTTTTCTGTACATATAATATGAATGTTATTTTACCTCACTATAACTAATGTCCAAGTGATGGATTGATGTAATACTCAATAAATAAATGAAGAAAAAAATGGGACTACTTTCTTACATCATACAGCTTTTTCTTTGTGACTTTAAACAAAATCCTATTTCAAAGTCACATTTTCAAAATTTTAGAAAGAAAAATAATATTAAGAAAACTGACAATCGAAGCTAAAGTTTATCATTTAGGAAATATATACTAGTGGTGTGGTGTTTAGTAGCAATCTGTTTAATTTAAACAGTCTCTTTTATTAAGCAGATACAGTAAACTGTTTCAATCGAGATTAAACAGATACAAGGATTAACTTGCATTAGGAAGGAGCAGGTTCTTATTATCACCGTTGAATTCATCGATGGAATCAAATAGATCTCTAAACTGAAGAAAACGATGCCATGATGGATTCAGCGGTGAGTTTAGGAACTTAGCAAGTCTCACAGTACAGGCTTAGCAGGTGGAGACAACGATAGTGACGGAAAACACTGAAACTGTTTACTTACAGCTTTCCAAAACATATAAAGAAACCTGTTTCATTAAACAGCTTCCTGCAACAAATAAAAAAAACAGTTCTCTGAAACAGATACAGCCCTTTGAAACAGATACAGGTTGTATTTTAAACTGTTTGTTTGTATTTTCATGTTGTATTTTAAACTGTTTTGATAGTTGTTCTAATGATACACCGGCCATTGCAATGTTGCAACTTATAAAGAGCTATACAGTTTTTGTTTCACAGTTTCATCAACTCATTTACCTATCTCCTTGGAATCCTCATACCAGACTGCAACGACAAGAAACCGCTCGACGTTCCCGATTACTTCAGCACTTGCTAGAAAAACGCTCTAAGCTTCCAATTAATTACAAAAGACGCATATACATGACTATAATAAGACCTATTTGGACTTACGGAGTTGAGCTATGGTGCTTCACTAAACCATCGAATTCCTCTCGTATCCAATCCTTACAATCCAAAATCCTCAATGCTACCTAATTTGTTATAAATAAAACCATCCATAACGACCTTAATGTTTCTAATGTATCAGATCTAACCCAATCCAGATACCTATCCTTCCATAATAAACTTCAGAATCATCCCAACCTTTCTTCCTCTTCAATTTCTAATAAACCTCCGAGGCGTCTGAAAAGAAGATGGCCCCGTGATCTCCTAATGTAGATATATTATTAGAGTGCTACCATTTTATAGTTTCTCAACGAGTGTTTTAACGTCATTATATCAATATGTTCAAATTTACGAAATGTTTTTCTTTAATACAGTTGTAAATGTCATTAGGAAATAAAAAATAAATATAAAATTTTCCTATCTAATTACTAGTTTCTCGTAATTTTCATCAATAAAATTACTTATTATTTTAAAAATTTGTATCGGTTTAGTTTAACAATTAAATCGATAATTACTTTTAAGATAAAAATTATATTCATATCTTTCAACATAGTGTAAACGTAACAGAAGACATCATTTTTTTTTTTTACTCGAAAAACTTGTATCTGTTTTTCGAAAGTAGAAGAAACTCTTGCAACTGCTACTCATTGTATGTTTATGAGTTTATATTAGTTTTAGATAAATTTTTCTTCAAAAAGTTAATATTTTTTTTAACCAGAAACGCTAAATGGTAAAATATTATAAGAATGATCCATGTAAGTTCTTACATCTCACATTAAATGTCGGCACGTGTCGAGAAAAAAAGGTAAAAGATTTATCTCTACAACAATTATTCTTCTTAGAATTAGCATTATTAAAAATAAAATGAAGGTCAACCACAAAAATAATTTCCAGAATGAATGATTACTGAAATCAGATAACTCTAGATCATTAGATGAGATTACATCCTTATTTGTTTAAGTTTACATTCTTTGTTAATAATAGATATATTGGGTTGGAAAATAGATCCTTTCGGTTATTCTGTTTATTTTTATGTCACTATGATACACTTCTTATCTGATGAATTAATGCATAAGGTGGATTGTTTATTCTGTTTGTAATGTGTCAAATATATCTGTTAACGCTTAGTATTGTGTTTGCTATTGCAATGTGAATATAGAAGAAAATATCATTCATTATGGGCATATTATGTATGGTGATATTTCCATAACTGAACGCGTCTGTCAAAATTGGTTTGTCAAATTTCATTCAGGAAATTTTGACTTCAATGATGCTCAATGGTCTGGTGGTCCACATGAAATTGAAAAGAGCAATATTAAGGCTATTGTTGATCAAAATCTTACCTAATCAGAGCGAGAGATTACTATGGCCTTAAATGTGTCGCAAACAAGCGTAGAAAACTATGTTTCTAGGCTTAATGTTTGGGTCACAAATAATGTTATAACTTCAATGGGACTTCAGCTATCAATAAGAAATTTAGAAGGAATTTAGGGCCACACAAACTACACAAAATGACATCAAAAGGACCTTTGTATACAAACTACAAATGGTGATAAAAAATAAAAATCTCTAAGAAGTTTTTGTTTATTTATTCCTTATGTAGACATTAAATAAAAAACCCATTAATATGGTTTTGAAGAGAAATAATTGAGCTTTCCAATGGATATAATAACATCGAATTTGGAGAACCTGAAGAGTTATGAGGGAAGGATGTTGTGTTCCACCAAGACAACGCTAGACCCCACACCTCATTGGTCAACTTTATCACGTGGAAATGGATAAATACACATGAGAGGTCATTAGATCTTAAAATCCTACTAATGCTTCTATATAATCATCACTGAATATAAATATAAATTTAAATAATAGGAATATTTACGTCATGATAAAATAGCCTATTTATAGGCCTTGGTTTTGTCAGCTAGTCGAATTATCTTAATCAATTTTAGTTTACATATTTTATTCATTTATGTATCTTATAATTATTTTTTTTTTTACTTCATATTATTGGAGGGAGGAATGATATTCTAGCCTTTCAATATTTTTATTGAGGGAGGAGCACAAACGGATCAAAGATTTAATTTTGGCGGGGTAGGGAGCTTCAGACCGAAATATATATATTCATCACTTAGTATTCATCACATGTTTTAGTTACAATAGTCTATGTTAAAGATAAGATAGTCCATGTTTCATGAAATTATTAACATCCGCCTTAAACATCGTAAATAGCTTCATCTCATCGTAACCTAAAAATATTATATTTGCGAAAACACTCGGAATTGGGGCGTATTCAATCCTGAGATTAGCAAACTTTTTCTATTTAAATAGGTACAAAAAACTCGTAAATACTCATTAGTTTTCTAGTTGAATCATAAAATGAATTGATCAGAAATTCAAAAAATGAAGGTGGCCTCCAAAAATATTGAACCGTTTAGTCTGAGCCCACCCAAAACAACCCAATATTTTTTAGTCCGCCTTTTTTTCAACTTTGTGCTCATAATATCTAACGATTCAAGCGGAAAGCAAATAGTTATTTATGAGTTTTTAGCCCCTAATTAAATAGGTAAAGTTTGACGATCTTCATGTTGAAAAAATATTTATAGATTATGTTGACATGAAGCTATTTAAGAAGTTTCAGGTGGATATTAATAATTTTATAAAAAGAGGTCTGTATCACGGGCTATCACCAATTGTTTCATTTTTAGAGTATGATACAAATGACGATCTGTCAGAGATTAGCAGAGTAATTTATAGAATATTATATTGGGTTGGAAAAGAAGTCCTTTTGGTTTTTCACGGTGAAATAAAACTCAATGTATTATAGGCATAAAAAAAAAATATATATATATATATACATATACATATACATATAACGATATTAATTCGAAAACAATTAAAGAAACTGACAACCTATATGAAATGGTGTTGAAGTGGTTCTTGAAGTCTTATTAAACGTAATTACACGAACAAGAATACTTTAAGTGATAGTTTTTAATATTTCGTTCTGTAAAACATAGTAATATTTTAGGGTCCGAAAGCCCCTCCCCTCCAGTAGATCCATCTGTGGGTAGGAGGGGGTGGTTATGATCCTCCCTATCGTACCCTTACTCGGTGCCTATCAGTGTTGCCCTAACGACGAGTCTTGGTCTTGGTCTTGCGCAAGAGTATCGTAACAGTCTTGCAGATACCTATTAGCTTATTGCTATAGACATATTACTGTATTTTTTTAGATAGGAGAAATCTAACTAAGCCTGAATGGAAAATTAGAAGAGCAAAATGCAAAAATATATTGGTTATACCAATTCTTTAGCTGTAGTAACTAATATTGTCAAGTATTAGTAACAATTTTTCCTTAATTTTTATTCAAAAATTCAATTTTCTTTACCACGCTTGGTCTTGGTCTTGGTCTTGGAAAGTGCAAGACCAAGACTGACTTTGGGCAACACTAGCTCTTATGCTACTGAATAGATGATATGTATTATAAAGAAATTATAAATTGTTGAAATTTATGAACAATCAAATTTGATGAATCGATAGTCTAATGAGGGAGGAGGCTCAGTAGTTGTCATACATAAACAATCATGTTTTCATCATTTCTAAGTCCATGAGCAAAATTAACTCAGGAGGGGAGTGTCGAAAAACATACGGAGATAGTCTGATCTTTGACTTATTTATCGATAAAATTAACAAAAATATATGCTTATAAATGAAATCAGGAAATTTAAATAGTTTGTACATTTCACAAACGTACTTACGTAAATCGGCTGAACTTAGCACGACCTGCGAGAGACAGACGAAGAACAGCGAAGCTAACATGTTGTAAGTCAGCTGGGTCTACTGGATATCTTCTCATATATATACTTCCTCCCCACTCCTCAATACCTACCACTGGAGGATCCAGGAGGGGGTCCTTTGAACTGAAGCTCCCCAAAATTAGTATTGTCCAAAATTTGTCTTGGTCTTGCAAGACCAACACCAAGACCGTCTAACTGTTGTAACATCAAGACCAAGACTGTTAAGAAAAATCGTAACGAAAGAAATCCTAACGAATTAATATGTGCTGTTGGGTTATGACGGAATCCGGTGGATGGAAAAATGTGGAAATCTGTTGGTGGTATCGGTATCCAACCTTCGGGTTCGCTAAGTCTTATTATTTTATTTGTCAACACTTTTACAAAAGGTTTTTTTTTTTTTTACTTGAGAGGGGGAGAATCAACTCCAACCACCTCAGGTATGTTCAATTTTAATTACTATTGAATGTTGAGAAAGCTCCTTACAATCCTGGCAGTATTCAGCAGCACCGCTTTCTGAGCTTCCTTTATTACATGAGTTGGGAGGCCCAGCCTGTCAGTAGCTTCCACAGTAGACACCGGTACCAGGCCATTGCTGGAGATCACGACGCCCCTAACGGTTACTTTATTAAGTTTATACAAACTTTTTAACTCAGCTGCTAGACCTTGATATTTCCGAATTTTTTCTTCACAGACTGAGTTAATGTTCCCGTCATTTGGCAGAGCAATATCTATAATTTCAGCCACCTTAATGTTGCCGTCAATTAACACAATATCAGGTCTGTTGTGGATCACGAGATGGTCTGTTATAAACGATTGATTCCAATATAATTTTAAGCCATCTTTCTGGCAAATACCTTTAGGGCAATATTTATAGTAGGGCATCGAGTCGTTTAATTATTTAATTTTAATTATTATTATTAATATTATTATTAATTTGGAGGATAGCAAATTTAGGGCCATAGCAATCTCGCGCACTGCTTGGGTGGGATTTTGTTAAACAATGGCCTTAACATCGCTCGTTTAATTTCATTTGGGCGACCAGACCATTTAGCACCATTGATGTCAAAATTTCCTGAATGAAATTTGGCGAACCAATTTTGACAGGTGCGTTTGGTTAAGGCATCATCCCCATAAACACTGAAAATTTTTCTATTTTAAAATAATACACAAATAAATGCCGATAATGAATGACGTTTTCTTCCGTATTCATAGTGCAATAGCAAATACAATTCAAAGCTAGTTTCAACAACAATTAATCCACCTTAGAGATTAATTCATCAGATAAGAGGTTTATCATAGTGACATAAAAATAAACAGAAAAACCGAAAGGATTTATTTTCCAACCCAATAATTCACAGGCGGATTTACGGGGGAGGAGGGGGGGGGGGCTTTCGGGCCGAAGCTCCCCCAAAATGGTAAAATGTATCCAGGTTTTATGGTAAAAAATATTTTAAAATTATGTCTTAAAGTATTATTGCTCCTTTAATTACATTTAATAGGACTTCAAGAATCACTTAAACACCATTTCATATAAAGTAGTTAGTTTCTTTCTGTTTTCTAAAGTAATTATCGTTATATATATGAAAAAGAAGCTTCCGGGCTGAAGCCCCTTCCCAAAATTAAATCCTGGATTCACTAGTGCAATAATTGTATATATTATAAATGTTATTACTTTGTTAATGTGTCCTTCATCAATAAACATGTAAAAAAAGACCTCTGTTAATTGTTATATTTCCTATTATTAATCCCGTCTTGTTGATGTTTTCGTTTCTATCGTGTAGTCTTAAGCACTTAGTTTTTTTTTTTTTTTTTTCCGTTACCTTCCATGACCACTTAAACATCAATTCAATTCAATCTTTATTTGTTTTAAGGGAAGAGAACTATACAAATGGAGTCTATTTCAAAATAACAAACTATAATAATAATAATTATTATTATTATCCTTACGGATATATAAATTCCTTTTTATACTAAATTACAGATATTACAACACTCTTAAGGGTTAATTAAAAATCATATTCGGTAAAAATCAGACAGTTAAAAGAATTTCAATTATCCAATTAATATAAAATCTAAAATTTTCAACAATATACAATATTTTTAAAAATATTAATACTAAACTATGTTTTAAACTTAAATTAAAAGATTACTCCTATACCCAAGAGAACAAACAAGAAAAAGAACAGGACAGATTACATGCCTATGTGCAATATAGAATTTTCACCATAATATGCAGAGGACAATATTCCAGATTACCCTTTTTATTATTTTATTTATTTAGACATACAATATTCTGTCACAGGGACAATAATTATAATAATAAATGAACACATTCACACCGTATATACAAAAAAATAAAATAAAATTAACAAAGTAAAACAATAACTAAATAATAATAAATAAAAACTATATACAATATAAAATAACCTAAATACAAGTAAATTAAAAACATGAAAATACAATCATACCTATATACAATATATACAATCAGGCGGGGAACCCAAATCCCTGCGCTGCTCTCTCAACCGCCTCACTGGTGCTAAAGCCGGTGGAGTTTGAGCGAGAGCGCTTTAGCTACACACACTCATGTCTTGAGTGGAGAGTCTGGCCATTGCCAGAACTCCAAAATAAATACTATAAAAGATCTCTGGGCCACTGCCGCTTCAACCTTCGAGGAGGGTTGTAGGGATGAGTGGAACTAGATAGGGATTGGGCTAGGGGATTTGGATGATCGATAAGGTTGTGATGGAATTTTGAAAATTTTTCAGGGATAAGGCCAAGGACAAATGGGATATTAAGGTCATGGTGTAGGGTTTTGTTGGTTACATAGAACGGAGCATCGACTATTGTTCGGAGGACTTTGGATTGAAAGGATTGGATACGTTTGATGTTAGAGAACTTTGCTGTCCTCCAAAGTTCAAGTCCGTAGGTCCAAATGGGTTTCAGTATTGTCTTGTAGATCAGTAATTTGTTGTCAATTGAAAGTTGAGATTTTCTGGTCAGTAGTCTGTATAATTGGCCTATCGTCGGATTACCCCAGATTACCCTAACGATTGTCTATAATTTGATATATTTGAGATTAAAAATAATTTTCTCATATCTTCTGCAGTGGTTGGCTTATATGTATCTATCCCGTCAAGATTTTCGATGCCCTGGTAAATTCTTAATCTTAAACTACTGTAAATTGGCTATTTACAATAATATATGATTAAGTGTTTCGTTTTCTTTTGTGTTGCACATTTTGCACTCAAGTTGTGGAGTAATTTTCACAATTTTATTATTAACAGAAATCTTCATTATATATTTTCCCGAGAGTCGGATCTGCATTAATGGTTTCGTATATCTGAAATTAGTCGGCATCAACAAATACTGGTGAATCTGATCATTAAGGAAAAGGTTTAAATGTTCACTATAAGATGAGTTATGCAATGTTATCCTATCTCCGTCCTGCAAATATTGTTTGTATTTATTTAATATTTGTTCTAATTATGGCTGAGTTGGATTCATAAACTAGGTTTCCTTCTCCAATAGTACTTAAATATCATTTTATATAGTTTATTTTTTTTCTCTAGAAATTTCAGAATAAATCTTAAATCCTTTATTGTTCTCTTTTGAGAAACAGTATTTTGTGATGCTTGCACAGAACCAGATTTTAAATTTATATTTGATTTACTTTGCGCAATACCGTTGAAAATCTGTTTTCAGATACAAGAATCTGTAGTTGATCAACATCATATACCCATCAATGAGTTGTCAACATTTTGTATCTTGCACTGTACACATTTCATTTCTGCATTAAGCGTAATTTCTCAGGTTAGGTGGTATTTAAACATCTCGATATTTTAAAAAGGAAGATAAAAACCAACAGTAATATCAACAATATTACTGTCATTAGATATAAATACTTAACAGTTCATTAAAAATAATAGCAGCAACATCAAGCTAAAATAAAACTACAGCTGAAACAAGGACTCGGGCAATCAGCAACGATTCACGATGACGTCAACACAATGTGGGATATCCAATTTGCTTCATTAATATTAAATCTTAAAATTTCTACCTCCTTGGATCCAACAGTAACATCAAAACAGTAGAGTACCTTACGAGGATTTTTTCAAACTTTTAGTCACATTTGGACATCAATTTTTTCGAGAAAAAGTTTAGTGAAACAATGAATTTTTCGACTATATTTTAGTAAGTTATTAAGTTGAACAAATTAATTATAAACTTAACCATAGATATGACAAATAGAAAATTATATCTTCCGTATATTGCCAAAAGTCAATAAGTACATTTTTGATAACTTTCAAATATGCTTTTATGAATTTCGAATTCATATATCGTTACAAAAACACTGTAAGCTCATAAAAATGACCATATTATAGATCAATTATATTTACAAGTGCACATTTTTTTTTTTAAATTTCATAAAAGAAACATCATTAAAAGTTCTTAATTATTTAAATTCTTCTTTATGCTTTTAAGTTATATAATATTCTCTATTTTCGGCAATAAAAACTTCCAGGTATACAATAATTGTTTTATTTGTTGTTTTACATGTTACGTTGACGTTTTGGGTAAATTATTGCCATCTTCAAATCTTAAAATTTCATATTTTCATAGCTATTCATGGTTAAAGTATGATGTGCTCCTTTGCCATGTTTTGAAATTTATGTTATAAATAAAATAAAATATAGTTTTACTATCTGGAGCATCAACATTCCTAGCACTAATAATTGTTGAAGTTCCAGATAGTGCAACTATATTTTATTTATAACATAAATTTCAAAACATTACAAAGGAGCACACTACGTTTCAGCCATGAATCGTTATGAAAATATGGAATTTTAAGTTTTAATTTAAGTGGAGTTTTAAGAAAAATAGAAATAAATAAATTGCAACGATTATTTAACCGATGTATAATTAAATGAAAATAATTGTTAAGATGATGGAGTAAATAAATAAATAAAAGAGTAAAATGTAAAAATAAAAACAGAACCACAAAAAAACGATGTATAAAGAAAAATAAATTCTTATTGCATAATTCATATTTAACCAGCGTCTGAGGAGCTGAAAGAGAGGAGTTTTCAATATGGAGTATATATAGAATTGTGGTCATATCACCTATCTCAACCATATAACCTATCAATTGCATAACCTATTTCTTCTAATCCTTATGTTGATAACCTTGATTCTATTAAATGTTTTTGTTTTTATTTACTTCTTTAGGTTACAAGGAAAACTCAAAAAATGTTTCTGAGTTCAGTTTAACTATTGCCAAGATTAAAGCGGTAGTTATGCCCAGTTTCAAGCAACTTTCGTCGGAAAAAAAAATTAATTCTGACGTTCCATGAAGTTAAGGAATTTTCACGAGAAATTGTGAAGAGGATAGGTTGTCACCAATCTACTGTGGACTAGGACAAAATATACTCTCCGGAGAAAAAATATAAATGAACAATTTGGCTTTAAATGGCGATATTGTCTTCAGAAGATCACATCAAAACTGGCCAGAAAATATTAGGAGATAGCAATCTGGCAGAAATAAGTCAACAAACTATATATATATATATATATATATCTTTACCTCCCTTCAGAAGACAGTATTTCCTAGGTACAGTATTTTACCAAATAATCTATAATCATCGTCCGTCTTACGCATTCAATCTCCTTCAATTTAAGTCATCTATCCACTGCCCCTCCATAAGATCTCGTCCTTCTGACCTTTATACCCCTTTCCACAAATCGGCCTCATTTCAACACTCCTTCATTGTCCGCTCCACCACCTTTTGGAATTCCATCCCACTTAAAATCCGCCATGCACCATCCTTATCCATATTTAAAACCCTCTTATTCCAATTCCTCCTTACCATTCAATCAGACGCAAGGTTGCCATTTATCATGTATATTATATATGTATATAATCTCGTCTATATGTATATTTTCATTTATTTTCACCGATCAATGTACATATGTAAATCATTTAAATTAAATATTTATCCACTCTTTTATTATTTTTTTTTTCATTAATACAATGGTATGACAACAAATGTAATTTGTCGTTCATTTCAAATCTCACATAAAATTCCATAGTTTATTGTTTTTAGCATTTATTTTGCAGTATTAGGACTTTATTGCTCATATTATGTCTTTAATATATCTGTACAGTTATGTAAACCCTTCTGTTATTACTAATTTTTAGTTGTTTTTTTTGTGTGTGTTTTTTTATTGTAATATGCATTTTGTCCAGATGTTATGTTAATTATTATGTACAATATTGTCATTCTCAAGGGACTTTGTCTCAGAATAAAGTTAATTCTTCTATTCTATATTTATAACTATAGCTACCATAAAAGTATTGGACTTGAAATATCGGTAGTCGATATTTTCACCGATATAATAAACATTTTTGAAATATGAATATGAATATAAATATTGATTCCCTAGCATATAGGCGCATCAAAAAAAATTTGTATATCTCCTAACCTATATATTATATATATATATATATATATATATATATATATATATATATATATATATCTTTATATATTTATATCTTCGATATTCCACAAATTCTCTAATTATGTATATTAGAGTATCCATAGTCAATGGAATTTTAATGTTTCATACCAGTTTCACAGATAATTATTCGGACTTGGCAAAAGGCCAAAAGCTGATCTTTCTATGATAATATATTGATTTAAATATTATTTGGATCAACATATTATTTCAATTGCTACTGCAACATTGTTGATTATGTTGAAGGTTAAGGTATACCTTTCGTATAGAAAACTAAAAGAATTTGATATTCGTTTCTACATCTTTTTGTTATTTTCTTTCCTTTTCTGGAATTCATTACGATTGTACTGCAAGTAAAACTGAATTGTATTATATTTTAATGATAAATGGGAAAATAGGAAATGAATTTGATTTACTTATAATTAGTATTTTTTTTTCTCTTTAAAATGGACAAAAAGATTGAAATATTGGTGATGAAAATGATAAATTAAGACATATAGATAAATTTGAAGTTTATTATTAGAAGAAATAAAGATTTGGTGCGAGCAATGCTCACACTTTCACTTACCGCTTTAATTTGAAAATAAATTATTTTCTGGTAATGTTGGGCTATTATAAAATTTTTGAAGTGGATTTTTAACCAGGTAAAGCTTAAAGCTTACAGGTAACACATCATTAATAACATTAAAATAACAAACATTCTATTTATTATATCAACGGCTGATTATGGATTATACGATCCGTTGATTATGGATCGTACGTCAATCAGTTACTTTTTTCCATTGCAAAGTTAACTAAAATGGAATTACGATATTAATATTGTCTGTTATATATAGGTCAAAAGTTGTCACACTAATTGTAAGTGGATACTGTTGCTATATCACAAAGGGAAAATTCATCAAATTATTCACTAATACAACTTTCTAAATGTTATATGATGATTATTCGGAATAGACGGATGATAGATACCTAACTATTTAAATATAATATTAGATCTATTACATCCGTTATAATATTAGATCTTTATCTATAATCTTACATCCGTGCTGGGCTATGCTGATGATCTGGTACTGTTAAACGAAGACGTTGAAACTATAAAACTAAATACGACAACGTTAATGAAAGCCGGGAAAGAACTAGGACTCGAAATAAACGTGGATAAAACAAAATATATGGTTAGCTGCAAAAATGGCGATACTACTGGTGACATCGATATAGATGGTAATATGTTTGAACAGGTAGATAAATTTAGGTATCTAGGTTCTACGATAACTAGAAAAAACGAAATTGAAGAAGAGATTAAGGTTAGACTGAAGGCGGGAAATGCTTGTTATTTTTCTGTGACAAAACTACTTAGTTCGCGCCTCTTGTCCCGGAACTTAAAAATTAGAATCTATAAAACAATTATCTTGCCTACAGTTCTTTATGGATGCGAAACTTGGCCGCCTACATTAAGGGATGAGCAGCGTCTTAAGGTTTTTGAAAATAAAGTATTGCGTAAAATATTCGGACCGAAGAAGGATGAGTTAACCGGAGAGTTCAGACGGTTACACAACGCCGAATTGCGTGAGCTGTATCCGGGTAATATAATTGAGGTCATTTCATCGCGGCGAATCAAATGGGCTTGTAAAGTTGTTGGGCTTAGTAACGAGAGAATTCCTAAAAGGTTAATATTTGCTGTGCCGAATGGTAAGCGTCCGAGGGGTAGACCGAAGCGAAGGTGGGAAGATTGCATTAAAGCCGATCTGAAGGGACTGGGTTTGGACGGCGAACGGTGGAGGGAGGTGTGTAACAAGCGATTGGTGGTGTCGGCATCGAACCTTCGGGTTCGCTAAGCCTTATTATTATTATTATTATTATTATTAGATCTATTGTTCCCGTTATATTCCCGTTGGGGTCAATACGATCATCAATGATTTGCCGAGAATATAGAGTAATACTTTACGAATATAGAAAAAAAAAATGTAAATAATTGGTAATTGGTTGACTGTCGTGAATAATGAAGAGAAGAATAGTTGGGGTGCTCAGTCAAAAAAGGAAGGCAAAAAATAAATTATAATATTTATTTTTTACATATGCCGACGTTTCGACCTGAAGTTCAGGTCATCATCAGGGCTAAGAAAATAACCAGATAACAAGGTATGAGAAACATAAATAATGATGGTAAAAAAGATAATAAAAAATGAGAAAAATAAAATAGATTAGATCTAGATAAAATAGATCTAAATAAAAGAAAAATAAAATAGATAGATATAAAGTAAAATGAAATTGTTAAAATAATGACTAAGAACTAAGAGATAAATAATACAGACTGTTACATAGTGTGGAATGATGAAGTAGGCATAATCAAAAAGGGGGTGACAAAAGTGTTACATTGGGAATCTTAGAATAAAATGTAAAAACATAAAAAAGAAATATAAAGTTATATAAGAAATGAGAATAAAATAAATAGTAAAATTAAAAACATTGAGAATGGAGTAGTTAGATAGAAAATTGAGATATTGTAAAGTCTATCAAGATGTACAGACAATGTATAATATAATAGAGAGTTAACAACAGAGAAAAGGAATGAAAGGAAGGAGGGAAGAAATTGAGAAAGCTGAAATAAGAAAGAAATAAAAGAAGTACTACCTTTCTCCTTAAGTGTCAAGGGGAGAAAAAAAATATGTATATTTCATATTATTTTTTATTTTTATTCATTTATTTTTCATTATTTTTGCATTATTTCAGTAACAAATTCAAAATTTCAAAACCGAACAAAGGATATAACATTTGGAGTAGAACATATAAAAAAAAAAAAAAAAAACCGACGACCATATCTTTGCTCCTAATGGTCCGATTTTAACGATTTTTTAATTTAATTTTTAGGAAATTACGTAAAGTTTTAAAAAACCATATATAATATCACCAAAAAATATTATACTTTTTGAGTTATATATAATATCACCAAAAAAGATTGTACTTTTTGAGTTATTCGGAATTAAATTTTACCATCCCTCGTAACTTTTTTTCCAGCTTCTTTTCGTTGAAGTATGTTATATAGGTAAATTTAAAGGGCGTAGAGAAAATGACTTTAGCGAAGTTTCATTGAAATCGCTACATTCGTTTAGGCGCTACAGTCTATAGCAACGCAGGTTTTTCGGCCGCCATTTTGAAAGTAAAAGGCGGATAATAATGACGATGAAGGGGGATCATACTCGGGTGAGCTCTGATTTTATATCCAAATTTTAAAAAAATCGGTACTGGACCGATTTCGGAGAAAACGCGCAGACGGCGGATAGACAAAACAATGTTTATTTGTTTTTCGAATTTTACGCATCCTGAAACATGAAACCTCAAATTTTGAGAGGGGGTTAAGTTTTTGAATTTTTTGGTCGATCACAATGGTTGTTTATTAAAAATAATAATAATATTATAATAAATTCTAGTTTGTTGACCACATAGAGAACAGGATATGATCCATCAAATTATAAATGCTAATAAGTTGTTTCGATTCACATCAGGAAAAGAACAATCTATGAGCATTATTTTTAATTATGGCTGGTGGTAAGCGATCCAATTCAATTTTCATCTTTTAAGAAAAATTTCGTAATTAAGTAACAATAACAAAACAACGTTCCATGTGGATTAGGAAATGGAGACCTTGAATCAGAGTTAATTAAAGGTAATGCACGAGCCAATTCAATCTTCGATTAAACAAGGCTGAGCAGCTAGTTCTTACATCTGGTACTGGTATTGGTATTGATATGGGAACTAGACCTCAGGGTTCTTTTATCCAACCACTGATGACTACCTCGAGGTTGAAGTAGCGTAATTACCTGAGTGGGATTGTCAAGATTCATTACCCGGGCCTCTCAAAAAATAAATATTAATTTTTTTTTTTTTTTTTTTTTTTTTACCCATTATACAGACATATTGAACAAAATTAAAATTTAATAGAAGTGAAATCACAGACACATAAAATTTATTAAAACACTTTATTCAGAAATATTACAATTTGTCACAGTTAAGGACACTTATAATAGAGTTCAGAGATTGCATTCATACCGTATATACAAAACTATAAATAAATAAAGTAATAACAAAAGAATAAGAAGAAAGAACAAAAGAGTAAAGAAAAAAAATAATATATATACACATAAGTAAATAAAAATAGAAATAAAAGTAAAACAAACACCTTATATAAAACATACATTATTTACAATTTGCCAGGTGATCTCCGAACCAATCCTGTCCCCTCCACATGTGGAGGGAAAAGGGAGGCCTAGGAGATCCCTACGCTTCTCCCTCAGCCACTTCACTGGTATTTTAAACCAGCGGAGGATGAGTAAGAGCGCTACAGCCACAGACACTCATGACTTGAGTGGAGAATCTGGCCATTGCTAGAACTCCAAAATATCCATATTTACAAAAGGTCTCGTGGCCACTGCCGCTTTAACCTACGAAGGGGATTGTAGGGATGGGTGGTGCTTGATAGGGATTGTACAACGGGATTTGGGTGATGAGAAAGGTTCTGGTGAAATTTGGAAAATTTGGCTGGGATAAGATCAAGAATAAATGGGATATTAAGGTCATGATGTAGGGTTTTATTGGTTACATAGAAGGGAGCATTGACTATTGTACGGAGGACTTTAGACTGAAAGGATTGAATGCGTTTGATGTTAGAAAATTTGGCTGTTCCCCATAGTTCTAGTCCGTAAGTCCAGATGGGTTTCAGTATTGTCTTGTAGATCAGTAATTTGTTTTCACCAGAAAGTTTAGATTTTCTATTCAGTAGTCTATATAGCTGGCCATATCGTCTGTTAAGTTCCTGTCTTTTAAGTCGAGTATGTGGATTCCATGTTAGTCGTCTGTCTAAGAGAAAGCCAAGATACCGGACTGTATCTGAGAAAGGAAGCTGGATGGAGTTAAAATAAACTGGTGGGCAGGTATTACGCCGAAGGGTGAAGGTAATGTGTTTACATTTAGATTCGTTTACCTTCATGCGCCATTTCTTACACCAGTGTTCAATCAGGAAGAGGTGCCTTTGTAAGTTTGCGGACGCTGTTTCAGGATCTGAGTTGGAAGAAAGGATAGCAGTGTCATCAGCGAAAGTTGCCAGGAGGGTATCGGGATGGACAGGAATATCAGCGGTAAAGAGAATGTAAAGGATGGGGCCCAAGACGCTGCCTTGAGGAACGCCAGCCTCAATTGAGTAACAGTCGGAGAATTCGGTGCCACAGCGAACTCGGAAGGAGCGGTCGGAAAGATAGGATCGGAGTACTAGGTATAAGGACTGTGGTAGATGGATTTTAAGCTTGAAGAGTAATCCGGCGTGCCATACCCGGTCAAAAGCTTGCGCTATGTCCAGAAATGCACCCGAGCAATACTGCTTGCTTTCTAGGGTTGAGGATATATGGTCAACAACTCGGAGTCCTTGCTGGACAGTGGAATGTTGGGAACGAAATCCGAATTGATGAGTAGGAAGGTTATAGGATTCAATTATAGGTAGGATTCGTTTCAGTAGGATCTTTTCAAAAATTTTTGAGAGGATTGGGAGTAGGCTAATTGGTCTATAGGATGCAGACACATAAAATAACACTAACAACAACAATCAAAATAGTCAGATAAAACATTTTGATCCAAAGGTCAAATTTTCACTATGGCAGAAACCCAATTATTGGTCAAAAGGAGAATGTTGCTCTAGATGATAAATTTTAGAACATAAATTAGAAAATGGACGATGGAGCACATTATTATTTTTATTATTAGAATTAAGGTAATTACAAATTTATTGTAACAAACATAATAAAAATATGTAATGTAACAAGCACAATATTGTAACTTAAAAAAAATATATTAGCCTTGCATCCACAAGAGTATTGGAATTGCAGTTCTGAAGATGGGAATAAAAGGTCCCGAAACGTAAACTAGACTGTTAACATGTAACGTTAAAAATATACTCGTATTGTTAATAATTGGAAGTTATTATTGCCAAGCAACTAAATAAATATTAACTAAACAAGGTGAGAATCTAACCGAGAATGTTAAGAACAAGGCACTCTTTTACTTTCACTCACCTTTATATGTAATATATAGTTAGGGAAAGTATAGCGATCTTGAAAATTTTCGAAGCTCAGTTTTCAAAGGAAATATACTTTTGAGGTTACTTGAGCCCAAATAACCAAGCCCTGCAAAATGGTTTGTGTGTATGTTATCAGTCAACCTCAAAAACGAAAAGTCGTACAAAAGTGAAATTGCATATCTAAAAAAAAAAATGTTTGTGATGTAGATTAAATATAAAACAAAAATAGGTTTTATAATTCCCCAGCTCTAGACAACAAAAAATACTATTCGGGTGCATTTCTGGACATTGCACAAGCATTCGATAGAGTATGGCACGCTCCGGATTGCTCTTCAAGCTTAAAATCCTCTCTAGCAGTTCCTTTCGAGTTTGCTTTGGAACAGAATTTTCCAATATCTACCCATTCAAAGCCGGTGTTCCACAAGGCAGCGTCTTGGGTTCCGTACTTAACATCCTCTTTACCGCTGACATTCCTATTGATCCCGATACCTTTCTTGCAACAATCGCTGAAGACACCGAAATCATCCAATTCTGATCCCGAAATAGCATCCTCAAATCTGCAAAGCCACCTCTCCTTGATTGAGCACTGGTGTAATAACTGGCGAATCCAAATGCCAACATATTACCTTTACACTCCGGCGCAATTCCTGTCCACCAGTACACTTTAACTCCATCCAGCTTCCTTTCTCAGACACAGTCCGGTACCTTGGCTTTCTCTTAGACAGACGACTAACGAGGAACCCTCCTTCTAGACTTAAAAGACAGGAACTTAACCGACGACACGGTCAACTACACATACTACTAAATATAAAATCTAAACTTTCTATTCAAAACAAATTACTGATTAATTGTTTCTGAACTGAATTACTGCTTGGCTTTCTTTTAGACCGAAGACTATAACATGAAACCCAGATATTAAACAAAATACAAGAACTCAATTGACGATACTGCCAACTATAGAGACTACTAAACAGAAAATCTAAACTTTCTATTGAAAACAAATTACTTATCAACAAGACAATTCTAAAACCTGTGAGTGGGGGTGGGCGTAGGGACAGCAAAATTTTCTAACATCAAACGCATTCAATCCTTTCAGTCTAAAGCCCTTCGAACAATAGTTGATGCTCCATTTTATG
Source organism: Nezara viridula (assembly GCA_928085145.1). Classification (NCBI taxonomy): domain Eukaryota; kingdom Metazoa; phylum Arthropoda; class Insecta; order Hemiptera; family Pentatomidae; genus Nezara; species Nezara viridula. The sequence continues at coordinate 4,919,727 of OV725079.1, forward strand.
TAACCATTAAAACCTTACACCATAATATCCTTAATGACTTTAATATCCCATTTGTCCTTGACCTTATCCCTGAAAATTTTACCAGAACCTTACCTATCATCAAAATCCCCTTGCACAATCCCTATCCAACACTACCCATGCTTACAATCCTCCTAGAAGGTTGAAGCGGCAGTGGCCCAGTGACCTTTTGTAATAAGTACATACGGGAGTTTTGGCAATGTCCAGATTCTCCACTCAAGCCATCTATGTGTGATTATAGCCCCTCATCTCAGAATCTACTGGTCTTTAATACCAGTAGCGCGGCTGAGTGAGGGACGCTGGGATCTCCTAGAGTCTTGGATTTCCGTCCACTCTGAGATCTTGAGTGAATCAATTTTTTTTTTCTAATTATTTTCATTAGCTTAGTTTCTTTTTGTTTAGTTTAGTTTATATACATTTACTTTTAGTATTATTAATTTTCTGTATTATTTATTTCTATTTATTATGAATGGAGTGTGAATATGTTCTTTCAAAACTATTATAAGTGCCCTTGATTGTGACTTGATCAATAAATATGTTTAAAAAATATATATATATATATATATATATATATATATATATATTTTAAAATGAAGAATATCACATTTCAACATTTTATTTGACATAATTACATCCTGTCAGTGTTACAGGCCTCACAACCATTGTAAATTCCCGATTTTCATTAAAATTAAATACTTTTTCACATTCCTTTTACATATCTTCAACTAAATTTTTTTTTTAAAAAGTGGTCAATAAATTAAAAGTGGAAACTTCACAAATTACTTATAGAAAAAAATTAATCTTTAACTGTTGCTTATATTTGTCAGTTCTTTTCCCATTTTTCTCAACAAATTTATTATTTTCACATCTTTACTTAATTTTTGTAAGTAGTAGACTTAGATTTGTCTGACTTTTGTCAAAACAAAGACTAACCTTACTACTAGTTTACCTAGGCCTCATAACCATTGTACATTTCTGATTTTAATTATGGAAATAAGTTCATGAAAGTAAATAGTTTTTCACTTTCAATTTTTTTTTAGATAGTGTAGTGGACAATAAATTAAGAAAAAAAGTGAAAACTTCACAATTTATTTATAGAAAAAAAATCTTAAACTGTTGTGTATATTTATCAGTTCTTTTTCTATGTTTCTCAACAAATTGATTATTTTCGCAATACTTTTCTTTAATTTTTGTAAGTAGTTGACTTACATTTTTTTAACTCTTGTCAAAACGATTTTCAGGCACTTGGAATTAATTATTACAATTTTCCTCTTTATGTCGAATGCTATAAAGGATAATGTCCAAAAAAGCTTTTTAAATTGAAAGTATTATTATTATAAGTGGACAATGCTCCAGATCCATGCTGCCTGTTATCTCTATGTCAACTGTGCTAAAATGGTCAGTAATGATTGAATGTGTAGGGATCATGATTGGAGCAATCCTTGTCAGTCTTTTGACTGTCATTCATGACTGATCGTATAGGGTCCACTTTACGCAAGAACAAGACTTTACCAAGACTGACTGTGCCAGGATTCGGTTTGCTCTCGCATTTGGGCAACACTGCATCCTGTTCTCATTCTTGTCGGCCATAGGAACATTCTCAACGAAATAGTTTCAGCTCGAGGTATAACAAAACTCTTAATTTGGAAGTTTTTAAAATTTATATGTATACTTCATGGATTTTAAATGTGCGCTGCGGATTTTCGAACATCCGGAAATCAAAGGTTCATTCACGAGAAGTGGAGGGGAGACTGAGGTAAAAGTAGTTTGGAGACTAACCATACTGCTGGATAGGTTAGGTTACATAGGCCTCACGACCATTATAAATTTCTGATTTTCATTCTATGTAAATAGTTAAATAATTTTTCATATCCCTTGTTTATAATTTTAAACCATCTTCAACTATTTCGTTTAAATAGTCAAGTGGGCAACAAAATTGAAAAAAAAAATGAGGAAACTTCACAATTTACTTTAGGAAAAAAAAAACTTTAACGTTGTGTATATTTATCAGTTCTTTTCCCATTTTCCTCAACAAATTTATTATTTTCGCAATACCTTTCCTTAATTTTTGTAAGTAGTAGACTAACTTTTGTCAAAACCATTTTCTATGAGACTAATCTTCTATGAGACTACTACTAGATAGGTTAGTTTACCTAGGTATTAAGTAAATATTTGTTTATATCCCTAGTCTATATTATTATTAACCATTTTCAACTATTTTTTCTGTAAATAGTCAAGTAGGCAATAAATTGAAGAGAAAAAAAAGTGGAAACTTCACAATTTACTTATAGAAAAAAAAATCTTTAACTGTTGTGTTTATTTGCCATTACTTTTTTCCATTTTTTTTAACGAATTGATTATTTTCGCAATACTTCTCCTAGATTTTTGTATGTAGTTGACTTATATTTTTCTAACTATGGTCTAAACGATTTTCAGGCACTAGGAAGTAATTATTATATCTACGTTTTTCTCTTGATGCTCAATATTATAAATGGCAATGTCTAAATAAGCATATCTATGCTGTTTCTTTGTTTACAACTGAGCTAAATTGGTATCAGCAACGATAAGTAATTATCAGCAATGATTGAACGTGTAGGGGTCTTCATGATCAAAGCGATCGCGGGTAATCTTGGAACTTCTTGTGACGTTCATTCATGAATTACCGTGTAGGGTCTGCTTAAGCATGCTAGCTACTAACGCATTTATATAATATCTCCCAAATTTCCCGTCGTACTATCTCTACCCTGTAGTATGGATTATTATTATTGTTACATATTATTTAAAAAACAAGTGAGGTTGTACATTGTTGAAAAATATATTCATTGATTTATTTGGGAACTTACTCAACCTTTGTTTTTGTCTAAACACAATCATTACAACCCTGAAACAGTTAAACCGTCTCCGCTATGAATCCTTCCATATAAATCTCGTCAACTCCTGGTTTCCTCCCTTGTGTTCCCCCACTTCGACTATGGCTGTCTGGTGTTCGGCGGACTCTCAGAAGAATTCGAGGCCAAGCTTAAAAGCCCAATGAACTGCGCAATACGTTTTGTTTTGGGAATCTCAAGAGATACGCATATAACCCAGTATTACACCAAGTTGAAGTGGCTCTATCCATCCAACCGCCGTCTATACTTCCTTGCTACCTTTCTATACAAAGCCATCAGAACTCAGCGGCCTTCCTATACTTTTCACAACCTACAATTCAAATATTCCATTCAATCCCGTCTCACTAGATCTCGTACCTCCGACCTTTATCCACCTCCTCACCGATCCACCACAGCGTTTGACAAATCCTTTACAATTCAAGCCGTCTCCTTCTGGAATGCCATCCCTCCCGATATCCGACATGTACAATCAGTTTCCTCATTTGAATCTCTCCTTTTTAACCACCTACTCCTTTCCCAACCCGATTGATCATGAAATGTAGATAAGGGAACTTTTAAAGTTCATCCAGAAATGATTTTCTTTACTTATGCTATTTGCCACGTTTGTGTTATACATATCAGTATGTTTTTAGTGTAATTGTTCTATTTTTTATTTTATTCTTTTTCCAAAATCTTGAATTGTAAATAATTAATTTTATGTATGGCCACATAGGCATTTATTCTGTAACAGTAATTTGTACTAAAGGGACAACAGTCCCAGGATAATAAAAAAATATTTTCATTTCATTTACTTATTTGCAAAGGTAATTGGAACATAATAAATGAGTCTGTTTTTTAAAATTAATATTAATAATAATGTTTAATTAATCTGTATGACAGTTTTAATTTTTTTTTTTATAGTATTTTCAGCACATACATCCAACAAATTGTTATAAAAAGTAAACTTATGTGAGTATGTTCTGTTGTTCTTCTAATAATTACTTAAGGAATAATTCACTATAAGGCGTGTGCCCAACAATCCTATCCAGCATGATGTTCGCCATGCCACCAATTGCCTCTTCAAAACCTTTGCCCATCTGCCTCTTGAATTCTCGCCAGTTTTCGGTCATCATCTTGTTAGCTGCATCACCTTTAAAATTTTAAAAATCATCAAAATAATGTTTTCATTATAATACCATCATTGTATGACGTATGGTACATGCAACAATAACTAAATCTAAGTAAGCTTTCAAGGTATCAACTTATTTTTAGATTATTTAAAAAAGAAATTTTGTTTTTAGATTAATACTCCAATAAACCCCATCAAATTACCTTTACTCTTCGTCGTAAACCTATGACTTCCTGTCCTACAGTATCCTTTAACAATAACCCACTTATCCCTGTTGACCAAATCCGATACCTAGGACTCCATCTTGACAAACGACTCACTTGGAACCCCCATACCAGACTGAAACGACTAGAAACCGCCCGACGTTTCCGACTACTCCAGCACTTACTAGACAAACGCTCAAAACTGCCAACTATTTACAAAAGACTCATATATATTACTATAATAAGGCCTATTTGGACTTACGGGATCGAGCTTTGGGTCTCTACTAAACCATCAAATTCCTCTCGTATCCAATCCCTACAATCCAAAATCCTTCGTAAAATCCTTAATGCTCCCTACTTTGTCACAAATAAAATCATCCAAAATGATCTTAATGAACCATATGTTTCCAATTTAGCTCAATCCAGATACCTGCCCTTTCATAGTAAATTTCTGAACCATCCGAACCCTCTCGTTTCCAACCTTGCTTCATCTTCTATTCCTGATAACCCTCCGAGGCGTCTGAAAAAAAGATGGCCTCGGGACCTTCTAATATAGAAATATAATTGGAGTGCTACCAATGGGTAGTTTCTCTTCATGTTGTGCATGTCATATTGCCTGTTCATATTTACTTGTTGTATTTATTATTAATTACAGTTGTAAATTTCGTTAAAAAAGAAAAAAAAGATTAATTAATTACAAAATGCATATATACATGACTATAATAAGGCCTATTTAGACTTATGGAGTTGAGCTATGGGGCTCCACTAAACCATCTAATTCCTCTCGTATCCAATCCTTACAATCCAAAATCCTACGTAAAATCCTCAATGCTCCCTAATTTGTTATAAATAAAACCATCCATAATGACCTTAATGTTTCAGAGCTGGCCCAATCCAGATACCTATCCTTCCATAATAAACTTCAGAATCATCCCAACCCTCTCGTTTCTAACCTTGCTTCCTCTTCAATTCCTGATAAACCTTTGTTGCGTCTGAAAAGAAGATGGCCCCGTGATCTCTAATGATAGTGTAGTGTGTCTAATGATAATGTAGACATATCATTAGAGTGCTACCATTGAGTAGTTACTCAGCAAGTGTTTTCATGTTATTATATCCATATGTTTAAATTTAATACATGTATTTATATAATACAGTTGTAAATATCATTAAGAAATAATAAAAAAAAAAATGTTTTTAGATTTTTTCTAAAGGCGGAATTCCACTGAGGCCACACGGTACGACATTTTGCTTGATACTTGTTTCCTATTCTAGCCGTCCGACTATGTGGCATAAAATCCAATTAATGTCGCATGCGGAATTTTTGCCTCATATCGCATGCGCTTTGTCATACCCTTGTGTAGTATGCAACAGAATCGATTCCATTCAGACAACTTCAGTTTGGTATATCATATCATTACAAACAGTCACGGCAAATTTGGAATCATAAAAGGGAAAAAAAAACATCACGATATTGGAGAAGAGAGCAATAAATCGATGGTCAAGAAATTCGGTATAATTTAATATTTTACGCTTGAAGAGTAGTAGAAAATTGACTGTGGTTAACGAACATACTACTGATCGAAATGATTAAGTTTAGTTTAGTTATTTAATTTATGAAAGAAAAGGTTTGTTCCACCATTTAGGAACTATAGGTGAAAAATACACAAAAAAAAAAGATCGAAACAATCTGGCTTTTTTGCCATAAAATGTTTTTCCTCGTCAGCAATTTTGTTTTTGCACATCTCAACCAATATATATATATCTACACCAATATATATATATATATATATATATATATATATATATATGTGTGTGTAGATATAATATATATATATATATGTGTTATATATATAAAACTTAAAGAAATAAAAACTTTTTTCACAATGAATATCCGTTTAGACCCTCTAGTTACTGACCCAATATTCAGTAAATCAGTCGCCATTTTTACAGAAAGTAAGATCCGACTGAAAAACTCTCATTTTTTAAAAATAAAGACGTTATAAATATTCAAAAAAATGCTCAAAATATTCTTTCTCATGGGCTTTCGGACTATTTGGGTTACAAGCAAGTCCATTTCGTGTCATCAGTGAAAAACTCAGCAGTTGACAATATCTATTTGGGTCCAATAAAAAATTGAGTAGCTCATAAGTAAACCATTTCTCATTTTTTTCTAGGAAATAAACCATTCTTTTCTTGCTGAAGTTTTACTTTCACTTACGTATATATGTAATATATAGTAAGGGTAAGTACTGCGATCGTGAAAATCTCAGTTTTCAACGAAAATACATGTTTTGAAGTCCCCTGAGTCCAAATAACCAAGTGTCGCAAAATGGTGTGTGTGTGTGTCAGCTGGGCTGGTATATCAGAATGTAGAGAACTGGGTCTAAGACAATGCCTTGTGGAACACCAGCCTCAACTGGATAATAGTTGGCTCTAGTCACATCTCCTTGTAACATTCCTTGTTTTCTCCCACTTCGACTATAGTTGCTCGGTGTATAGAGTGATCTCCACAGAACTGAATTGCTTCATCTTTTGCAAGCGTTTTCATATTTCCTGTTGGTACGCCAAGTTGAAGTGGCTTTATCCTACCTCCCGACGGCAATTTCTTCTTGGTGTTCCTTTTCCAAGTCCTCAGAACCAAAAACCCTCCCTACATCCTAGAACTCCTTACTTTACGCTCCTCTATCTCCACCAGACAGTTCCTTGTAACCTCCCTTGTATTCCCCCACTTCGACTACGGCTGTTTGGTGTATGGAGAGCTATCTGCCATGCTGGAAATGAGACTGAAAAGACTCATGAATTATTTATTTATTTATTTATTTATCAACCCTGCCGTGCCTAGTAGACAATACGGGTGTCTGCAATAGTAAGATGTTAGGCAGGTCAGCTTAACACCTCACTACTGCAAATGAATCTTGTTCTTCTGCTCTTTCTTCATTTTTTTCTCTTTCTTCATGGTTGCTTTTCTCATCCGTTTCCCGCCAATGGTATGAATTGTTTCATAAGATAAATCTTCGGGATCCCCAGGCTTTATCCTACCTCTCGACGACAATTCCTCCTTTTTGTTTTCCTTTTCCAAGTCCTCAGAACCAAAAACTCTTACATCTTATAACTCCTTACTTTACGCTCCTCTATCTACTCTCTCAAAACCAGATCTCAACCTATAGATTAATATATCTCCTCCCATAAAAACACTTCCTTCAGTAAATCCTTCGTCATTCTACGTCCTTCTGGAACTCCTTACCCATCTCCATACGTCAAACCACGTCCATAATCTTTTTAAAACAACTCGTATTCCACCACCTACTACAAATTCAAAATTCCACAAGCTAGTAACAATTTCTTGGTTATATAATAATTACCTTGATCACCAGCAGTTAAACGGTAAGAACCATTTTATTTTTACTTACTCACTCTTTTATCTCTTTCTGGAACTTATTGATGATGAACGTTCCATTAGATATGCAGCTAATGCCATCGGAGTTCCATATGAAACTTTACGAGACGCCGTCAGGCGTTTTCGGGAAACTGGTTCTTACAATAGAAGGCCCGGTTTCGTAAAATTCTCAAAATCAAAAACCGGCCATCCAGTGGTTCTCTTACCCTAGGCGTCCAGAACCGGGCCTTCTATTGTAAGAACCAGTTTCCCGCAACATCCTCAGCACTAAGAGACATTTTTAAACTTAATATTGAAAAAATTAAAAGCCGGAGACTAAGAAATGTGCTGCAAGAAACGGCACTGAACTAATGATACTGAATAAACATTTTGATTCCATAGAAAGTAAACATTGGAATCTAGAATTATTTCATTGAATTAAGGATTAATGGTTATTGTCCTCTATATTAACATTCCTAATTGAAAACAAACAAAAAGATTACCTATGTATTCATTAAAAACAATAAACCAATCCAAAGCAGAAATATTATAAGATGAAAACATGAAAAAATCGAGTGGGTGGAATTTTTTGCCTATCAGTGTATAATATCAAACAAAAGATAATATATATAATTCACGAGTACCTAAGGCTTTGTTTCCGTTGAAAAGGTTTTCAAAATTTATTGATGCATTCTTAGGTTCTGTAGTGAAGTGAACAGGTGGGACTGAAGTGACATATTTACTTCCATTCTTGTCTATCAGTTTGTAGTGGTAGATAAAATCTGTAGTCACATCATCTAATGGAAAAAATAAAGAAGGAATTGTTAGTTTTGTCAAATAAAAACTTAAATCACATTTTCAATAACAAATAAAATACAATTTACCTAATGTCATCGTCGCTTTTCCTTTACCAGTTACTGGAATTACTAGAAATTTACCGACTAAATCATATTTGGAAATGAATTTGCAGTGTGGAAAATGGAATGTTAGCTTGAGATATTTCTCTGGAGTGTTGTGTCTATGAGAGATTATAAACATAAAATTAGTGTATTAATCATAATTCAACAAAATATTATAGTTTATTATTTATTATACTGTATGATAATTTAAAAACAAAATCTAAACCTTATCATATCATGTCATGTCATATCTTATATCATGCCATGTCATATCATAATACATCATATTCTATTATATTACCATTTGTTCACTTACCAATAATTACTGCTATGGGCCAACTAGTCATATTGAAATTTCAGAATAATGAAAAAAAAAATGGACAATCAATTTGTGATTTTTATATTCTTAGAAGCTAACATATTAGTTTTAATCAATATCATGAAAAATGATTCAAAATTAAAATGTTTATTCCTGATAAGTTTTATTTTATCTCATGGAAAAAATATTTACAAATAGCTTTAGTGACAGAATGTAATATTATAATATTAAAATACAAATATTGATGTAATCTCAAGATATTGACTGATTACCATAAATTATAAGCAACATTCAGCTGTTTTGGTTATATTTTATAAGAAGAATGTTTAATAATTTTATCCTCTTACACATAAAATTCAGCCATACCCTATCATGTTCATAACATTATATGACAGTTACACACTGTCAATGATTATAATTTTGAAGTAAATACAATTGTAGTAAATTTTGTTATCAAAATAACTGCCAATTATGTAATAATCATGTAAACGAATATTTATACCATATTTTAGTACAAAATAAATATCAAAACGTTCTCCAGCTTCCGAAGAACTGTTACATGTGTGATAAATATTCAGGACGCAGTTATTATAAAGATTTTATTGGTGCCGACGTTTCAACCCAAACATGTGGGTCATCATCATCAGAGCGTGTTTCGTGCACTGAAGATATTCAAGTACTTTTTTTTAAATTGAAATTTACAACCGGTAAATATAACATGACGGTACTTGTTAAGAAGCTACCCATTGGTAACACTTCAAAGATAAATTAATTTATCTTGAGGTCCCTTGGCCATCTTCTTTTCAGACGCCTAAGAGGTTACGAGCTAGAGGATTGGAATGACCAAAGAGTTTGGAAATAAAAGAGATATAAGTCTAGTTGGGGCTAAGTCTTCCAAAAAAGGAATGTTGAGGTCTTTATGGATAATTTTATTAATTACATTATAACGAGTATTTTGAGGAGGATTTTGGATTGTATGTATTGGATACGGGAAGAATTTGATGTTTTTATAGAACTCCAAAGCTCAATACCATTTGTCCAAATGGGCCTGATGATGATAGTGTAAATGAGTTTTTTGTAGAATATTGCAAGTTTAGAGCGTTTGTCAAGTAAGTGTTGTAGTAGTCGGAATCTGTTGGCAGTTTCTTGTCTTTTAAGTATAGTATGAGGATTCCAGGTAAGGCGTTTGTCAAGAAGGAGTCCTAGTTAACGGATCTGTTCGACAGGGATCAGTGGAATATTTTTAAAGGATACGGTAGGACAGGATGTTGTAGGTTTAAGGCGAAGGGTTGTTGGGATCAATTTTAATTCTCCAATTTGCACACCATTCTTCAATGGCTGAAATGTGTGACTGCAGGGTTTGTGACGCAATAGTTGGTTCATTATTGACAGATAATACACACGTGTCATCACCTTAGGTAGCTTCCCTTGAGGAACCCCAACGGACTGGGAAAATATAGATGAATAAGCAGAGTTACATTTTACTTTTAAGGTTCTATCTGTGAGGTAAGAGAGATTAATAGGAAACATGTAAGGAGCAGGAATTGATTGGAGTTTGTACAGTAAACCTGCATGCACTCGATCAAAAACCATTGAAGTACTAAATGAAGTAATTCAATACCTTCATTGCTCGTAACATGCCCTGATGATGACCCACAGGTTTGGGTTGAAACGTCGGCATCTATAAAAACTTTATAATGACAGTGTCCTGAATATTTACCAAGCATGATATGAAGAACAGTCGACTAACTTCCTTAAATAATTCATCAAATCATTGGAACCATTTATCTACAACAAGAACACAAGTCGTCGCTGAAATCCACCACAACAGAGATATGAACTCTTTGTATCCTAACAACAAACATCAAAACAAAGATGTCATCCTGTTCCATCTCAAGCTCTCTCTCTCCGAATACTTCAAATACCAAAACAGAGGTAAACTGCTTCCCATTTCTCAAAATTATACATTCTTTCCAAAAATCCGTTATAAACAGTTTTTTTCCATTTACACAAACGATTAGCACATAAAGAATCTTTAATTTTTTTTCTTAAAATGCAGATCTCAATCATTATTTCCCAATTTTATTACTAACAACAAAACCGAATTTAAAATTAACAAAAACCTCCTGTCTAAATTTAACATCAAAATCCGTTTCAAAAAATCCATCTTCACGAGTACTTGAATACCTTCAGTTTTGGAAACTAGTGATGGGAAAAACTGTTTAATATCAGTAGCACTTTCAACACTTTCTGCTACTTTCAAAAAACAGTTTAAAAAACATAAATGACTGTTTTGAAATTCGACAAGAAAAAAAAAATGTCGATCATCCAATTATTTCAGTCTAAAGTGTACAGCAAAGATCTCTTGGAGTTCTGCTTTCTCCTATATATTTGGAGGGACAAGACTGGCTTGGGTATCCATGCCTGATTATATATATTGTATATAGGTATAACTGTGTCTTTTATGTATTTAATTTACTTATCTTTAAGTTATTTTATTTTTATTGAATATACGTTTTTATTATTGTTTATTATTATTTTGCTTTTGTTTATTTTATGTTTTATGTACCTAGTTCTGCCACAAATACTGTTACAAAAGTTGAATTTTGGTTACTTCCTTGGATATTATTTAGATAATTCTTACCTCTATCAGATTATTTTCTTTAGGTGTCAGAATAATAATCATAATTAGTTTGTATTTTTCTTTTGGCTCAGTTAATATGGAGTGGGGTGATAAAGAAAACCCAATAGGTGTGAACCTCTTACACAAAGTTGGAAAATGTAGGTCAGAAATTTTCAACACCTTTGGGTGAAACCTTTGGGTATCAGCCATATGTGAGTGACCTCGACCGGGTCGTCCCCGCACTGTGAGAACGGCAAATGCAGTGAGAGTCGTGGCTACTCGAATTACAAGAAATAGCATTCGAAAACAACAAATCTTGTCTCGAGAAATGGGAATCTCTGTCAAATCAATGTCTCGAACACGTAAAAGTGACCTTAGGATGTATGAGTCGAAGAATGACAGGACAAAGGCTAACCACTTCCCTTAAAAAAAAAATTGAGTGGATAGACGCAAAGTGCTTCTTGGACCTTACACCAATGGTATTCATCGAATGATTTTGTTTAGTGACGGAAAAAATTTTATAATTGAAGAAAAATTTAATCGCCAAAATGATCTTGTGTACACGCAGCGCTCTAAAGAAGCCCAGGATGTCATTGGAAGAGTGGAAAGAGATCATCACCCTTTCTCAGTGATGGTTTGATGCGAAGTTTGCTTAGATGGCACAGCAAAGCTCCATTTTTTTAAAAAGGAGTTAAAAGAGCCGTTAAAAACTACCACGACGATATTTTGGAACTTGTTGTCAAGCCTCTAAATGATACTCTGTTTGCTGGAAGTCATTGGGTTTGGGAAGAAGTGAAGACCAGGTCAACTCCTTGGTCTCATTGGTCCTCAGGAAGCCCTGATCTCAACCCACTAGATTATCGGCTTTGGTCCGAACTGGAGAGGATGACATGCCACAGAGCACACCTTAACTTGGAAAGTCTCAAGCAATCTCTGGTCCAAGTAGTTGAGCGCTTTCCTCAAGAAGTGCTGCGTGCTGCTATTGATGAATGGCCACGGAGAATAAATGCCTGTGTCAAGGCAAAGAGGGGCATTTTGCGTAATTTCTTCTTTGTTTTACTCTCTATAAATATAAATTTTATTTTCTGATTAAGTTCTTGAGAAAAAAAAATGTTTCTATTGAAATCTGAATATATTTCCTTGTAGGAATATTTATTATAACACAACTAGGTATATATGTTGTGTTCTTGTCTCACAAACATTATTGTCCGTGTGACAGATTGTTGTATTATTGGATGAATACATTTAAAAATATATAAATAAGATCCAATAAAATTAAATACCCACTCTGCATGAACGAGTTCCGCCTGGCCCAAGCCGTAGACGTTAATATCCTCCATCGTGAGGTTCATCGTGATACTCTTGGACCCACCTTCGAACTGCTCGATCTTATCGATGTGCAATGGGTCGAATGCTGGTATACCATACTTCGGGATACCTGAAATAGATGGATGGATTAAATGATTATTGTTTTATTTATTTATTGTTACATTCCGCATCTACCCGAGCGGGTCATTAGCGGCTTTAGATGTAATCAAATTAGTTGGATCAAATTTAATGTCTTTTATAAATTCAAATACTTTTTTTATCTTTTCTTTGTCATCTGAAAGTGCGTCAGATATGTTGGAAGGTGTATTATGTTTTGTTCTGGTGTCAAAGTCTGCAAGTTGTTACAATGTGTTTCAGTATAAGTGGTGTGTTGCATGATTTACAAAATGGTGGTTCCAGGCATCTCATTACGTAGCCATGGGTAAAGGCTGCATGTCCAATTCTAAGTCGAGTTAAAATTATTTCTTCTTTTCCGTTCTTTCTGAAAGAGGTCGTCCACGGTTTGGCATCTTTTTTAATTTCTTGCAATTTATTTGTAGATTGGTTCCTCTTGAATTGCCATTTTTCATTTAGCATTTTTTTGCATTCCAATCTCCAATCAGCAGTGGTCCTTAAATTGATCATTGTGGTTCCATTAGTTTTTCTTCTTGCCAGGTTCGCAGCGCTGTCTGCAGCTTCGTTCCCAGATATGCCACAATGTGAGGGTGCCCATGCGAGGACGATGTCTCTGTCCGGCGACTCCTTCATTTCCCAGAGGCAGTTTTTGATTTTCCTGGAAATGGTATTGTCGGCTTTCCCTTCGGCAATGGCCATTAATGAGCTTAAACAGTCTGTAATTATAAGGCCATTTTTTATGTTTTTTCCTGTTAGTAATAACAAGGCTTGATATATGGCGAATAGTTCACCTGTGAAGACGCTGTTTATTTGGGGAAAATTGAATTTGAGGCACTGGTCTTTCAGTATTACTGCACATCCTACGTCACTATCTGTTTTTGACGCATCTGTATAAAGGGTTGTGTGTCCGAGGTATTTGTGTTTCATTTCTGTAAATAAGTGTTTTTTGACGAATTGGTCGTCGTCAGTTTGTATTTTCCTGGAAAGAGACGTATCTGTTTTTATGAAAGAGTTATTCCATTGAGAGAATAAAGCGTCGTCTATTGTCATTATATTGTCCAGTCTGAAGTCTACACTTGGTTGGTGTTGATGCTGGTAAACAAACTATGGTTAGGGTGGTCCGGTTTAGAAATTATAGATGAGGCGTAAACTAGTGTAAGATATTCTCTTCTTAATGCTAAGCTCGGTTCTCCACTTTCCACGAATAGGCTTTCAATGGGAGAGTATCTAAACGCCCCGGTGCATAATCTTATTGCAGTATTGTGGACGATGTCGAGTATTTTGAATGCTCTCTCAGAGGCTGAATTATATACAATACTTCCATAGTGTATTTTACTTTTTATTAAAGTTCGACACAGGATAAATAGTGTCTTTCTGTCGGCTCCCCAGTTCATTCCAGAAACAGCTCTGAGTATATTTATTAGTTTTAAGCAATCTGTTTTCAAATTACGTAAATGCACTGTCCATCTCAGCTGCCTGTCTAACCACATCCCAAGAAAACGTACACTTTCTACGAATGGTAAAATTTTTCCTTTCACTGATAGTGATGGATTATCAGAGCAGTATCTTTTCCGGCAGAAATGGACACACTTGGTTTTGGTCGTTGAAAAATTGAAACTTGTAGTTTAAATGATTATTGTTAAACAAAATAAAATAATAAATATCTTACATGTACATTATTTCAGAAATAAATATAATTTTTTTCTTTTATTTTTAACATGTACGATAACGGGTATAACTTATAATAAAGATAAATCTATATAAATAAAATAAAGATTTTGTCTGTACATTTTATAGAATCAACCCATTTTAGGACATATTTCCGTTTAATACATTGCAGACACCAAATCCACTTTAAAAAAAATTTTTGCCTGTCTGTATGTCCGGATTGTAACGAAGTTTTTTCAGAGGTAAGCTCAGCAATGGCTTATTGTAGACTTTTGAAATTTTGACAATATATTAAGGTTTACTTGAATCAAAACGGCTTTAAATTAAAATAAAATATTGAGTATAACCAAAGTTATGAATACTTGAGTAATTTGTCTAGAGATCTCGGTTCATGTTCATAATAAATGTTAATAATAAATATATGTTTATAGGTTATAAAGGTTTGGCTGTACATTGAATAGAATCAACCCGTTTCACAATATGTTTCGGTTTCACACATTACATACACCAAATCCATTTTTT
This sequence comes from Nezara viridula, assembly GCA_928085145.1. NCBI lineage: Eukaryota > Metazoa > Arthropoda > Insecta > Hemiptera > Pentatomidae > Nezara > Nezara viridula. The sequence goes on from OV725079.1 coordinate 4,934,794, forward strand.
TAAAAATTTTTGTTTGTCTGGATGTCCGCATTGTCATACGAAATTTTGTCAGGGGTAAGCTCGGCAATGGCTAATGGTAGACTTTTGAAATTTTGACATTACCGTTAGGTTTGCTTAACTTAAAATATAGGCTTTAAATGATAAAAACATATTGAGTAAAACCAAAATTATGAATTCTTGAGAAATTATTTTAGAGATCCCGTTTAGGCAGTTACTTCGATTCTAATATCAACCTACTCTACCGCGAGCCACATTTAAAAGCTGTACTACTTAACTGATGGGAAAAAGTATCACAACTCAATGGTAAAAATCCGGAATACCGAACATCTGTAACGCGTTGTCACATAAACCGGGTAAAACAAATTCTTTTTTCAACTTTGCCCGATCTTCCCGTTCAAGGTGTCATTCAATTCAATTTTCCGAGCCTAAGAAATGTTGTCGTATACATTTTTAGGATTAACCAAGCGGATCAGCCAGAAATCAGGATAAAAAAACTCCAACAATTCACCCACAATATTCAGATCAAGTTCTAATCTTACACGGATGTAGGTGACTCATGTCCAATATTATTTTGATTATTTTGCCAGCAGAGTTTAAAGAAGTGGAGAAACTACCCTTTTTGATTAATTAATCGACTCCACAATGTCCTCGCTTCATCATAAATGAAAATTAAACACTTAACAAATTTTAATGGATCGGTGCTGGTCGATTTAGTTGTGTGGCACCTGAACAAATAGGCGAATAACAAAGTTTTTTTCATGAATATTGCAATCCTTGACTTGCTTAAGCACTGCCATAAAAAAATTCAAAACACCTCCCTCTCCTCTCGCGACCCAATTTTATGAAATTGAATTTGGATCCTCTTCTTCCCATAATATAGAAATAACATATTTCTTATTAATGATAATCTACTCAATGCTAAGCAAGAAACTACAAAACCTTTGAATTTATAACAGATATGTTACTTAAAATAACGGTTCTAGAAATAAATAAGTGTGTTCAATATTTATGCATCGAGATTTCAAATTTATTGACAGTATTTCAGTTATTACTGGCCAAGTACTGTAGTCAAATAACCTTGTCATGAAAGGGGGGGGGTCTAATTTGCATCGAATGGGTAGAAGTTTTCATTTTGTTTCTTGTATGGGATGTGACTGAATGTAAAACTTTATTAAGGATTTACTGTATGTATGGATGTTATGGAATCACTATATTTCCGAAAATGGCTTTTCCCGAAGATTTTATTCTCCTAAGAAAAATTATAGAATTTGTAATATAGATATTGTTCCTCATTCTAGACTGAAACGACAAGAAACTGCTCGACATTTCCGATTACTTCAGCACTTACTAGACAAAGGCTCTAAGCTTCCAATTAATTACAAAAGACTCATATACTTGACTATAATAAGGCCTATTTGGACTTACGGAGTTGAGCTATGGGGCTCCACTAAACCATCGAATTCCTTTCGTATCCAATTATTACAATCCAAAATCCTTCGTAAAATCCTCAATGCTCCCTACTTTGTTACAAATAAAACCATCCATAATGAACTTAGTGTTTCTTTTATTTCAGATCTGGCACAATCCAGATACCTATCATTCCATAATAAACTTCAGAAACATCCCAACCCTCTCGTTTCTAAACTTGCTTCCTCTTCAATTCCTGATAATACTCCGAGGCGTCTGAAAAGAAGATGGCCCCGTGATCTCCTAATGTAGACATATGATTAGAGTGCTACCATTGGGTAGTTGCTCTGCAAGTGTTTTCATGTCATTATATCCATTAGGTTCAAATTTACTAGATGTATTTATTCAATAAAGTTGTAAATATCATTAAGAAATAATAATAATAAAAAAAAGATATTGTTCAGCCAATGAAGATGGTGAGAAAGCTATAGGCCTTTCTTAGCAGGCGTTTTTTTTTTTTTTAGTTTTGGTTCTTACAGGTTTTGTAGAGTGCCTGTCAATATGCTTTTTGGAATAAATGGATTTAAAATTTAGAAGTAGTGACAGTTATTTATGTATTCATTTATATTATTTTTCGTTACATAAACATATATTTATTTATAAGTAAATGTAATAATATAATAAGTATATACAGATTAATACCATTGATCGAAGCCTGTATCACATCATGGGATTGCTTGATGACACAATCGTTAAATGAATCATCGTTTTTGCACAGCTTCACTGGTTTGGCTGGAACATACATAACACTTCATTGATATATTATATATTATATGTAACATACATAAAAATTCATTGATATATTATATACTAGCTTGAACCGGACACGCGCTGCTGTGGCTTATCCTGGCAAAATGAAAAAGAAAGAAAATGGAAAGCACATATGAGTAGATTAGTAGAGTAGAACAATTACCATTTTTAAAAAGTTGGGAAGCAAATTTTTCTGTAAAATGGCTTCAATATAAACTAATTCTAAAGATTTTTTTTTCTCATGATTCAAATCGAACATTCATAATGATCTGAGTGAATACGCCGTCATTCATAATCATCCGAAACAGTCTGAGTTGAACTTATAAAACTAAATTTAAAAAAATCTATAATAGTATTGACCTACATAAGGAGAATCATATAACTTCTTCAAATGATAATTTCAATTTCTGTAGCAATTATACAATTTTCGATTAATCAACAAAAAAAATGCTTGCCGCCCTTCGGTAGTGAGGAAGCAAAAGGAAACGGCCTTTTCTGAAGAGAAAGCAGTAAATGTTTAAAACTCTATAACTCTGCAACGAACCGTCCGATTTCGATTACATCTTTTTTATTTTGTCGGCAAATCAGGAATCTTTGAAATAAATACGGGTATTATCAATCAAAAATTGTCAACTTAGCTATCGGCAAATAGATTATTGAATTCATCGTAACATTTTTCAGCTTGTTTTCGGGAAAGTATGTTATACAGATAAATTAAAAGGGTTTCAAGGGGAAGACTTTAGCCAAGTTTCGTTAAAATCAGTAAAGCCGTTTTGGCACTACAGTTTATAGCGACACATTTTTTGCGGCTTTGAACAGAAAAACATTTACATTTTTATTTTTTTTACATATATAAAATTATCGTAAGACAGAAGTGCTATGCCAGAAACCTTTCCAGAAGTGTACGGAACAACTTCCCAAAGTTTCATGGCGATCGGTTGAACGGTTTAGTAATGCACAAAGGACAAACAGACAGACATACATTAATTTTCATATATATAGATTATATGCATGTCTAATTTTATTCTGGAGCTAGAGTAGTCTTAGAATAAAAACAGAGTTCGAAAGTTATGCTTCTTAGTATGGCTTGCAGAGTAGTATAATAAAATTATACGGTTAATTGATTTATATAGTGTTTGTGCCAAAATGGTTTGAATTGCCCGCGTTACGGCGAGTGGTGGGGGCAGATCAGAAGATCTAAAAGATAACGCTTAATTTTCAAGAACTGCTGGTTTCTCGCCCCATTCCTCCACTGGTAGCCATCGAGACAGCACCAACAGTGGAACTTGAGGGCCCTCAAGGTAGACCGGGGCACTCTTGATATAATTTATTTCTGACATAACTCACATGGTTATTCCACGAATGAATTATTTCGTGAATAATGGTTATTTCTGAAATAATATTTCAAACTGTCAATAAAATAATCTCGATGGAATTTACTGCTGAATTTATTTCTGAAATAATTATTTCAATATTTTAACATTCTTTGGAATAAAGTAAATTATTTCATAACTATTATGTCAGAATTATTTATTTCATAAATAATTATTATTTTGGATATTGGATTAATTATTATTTGAATTATTTTAGAAATAATGGTTATTTCAGAAATAATATTTCAAACTGTCAATGAAATAATCTCGATGGAATGTACTGCTGAATTTATTTCTGAAATAATTATTTCAATATTTTAACATTCTTTGGAATAAAGTAAATTATTTCATAACTATTATGTCAGAATTATTTATTTCATAAATAATTATTATTTTGGATATTGGATTAATTATTATTTGAATTATTTTAGAAATAATGGTTATTTCTGAAATAATATTTCAAACTGTCAATGAAATAATCTCGATGGAATTTACTGCTGAATTTATTTCTGAAATAATTATTTCAATATTTTAACATTCTTTGGAATAAAGTAAATTATTTCATAACTATTATGTCAGAATTATTTATTTCATAAATAATTATTATTTTGGATATTGGATTAATTATTATTTGAATTATTTTAGAAATAATGGTTATTTCAGAAATAATATTTCAAACTGTCAATGAAATAATCTCGATGGAATTTACTGCTTAATTTATTTCTGAAATAATTATTTCAATATTTTAACATTCTATGGAACAAAGTAAATTATTTCGAAATGAGTTGTTTCTGAAATAAATTATTTCATAACTATTATGTCAGAATTATTTATTTCATAAATAATTATTATTTTGGATATTGGATTAATTATTATTTGAATTATTTTAGAAATAATGGTTATTTTAGAAATAATATTTCAAACTGTCAATGAAATAATCTCGATGGAATGTACTGCTGAATTTATTTCTGAAATAATTATTTCAATATTTTAACATTCTTTGAAATAAAGTAAATAATTTTGAAATGGGTTATTTCTGAAATAAATTATTTCATAACTATTATATCAGAATTATTTCATAAATAAATTATTGCTAAAAATCAAGAAATAAATATTTCAGAAATAACATTATTCTGAAATAACGTAAAAAATTTACCAATATCCACCATTTTTTCGAGGTATCTTTTTATGAATATACTGTCGAATTTACGATTGCGCCCCCCCTCCCACCCTCTAGCATCGACTTTTTGTAACTTTTCGGTTTAATCGATATCATGGTCGACTATTATGTTTCCGGGGTAGCTAAATATACAAATACTGTCGATTTTGGGATTGCGCCCCAACATCGACTTTTTGCAACTTTTCAGATATAACCAATGTCAGGATTGACTATTTTGTTTTCGGGGGCTTTTATTATATAAATAATGTCAAATTTCAGATCACATTTTTTGCACAATCAGTATAATCTACCAATCCATTAAAGTACAGTTCACAGCATGAAAGTAGAATGTTCCTCGTAATTTTGAATGTTGCCTATTAAAATCTCATGCGAGTTATTTGAATTAATTTGAAAAGTTACCTGAACATATACATATACGTATACATAAAAAAGTAAATTCTACATGGATTACATTTATAAAAAATACACAAAATCAAATCAAATGGCATTTGTCAATTAATTGTAAACGAGCAATTGTAATTACAGAATTTAATAAATCTTAGATAGATGAGGATGTTTAAATATGAAATAGATGGTAGAACGAGCGGATCCAGGATTTAATATTTTTTTGGAGGGTGGCTTCAGCCCGAAAGATTTTTTTTTTTTGTATACATATAACGATAATTAATTTGAAAAAAAGAAACTAACTAATATATGAAATGTTGTTTAAGTGGTTCTTGAAGCCCTGTTAAATGTAATTAAACGAACAAGAATACTTTAATAGATAGTTTTTAATATTTTTTTTGTAAAACATGATTATATTTTACCATTTTGGGGGGAGGCTGCAGCCCGAATGCCCTCGCTCCCCCGTAAATCCGCCTGTGGATGGTGGAATAGGAAAAGCTAAAAATTCCAGAAGGATGAAGTATGAATGACGAAGGATTTGCTGAAGAAAATGATTTTATTTGGGGATATAAATCAGTAGGTTGAGATCTGGTGAAGAGAGTGAAATAAAGCGAAACATAGGACAAGGATTTCTAGGATGTATGGAGGATTTTTGGTTCTGAGGACTTAGACTAGGAATTATCGACGGGAATTAATATATAAGATATAATATGCATAATATATAACATAAGATATAGCCACTTCAACGAGGTATAACAGCAGAAAACATGACAATATATCTATATCTTGAATAAAAAGGGCCCAAGTATTTTACATTTAACTAAACTGAATAAAATAAATGGACAGTCGATGGACACCTAAACTCAGCAATTCATTTTAAATAACCCGGAGGTAAAAAATCGCATGCGCGCGACACACAACTTTCACTTACCGCTCTACATTGAATAGAAATTATTTTCTGGCAATGTTGGACTGTTATAAAAATTTTGAAGTGCATTTTAAACGGAACTAAAGCTTAAAGTTTACAGATAACAAGTCATTAAGACCATTAAAATTACAAAAAAATCTATTCATTACATCGTGGATAGTCAATAATAATCTAGTTATAAGTTTTATTTGTCAAAATTACAAAATAAAAATTACAAAACAACACAACATAATATTTTTGGATTTAAAACCGAAAATCAGACGTGCTACATGGTCTGTTGACCGTCAGAGGAGTCTGTGTTTCATGACAAAATTATATTTCAGTCTATTTATATACAAATAATTAATAGGAAAATAAGAAAAATTATCTTTACAGTGTAAAAGTTATACAAATATTCTAATTACAAAAACAGTGGTACCAAAATTCTCCAATTTATTAATTATTAAATTCTCTTGTGATCATTATTCTAAAGGAGAAAGCAGACTTGCAATAATTTACCAATGCTATCCAATTGTTTCCATTTAATAAATCAATTACTTGATCCCGAGATAAATTTCTAGACTTTAACCATTTAATTCTAAATTCAGAGAGTATCGCACAAGCATCCAGGAAGTGATAGAGATCTTCTGTTTCGTTTGTATCACACATGCTACAATTATTATTCGTTTGCTGGAAATGTTTATAATTTAAGTTCGAAACATCAGCTCTAATTTGAATTACCCATCTGATCACCTTCAATGAGCTTTTGTCATCAATATAATTTACTGAAGTTAAATGAGGATAAAAAGTGAAAGTTTGTTTGATTACATATATAGTAAATGGAAGTAATAAGAATAGAAAATCATTTCCTTACATATCTTGATCCTTACATATCCAGGTGAATTTCATGTTTTTAACTTATAAATCTCGATTTAATTAATTTAAACTCAAAACTTATTAAACGAGGCAGTTTTTCTAAAAGTGGGATAACTGTAGTATAGTTGGATGATGAAAAACAAAAAAATCGCAAATAATTTTTGATTTTTTTGTTTTAAACAGAACTTAGTTTAGTAGCTCAAATGTCCTCTTGAAATGGTTTTTATAATGGCAAACTCTCTTTTCAATTTATGTGAATTTTACAATGAAGTATATCTTAAGTACTCAAATTAAATATTTATTAAGTTAACTTTTTAACAAAAATTTTTCTCGATTGCAATACTCACCTTTACCATATATTACATATATACGTAAGTGAAAGTAATAATAAACCAAAAATATTTTTAAATCGCGATATCTCTACTAATAGTGCTTTGATTTCGATGAAATTTCATTTATTTTATAGGAAATTTAAATAACTTTGAAACATCTTATCACAATATCCATAAAAAAAGTATATACTTTTTGGATTATTCGGAATTTAATTTTACCATCCCTCGTAACTCTTTTTCCGGTTTCTTTTCGTTGAAGTATATTATATAGATAATTTTTAAGGGCGTCGAGAAAATGACTTTAGTGAAGTTTCGTTAAAAATTGGTACATTCGTTTTGGCACAGACTCATTGATTAACTTATCAAATTCTTTCAAAAGTTATATTTAGTATTTTTTTTGTAACTCTGAATAATATGAAATGATTAACTTTTTAAAATATTAAAGATACTTTAGAGGAAGACGTATATGAACATTGGGCATTTAAGCCCTGTAAAGTGACATCAATGGGGACAACACCTGATAAATATTAAAGACTACTTAATCATACAGTAATATACCGCGTTTAATCAAAATCGTTAGAGCCGTTTTTGAGAAAATATTAAAAATGTGTTTCAGCGTTGATATAAAGTGGCACTTCCGGATTTTAAGGGAAAGGATGCTGTCACATCTAAGCCATATACTTACTTTAAATACTTAATATCAGTTTCGTAAAACACTTCGTTTTTGAGGTAGACTGCTAACATAAACACAGACCAATTTTCGGGACTTGGTCATTTTGACTCAGGGTACCTCAAAACGTGTATTTCCGTTGAAAACTCAGATTCAAAAAATTTCTCGATCGCAATACTTACCCTTACATCTAAAGTAACATTACATTCCTAGTTACAAAGAAAAATAAACAAAAGGTGATTCCAATTATTGGACTAAACTTTTTTTTTAATCATTAGTAGTTTACTAAAAAAAAAATTGCATTACTTCAGTAACACATTCAAAATTTAAAAACCAAACCAAGGATATAACATTTGGACTAGAACATATAAAAAAACCGGAGACCATATCTTTGCTCCTAACTGTCCGATTTTAACGATTTTTTTTTTCAGGAAATTTCGTAAACCTTTAAAAAAACATGTAAAATGTCGACAAAAAGTGTAAATTTTTTGAGTTATTCGGAATTAATTTTACCATCCATCGTAACTTTTTTTCCAGCTTCTTTTCGTTGGAGTATGTTATATAGATAAATTTAAAGGGCGTAGAGAAAATGACTTTGGTGAAGTTTCATTGAAATCGGTACATTCGTTTAGCAGCTACATTCTATAGGAACGCACGTTTTTCGGCCACCATTTTGAAAGTAAACGGCGGATAGTAATGCCGATGATATCAAAATTTGAAAAAAAAAATCGGTCAAGTAGTTTCGGAGAAAATGCTCGGACGGCGGACGGACAAAAAAAATTTTATTCGTTTTTCGAATTCTACGTATCATGAAAAGTGAAACCTCAAATTTTGAGAGGGGGTTAAGTTTTTGAATTTTTTTGTCGATCACAATGGTTGATTATTGAAAATAATAAACCAATATGACACTCTTAAAAAAACACAAAACTTGGATTTCTTACTTTTCTGCTAAAAATTGGCGCATTGTTTAAATAAACTTTTTTGTAGGTTTTGAAGTCTCCTATCAATTCAATCAAAATTTTTCTCTACTTACAGGACAACATGCAGAGTATCAAAGATGTTTACATTATGCCTTAATGTACTGCGGAGATGAAAGCTATCTAATTTCGAAGATGAATGTATATTATATATAATATACGAAAATAGATGGTAGTAATTATATTTTGCACTCGATACTCACGTAATTTGGCTGAACTGAGGAGGACCTGAGAAAGAAATACGAAGAGCAACGGCGCTAACATGATGCAGCTCTGACGAACCGATCTCGCCAACCCTCATATATGCTTCTTTCCCCACTCCTCGAAACTCAGGATGCAAATCTCTTCTAGATATTTCTAGTTTTCGAACTATCATTAATGATTAGTTCAAAATATAATAATACTCTAATTTCAATATCACCTTCAAAATCGATTAATCGTTCTCACGTTGTTTTCATGTGCTCCCCCACCTATTTATATATCATTTATATATCACCATTGCACAGTGTGGTCGATCGCGAATATAGTCTTGCAAGATCAAGACCACCTAATTGTTTTAAGACCAAGATCGATAGTCCGGTTTATCAACTTGTTAACATCCGGCTGAAACTTCATAAATAGCTTCATCTCATCGTAACCTAGAAATATATTATTTATGAAAATTCTCGGAATTGGAGCGTTTTTAATTTGGAGGTCTGCAAACTTTGTCTATTTAATAGGGACTAAAAAATCTGGTGCACGCAACACACAACTTTCACTTACCGCTCTACTTTGAATAAAAACTATTTTCTGGCAATGCTGGGCTATTATAAAATCTTTTGAAGTGCATTTTAAACAGAGCTAAAGCTTAAAGCTTACAGATAATAAGCCATTAAGCACATTATAATTACGAAATGTCTATTTAATATATTGATGGTAGACAATAAAAATTTAGTCACTCCATCTGTTTTTATAAACCACAAAAGCACAAACTCCAATATCAACATTTTTGAGTAATGTCATTTAGTGATATTTTTAGTTGAAAAAGTTATCTATGCAGACAGTGAGTAAGTTGATTCCGGAGGTGGTGATTGCAGTGTTGAAATGTAGAACTGAGAATAAAGGTATAAATTTAGGAACTTATTTCTTATAAAAGATGTTCTTAGGAAAGACACCATATTAAATACCTGTAGAAAAAAGATTTTGTTAGGCTCAACAATTAAAATAATATATTTTAAATTTATCCAAATTTTCGCCTCTTCAGAGAAAAAACTAGAGATCATATCTTTCCTCCTAAATGTCCGATTTTAACGATTTTTTTAGGAAATTCCATAAACTTCTAAAAAACCATCCCCAAAAAGAGTATATTTTTTGAGTTATTCGAAATTTAATTTTAACATCCCTCGTAACCTTTTTCCCAGCTTCTTTTCGTTGAAGTATGTTATATAGATAAATTTAAAGGGTGTCGAGAAAATGACTTTAGCGAAGTTTCGTTGAAATTGGTACATTCGTTTAGGCACAGACTCCTTGATTAACTTATCAAATTCTTTCAAAAGTTATATTTAGTATTTTTTTCGTAACTCCGAATAATATGAAATGATTAACTTTTTAAAATATTAACGGTACTTTAGAGGAAGACGTATATGAACATTGTGCATTTAAGCCCTGTAAAGTGACAATCAATGAGGATAAGACCTAATTGATATTAAAGACCACTTAATTATACAATGATGCACCGAGTTTAATCAAAATCGTTAGAGCCGTTTTTGAGAAAATTATAAAAATGTGTGTCAGCGTTGATATTAAGTGGCACTTCCGGTAAGCCGATTTTGAGGAAAAAGTTGCTGTCACATCTAAGCCATATATACCTATCTTAAATACATGATATCAGTTTCGTACGACTTTTCGTTTTTGAGCTAGGCTGTTCACATACACTCAGACTATTTTTCGGGACTTGGTTGTTCGAACTCAAGAGACCTCAAAACGTGTATTTCCGTTGAAAACTCAGATTATAAATCTTCTCGATTGCAATACTTACTCTTACTATATAATACATATATACCTAAGTGAAAGTAAAAACTAGTATATACCCCTTTACTTTCTACTTTAATGTTAAGGTAACTTGAGCAGAAAGTCGAGAAAAAATGAGGCTTTAAAAAAAAAATTGAGCCGTTTAGTGTGACCTACACCTCCAAATTGTCAAAATAACGAGGTTATATAGGCCAAACGGCTCAATATTTTTGAAGGCCACCTTTTTTCTCGACTTTGTGCTCAAGTTATCTCACGATTGAAGTGGAAATAAAATAGGTATTTACGAGTTTTTAGTATCAAATTAAATAGACAAAGTTTGCCGACATCCAGATTGAAACCGCCCCAACTACAAGAATTTTCGTAAATAAAATGTTTGTAGATTACGATGAGATGAAACTATTAACAATGTTCTAGCAGGATATTAATAATTTGATAAAAAGGGACCTGTACGAAGGACTACAAGACTGGACATTAAAAAAAATAAATAAAAAACCCGCAAAGAAATGGTAGAATCAATATACTTTTATACCAATATAAAAACGGTAAAGCCGTGGTCAACATAAAATCGTCCTTTCCGCAGAAAAGAGGTTTTCTTGACCAGACTGAGAATAGGCCATACCAGTCTTACACACTCACATCTCATTAGTAAACAGCCACCGCCAAAATCTCAATACTGTAATAGTACACTTACAGTTAGCCACATTTTTCACGAACCTTTTTTCTCGAATATGACGTATTTCAGACTCACACTCCCAATATCATACATCTATGAAAATGACGAAGGCACTACAGCTAGTATTAAATTTTCTAAAATTAAACAATTCGTTAAACAAAATTTAAAAGTTGAAATTTAAATCTACTTCAGATAAACAAAATTAAACACAGTCGTTAATGAATTCGAGGTTTTGCTACTTAAAACTCCAACAACAACTTTTGCAAATACTTTCAATTTTTCATTTGGGGTTTAGTTAGGTTTTCCCATTTTGAAAAATGTCAGTAATATCTCTATAATATATAGTGGTAATATTGTTTAAAAATTTGTTAAATTTCGGGAAAAAAAAAGACTAATAAAAAGATCGTCTAAATCGAACAAATTTTAGCAACTTTACAATGTATCGAATTTTATACACAGATATAATAATTGTTCACTTTCTCGTTTACGTTGCTTTATTTCATCAAGGAAATCGTACTATAAAATAATTCCTCTGATGGGTTTTCAGGAAAATTAGTCTAATTCAATTATGTTATTTTTAATGGACATTTTTAAAATTGGAAAACAAAATTAAAATCTTTAAGAATGTCATGTGATTGGACACATCAGATTTTTTAATTTAAATAATTGTTGGCATTGTATAGATTATCTTTACTCCACAACTCATCGATTCTATGAATGGTGACTATCGCTTTCTTTATTGACAATGCCTTTAATGAATTTTAAAGTTAATTTGGTTGGACATTACTATGTTTATGTCAGTAAAACATATAAATATACATATTCTGTAGCTGTTTTCTAAGATGTAAAGTAACATGTTTAATAAAATGCAATCTTACATATAGGTATGACTGAATTTTTATGTCTTTATTTTTTATTGTACATAGATGATTATTATTTAGTTATTATGTTAAGTTTGTTAATTTTATGTTTTTTGTATATATGGCGTGAATGTGTTCATATCTCCACTATAATTATTGTCCACGTGACAGATTATTATATTTCTAAATAAAAAATAAATATGAGAAGGAATTGGTCGAGGAAGGAGGGTGCGGTCAAATAAATATTAGATTATTTAAAAATAATATTTTTAACTACGCTGACGTTTCGACCCACCTTGCATGTCTTCATCAGAGATACAAAGATACATAATGTAAAAGGTACAAGGTGAAAATAAAATAAATGAATTATAAGTAGATATTAAATAAGAAACAGTTACCTGATAAAGAAATAATAAGATGACATGAGAGATATTGTGGGGAACAGTGTAATAACAATATCAAGTATTATATCTCTCTCTCTCTCTCTCTCTCTCTAGATATATATATATATATATATATATATATATATATATATATTATATATATATATATATATATATATATATATATGTATATATATATATATATATATGTATCTTCTCTCTCTCTCTCTCTATATATATATATATATATATATATATAGAAGATACAAACAAAAATAGAAAATAAGTATGGATAATTATTCACACTTATTTATTTTTTTTATTTGTATCTTCTCTCTCCCTCACTCTATCTTTCTCTCTCTATATATATATAAACTTGATATTGTAACTACACTATATCTCTGATGTCATCTTAATATTTCTTTATCAGAAAACTGTTTCTTATTTAATATGTATATATAATTAAATTATTTTATTTTCACCTTGTACTTTTTATATTATGTGAGCCTTGATGAAGACCTGCAAGGTGGGTTGAAACGTCGGCGTAATTAATAATACTATTTTTAAATAATCTAGTATTCTCATATTATATCACGGTCAACCATTTCTACATCAGTAAAAAATAAATAAATACACAGAAATAAGCTAATCGGTAACTCGAAAACTCTTGCATCAAGGAAACATTAATCCAGACTAATCTGTTATTGTTTAAGAGATTCATTGAATTATTTTTAAACTATTTTTGATATAAAATCAGTACGTTTTTTTATATTTCTTGAAAACAATAATTTTCCTCATATGACATAATTATTATCGCTGCTTTTAAAAGGATGAGAACGGGCGATTAAGTTTAACATATTTGTTGATGTAACATGTTGTTAGACACAAAGAATAAAAAATTAGGTCACACACCGGTGTATGTAAAAAACTTGAAATAGTTTTCTGTTTAAGTGACGTTGCTAATTGAAGTAGATTATGAAATTCTAAAATAGGAGAGGGAAATAATTCGTCATTAAATACTTTATTTATTGCACTACATAGTTAAATAGTAAAAAATAACAACTATGGTATGTGCTCTAGACCTGACGATAGAAGTCAAGACATCAACAAGCTGAGATTAATAATATGAAATATTAATTTGTTTTTGTATTATATTCACTATTTAATAACATTTTAGTCTGTGGTATAGACCACTTTTTATCAAATTATTAACATCCGGCTGAAAATTCGTAAATAGTTTCATTTCATCGTAACCAACAATTATTTTATTTACGAAAATTCTCGTGATTGGAGGGTTTTCAATCTGGAGATGGCAAATTTTTTCTATTTAATAGCTAAAAACTCATGAATACCCATTTTCTTTCCACTTGATTCTTAAAATTCACTGACAGGCAAAAAATTCCACCCACTTGATTTTTTCATGTTTTCATCTAAAAATATTTCTGCTTTGGATTGGTCTATTGTTTTTAATGAATAAATAGGTAATCTTTTTGGTTGTTTTCAATTAGAAATGTTAATATAGAGGACAATAACCCTTAATCCTTACTTCAATGAACTGATTCTAAATTTCAATGTTTACTTTCTATGGAATCAAAATGTTTATTCAGTATCATTAATTCAGTGCCGTTTCTTGCAGCACATTTCTTAGTCTCCGGCTTTTAATTTTTTCAATATTAAGTTTAAAAATGCCTCTTAGTGCTGAGGATGTTGCGCGTGGTGTGTCACTTATTGATGATGGACGTTCCATTAGATATGCAGCTAATGCCATCGGAGTTCCATATAAAACTTTACAAGACACCGTCAGGCGTTTTCGGAAAACTGGTTCTTACAATAGAATGCCCGGTTCTGGACGGCGTAGGGTAACAGAACCACGGGATGACCGATTTTTGACTTTGAGAATTTTACGAAACCGGAACCTTACCGTTATTCAAGCGATTCATCAGCTCGAAGAAGTTCGAGGTGTGCAAATTTCTGAACGTACCGCTCGGAGAAGATTAAATGAGTATGGATTAATGGCATTTCGTCCAGTAAGAGGACCAGAGTTGACCAGAATTCACAGAGTAACACGGCTGGCTTTTGCTCGAGAACACAGCCATTGGACTTTGGACGAATGGAGTGCTGTACTTTTTACAGATGAGTCAAGATTCGCTCTTCGATCTCCAGACGGCCGTGAAAGGGAGTGGAGAAGAAAGAACGAAAGATATGCAGCCTGTAATTTTTTCCCAGAGCCAACCTTTCCAACGTGGTTTCTTAATGGGTAACGAGTGGGTGGAATTTTTTGCCGGTCAGTGTATATATAAATATCTAACTTTTTTTTTTCTTACATCACAATCAGAAGTATTTTTAAGAAGATTTTATATTAATTTTTATTTTTTTATTTTTTAGTGGTTACATGGTATTTTTTAAATTAATGTATATAATGTTAGAATTTTCGTAAGTTAGTTTTGGGCCAGATTTGTATTTTGTTTTGTACTTGTTCATCATTGTTATTACAAGGGGACTTAGTCCCAGAATAAAGTTCAATTTTCTATTCTATATTGAATATAAATTATAGTACATAGTTACTATAATTAATATTTATATATTATAGTAACTATATTACCATTATTCACAAAACATTTTTTTTTTTTTACCAATCTTGATCTTGGTCTTGCAACAGGTAGGCAGTCATGGTCTAGGTCTTGCACTTTGCATGACCAAGACCGATTTTGGGCAACACTAGTTGATCTAAACAATTTCCACACGTTAAACTGTAAAGCTGATATCCTTTGTTTGTTTGCTATTGGACTGTGTTATATCTATTGAAGCAATCTAGATTTTTGTCAATATTTCTTAGAAAATTACTAATGATAAATATATATATATATATATATTTATTTATATATATATATTTATATATATTTATTTATATATATTTATTTATATATATATATATATATATATATATATATATATATATATATATATATATATATATATATATTATATATATATATATATATATATATATATATTCTACCCAATATAAGGAATCACCTTTCATTTATTTTCTTATATGTGACTAGGAAAATACTGTCACAGTTAATGGGTTTAAATTCAATAAAGTTCTGGCAAAGAACGTGGTCTGTCACAAGAGACAATAAGCTAAGGGTTGTGGAGCCATACGTCCGGAGAGTCACTCCAAATATCCTGCTGACCAGAAGGGATGATATGGTATTGAGCCGGCTAAGGATAGGACATACTAGGCTTACCCACAAGTATTTAATGAAGACAGACTCTCCTATTCAATGTATCTCCTGCGGGGTACCTCTCACAGTGAGCCATATCTTGACCGAATGTTATGCATTCCAATATCTTAGAGATCAACATCTTTTCAGAAATAGCCTTGAAGAATTACTCCAAAAGGACTCAAATTTTATCCCAAAAACTTAATATTGTTCCTAAAGGAAACCAAAATATTTCACAAAATTGTAATCACATCTACAAATTTTTAAAAAATTTGATCACATCTTCAAATATAGGTATCTATTAAGTTTTCAACTTTGTAGGTTCTTCTTCAAATTGTAAATATATCTGTCAATTTTTCTCCTTGTAATTTTTAAT